>QXEO01000106.1:0-684535 GCA_007115705.1 Dactylis glomerata
AGGTCATTGTAAGGCACAGCTACCAGATAGGGCTGCAGGTCTTCCTGAAGTCCATTTATGAAGCGTTCCCTCTTCTTCTCGTCGATGTCTATGTCATTAGGAGCATACCTCCCCCAAGTGGTGAACTTGTCGAGGTACTCGGTGACACTCATGCCACCTTGCTTGACGTTAAGAAACTTGTCACGCATGATCTTGATAAGTCTGGAGGGAATATGAGCCTTGCGGAACTTGGTCTTGAAAGCCTCCCAAGTCATTATTTGGCCCTCGGGCTGCATGGCACGGACGTTCTCCCACCATGCACCCGCTGCTCCCGCTAGGAAATGGGTGGCGTAGAGCACCTTCTCGTTCTCTCCAACTCCTGCATATTCGAGCTTGCTCTCGATGGTGCGGAGCTAATCGTCAGCGTCCAATGGTTCGGTGGACTTGGTGAAGGTTGGAGGGTTGGAGTTTTGGAAATCCCTAAGCTTGTTGCGGGGTTCCTCATTGTCATTGCCACCATGATTATTGTGGTGGGTGGCGATTTGTGCAAGGTGTTGTAGGGTTGCAAGGTTGGCTTGGCGCTCGGCTCGCGCGGCTTCATGGTCTTCAAGCATGATCTGCACCAGCTGCTCCATGCTGGGTTCAGGGGGTGGTGGCAGATTGCCTCCAGCTTGGCCTCGTGTTTCTGGAGCCATTCTGGAGAGAAGTGGTTTGGTGAGATCCATAACAAGGAGACTTATGTATGCTTCAAATTAAAAAGAACTAAACTCATGCATAACATAACATCCATGGCAACCATACATAACATGCTCCAACAACCATGCATAACAAGTCCAGGCATACGTAATATATACAAGCAAAAGAGTGCCAAACATGTACAGGCACACACATAACACAAAGTCTCATACACCACATATAGCAAATGGTTACAGATAGACCATACAACATAGATACGCAAAAGGGAGTAATCTAACAACTACGCGGCAGCCTACGTGAGAGGTAGAGTGGTGGAATCTACTCGTTGCCGCTAACGTGGGGGACTAACTCCTCGGGGTCCTCCTTACTAGGAGTCTCAGGAGCGTAGAAGTCAAGGATAGTGTTGCGGTCATCACCGCTCTCGCTACCATGGTCGTCATCGTCGGTGCTAGCGGGCTCCTCGTCGAAGGCCTCCTAGTGGTCATCGTCGTGGCCAAGTACCGCCTCGTCCTCCTTGCGGAGCTCGGCGGTCTCCTCCTCCAGCTCGGAGACGTGGCTCTCAACAGAAGCCAAGTGGTCCTCCAACTCGCGGACGCGCCTCCTAAGAGCCTTGTTCTTCTTCATGATCTTCCTCTTGGCAGAGAGGAGACAGTGACGTGAGAAGATAGACTCATGGAGGTCCTCACGAAGAACGGTGAGCTCTAGCCCTTGTCGGTGACCATCCGGACATGGTCTAGATGCTCCTGCGTGTGGTGCAGAAGAGCCTCAGTGTGGCAGAAGTGGCGACTGAAAGGGGTGTGCGCGGCAGCCTGGTAGGGAAGGCCATCGGTGTCGACCCTCCCGTAGTGCACATAGCGAGTACCAAGTAGCTTGTCATAGTGGAGGTGGACGAGGCACGAGATGGCGTGACACAGAACGTGCATCAGGCCATCGCCCCAGTTGTGCTCGATCACCTCGAAGGTGAACTCCGGTGACGTAGGCGGGACCTCCTTCCCGCGGACCTGGCAAACCACATGGATAGCCAGCTCCCGGGTACCCTCCTTGAACAGGCGGTAGCCTCACACCTCGGGACACGGGCGTCCAAGGCGCGCGGCTAGCTCAACCAAGTCTCGCTCAAAGATCAGCACATCCTCGTGGGTGCCGATCTGTCGGTGTGCAGTACGAGCGTCCATCTACACAAATTTTAGAGTAGAGTTTAGTAATGACTTACCCAAGTGTGCAAAATTTATACATAAGTAAAAACTTGAATTAAAATGCAAGAAATTAAAGATGCTTAAAGAATAAGGGAAGAGATGAGAGAAATATATATTTACCATTGATATATATAGCCATCTCTTTTTAGTTTTTAGAAAATAACTCTTTGGTCCGGTCTAACGCCCATGCTAAACTAGGGTTTCCTAAGGTCAGGATGGTTCTGATACCAACTCTGTGGGGACCCCAGCTTACCACCCGGGATTCCCGTTATGCATACAATTCATGATCCCAGGAGACCGTCGTGAATCCACATAACAGAGTTGGCATTTCAGATTACATCATCCATTACATAACGAGTATTAAAGTCTTACATAAGCCACTTGGCTGAATATAAATGCCACGCAGGGCAAGTTCAACTGACACACTTATTCATAAGTAGCAGCGGATACATGCAGCGTAGTGACCCAAGTCAGGCCTACTACCCTACAAGCGACTAACCGGGAAATGATTCCTAATTCACACCGGCGTCGTCATACTCCTCATCATCCTCCTCATAGTCGTCGCCAAAGTCTAGCCAAGTTAATAGCCAGGGACAAAGCCGTGAGTACATTTTGGAATTGTACTCGCAAACCATCTAAGCGAGAAACATTCACATGCTATATGGCTGTAGCAAGGGTTGGCTTGGTTTCATGTAACTAGGTGCTACTAGTTTCTCATGTCGATATAGCATGTCATACGACATCTCTATATCCTTATTAAAGAAGACTTTTATAAAATAATTTGAGGAAAAGCTCTAGGAAAGGGGGAAACTCCTTTGTAAGATAAGGTCGGTGGTCAAGCAGACATGACCACCTCAAGTCGTCGGCAGTACCCTTCAAGTACTCCAAACCACACCCGTGCCACGGCCGTACCCTCCAAGTACTCCGTCCGGCACCAACTCCATATTTCTAGAAAACCATTTATAAAACCAAAACCTGACATAGGTTAAGTATGTCCATTCCAACCGTCCATGACCGAGGACTCGGCTATTCGAATAGATTACAATCTGCAGAGGTTGTACACTTTACCCACACCATCCGATATATCCGCCGGGATACCACCACGGACCGTCATACACAAGTATGCGGGGTTCGGATAATCTATCAAAGCCCTCCATCTATCTATCTTAGTACGGATGCCTACCCTATGGAGTCTACCTCCCTGGCATGTCCCGGCAGTACCTCCTCCAGAGCGTAACTCCGGCGCCACGACGGGAGAACCCAAGTATCTTTCGGCGTGATATGTGTTGACCTCTTTTGGCGTCAACCTGGATTCCGGGGTCCTACAGACCCTTATATAGTTGTGAGGCTCCCCGCACTAAAGCAAATAAACTTCAAACTAAGCCCCGTCCCATACCGGGTAATGTGGTTGCACGGGAGTAATTGGTTTGGCGAACACTTATACACAATGCCATTTTTTAGAAATCCACCAACTCCTTCACCTCCCATGTCCAACTCCATGTTTATAAAACCATTTGTAAACATCTCAATGGAGTAGCAACTACTCCAAGGTGTTCGAAAACATTTTCAAAAATCTTTCTAGAGAGTATTACCAATCCTAGAGTTTTTGGCTCCAATACAAGTCTTCCAAAGACCTCGATGCTAATCATCAAGTCTCTACTTTCAGGGGTATTGAGTAGGTGTCAAAGGTGTCATCCTTAATAGATGATAACAAATCAACTTGTGGAGCTAAGTCGACAACTATTGCTATATAGGGAGTAATAGCAATATAAGAAAAACAATGCATAGTAATCAAAGCAAGAGTAGAATAATGCATAGTGACTTAATAGGATTCAGATATGCAACAAGTAGATGGCTTGCCTTGGTTGGCTTGTCCCTGATCACCTTCCTCTTGATACTCAAACACCTCCCCTTCCTCCGCACAATCGTCGTTCGATTCTATCGCCGGAAAAACAACAACACACACAATAAGCACTCATTCATTGACAAGGGTATAGTTAATAGAACCCGTTAGTTGAGTACCCCTAAGGCTCGTATAGCTAGGCCCAATTGTAATGACAGTCGAATACGAGTCTTTACCGTATATCGATATTGTAATCTGTATCGGACCCTACCCGATCCTCGAGACCTGGCCACCTATATATAGGGGCCAGGAGGGGACGGTGTGGGGCAGATTGAAAGCAAGCCAGGTTGAATACCCAAGTTTACTTTCGACACACATATATTTCGATTAACTTTTACCTTCGAGTTCATCCGACGCCCTATCTCCCCGATCCTAAGTACTTCATCTAGGACATTTGTCGAGTTAACCCTCGTCAATTGGCGCCGACCGTGGGGAACTTGGGCGTTGGAGTCATGAATTCGACGGCTTTTTCGCTTTTAGCCAAGAACAGTACAGAAATCGACGAAAATCAAGAGATGGAGTTGACAATCGGAAGCTTAAACATCCTCATCGGACCATCGGGTTCATCTCGCCTTTCAGATCCGACGAAACAAGATCCGTCGGCAAGTGAGCCCAAAACAACAGCAATGATGGAGTATTCTGAAGGCTCTTCCAGCGAGGTAAACTCGCCGGTCAGCCCAGAGGAAGTGCAAAAAGGAAAGATCGCAGAGGACAAAGAAGAAAAGGGAAATTTTGACGCAGGAGTCCAACTCAAAGATTTCACGATTTGCCTCAACGATATTACGAACAAGACAACAGATACATGGAAGACAGGGTTAGAGCTTTCTGAGGATAGTAACTCGATCTTCTCAAGCTTCAAGGGTAACATCGGCAAACAATGCCAGGTGCTCGCCATTATAGGAGATAACTCAGAAGAATTCGACGAAAACGACAATCCAGTACTAAACCCAGCAAATATCGACAGAGGAGCAAATCACCTAGCAGATGGGCAAACACTAGAATCCCTCGCAACCAGGGAAAAAATTCGACTATCAGTCGACGAATGGAGGATAATAAGAGAAGCCGTAGAACACGGCACGCCAATACCATCAAATTCTAGCAAAACATGCTTTTGGGGTATCACTACGCCCTAAGGCAGCAGGCCAAGCAATTAGCAAAGGAGAAAATAGAGATACAAAGAAGAAAAGATTCAGCCATTGCAGCTAGCAAAGCTGCTCGAAAAGCACGAAGCGACGCATCATATAGCAACGCAAGGAAGAATCGTCGACACGGTTCAAGGTACGATAACCTCGAGTACTCCGACAGGCAAAGTATTTCTAAAAACCTCGACTCGTCCTTCCTATCGGTCGACGAGCAGGGAAACATCCTACCGAAAACTCCTGAAGCAGCACTAGTGGCAGCACAAGCATATCTACTTACAACTCGAGCAAGTCCAGGAGATCCTAGAGAACATATGCATAGAGCAGCACTGAACGGACTCAACATGGTGGGCCACAAGCTATCAGCAAAAGGAGAAGAAGCATATTACCACAAGGAAGTGCACAAAGCAAGGTCACCTCGCCGTCATAATAGTCCTCAGCGCAGAAGCAGCAAGCACCGATCTCGATCGCCATCACCAAAACAGAACGGTGGAACTCGAAGATCGCGATCCCCAAATGAAAAACGCGACTATGAAGATGACGAAAAAGAGATTGGGGCGTCATGCTTTACCCGCAGGGTTCGCACCACTCCAGTTCCCAAGGGATTCAAGCTACCTCATGATCAGCAAAAATACGACGGATCACAGGAACCACAATCATGGCTCGCAGATTACTTACAAGCAGTCCAAATATTAGGAGGAACCAAAGAAACGGCAATGCAAAGTTTGCAACTACACCTCACCGGCGCAGCAAGGTCATGGTTGAGCAAACTAGAGAAAGAATCTATTGGAAGCTGGGAAGACCTCACAAAGCAATTTACAAGCAACTTCAGGTCGACATACAAACGACCAGCATCAATAGAAGAAGTCAAAGCATGTGTGCAACAACGCAACGAAACACTACGGGCATACATCCAAAGATGGAGCCTTATCAAAAATTCAGCAGTCGAAGTTTCAGACGAAAGAGCAATAGATGCGTTCATCATTGGACTAAGACGAAGAGACCTAGTCGAGGAGATGGGTAGAATCAAGCCGAAAACAGTGTCAGACCTCATGGACACAGCAAACAGATTCACAGATGGAGAAGATGCATGCAACAACAAAAGGACGCGATCTCCAGAAGACGATAGAAGAAATAGATATGGAAGTCAAAGGAGACGGTCTAGAAATTTCGACAACTATGGCCCTCATAGCCAAGTCGCCGCAGGATACAAAGACAACAGCTATCAAGGAAGTGATCGAAGAAGTTCAGGATATCGAAGTTACAGAAAAGAGGACTATTAAAAATTCCCCGTAAGAGAATCCAGAGAATACAACCCGTCGCCAGAAGACATGCTCAACGGACCTTGTCATATACACTCAGCGTTCGTCGATGGGAAGCGAGTATCAAGGCATGCAATGAAAGATTGCACAACATTCTTAAAACTTCAAGAGGCAGCAGTAAATAAGCAAATCGAAGCAAGGCGACAAGGATTCGAAGGAAGCAACAACCCTCCGGCAAAGCAGCAAGGAAACAATGGAGCTCCTCAAGGACAAGACCAGCAAAACCAGGGACACGACGACGACGAAGGGTATGTTCCATCAAAAGGACACATCACAGCAATGATACAACCTGTGCCCAAGTCGAACAAAGAAGAGAAGAGCATAACTCGACAAGTCAACCTAGCAGTCATATCACCTCCAGCTACAACGGAGTATCTGCACTGGTCAGAACAACCAATAGAGTTCAACAGAGAAGATCACCCTATAACAGTACCTCGGCCGGGAAACGCATCTTTGGTACTCAAAGCTCAAATCGGCGCGTATGATGTCGACAGAATATTCATGGATGCAGGGAGTGGAATTAACCTAATATACGCAAAAACACTCCGAGCAATGCATATATCATTAGAGTTCCTGAAGCCAACAGATTGTTCCTTCCATGGAATCGTGCCAGGAAGTGCCAATTACCCATTGGGTCGAATAGCACTCAACGCTTGCTTCGGCAACCGACAAAATTACAGAAGAGAAAAGCTAGATTTTGAAGTCATGGACTGGCCATCTCAATATCACGCGATCCTCGGGCGACCCGCGTTTTCGCGATTCATGGCAGTACCTCACTATAAATATTTGGTACTTAAAATGCCAGGACCAAGAGGAATAATTACAGTGAAAGGAAGCTTTGAAGTTTCAGATCTCTGCGACAGGGAGTTCCACAAGATGGCGCAAAATTTTGGCGTAATAGCCAACCATGCAGAAAGGGCAAAAAGCGCGACTACAGAGGGCGTCAAGCTACTCGAAGGACGCGTCGCGGAGCCCGAAACGAAGAAACCACGAGTAGGAGCATCAGGAGAAGACACAGACGCAGAGGAAAAAGGGAAAGCCATGACGGCATAAGCATCATAAGACAATAGAGTAAAGTAGAAAAAATAAGGCTGTAAAAGCCACGAGTTATACCAGGGGCAATGCCCTCTAGATCCAGAACACAGGTCACAGGCCGGATCTCTTGGGTCACCCCATGTATCTTACATCACAAGTATAATAAAGACGAAACGTTCCTCATGTTCGAGTTTACGAGTCTTTCGAAGGAAGAAATACGGTAAACGCACAAAAACGCTTTGAGGACAAACTTTTTTTTCGACATACAAGTCGCAAAATAAGACACTCTCGCGTTACAAAAATATTACAATAACGGGTTATCAGAATCATCTACGCCTAAAGGATCTAAATAATGGTACTCACGGAAAAACGCAGCATCCACTTCAAGAAGCCTAGCTACGAGTCTTCGAGCAGGTTGCAGTGTGTTCTCCATATGTACCCGAAGGCTAGCCCCACCTGGAGCCAAACTTAGAGACATCGTGCTATAATTCAGCCTGGGATGCCACTTGCATATCCACCCGAGAGCAAAATTGGCACCTGCCACTAAGTTCAGTTCTATCAATCTATGAATATGATGGGTGGATCTGAAAACATCAAGAAGAAGCGGGAAAGTCGCAGGCAAAGGATTGCGGGGAAGCATAACAGAGTGCATAGTTGTAAGAGCCCATCGGCAACCATCAACTGACTCGCCAATATGCTGGGCACGATCCTGAAGCAGTACAATGGCATTCCGGCGTCGAGAATTAGACCACAAAGTCTCAAAGCCAGCCGACATTTTCTCCAAAGCCGCATTTCACTCAGCAACCCGATGGTCCTCAGCAGCGAAATCCAAACAAGTGCCTGTCCCGGCAAAAGGTGTCACAAAAACAGTAGGGGACAATCAGGGAACAAAGGAGTCGAAAGAAAACTTACATCGTAACATCTCGCAGGCAGACTCGACAATGCCAAGGATAAAAGATTCGCATTCTTCATTATGAACAATCTTAGCCGTCAAGTTGGAGACCTTTTCGTCTAGTGAAGATATTTGCTTCATATAACCACTGGCTTTGCTAGCTTTGTTAATAGCCATCTGTGCTTGACGCTTGGCTAAAGTCAGGCGAGCCTCAAGATTGGAAACTCTGGAAGAATACTCTGCGCATCGGCTGCATCGACTAGGAGTCGACGAAATCTGAGAACCGAACACATGGGTAGAAGAAGGAGCAGGACCGTGAGTCAAAGGATCATTAACGCGCATCGACTGCAAGCCAAAAGGGGAAAGAAAGGAGAAACATTTCAGAGAGACAGCATAATACTTCATATGCCAGAAATATATTTACATAAGTGCAAAACCCTATGACTATGGTTCTCGGGTTGCACTCAACTAAAGTTTTTGCATCCAAAAGGAGAAAACTAAAAGCTACAAAGGAGGCCGAGTCTACGCCACCTCAGCATTGTGTTCCGTGGCAGAAGAGGGCACGGCAACTTCCTCGCCGGAAGTCGACGGTGGCACTGGATTTTCCGTTGCTGGAGATGGTGCGGCAGGCACCGCAGAAGCTGCCGAAGGAGAAATAGTTGTCAACAACGCAGGTGCCAACTTCTTCGCCTTCTCGAAAAAAGCCTTCATCTCATCACGGGTGTGGCCATGAGGGGAGCTAACCCTTTCACAGTCGAAGTTCGTACCGTGCGCAAGAGAAAGTGCAATAGCACCCTCGGCGCCACACTTAATTGAAAGTCCTTTCAGCTGAAGAGTGGGGTCTTCAGTTGTATCAAAGGTCTTGGCAAGATCGCTCAAGTTGTCCTTCGGGACCGCTGACCTTTTCTACGGCCACAACCCGACAAATAGTCGTGAAAGAACGCGGCTAACTAACTCGAAAGTTTCCTAGATAGATATCCAGTTTTCCTCGAGTAAGTTCACCGCAGTCATCAGAGGGTCACCGTCCGGTTGCAGGGCCGATGGAGATACCCTAGTAAAACCTGCACGGCACAAAGAAGGTAGAAAAGAAAAGAAGGAGGAAGATGTCAGCACATGCAATAGTGCAACAGAAGTCGAAAATAGGAGACAAGGCGAAATACTTACTTTCAGCAGCAGTGGACATTGTGTGGAGACGCTCCGCCACGGCTTGCTCTCGCTGGGCATGATCCTTGTTGGCATCAGCTAAAGCTTTTTCAGGTTTCTTCGCCTTACCAAGCACAGATTTCTGCGACTTCTCAGCGTTTGCCTTGGCAGTGGCCGCAGCATCGTAAGCTTTCTGAGAAGCACGGAGCTCTGCTTCCAGTGACGCAATCCGGGCATTGGCTGTTGCTAAAGCAGCTACAAAAGAGGACGATAGGGAGTCAGATAAATAGCAAAGGATAAAGCACAAAAGAAAAGTAATGACTGGACGTCAAAATTGTACCTTCGGAAGCTTTCGCAACCTTTAGGTACTCAGCACATTCAGTGCCCAGGGCGATGAATCTCTTCAATAATGCCTGAGAAAAGGAGTGTGTAAGAGCAGAAGTGTATGAAAGGAAAGCAAGTAAAAAAGAATTGCTCACATCGTCAGAAGAAACCGTAGATGCATGGGCCTCTAGAGAAACGTCGGTTTCTTTGGCCTTCTTGGAGCGTTTGGGATATCGGGCTTGAGGAACCTTCTTCACAGAAGACCTGGTAGCCCTTGGCGCAACATCTGGTTCAATAGGCTCATCAGTGACCACAGGAGAAGTCGGAGGAGCAGCTGTCGCATATGTTGGTGGCTCTTCATCATCACTGCATGAAGAATATAAATTATGGAAACAAGGCAAGAACAATTCAATTGAAGTACTCGAATACAATACTTACGATGCTAGCATGTCAAAGTACTCCATATCTTCTGCAAGAAGGGGGGCTTTGCCAGCTGCTGCGGAACTCGATGAAGCGATTTCGTCGACACGCTTCCTTTTCTTGTCGACACAAACATCTTCAGCAAGTGCAGGAGGAGGCGATGTCGACGAGCTAGTTTCTTCTTCTGATTCTTCGACATCATCTCCGTCCTGACTTTCGTCAGCTTTGGGGGCTTCAGATGCAGGAGAGGCAAGATCAGCTGGTAGGGCCCCTGCCTCTGGAAGAGGAGGATGAGAAACAAGGAATTGGTGACCCTGCATATAAATAAGTTAGCAGAATGCAAAGGCACAGAATAACGCAAATCGAACCAAGCAAAGTTTGACAATAAGTGAACGAGAAGATACATACCTCAGGCAGAGGGTGCACGGAGTCGAAAAAATCAGCGGTTAAATCCGCAACTGCATGTTCTTTGGTGAGCTTGGTGAGATTCCTGACTCGCTTGTCGACATCTTCTTTCGATATCAAATCTTCAGATATGCGGGTAGGATCTTCCAAGCCGGAGTAATTCAAAGTTTGGTAAGGCGGTGTTGTAGGGGTTGAACTCGACGTTGAATAAAAAACGCCATGAGTTGCATACCCGACAGAGCACCTCCTTGACCTCCTTTCAAAGCCTTGATGCGGGAAAGAAGAGGAAGAATTTCTTCTACTTCTGCATCTGAGGGGAGCGTATCCCACGATGCCAATTTCTTTACCTCCTGGGAAGCGTCAAAGGGAGGAAGGCCATATTCATCTTCAGGAGAGAATTTGCGGTCCTTGATATAGAACCACATTGTCCTCCACCCTTGGACAGATGCGGCCATGGAAAATTCAAGGTATTGCGCCTCAGGGCGCACAGAAACGACGGATCCACCCAGTTCGGGTTTCCTAGCCAAAGCAACGTTGGGGCGGAGTCGAAAGATTGACCTCCAAAGAAGGAAGTGGGGCTCAATGCCCAAGAATGACTCGCAGAGGGTCACGAAATAGGCAATGTGCAGAAGGGAATTCGGTGTGAGCTGATGGAGCTGCACACCGTAGACAAATAGAAGCCCACGGAGAAACTCGTGGGCAGGAAGAGAGAAACCGTGGAGGAGGAAAGCAAGAAACATTACCCGATAACTGCTCGGGGGCTTCGGGATCCGCTCAGTGCTAGCAAATTTGATGGAATCCTGGGCGGCGATGAGGCCGTCCGCCCTGGCCTTCTCCACCTCCTTCTTTGTGATGGCGGAGCGCACCCAGTTGGTGGCAGAAGTCTTGGCCATGATGTTCTTTGTGGCCAGGTGTTTCATGCGCATCTAGTACGAAGTGCGCTCGGGGGCTATGCATGAGAAGAGGAGATAGAGGAGATCAGCAATGGAGGCGGCGGAGAGAAAGAGCTGGTAAACAGTAAGACTCCCCATGATCCCCTTTATATATCTTCTGGGAGAAGGAACGTGGGCTGAGACGTGGTGCAAGGATAGGAAACGGTAAGCCCACTAACGGTCAAAAAATGAGAAATTTACAGTATTGCCCATGCAACGGTTCGCAATGGTACAGAATGACGTATTCATTGATATCATAAAGAAGATAATATAAGAAAGAGGAAAAGATGGCGCCGACAAATGCAAAATAGGTGTACAAGACTGTATACGAAGGAGTTTCGATTATAGCCATGGGGGCTACTATTTTCAAGAATGGTAAATACAAAACTTCTCTCTGAAGTGGCAGATTAGTATTCGACGACAAGATGTCCTTAAGGTATCTCGAAATTGAAGTATCTTGAACATGGCGTATCTGGAAGTTAAAATATCTCGAGTTGAAATATGATGGATTACACTACATTTTTGAGCCTATACTCAAAAAAAGCCTTTTTCGAGTATAGCCTCGGGGGCTACTCCCATCGGGAGCGCTGAGCGCGCACCCGACGATTTTTTGTTGGCAAAGCATTATAATTGGAGAAGTGCGGGAGTGTTACTCCCATCGGGAGCGAGTTTTATCGTTGAAGAAACCCGAATATTTTCAGTCCAAATTTGACTGCGACATGTGATTCTCGAGTTGAGTTATCGCAACACAACTTGAATGCCGTGACTTGTCATGAAGGTAAGACCCCGGGATCCGTCCTGTGTGGCCTGGTATACGCACATGGATGCGCTCTGCTGGTATGTATCCGTGTCTACGACGCGAAGAAAATCCTGGTGGACGCACTGGGTACCCTGAGAACCACTGGGATTCATTCTTTGTAAGTCCTAAATGCGGCAAAAGAGTGGGTTTGACCGGTATCCCGAATTCAAGTCCAAGGGGATTGAATTTGAAGTAGGTGACAAGTATCTGTTCCGGCAGTTAACGGACCTCTTGATCCGTCAGAGTTGTCAGGCTTGTTCACCAAGACCCCTTGCGAACAAATTATCACAAATATAAGTCAAAAGACCAAGTCGAAGATTTGAAGATAAAGTCGAAGAATTGATCAAGTCGAAGATTAGAAGATTAGAGATTCAACCCGAATCTACAATTCTGATAGAATCTCAGGGGCTACTGACAAGGGTATAGTTAATAGAACCCGTTAGTTGAGTACCCCTAAGGCCCGTATAGCTAGGCCCAATTGTAATGACAGTCGAATACGAGTCTTTACCGTATATCGATATTGTAATCTGTATCGGACCCTACCCGATCCTCGAGACCATGCCACCTATATATAGGGGCCAGGAGGGGACGGTGTGGGGCAGATTGAAAGCAAGCCAGGTTGAATACCCAAGTTTACTTTCAACACACATATATTTCGATTAACTTTTACCTTCGAGTTCATCCGACGCCCTATCTCCCCGATCCTAAGTCCTTCATCTAGGACATTTGTCGAGTTAACCCTCGTCATGCATATATTAATCACACCCAAGACATGCATCACACCACTCAAGCATTGAGTATCAGAAGCAAACAAGTTTAGATATCTGAACCAATATCTATTTTACAAAAGATTAAACAACCAATAAAATAATGAACAACTTCTATTATCATAGCAACCCTAATCACAACCAAACAACTAGCAAGTGTCTTATTTAACCAAAGCATGACATCCAGCATACCTACAGATAGATAACAACATGATAGGACCAACACAATTGGAATCAAACTAAAAGAGTAAAAAGGTGAATTAACATGAATTTCCTAATTCTATGAATCACTAGAATAGCCAAATAATTCTCTAAAACTTTTTGTAAGTCCTAAAATTCTACCAGAGACCATTCTAGAAAGCTAATGAAATGAACAACACACCAGAAGTGGAATCATCCAAAAATAATTATTATATTGTGCATAAAAATTAAATCAAGGTAGAAAACTAATATCACTAAAATAATCACTTCAGGCAATGCACAGCTCCTAAATTAGTAAATCCAATTTCTATAATTCCACAAAATAGCAGTGCATCACTGAAAATTGGAATCATCCATTTTCATTACACAGAGCAATATATTTGCAAATATGAGTGGAAATTAATAGATCTACCAATATTAATTCACAGATAATATCTAAGCTCCTGAAAATCATAAATGCAGTACATCCAAGTAGATAATAACTTCAGGAGCACATAGAAATTTGAATCACAAATTTCTGAAGTCTAAAAGATTTTCTAACCAATTTTATTTGCAGCTGGTATTTACTAAACAAAATAAGCACAGGGAAAAAATAGAAAAGGCCGGATCTGGCCGGGCCTCGCTAGATCTGGGCCAGCTCGGCCCAGCCGGCTCGCCGGCCAGCCCGGGCAGGGGCCGAATCGGTATGGCGTCCCGGCCATCCGATTAGGACGAGATCGACGGTATGCGCGCGAGAGGGCGGAGCCAGCTAGGGTTTTGGCGGGGAAGAGGCTCACTGAGGTCGCCGAGGCTGGGAAACGGTGGCGGCGAGACCCTCGATGACCAGAGCGAGCACAAGAGTTGCATGCAGGGGCTGGAGCACGAGCTTCCTCCTCGGGCGTCCGTGCGCCTACGACGATGGTGTCGTCGACCTTAGACAACCTGGAAGAAATCAAGGGCAGGGTGAGGTTCAGATGGTGTGAAGGAGTTCTGTGAATCGGAGAAGGAGCAGAGAGAGAGGTCGGCTAGTCGACGACAACCTCCACCTTCTCGATGGAGATCTACCCGAAACTTTGGTGAGCCCCGGCAGTGTTTCTGCATCGGCTGCGAGGTGGAGAGTCCTGGCGAGTGAGAGGGAGTGGGGAGGGGGAAGAATGGGTGATAGGAGAGGCTTTGAGAGAGGGGCTAGGGTTTTTTATAGGTTCACTGGCTCAGGGTGCATGATGCACGCTTCGAATGGAATTGGACGGCGAGGGCGGTGTTTCTGGATGGCGTTGTGAGCCGAGTCCAGGCGTAGGGGTGGCGGTGTCAATGGCGTAGCGGTTCGTTCTAGGATGTCTCAGTTTCAGTCTGGGCACGGTCGGTTTCAGTCGTGGTCAGGTGGCGTGCGTGCTCGAGGGTGCTAGGCAAGGGTGGCATTAGGTCGGGCGTGCAACGCCGTGCAGGTGTGGGTGCGGAGCGACGCGGGAGTGCACGCGTGCGTGCTAGAACATCACGCACGCTCTGGGTGCTCTAGGTGCGCTGGGCGGCCAGACGGTGTCACGTTGGCAAGGGTGGGCGGCGGTGCACGGTCACGCTCGAGCGTAGCTGGCCCGGGGAATTGGTCCATTGGGTCGAGATGGTGCTGGCGGCAAGGTGACGGGTCAGGGGGTGGTCGGTGTGGCTCTGCCCACGTTGGGTGCCCACGGTGGCAATGGCGACATCCAGGGGCGGTGTGGGATGATTGTGCAGCGTCTCTATGTCGCGGGGCTGGGCTAGGGTTCCTGCGAGGGTGGCGCACAACCATTGGGGGTCGATGGCGGTGGTGGTGGTCGAGGAACAAAGGGAGAGGGAGAGGTTCTGGCAGGGGCCTCGGGCTCCCCTCCTCCCCTTCGATCCAACTAGATAGGACAAGAGCCGATCTCTGGCAAGATTTTGTGTTGGGCTAATTCAAAAAGGCTTGTGAATCCCTTGGTCGGTTTGCATTGAAGGAAAAAGAGAGAGAGAGAGAAGAAAGATCATGGCTAGGGTGTGCACTAGCCGAATTCAAATTTGAATTTGAATTCATCCAAACTAGGCTTAAAATAAACTTAGGATGGTTCCTAGAGGTTTCAAATATGTTCAAGAGCTCAAGGCCAAAATTTGATGATTTTTGAACTAAATAAGCTAGGGTTTTGGAGATGCCTCCAATTTCGGATTAAGGAGCAAAAATAAAAGGAAAAGAAAAGAATAGAGAGGTGATCACACAAAAGATCTATGCTAGGGTTTTTGGTGCACACAAACATGAGCTAAGGTCAAAAATGTGGTGCATAAAATCATAGCACACTTTCTAGTTCATCAAGTACATGTGTTGGAAAGAAAGTGCATGGCATAGATTCACACACACACACACAAGCACATGAAATCATAGACACACACACACACACATGAAATCATGGATCATAGCACACAAGCACATTGCTTAGCAAAAGTTTTTAATTCACCCAAAATAAAGTACTTAAACAAGGTTTTAGTTTTGGTCAACAAAAGTGGGGTGTTACACTCACAATCCTTAGATATATGGCCTATATCTCCACAGAGTTTGCAAGCTTGGTTTCTTGGCACAACATGTTCTTTGGGCTTGTCATTGCTAGGGTCACTTGGTGATATGTTGTTGTTGTTAGTCATGATCCGAGACGCCATTTGCACAATGTGAGTATGTGCATCTAGCAGTTGCTGCACTCCTGGGGGTAACTCATTGATCTTGTTGCTGATCATATTTTGGGTTACCACTTGAGTCAATTGGGTATGCGCTTCTATCATCCTCTGCATCACTAAATCCATCTGAGAGTTGTTGAGGCTACTCTAGCTTTGACGATGCATCTGTTTAAGTTTTAGGGTAGGGTTTAGGTTTTTTTTAACATGGAAAAGAATAGAGTGGAAAACTCTAAAGAATGTTCCTACCAGTTAGCAACAATTCAGGGCAAATCACCTTTCAAGCAATAAACATTCAACAAGCATTCAACTCATTAAGCAATCAAGTTTTAATACAAACGAAAGGTACGATCATTCCACAAGTCGGTATGATCATAAACATTTATTACAACGACGTCGCTTATTAAAAGTCTTAAATGGAGGTCCAACTAAAGCTTCTTGGTTCCCTTTCAGGTAGATCCATTGTTTTGGTCTATCTGCTTCTTCAGAGCTGCAATCTGATCATCCTTGGTGATGTTGAGATCATCTTGAACAATAAGCTTGATTGCAAGTTCTACCATGTCACCTTGAAGTTGACTTATGGTTTCCTTCAGTTCAGTAGTATCCTCTTTTTCTTCTTTGAGGTCCTTCTGAGTATTATAAAGTCTCCACTTGAGTCTCTCTCCAAGTTCTTTTATAGCTTTCCATGCAGCACATCTTGCAGAGTCAAAGAATGATGGATACATCTCAGAGTTGGTGAACATCCAGAGTCCCATCTTCTTGTGGTCATCTTCTTTGTTCTTGTATAGGTGGAGTTGTACCCACAATTATTCTTGACCTTTATCAATCACGGGAAATCCCTTGTAGACAGCTTCTCCTTGCATTCCCATGCTTAACATGATGTTCTTCATCACTTTGGGAAATTCAGTCTCACACTTCAGGGTCATGGTCATCATGGGTCCTTTCTTGACGGATTCGTTGATGCTGGCCATGTAAAAGATTTTAAAATAACGGAATAAGTAGTGAATGAAAATTATAACAAGAAAGTAAAACTTGGATAACCTTTTTTAAATCCTAGGGTATTTCCTAAGCACATCATCTTTTCCTTCTCCTTGAGTGGGCAAGTAGCTCATTGTTTGCAAAACAGTTCATTGGTCCTATTGTTATCAAGATCCTTCATAAGAATTTCTAAGTCCAAGGACTGTTGATGCTTAGACTTTTTCTTCTAGACTTCTTCAATTTGCTTCCTTTGATGATAGAGGTGGGTGGATCTTGAGGTCCTTTGAGGTGTCGTAGTTGAAGCTCTTTGTCTTTGAGTTGAAATGAAGAGGAGTAGAGACAAAAATGACTAAGGAAAGAGTTTACGAGGTAACGAGTGTGTAAATTTTTAACTTAGAAATAAAAGCAACTCCTATATTTCTAAGGGGTTTTTGTCCAATCCTAGGGTCACGAACCTAAGGGCAACACAATGCTCTGATACCATCTGTAGTGACCTCACCTTTTAAAGATGACGATCCATGTGCTTTTCAGTGCTAGTCCCTGGATCAAACGCTAGCACACACAGTTTAAGATGTAATATCAAGAAACAAAGATCATTTTATTACATTGCATGATCTAGCAATTACATAAAGAAACTTTACAATACTCATAGCATAAAGCTATCAGAGTTTACAACGAAATCAAAAATAGCATGGAGTCCTTCTTCTTCATGTGCCACAGGCGAACATGCTGTGGCTAGACTCGTAACCCTGTCGTACCTTTCTTATTGTCAAAACCTACAACATGAAATGTTGCAGCCACAAAAGGGTCAATACACTTGAATTGTATTGGCAAGATGTCACTTTTTGGTGGACACAAATGGACCCTAACACTTACATGAATATTTGGCTAAGTGGAGCTTCAGGCTAAGCTTGCAGAAAAACAATTGTTTATCCTACTTTTCAAAAGATCTCATTTCTCTTTTAAAGCACTATTGGACACACTAGAATCCACCAGGTGCTCCTAGTTAATTATGCACACACAGGAATCCACCATGTGCACATAATTATGATCACACAACAATCCCTTGTTAACCCCTCAAGTTTTAATTTTAAGAAGTTGGGATGAGGAGATCCTTAAACAGCTTCAAAATCATGTCGCTCAAAATTGTCTGTAATCAGGGACACGGCTAAGTACTTAGTTTTAACACTCTGCAGAGGTTGTGCACTTTTCCCACAAGACTCAGTCAACCCCTTTTGCCATGATGCTCATTTTGCTCAAATGGCCAGGTGAAGACTAAGACGAGACCTTTCAAAAGCAATCCCTCAGACCAACCCGGACGTGTTCCATCCTACAATTTGCTACCACCCTTTGTCGTCTGGCTGAGTTCTCACAACTTAATTGATCAAGACAGAGCCCATATGACTCATGGTTGCACTGGAAGCTTCACGACTTGAACGTCTCCAATCACTTTGTTCCTGGGTGGCCGTCCTTCAAGTGAGATACACACGACCGCCATAGAGATGGCTCCGGTGTAACCACTCAACATAAATCCATCCTACCAATTCCACCCAGGTGTTTTATTAACTTAGTTGTTTTCTTAGTTTTTTGCAAAACATAGTTTTCATACTTAATAAAGGAACATGTGGAATCCCAACCACGAGTTCTATAGCACAACTAAGCAATCTACACTTACGGTGTTTCTTCTAATAGGGTAATCAGGGATATCCTTAATAGGAGATAACAAGCATAACAATCTACACATGCATTTATTTGAAAGAAAGGAAACACTACATGCATGGTAAAAGCATTGGGAATTTTATGAACAAGAGTGACACTTGCCTTAGTAATTTCTGAAGATCGTACTTCTCTTAATCAACACACATAGCTCTCCGTACAACTATATGATAGAAAACTAACACGACATGAACACACCATTCAAAGCAACATAATCAAATAAGACAACAAAAGTGTTTATTTGTTTTAGCTTAGTCTTCAATTGTCTTAGTGATGATTGGACAAAAGATTGTGGCATGGAGTGTCGTGGGAATTTAGAGATAGTAGCCATGGGGAGGCTTATCGGAGGGGCTCAACGTTGGTGACGATGGGTCCGGCTCGGGATTGTGCCAACAGAGACACCTCGGTTTACCCAGGTTCAGGGCCCTCCCGGTTGGAGGTAAACCCCTACTTCCTGCCTGCTTCGTATTGATTGGATAGTAACGATTACAGTGCTTCTCGAGCTGTTCGGCTAGAGGAGGAAGAAGAAGATCGGATCTCCCCTATGCTAAGGGTCCAGGCCCCCTTATATAGGCGGGGGCCTGGTTACAAGTTTAGGCAGCGATTCGGCCGGCTGCCGGCTCCTCGGTGGCGGCGTCCTTGGCGTGATCCTCTGGCCCTGCTCTGGCAAAGGCACTTTATAAAGTGCCTTTTTCCCTGGCCCGGCATCTGGAGGGCATATCCCTCCTCTTTTGCCTCGGATTCCATCGTGGGGAAGGGTCTTCGATCGCTCATTGGCTGGACGTGGTCGTGGCGCTCGTCACTCCTGTCCTGCGCCCCTGCCGCTCTTGTCGGGGCCATCCTACTTTTGGCCAGACAACCGTTGAGAGGCCTTGTCTTCATCGCCCGGCTCCAGTTCTCCTCGGTGGAGTCGCTAGCCGGCTGCTGGCGCAGCCGGTCCTTCGGTCAGAGCCGGTCTTCTCGTGTCGAAGCCGTGGAGACTCCTGGAACGCCAGCCGGCGTATTGCCTGGCCCGTGGTACGCCCCATAAGTCATCCCCACGACACTAGCCCCCAAAACTGGCGACGTCTCATGGGCTAGCATGGGGCTTTGGCGGGTTCCTCTTCTCGCCGAGGTCTTGCTCGCTTTCGTCGAAGTCCTAGGATTTCTGGTCCGGCTTGGTCGCTCTAGTCGTTGAGGCTGGGCCTTGCGGAGTTCCTCCGGCCGTCTCGGGTCGAACCGGCTCCGGTGGCGGCCCGGCTGGCGGCCGCGAGATGGCATGCCGCCTCCTGGGAACTTGCACCGCCTCGGGTCTTGTTCCCACGCGGCGGCCGGCGCAGCGCGCCAGTGACCAGTCTTGTCATTTGACTTCGGAATCACCACCGTCATAACTTCCCAAGTCATCATGCGAGGTGGGCTGGCGTACGTTAGCGACGTGTCCCATCAACTCCTCCCACGATCCACTGCGGCAACTGCCGCGGTGGCACACGATGCGGAAGTTGGTTGCTGAAACGTCGGGGGTTAGACCTTCGTCGCTCTTCTTTAAATATCGAGCGTGCCTGCCGCCCAGGGCATCCTCCACTTCTCCCCTCACCTCGAGCTCTGCCTTTCCGGACTCGGCCCGATCATGTCGTCCCCTAGTGGTTCCACTGCCAGCGATGGCAAGGTCCCGGAGGGGAGCGAGAAGGAGGTCGAGGCACCGGAGACGGCGCCTTCCATATCTCAAAAACGCGGTCGCCCGAAAGGGAGCCGCAACAAGAGTACCTTGGAGGCCCTCGCGGCGAAGGCCACCGCCGCTGCTTCTACCTTCGTCGCGCCCCAGGCGGCCGGAGCTTCCGGCGACGCGGGCATCCCGGAGAAGCGGAGGCCAGGCCGTCCGAAGGGGAGCGGGAAGAAGACCGCTCCCGCGGCGGCCGCCGCCGCTCCCTCGTCGTCCCGCCGTCGTGGGCGGCCGCTGGGGAGTAAAAACAAGAAAGCCCCAGCTGTCTTCAGGGTTGCTTCCACTCCCGCGGGGCCCCGCGCGGCGGCCCCTCCTCTGCTAGGCCCGTCGCGGCCCTGGCTGGAGAAACCGGCGCTCCAACCGCCGACCTATATGTCGGCACAGGGGTGGTCCACCTGCATCATTCCTGCACTCGCCGGGTCTCGGGATCTCCTTCGCCTTCCATCCCAGTTCTCGGACTCGATGGAAGGCCAGGAGATGGCCTACGCCAAGCTGCGGGAATGCAGCGGCGGCCAGCCCTCATACCACGTCGAAGTTTACTATGACGGCCAGGGGTGTGCTACTTCCGCGACGGGTGGTCGAAGTTCTTCCTCGACTATGGCGCGCACGAGGGCTGGTTCATCCTCCTCACCCGCCACGATGGGAAGAAGGAGTTCACCGTCTGCTTCTTCGACACCACCCTCTCCGCCCGTACTTATGCCCCCCAGCCGTGAAGGACGGGGGCTCCATCGGCCTCCGGCATGGGCTTCTCCGGGATGAAGTCCATGCGGCGCTCGCGCCAGGCCGAGGAAGGCGAGGATCTCCCGGGCGAGGGATTCTTGGCGCCCTTAGGGTAGTAGTTTAGGGGACTTTTGTAATCGTCAGACTTCTCAATGAACTCTTCTAATTTCCTGCAAATCTTTGCTTGCTTCTTCTTTGTTTGCTGTGTGAATGTCTTTCTTCACTGTGTGCCTTTGCCATCGTGCAAGCGTCTCCCGCTCGACACCGTTGTGATGCGATGGTTCTTCTCTTAGCAAAACCGCTGTCATGTGAATCTATAGGTAGGGACCGCGATGGTCACTGGCCTGCGCAGACGCTCCGGGCAGACTCCTCCGGCTTCAACGTGGAGAGAAAGGTGCTTCTGTTAGCCGGTTCCAGGAAGGATGGACTAGCTCCGGCTCCAGCGCGGACGGAGCGGAAACTGCATCTTGTACCGGCTCGGGCGAGCGTCGGAGCCGGCACGTTTCCTTTCCCGGGCCTTCGCACGTCCCAAGCCACGATTGGAGTAGATCTCCTAGTTTCCGGCTCTAGCCGTTGCTACGCGAGTGTTAGGTTTCGATTTTGTTGCTCGTTTGCTGATCGTGTCGCAGCACCAGCTGATCGGACAGCCGGCGAGGTACTGCAGCCGGCCCGCTTCTGAGGGCCAATTCCATTTCCCCCTAGCCCCCGAGTTTTGGGGTAGCTGGACTAACAGCTAGCTCGAAACTAACTTTTCGCGAACGATGCCAATGCCAAGCGAGGTAGCCCTAGCTTCGAACCTCTTAGACGTGGCTTCTCAGCTCGAGCATCAAGAGACTGTGACTATCAACTATTTGCTGGCTTTGCCTTTGTCCGGTTCCCTCAACTTTTTCCTTAATCTTCCCACCCTTCGGCCCTTCTACCCCCAACCGGCAGCCTGGTGCCGGTTGGTCTCCCTTGGGCCGGCAGCCGAATGCCGACCTAGGGTGGGAGCGTGCCGCGGAGTGAGAAGTAGTACTTCGGTCTATCGGGCCCCCGACTCGTGCTAGCCAGCGCTTAGTTAACAGACATTGTCCTTGACGCCTGGTTGAGCGATTTTTCTATTGTTTGCGGTTCTGCTCTGCGGCTTTCCCTCGTATGTGGTCTGCCGGCTCCTATCCATCCGGCTGCGCGGAGCCGGAAGGTGGAGGTTGGGCTCGAGACCTTCTTCATACGCGGTACTCATCCGGCTGGCGAGGGATCGATCGTTTTGCGGGGCCGCCGGCTGTGGCTCGGTGCCTGGAGCCGGCTGCCAGTCAAGTGAATAGCGCAGGAAGCAAAACATACATGAAGTGTTTTCCTCGGAGCCGGCCGTAACTAGCCGCTCCGTTTTCCTTTATTCATTGACACGTTTTTCGGGGTACAAGCTTTTGCCTTAGCAGAAGAAAGGTCTTAGGAGACTGACATTCCAGGGACGCTCGGTCTCCTTGTCAGAGTTATCTGCCTTGTTCTTTCTGGGCTCTTGTGCGTCGATGAGGTAATCTGCCCCATTGGCCAGCACCCGGCTGACAATAAACGGTCCCTCCCAGGGAGGAGACAGCTTGTGCATGCCTTTAGTGCTTTGGACCAGCCGGAGTACGAGATCTCCTTCGCGAAACACGAGCGGGCGAATTTTCCGGCTGTGGTATCGTCACAGCTGCTGCTGGTAGAGCGCTGATCTAGCCAGAGCCTGTTCTCGTGCCTCCTCGAGGAGGTCGACGCCATCTTCGCGAGCTTCTTTTGCTTGCTTCTCCGTGTACTGGACAATTCTGGGCGCATCGAACTCAATGTCCGTGGGCAACACCGCTTCTGCTCCATAGACTAGGAAGAAAGGTGTGAAGCCGATAGAGCGATTTGGAGTGGTGCGCAGGCTCCAGAGCACTGAGGGTAGCTCTTCGACCCAACAGCCAGCTGAGCGTTCGAGAGACTCGACCAGTCTTGGTTTGATGCCGGCTAGGATCAGCCCATTTGCCTTCTCCACTTGTCCATTTGACTGAGGGTGCGCCACTGACGCTAAGTCCAGCCGGATGCCTTTCTGACCACAGTAATCAGCAAAGACTCCCTTCGCAAAGTTTGTCCTGTTGTCGGTGATGATGCTGTGGGGAACTCCATATCTTGTGATGATCTCGTTGAAGAACTTGATTGTGGACGAGCCGTCGAGTTTTTTGATTGGCTTGGCTTCGATCCACTTGGTGAACTTGTCCACAGCAACCAGCAGATGCGTCAAGCCCCCGGGTGCGGTCTTGAATGGCCCTACCATGTCCAGACCCCAAACCGCGAACGGCCAGGTGAGCGGGATGGTCTTGAGAGCTGCCGCTGGAGTGTTTCTGTGCTTGGAGAAGCGCTGGCAGCCGTTGCACTGTTTCACCAGCTGCTCTGCATTCTGCTTGGCCGTTGGCCAGTAGAAGCCATGTCGGAAGGCTTTGGCCACCAAGGCTCTGGAAGATGCGTGATGTCCGCACTCCCCTTGGTGTATCTCTTTTAGCAGCTCCATCCCTTCTTCCGGCTCGATGCACTTCTGGTAGATGCCTAACACGCTGCGCTTGTACAGCTCGCTGTTGATGATGGTGTACACCCCAGCTCGACATTGAATTCGCCTAGCTTCCGCTTCGTCTTGCGGCAGGTCCCCGGTGATGAGGTAGTTGGAGAATGGCTCCGCCCAGGAAGGTATCTCCCGTATGTGGAAGACACTGGCAACCAGAGGGTCAGCAGCCCCCGGGTCCGTCGTTGTGCCGGCTTCATCTGATTGTCCGGCTGGGGGAGCGGGCGTGGAGCCGGCAGTCCCCTTGTCCTTCGTCGAGCCGGCAGCACTAGGCTGGCCTGCTGCCTCCTTCAGCCCCGAGACGACAGCCCCCGGGTCCGGTGGCGGTACCTGAGCCAGGGCTGGGTCTCCAGGCACGTAGATGGATATGGACTCCGGCGAAGTTTTGATACACGGCTTGTGGATGATCTCCAGGGACACCCCGGCTGGGATATCCTGCTTGGTGGAGCCAATCTTGGACAGCCGGTCTGCTTCCTCGTTGTTTGCTCTGGGGACATGGTGGAACTCGCAGCCCTCGAAGAATCCGCTGAGCTGCTGCACGTAGAAGCGATAGGAGGCCATGTTGGCGTCCTTGGCGTCCCAGTCCCCTGAGACCTGGTGCGTCACTAGGTCGGAGTCCCCGAAACAGAGGATCCTCCTGATGCCGATCTGCTTGGCCATCTTGAGCCCATGTACCAGGGCTTCGTACTCAGCGACGTTGTTCGACGCACGGAAGTGCATCTGCAGCACGTACTGCAACCTGTCTCCCTTGGGAGAGGTTAGAACGACGCCGGCTCCCAAGCCCCCGAGCAGCTTGGAGCCATCGAAGTGCATGCGCCAGTGGGTGGAGTTCGGAGCCGGTGGCAGGTACTGGTGCTCTCCCCAGTCAGCGAAGAAATCCGCTATGACCTGCGATTTGATCGTCGTCCTGGGCTTGTATTGAATGGTATGAGCTGCGAGCTCGATCGCCCATTTGGCCACTCTTCCCGACGCGTCCTTGCACCCGATGATCTCCGAGAGCGGAGTGGTGCTTACCACCGTGATTGGGTGCTCCTCGAAGTAGTGCTTCAGCTTCTTGGCCGCCATGTACACGCTGTAAGCGACCTTCTGGTAGTGCGGGTAGTTCTGCTTGGAGAGAGTGAGCACCTCACTCAAGTAGTACACCGGGCACTGAACCGGCAGCTCCTTGCCTTCCTCGGTGCGCTCCACCACGATCACCACGCTGATGACACGCGGGGTTGCTGCAATATAGAGCAGCATTGGCTCTCGCGGAGCCGGCACTGCCAAGATTGGCGCGGTAGACAGGGCTCGCTTGAGGTCGTTGAAGGCGTCGTCAGCGCGCTGGGACCAAACGAAGTGGTCCATCTTCTTCATCAGCTGGTACAGCGGCATGGCCTTCTCCCCGAGCCGGCTGACGAACCGGCTAAGCGAGGCCAAACAACCAGCAAACTTCTGCACATCTCTGAGCTGGGTGGGCTTCTCTAGGGCCTCGATGGCTTTTATCTTCAAGGGGTTAGCCTCGATCCCTCGCTGGGAAACGATGTAACCTAGGAGCTGCCCAGCCGGCACACCAAAGATGCACTTCTCAGGGTTGAGCTTCATGCGATAGCGCCACAGGTTGGTGAAGGTCTCCTTGAGATCGTCCAGGAGCGTGCCGCTCTGCTTGGTCTTCACCACCACATCGTCCACATAAGCGTGTACGTTCCTCCCAATCTGCTCCTGCAGACATCGCTGCATGGTTCGCTGGTAAGTGGCTCTGGCGTTCTTCAGGCCGAACGGCATGGTAACGTAGCAGTAGGCTCCATATGGGGTGATGAAGGAGGTCTTGATCCGATCCGGCTGGAAGAGCGGGATCTGGTGGTAGCCTGAATAGGCGTCCAGGAAAGACAATAGGTCACAGCCGGCCGTGGAGTTGATCACCTGGTCAATTCGTGGCAGCGCGAAAGGATCCTTGGGGCAAGCCTTGTTGAGGCTGGTGTAGTCAATACACATTCGCCAAGTGTTATTCTTCTTCAGAACCGAGACTGGGTTCGCAAGCCAGTCAGGGTAAAGCACCTCCATGATAAAGCCGGCTGCAAGGAGCCGGGCAATCTCCTCGCCAATAGCTTTCCTCTTTTCTTCTGCAAGCCGCCGCAGCGGCTGTTTGACCGGCTTGGCGTCCGGCCGGACGTTAAGTGCGTGCTCAGCCAGCTCCCTCGGCACACCAGGCATGTCCTTTGGAGACCATGCAAAGATGTCCCGATTCTCACGGAGGAAGCTGGTGAGCTCGCTTTCCTATTTGGCAGACAAGCCGGTGCCGATGATGACGTACTTGGAGGGGTCGCTCTCGTCCAGCAGGATCTTCTTGGTGTCGTTGGCTGGCTTGAATTGCTCCACAGGCGACTGGCGAACCGGTACGTCTTGCTGGGTCAGCTCCACGCGATGTAGAAGCTGCCTCTTCTCCTCGGCGACGACCAGCGCCTCTGCCAGCTGCGAGCTTTCCTTTGCACAGGCCAGGGACTTCTTGAAGTTTCCCGAGACTGTGATCACACCTCTGGGCCCTGGGAGCTTCATCTTTAGATAGGCGTAGTGTGGGACTGCCATGAACTTGGCCAGGGCCGGACGGCCTAGCAACGCGTGGTAGGGACTGCTGATGTCCACCACCTCGAACCAGATGGGCTCGCGGTGGCTATTCCCCTTCTTTCCGAAGAGAACCTCCAGCTGCACCTTGCCCAAACGGGTGCAAGAATGCCCAGGCACGATGCCATGGAAGGTGAGCCGGCTAGGTTTCAGCTGAGCAAGCGGGATGCCCAACTTCTCCAGAGAGCTTCGGTAAAGAAGGTTGATACTACTACCGCCATCGATGAGCACGCGGGAGAAACGGCACATGTGCGTATCGGAACACACGACAGGATCCACGACCAGCGCATACTCTCTAGGGTTGGGCATCAACCTCGGGTGGTCTTCGCGCCCCCAGGTAACGGCCGTCTCGGACCAGTGCATGAACTGGGGTTCTGCAGGCATCACGGCGTTCACCTCTGCCTCATGCCAAAGGTCATTCATTTTGTCCTTGCCGGGGGTAGTGAAGATGTGATATTGCTCCACGTCCGTCGGGAAGTCATCATCTTGATCTTGCTCGCCTCCAGCCGGGTCGAGCTGTTGGTCCTCCTGACCTTCAGCTAGTTGCGCTTGCGACGTACCAGGGATCTGCCGAGCGCGCTGCTCCAGCTCTCTCATGAAACGGCACTGACGGGTGGAGTGGGTCGCTTCCCTACCCGGGGAGGTGTGGAATTTACACGGCTGATCAAGCGCAGCATCGAGGGTGTACTTGCCCTCTTTGCGCCCATGACCGCTGCCTGCAGCCCCCGGGCCTCCTTGGTCAGAGGCCGCTCGCTTTGAGCTAGCAGATCCTCTGGGGAGCGTCTTGGTGTGGTCAAGCCACAGGTGGATGTGCAGCGCCGATGGGCGAGCCTGGGACTCCGACCCCAGCGCTGACTCCTCGATCGAACGTGGCCTGCTTGCTCTGCCGCCCTGCTGGACGCGGCGACCTTGAGCGTTGCCGCTCAGAACACGGCCGCCCTGTCCACGCCCTCCGCGGCCTCGGCTCGCCGATGGCGACTGCTGGATCTGGCCTGGGATGGCAGTGGCGAAGCTACGACGTGGGTCACGGGCGAGCTCGGTCGGTGCGTCTCCCTGCACGCCGTAGAACTCGCTGAGCGTGGTGCTCGCGCGGCACCGATTGGCCTCGTCTTTAGCCACCTTGCCAAGGAGGACGAGGCGCGTCCGCTCCAGGGCCTCAGCGACCCGGGCGGGATCGATGACGCGGCTGAGGGGAGCGCGCAGGTCCACCACAGAGACGTCCGGGGCATCCTGCTCTGGGAGTGGAGCATCTTGCTCCTGTGGAGGAAGACGCTCGGGCGACGGGCGCTCGGGGCGCAGAGAGTCTCCGCCCTCATCCTCTCCCAGGGCCATCACCTCGACCATGGCGCCAAGATTGCTGCTTTCACCGCAGCTTGAGCCTCCTTCGCAGAGAGAGCCAAAGACGTCGGTGACCTCCTCCGGGAAGGGCTTGGCGACGTAGAAGCGGTGGCTGCCGATGTCGAGGAAGGAGCCACTGTTGCCGAAGCCGTTCTCGAAGTGGGCCAAGTTGTCGCTGACGCAGTCGAAGGTGCCAAACCTCTAGACGAGGCCAGAGGCGACCTTCTCGCCGGAGGGTCCCGGCCGGAACTTGACTCCGCTCGCCACCGCGCTTTGCCCCACGGTGGGCGCCAACTGTCGTGGGAATTTAGAGACAGTAGCCATGGGGAGGCTTATCAGAGGGGCTCGACGTTGGTGACGATGGGTCCGGCTCGGGATTGTGCCAACAGAGATACCTCGGTTTACCCAGGTTCAGGGCCCTCCCGGTTGGAGGTAAACCCCTACTTCCTGCCTACTTTGTATTGATTGGATAGTAACGATTACAGTGCTCCTCGAGCTGTTCGGCTAGAGGAGGAAGAAGAAGATCGGATCTCCCCTATGCTAAGGGTCCAGGCCCCCTTATATAGGTGGGGGCCTGGTTACAAGTTTAGGCAGCGATTCGGCCGGCTGCCGGCTCCTCGGCGGCGGCGTCCTTGGCGTGATCCTCTGGCCCTGCTCTGGCAAAGGCACTTTATAAAGTGCCTTTTCCCTGGCCCGGCATCTGGAGGGCATATCCCTCCTCTTTTGCCTCGGATTCCATCGTGGGGAAGGGTCTTCGATCGCTCATTGGCTGGACGTGGTCGTGGCGCTCGTCACTCCTGTCCTGCGCCCCTGCCGCTCTTGTCGGGGCCATCCTACTTTTGGCCAGACAACCGTTGAGAGGCCTTGTCTTCATCGCCCGGCTCCAGTTCTCCTCGGTGGAGTCGCTAGCCGGCTGCTGGCGCAGCCGGTCCTTCGGTCAGAGCCGGTCTTCTCGTGTCGGAGCCGTGGAGACTCCTGGGACGCCAGCCGGCGTATTGCCTGGCCCGTGGTACGCCCCATAAGTCATCCCCACGACATGGAGTTGACTTGATATGGATGGAGAGATTGGCTAAGTCAAGGACTTCTAAAGATTGATGGGGGTTTTTCTAAAATGTTAAGAGGTGTCAAACACTTAGTAAAAAATAGCTTAAGGGAATATCTTAGGCTTAGGTTGAGAAGTTGGATGGATAAATTGTAAGTCATGAAGTCTAACACTTTCATCCACCTGACTTGGGCTCTCTTCTCTTGATCTTCTTTTTTCCTTCATGTCCTTGTCTTCTCCTCAACTTCTTCTTTTCGCCTTCAACTCCTTGTCTTCTCTTCAACATCTTCTCCATGATCTTGATATGTGAAAACTTCTATGTCATATAGTTGGATTGGGGTAGTCAAATACTTAGAAGAATTTGGAAGAGATGGAGTTGATAGTTTTGCACTTGGCAAAGATAGAAAGTAGATTTTTCACTAAGTCATGGTAGATTTGAATGGTCATTAGGACTTAGGATATTTCTGTAACGCCCCACCTTTGGATTAAGGTGGAACACCTGTGTTAAGTGCTATTCCCTGGATCACTGATATCACCACAGTACAAAATATAGTGATCATTGCAATAGTATCAAATATTACATCACAGATCCAGTTACATAAGTCTCAAACCTTACAGAAACACAGCGGAAAACAAAGTGGCGATGAGCCTCCATCTTCATCACGTGCCACAGACAGACATGTTGGAATGTAGTCTCGAGATCCTACTAACGATCCTTTTCTGAAAACCTGCACATCTGAATATACAGCCCCATAAATGGGGGTCACTACAATGATGTACTGGCAAATGACACATATTTGGTGGCTGTTGTGAAAGAGCTATCTACATGATATATGGCTGATGGAGCTTTTGGCTGATTTGCACAAAGCAAATTTTATCCTATATTTTCCAAATCAAATCATTTTTAATCCTTTATAAACTTTAAGGGTCAAGATAACCCCCAAGTGAAAATCACCACACAAGTCCTGGGTTGATAGCCAGGTGTGCAGCCCTGAGTAGTTACTCAACAAAACTAGGATAACCCTCAGGTGAAAACCACCACACAAGTCCTGGGTTGATAGCCAGGTGTGCAGCCCTGAGTAGTTACTCAACAAAACCAGGATAACCCTTAGGTGAAAACCACCACACAAGTCCTGGGTTGATAGCCAGGTGTGTAGCCCTGAGTAGTCCCTGTCCTGAGTGTTTCTAAACAATTTTATTTTATTTAGAAATGGTGATGAGACTCTTCCGTACATCCATGTCTAGGAACTCAAGTTGTCCATAACCGGGGACACGGCTAATCGATTAGTTTGACACCCTGCAGGGGTTGTGCACTTTCACCTTAAGACCCATTCTACCTAGAGAGAAGAATGAGACAAGACCTTTTAGAAGGAGAGAACAACCATACTGGCAAGATCCGTTCCCACCTATAATTATACTACCAGAAAATATCTTGCACACAAGTTGAACCCTCACATCCTAGTTAGTCAAGACAGAGCCCATATTATCATAAGGCTGCAGTGGAAGCTCACTAAAGCAAGGAAGACATGGTAGTCTCTTTGTTCCTGGGTGGCCATCCACAAGTGTACCCCCAGGCGATGACAACCACACAAATCCTGGGTTGATAGCCAGGTGTGTAGCCCTGGTTAGCCACTCAACATAAACCAAGCAATGCCATTTCCACCCAGGTGTTTCATTGGGTTGAAGTTTCATTTTCATACCAACTCAAAATAAGGCATGGCATCATTTTCCATAGTAGTTTGCAATCCTAGCAAGTGGGGTTTAAAGGATGGCTACACACTACTAGGATCTAAGCATTTCATAATCCACTTTGAAATTTTCATATCATGCATGGTATTGAAAACACTAATGCATATAATAAAGGATAGGTGGAAGCATGTGTGTCACTTGCCTTTTTGGAGTTCAAACCCTTTCACTTCTCTCAACAAGACACGTTCTCTCCTTTCAATCTATAGCAATAGAAGTACACAACATAAACACACTAGTCCAAGACAAACTAGATTAAGAAATGCATACAATTGAAATAGGTTGGTTCAACATTTTAAATTTCTTATGATTTTTGTGATGAGAGAGATATGTCATGAACCTTGGCTTACAAAATAGGGATTGAGAGTTTGGATGAGAAGGTCAAATGATTGGAAAGGATTGATCCTCCAAGATTACAATGTAATGATAAAATCTTATGCTTAGCATAAGCATGGTTAGAGTTTAGAGATGACTCATATGAATAGATTCACATAAGTATAGATTAGTACAATTAGAACTTTACTAAATAAAGTGTGACAACACTTACTCAAATAGTATAAGTTATACACATAGGCTTAGGTATGTATTTATGATATATTGATTTACTCAATTAACTCATTTGTAAATTGAGTGGTTCAATATAAATTAATAAGATCGAGTGAGTATGAGATTGGATTGGTATGATCATACGGGTTACTTTGGTAATAGGAATTATGCCAAAATTAATTATAAAGATATTCTATAGTGAAAATACTCAAATCCTCATATTTTAATTTAAGTATATGCAAAGAGGTTCAAAATTTTTATTGGCAGTAGTACTACTGGACGAGGATGTCAAAATCATCCATATGCAAAAGGAATCACTAAAAAAAATGAAATGTGGATATTTAAGTTATGACAAAAATACTCAATATCTCTCATTTGAAATTTGAATATTTTGTACTTGTCAAAACTCTACACTAAAGATTCCATTGAGTTCTATATTTCCTAAGGATTGCAGGGATATAAAGTTTGCTAAATTCGAATCAGCAAAACATAGGTTATGAATTTTTGAATGAATTACGTGAGCTAGTACAAAGTTTCACCAACCAGATTGATCGGTCCCAGAACTATGTGTGGAAACAGAAGGGGACGTGGCTAGATAGAATAGGTTGATACCTGTTAAGGACTACTATAACTGAACTAATCTACACCACACACTACAGATTGAGCTGACTAGGGTGTGCAGGACATACCACGAAACGTTGAGTCGGGCCAGCGCTCGGGGAGTCGACGGCAGTGGCGTTCCCGTGGTCGTCAGCGGTGCTCTGGTGCTCCTAGGAGACGGAGAAGTACACGACGAGATGAATATGAGGACAGAGAACTCGATGGTGGCCTTGGTGACGTGCCTTGCTTCCTGGAATGGCGACGAGATTCGGCCAGAGTTGGGCTGTGGCGTCGGCGACCTTCAGTTGTCGTTGCGGGCGTCGTTGAGCTGCGGAAGCGCAGAAATTTTGTGTCAAAAATGTGCTACCCGATGTCAGTAAACTAATGGAAGAAGAATAGGGACCTGGGTCTGTTTATACCAACTATACTCGCTGATGCTGTTCTGGCGGCCGGCGAGCGGATGGACGACGGAGATGCGACCAACAGTGACTATGTGAAGTAAGAACATGTCATGGAGGTAGGCCTTGATAAGGGGAGTCTGCTGTTGCGAGGACTCGTCGAGATGATCACTGAGGGAGACGGGATCTTGCGATGAACTTGAGTTTGGGGCTGATCTTGGCACGGTTGGTAAGGGTTGTAGAGAGGTTCTTTGGGAAACATTTGGGCATAAAAGTGAAGGAGAAGAATAAGGGGATCACGATGCTCTCGTTGGTTAGTCTTAAAATCATCTGAGTAGAGAGATCATGGAACGTATGCCAACGGGTGGCATTCGGGGCGCCGGTTTGGTCTAGGAGTATTAAGAAAATAAATTGGAAAACTAATTACCTGAAAAGATTCCCCACTTAATATGGAATAACTTTCGTGTTAAATTCGAGAGGAAACGGTCGCTGGAGTAGATGAGGGAAGGAGGGGGAATCTACAGCAATGTTAGGTTTGTGGTTCTGTACATGAACGAGCACGAGGAGGAAGACCACCGGCTAGGTGGGTCGGTCAGTCTAATGGGCCAGCCCAGTTTGGGTCATTTGCCTTTTTTGCTTTCTTTTTTTGTGGTATTTTCTATTTTTTTTCTATTTATAAGTTTTCAAAGTGATTCAAAACACACTTGAAACATTTTATAAAAATTTGATTAAAATAATAGAACAAAGATGATTTAAACACTTTAGTAATATTTTCATTTAAAAAAATTTGTGAAAACAAAATATTGTCCACATAAACACACGGGGCTTATTAGAATTGGATCTTTATGGGTTTTATTTTAATCCCCCTTTTAGAAATATTTAAAAAGAAAGATTCAAATTTTTTTTTTAAGAATTTGAGGTATTATTTTCTTGTCCCATTAAACAAGTTATAAAATATGTTTATGCTCTTTCGCCTATAGGGTTACTTGGGCATTACTTAAATCAAAGTAGGATTTAGGGATTTTATTTTATCAAAGAAAAATCCTTTTATAATTTCAAAAAAATTAAAACAAAATAGATTGTTTTGAAAACATTTGGTTATCCAAAATTTTATTAAAACTCTATTTAAGAAAATAATTTTAACTATTACACAAAAAGGTTTTAATTCCCTCTGGATTTTCAATCAATACAACAATTCATTCAATTTGATTTTTTTACATACCAAATTTTAGAAAAAATCTGGGATGCTACAGACTACCACCCTTAAAAGAAATCTCGTCCCTGAGATTTGGAGAGGCTAGAAAGAGAGAAGGTTTTGAGTTTCCTAGGTGGGCTACCACCCTTAAAAGAAACTTTTGTGGGTAGTCTAGGTCCTTGGGTTCCACTAGGACCACTTTGGTCTTGACTTGGCACTGGGTCATCTTTTGAATCTATAGGTAGATTCTATCTTTATTTCCAATAGGTGGGTGTCTATTCTCAAACTTGGGTTCCCAGTATTTCTCAATGAGGCTTGAGCATTAGTTTGCTCCATTGGGGTGCTCCTATCCCACAAGATAGTTTGTTGAACCACTTTGGACACTGAAGGGTCACTCTTTGGGTCAATCAGCGGACCATGTTAAAGTGATCTTCTGTCTTCACTTCATCCTCTTCGCTGACATCCTTGATGTTCTTTTATCTTATGGTTGCTTCCTTGGTGAGCACTTTTGGGGGCAAACGGAGTTCTTCAGATTGATAGGACTCCTTCCATCACGTGTCTTCTTCAACGGTAAGCTTGTGATTCATACTCACCAACATCCTACGTTTTAGCCACACTGGCTCACTATAAGGAGTGTAACATCTTATCCTCCTAAGGTTAAGGTTTAACAACGTCGTCTCTCTTGTAGGTATGTCTCTCTAGGTTCGCAAAGCCAACATTATGAAAGCGAATAATAAGAGTAGTAGGAATGGTGATCAATCTATCCTGCACCCAAATCATTACTGCATACATGGTTTGTTAAACCTCGTATTCTAACTCTTGGTCAACCTCACCAGCTTTGACAAAATTTTCTTGAAATAAAGATATGTGTTCCAAACCTAAATTTTTAAAACAAATCTATCGTCCCTTAGCTAGGGTTAAACTCTGTCGTATGGCGTTAACTCTTGAGTTACATATCCTTCGGTTTTCCCTTTCATGGAAAAATATTATCCATACAATAAAGTCACTCATTGATCTTACATGTCCGTTCAACATTTATTACCTTGTATTTGTGGCATCCTTCAGTTATCCCACTTCACTGAGGTCTTGAAGTACTTTTCTCTGTGCATCGATACGAATAGTGTCCTTGTTGCTTGCATGTGTAACAAGTGATATGGTTGAGGTTCTTCTTCACGTTACCATGTTTGTTTGCTTTGTTGTCCCATTCTGGACATTTGTTCGCATAATGTCCTAGCTCTTTGCAATTAAAACATACACCTTGATATTGTCCTTCTTCTTTTGAGGTCTCTCTAAGGCTAGGAACTCTCGTACTTCCATTTCTCCATATTCCACTATAGTTGTGGGAAACCTTTCTCGTTTCCTCGAGCAACTTCTAGATAAGTGTTCTTCTTCTTCTTCACATGAAAAGCAACACTTGGTGGTATGGTTGGGTGTTGTTTTTGGGACTTTATCTTCTACCTTCATCTTTGATCTTCCATCTACTTGGGTCCTCCCAATCAACTGGCATGGTCCATCCTTGGCTTGTTGTTTCATTTGTTGCACCATGGGGTAAAGGTTACATTCAACAGGAACATGATTGATTCATAGAAAACAAGTAACCTGGGTCATGGGACATTCTCTAATTGGGTGGCTCGTAACACAGTAAGGGCACTATTCTTGACATTCCTTAGACGTGTGTCCTATTTCTCCACATCTCTTGCAGGCTTGCAGTGTCATCTCAACATCACCTCTTATATCCTTGCCACCATTATCCTTTCGTGGTAGGTTGTTATTAGTGTTAGCCAAATTCTGGGACATCATTTGTATTATTCGAGTATGATTATCCAGTACTTGTTGCATTCCTGGAGGTATCTCGTTGCTGTCGCAATTGATCATGTACTAGGTCAATACTCGCATCATTTCAGTTTGTACGTCAACCATCCGTTGCATTGCTATCTCCAGCTGAGGGTTGTTGTTATTGTTCTGGCATTGAGGATGCATCTGTTTGGGGTTTTAGGACAGGTTTAAGTCTTAGCATAGATGAGAATGGATAGAAGGGATCTAAAGAAGATTCCTACCCAAACGCAGCAGATCAAGAGAATTCATCTTACAAACAACATCTAACAAACATTCATCACGTCTAGCAAACTATGTCAAACACTAAAAATATAGTATGGTCATACCCCAATTTGGTATGATCATTAGATTATCACAACATCATTGGTTCTATAAACTATAATTATTGGTGGTCTTGTCTATTACTTGCTTGTGTACTTCAGGTTTCTTCTCCACTTCCTTGATTCATCTTCTGGAGTTGTGCAAGCTGCATTTGAGTCTTTCTCCATGTTTTTGTTTGGCCTTCAATGTAGTTTTTCATGTTGAGTCGAGGAAAATATATGGAGTATCAGTCTCACACTTTTGGCGCATTGTGATCTTCTATCCTTTGTTGATGATTTCAGTTTAGGGTCATCTATAGCAAAAAGAAACATTTGAAGAGGAAGTAGGAGAGAATACAAGGAGTTTCAAGATGTAAACATTTTTTTAAAACAGAAACAAGATGAGATAGATATTTTTCTTTTTATCCTAAGGTCTTCCTGTTTCTAATTCCAAACCTAGGGTCTCGATCCTACAGGCAACATTACGCTCTGATACCATTTTGTAACGCCCCACCTTTGGATTAAGGTGGAACACTTGTGTTAAGTGCTATTCCCTGGATCACTGATAGCACCACAGTACAAAATATAGTGATCATTGCAATAGTATCAAATATTACATCGCAGATCCAGTTACATAAGTCTCAAACCTTACAGAAACATAGTGGAAAACAAAGTGGCAATGAGCCTCCATCTTGATCACGTGCCACAGGCAGACATGTTGGAATGTAGTCTCGAGATCCTACTAACGATCCTTTTCTGAAAACCTGCACATTTGAATATGCAGCCCCATAAATGGGGGTCAGTACAATGATGTACTGGCAAATAACACATATTTGGTGGCTGTTGTGAAAGAGCTATCTACATGATATATGGCTAATGGAGCTTTTGGCTGATTTGCACAAAGCAAATTTTATCCTATATTTTCCAAATCAAAACATTTTTAATCCTTTATAAACTTTAAGGGTCAAGATAACCCCCAGGTGAAAATCACCACACAAGTCCTGGGTTGATAGCCAGGTGTGCAGCTCTGAGTAGTTACTCAATAAAACCAGGATAACCCTCAGGTGAAAACCACCACACAAGTCCTGGGTTGATAGCCAGGTGTGCAGCCCTGATTAGTTACTCAACAAAACCAGGATAACCCTCAGGTGAAAATCACCACACAAGTCCTGGGTTGAGAGCCAGCTGTGTAGCCCTGAGTAGTCCCTGTCCTGAGTGTTTCTAAACAATTTTATTTTATTTAGAAATGGTGATGAGACTCTTCTGTACATCCATGTCTAGGAACTCAAGTTGTCCATAACCGGCGACATGGCTAATCGATTAGTTTGACACCCTGCAGGGGTTGTGCACTTTCACCTTAAGACCCATTCTACCCTGAGAGAAGAATGAGACAAGACCTTTTAGAAGGAGAGAACAATCATACTGGCAAGATCCGTTCCCACCTATAATTATACTACTAGGTAATATCTTGCACAAAAGTTGTGTCAGTGTTCTACATACCGGGTATCCCGGTCCACCTGCTCCTGGACCCCGTCATTGGCCCATCTTTAGCCCAGGGGAGAACCAACGACCCAAGCTACGGAGAAGACCATCATGAGGAGGCGCCTCATGAGGAGAACGACGGTGCAAACTGCTAAGGACCAGAAGACCTCCTCACGAGCCCCCGCTGGTGAGGAGAGGGACCAAGTCCACGTCAGCTCAGCACGTTGGCGTGCAGAGCAAGAAGATAAAGAACAGAAGACCGCGTACCGCCCACGCTACCCCCGACAGGGAGGAGACCAACTTTCGCTGTGCCGGCCCAAAGCGGCACAGTGGTTGTTGGCCACCCTCCTAAAAATAGCGTGGACGGTGCAGGGCGCCCGAGGAAGACGTCAGCTTCCTCCACCCACTCCTGTGGACCGGTGCCACTACCCTACGAAGACTACGTCCAAAGAAGAGTGTAGTCTACAGCTGTCCTCCCTCCTTGGCCGTATGTGTGGCAACCCCTTCCCCAAGAAGATAAGGGGAAGGAGGACCTTAGCGCTATAAAAGGAGGGGAGGCCGCCCCTTAGAGGGGATCGGATCTTCTCCAAGCTGCTAGCTGGGCACGCAGGTTCTTCAACCTCTGGCCAGCTAGAGCTTTGTAACCAAGACCTTGTACTCCTCGCGAGGTGTCGCGTTGTAATACAAGAAGGCAGGAAGTAGGGGTGTTACCTCACCACGAGGGCCCTGAACCTGGGTAAAGCTCGGCGTCTCTCTCTGCAGTGCGTAGCGCGTTCTACAACTCGAGGATTCCATCACCGTGCTTCATCGCGATCCTAGATCTCACACGTTCAGCCCCCTGTGTTCGAATCTTTGGGTCCGTCGCGTGGTACCCGTGTTCTTGCGACACGAAATCCATCGACATTTGGCGCGCCAGGTAGGGGGCTGTGGTGTGTCTTCTTCCAGATGTGCTTCGACATGAGTGACGATCATCGTCATCGTCTTCGCCTTCGCGTTGTCTACGCGAGCCGTCGCGGAGATCGTCTTCAAGTCCTTGATGGCCTGGAAGCCATTGGAGAGGGTGCGCCAGCGCCCGGCGACCTCGGCTTCGAGGGCTTCGCGGCGCTCGCCGGGCCACTTCGCCGCGCAACATGGCCGTCTTGCTTCCGGCCGGAGATCGGTGCGCGTTACGACGGAACCTCCGATCCCGTGGAGTTCTTGCAGCATTACGCGGCCGCCATACGGTCGGCGGGAGGCGACGGGCGTGCCATGGCCGGTTGGTTCATGATGGCAACAAAGGGAGAGCCTCGCCGGTGGCTCTGCGGGCTACCGCCAAGATCCATCTCGTCCTGGAGGGACCTCTGCGAGCGCTTCCTCGACAGATACGCACCCCTGGGACCTGAGCCAGAGGATGCATAGGCCTACGCCGTCCTCGATGGCCCCGTCCCCAGGTGCTTGAAGATGGGGCAGGGGGGCTTAAGGGATGTAACCCCCTTGCCTTCGGCTGAGGAAACGGAGCCCTTCGTCTGCGCGAGGAACAAAGTGTAACGGCAGTCTCACTCGCCATTAATCTTTTCTAATCTATAGAAACTGCCTGGAATCGTGAGTCTTGGCTCCACCAGCCTCGCAATTTCAGCTAACTGTGACTTAACGCGAACGTGAGTTTTCGCTCGACTGCCTTTCGAGAAAGAGCCGGAGCACGGTGTCCGTGCTGGGGCCTTTGCTCGGAAAACAGCAGGCCCGCAAAACCCAGAACGGATCGAGCTCTGACTAGGGAAGGGACCCGCTACAGTCATCTCATACGATCCATGGTGCTCTCTCCTCTCGAGCGACGCTCGAATGAAAGCGCATGGGCGCGTGGGGGTCGCACAATTCGTGCCAATTTCATCAAGTACTCTGTTGTCCTTGTCTGCGGCCTTGTGTTTCTTCTCCTGGAATCGCCTTTGTTGTGTTTGGACGCCAGGGGGGCTGCAGGGAAATAGTCCTGTGTGCCATTACAGTCACCTATGGAGCGCCAGCGCCCGCTAGCCTTGCACCACGAGCTGCATACTAAGCGTCAGGCTGCTGTCCCGCTCGGAGGCTGGCCCCTGAACGGCGTAGAGCATTCCCCAGACAAAGGCAAGACAAGGAAAATGACGCAAGGGTGCAAATGAGGATAATTCGGCGAACAACGCCTTAAGTACGATTACAACTTAAAATGGCCCAGCCGGGCAATGTCTGACAGCTGCCAAGTGTGCAGCTAACTCAGTTCTTCTGGAGGAGGTCTAGGAAGAGCTTACTGGGTGACCGCCGCGTCGCCCTCGTCATCGCCGGTGCCTTGGCTGGAGCCTGAGGACGCCTCTCCGCTGGACTCCATCGCTCCGTCATCTTCCTCCCCAGCTTCCTCACTGCCGGACTCCTCGGAGCCGGAGGTGTCGCCGCTGGAGGAGCTCTCCTGGTCCGCGGCGGCGGGTGCTCCAGGGCAGGCATAGATGGCCTGCAGGCATCGCAGGGTGATGTCCAACCGCCCTGCCATGGCCACCGCCGCGTGGTCAGGAGTTCCTGGCGGTGGAGGCGACGGCCTCTGCAGTACCTCTTCCAGGTTGAGGTTGGGGCAGAGGCATTGGAGGTTGGTGAAGATTCGCGTCCCCACTGTCGGTGTAATGGATACCGGGGTATCCCGGTCCACCTACTTCTGGGCCCCGTCATCGGCCCATCTTCAGCCCAGGAGATAATCAGCAATCTTCGCTTCGGAGAAGACCCTCACGAGGAGGCGCCTCGTGAGGAGAACGACGACGGAAACCGCTAAGGACCAGAAGACCTCCTCACGAGCCCTGCTGGTGAGGAGAGAAGGGACGCCCACGTCAGCTCAGCACGGTTTCGTGCGGAGCAAGAAGATAACAGGCAGAAGGCCGCGTATCTCCCACGCTACCCCCGACAGGGAGGAGACCAACTTTCGCTGTGCCTGCCTAAAGCGGCACAGTGGCAGTTGGCCACCCCCCCAAATATAGCGTGGACGGTGCAGGGCGCCAGGGGAGGACGTCAGCTTCCTCCACCCACTCCTGTGGACCGGCGCCCCGACCCTGCAAAGACCAAGTCTACAGAAGAGCCTAGTCTACAGCTGTCCTCCCTCCTTGGCCGTGTGTGGCAACCCCTTCCCCAAGAAGATAAGGGGAAGGAGGCCCTTGGCGCTATAAAGGGAGGGGAGGCCACCCCTTAGAGGGGGGTCTGATCTAATCTTCATCTTCTACAAGCTGCTAGTTGGGCACGCAGGTTCTTCAACCTCTGGCCAGCTAGAGCTTTGTAACCAAGGCCTTGTACTCCTCGCGAGGTGTCGCGTCGTAATACAAGAAGGCAGGAAGTAGGGGTTTTACCTCACCACGAGGGCCCTGAACCTGGGTAAAGCTCGGTCTCCCTCTCTGCAGTGCGTTGCGCGTCCGACAATCGAGGCTTCCGTCACCGTGTTTCGTTGCGATCCAAGATCTCACACGTTCAGCCCCCTGCGTTCGAATCTTCGGGTCCGTCGCGTGGTACCCCGTGTTCTTGCGACACGAAATCCATCGACATTTGGCGCGCCAGGTAGGGGGCTGTGGTGTTTTTTCTTCTAGATCTGCTTCGACATGGCCGACGCCAACGCGAGGCTCGAGCGTCTTCGCCGTCGCAACGCTGCTCGGGGGCAAACCGAGCCCATCTTCCGTCGTCACGAAGCTTCGGCCGGGGAGGAAGAGGAGGAAGATCTGGAGTCCTCCTACCTCCCGTCTGAGCGGACAGAGCCTTCGCTCTCCTTCACCGCCACCGCCACTTCTCGTGCTCGTTCTGGAAGTCAACTGTCTCCTACGCAGGCGCTCGCCATGGCGCAGGAGCTGTTGCGCTATCAACCCACCGACGACGGGCGAGAGGGGTGGCGCGCTCGAATCGCCAAGCTCGTCGCCATCGCCAACGAAGACCCGGCCTTGGGAGGAGCCCAGGGCGCGGGGCATCCAGATCCGGCGGCGGGGCATCATGCCCCGGGCGCCGGAGATGGGATGGCCAACAAGGCCAAAAAGGTGGTTTCCCGCGCCGCATCTTCGCCGCGCGGGGAGCCCAGCTGCCAAATCGTCCAGCGCGCTCCGGAAGACGCACGCGTCTCCCTCGAGCGCCGCCGCGAAAATCATGATCGTGCCATCGATGACATCGGCGAGGCTGGCAAGAACGTCAGGACCCCCGGCGTTCCGATCTACAACCCCGGGTGTCTTGCCCTCATTCGCCAGCAGCGCTACGTTGTCTGGCCTGACAAGTTCAAGCCGGACATCGCCACGCGCTACGACGGGACCACAAACCCTGTCGAATTCCTCCAACTCTACGTCGTCGCCGTCCAAGCTGCGCGTGGAGATCAGCGCGCCATGGCCAACTGGTTCCCCATGGCCCTCAAGGACGCTCCGCGGACTTGGCTCATGAATCTTCCTCACGAATCCGTGACTTCGTGGAAGGATTTATGTCGTCAGTTCGTTGCCAACTTCATGCCCACGTACGAGCGCCCCGCCACCAAGAACGATCTTAAGGCGGTGCGACAGTACAAGGGCGAGACGCTTCGTCAGTACATCCAGCGCTTCAGTCAGATGAGGAACAAGATCCCCAGGATCTCCAACGAGGAGGTCATCTCCGCGTTCTCCACGGGCGTCTCCGACGTCAAGATGCGGGAGAAGCTGTCCGTGAATGATGAGATGACTTCCGTCGTCAGGCTCTTCGAGATCGCCGACCGCTGCGCCAAGGCTGAAGAGGGGAGGCTCTTCGTGCACAATATGCCGGAGGCGCCTCCCCCAAAGCAGAAGTCCAAGGACCCCAAGCGAAAGGAGGCTGCTGCCCTCGCGGCGGAGCCAGATCATAAGCAACGCCGCGGGGACCGCTCCGATCGCGATAAAGGTCGCCGTCGCCGCTACTGCCTCATCCACAAGAAGGACACCCACAATACCGAGGATTGTTGGATTGTCCGGAAGTTTCACGAGGAGAACGGTGTCTCCAAACGTCGTGGGGGTGGCCGCAGCAACGGCAAGAGTGGATCCTGGGGCGATCGTCGCGATGACGACCGCGAGGAAGGTCGCCGCCGCGGGGGTCTGTCTCGAGACGATCCCGAGCCGCTGCCGCTTCCCCCACCAGCAAACGATCGTCGGGAAGAGAACCAGGGGGCTATCAAGAGCCGCGAGACTTCGTCGCTTGCCTCCTGGGTGGGGCTCAGGCTCCTCTGTCAAATCGGCACTTTAAGCAGCTGTCGCGAGAAATCGCGGCGGCACAGCCCAACTCCGGCAATCGCCTGATGAAGTGGTCGACGTGCAAGATTGGCTTCGACGAGGAGGATCATCCGGCTTCCACAAGGGGCGTAGGCACAATCCCCCTCTTGTGCACGCCAACCATCAACAACGTCGCCATCAATCGCACCCTCATCGACGGAGGTGCGGGACTCAACATCATCTCCGTCGAGATCTTCGAAAAGATGCAGGTGCCGTACCACCGGCTCATGCCAACTCGGCCGTTCTTCGGGGTAACCGAGGGATCTACAACACCAATTGGGCAGGTAAGCCTGCCCGTCACCTTCGGCACCTGGGACAACTACAGGACAGAAAGCCTTGACTTCGACGTTGCCTACATCGCCCTGCCATACAACGCCATCCTCGGCTACCCAGCCTTGGCTAGGTTCATGGCAGCAACGCACCATGGCTTCAACGTCCTCAAGATTCCGGGCGCCAATGGCACGATCACCGTGCGCTGCAATGAGAAGGATGCTCTCCGATCGGTTGAGCATGTCTACCGTGAGGCCGCCTCCATGTTCCCCGCCGACGAAGATCTACTGGAACACTCCGGCGACCTCACGAGGAAAAAGCAGCTCGTATCCCAAGAGCGGGCTGCTGCAAAGAAGGCCTCTCTCGAGCCCAACCCTCTGGGTTCGACAGGGAAGAAGTTCGCCGCCTCAGCATCGCCTACTCCAAGCGAGGATCTGGTCCATCCAATGCTGGACATGAGCATTGGGGAAGCTGCGGTACCCTCAGGCAGGAGGCCCCAGTTTACCCAAGAGCGCTCGGCAACCAAGAAGGTCCCGCTGCAGGCTGGGGGCTGCGAGAACTTCGTCACCATCGGGGCAGGGCTTTCCCCTAAATAGGAAAGCGCGCTCGTCACCTTCCTGCGGGCAAATTCTGACATGTTCGCTTGGACTCCGTCGGATATGCCCGGTGTTCCCAGGGAGGTGATCGAGCACCACTTAGCCGTGTGCCCTCAAGCACACCCCGTGAAGCAGAAGACTAGAAAGCAAGCGCAAGAGAAGCAAGACTTCATCGTCAAGGAGATAGAGAAGCTGAAGAAGGCCAAGTTGATACGCGAGGTAGCCCACCCCACCTGGATTGCTAATCAGGTGGTCGTCCCAAAGGCTAACGGCAGTGGGCGCCTCTGCGTGGACTTCACAAGTCTCAACAAGGCCTGCCCCAAGGACCCTTACCCTCTCCCGAGGATAGATCAAATCGTCGACTCCACCGCCGGCTGCGACCTCCTTTGCTTCTTGGATGCTTTCTCCGGCTATCATCAGATCAAGATGGCAAAGGAGGACGAGGAGAAGACCGCCTTCATCACGCCCTGTGGGGTGTACTGCTACGTCTGCATGCCCTTCGGCTTGAAGAACACAGGAGCCACCTTCCAAAGGCTCATGCGTCAGGCCCTGGGGGACCAGATGGGAAGGAACGCGGAAGCCTACGTCGACGACATCGTCGTCAAGACCCGCGAGGGTCGCACCTTCATCGAGGATCTGGAAGAAACATTCGTCAACCTGAGGAAGGTAAACATCAAGCTCAACCCCGCCAAGTGCGCCTTTGGCGTACCGTCGGGAAAGCTGTTGGGGTTCCTCGTGTCCAATCGCGGGATAGAGGCGAACCCCGACAAGGTCAAGGCCATCGAAGAGATGCGTCCTCCGCGCAATCTTAAGGAAATGCAACGCCTCGCGGGGTGCATGGCAGCCCTGGGGCGCTTCATCACGAGGAGTGGGGAAAAAGCTTTGCCCTTCTTCAAGCTCATGAAGCGCACCGGCAAGTTCGAGTGGACTCCGGAAGCCGACAAGGCCTTCGCCGAGTTAAAAAGGTACCTCACGAGCCCACCGATCATGGTTTCCCCAACGACTCGCGAGCCCTTGCTACTCTACATCGTGGCAACTCCAAGGACTGCAAGCGCCGTTCTCGTCGCGGAGCGGGACGTCGAGGTAATCGCCAAGGAGGTCACTCCTCCAGGCTCGGGGGCTCCTCACGAGGGAGAGGCCGCTTCACCTCCCGCCCCTCGGTAGGAGCCGCCCGAGGGATCTTCGCCGACCGAGCCGCTCTCTCAGAGCAATGCTCAAAAGCCTTCCGAGGGGGTCGTCAAGGTGCAAAAGCCTGTGTACTTCGTCAGCACGGTACTGCGCGACGCGCGGGAACGCTACACAATGCAGCAAAAGCTGCTCTACACCTTGCTCATCGCCTCGCGGAAGCTACGCCACTACTTCCAGGGTCACCCGATTAAGGTGGTAACCGATCGGCCCCTGGAAACCGTCCTGCGCAATCCCAATGTCACCGGGCGGGTGGCCGAGTGGGCCGTGGAGCTTCAGCCTTTCGAGATCTCCTTCGAAACTACAAAGGTAATCAAGAGCAAGGCTTTGGCCGAGTTCACTGCAGAATGGACTGATCCATTCGTAGACGAGCCTCCAGAGGTGGAGTCGACTCTCCCTGGAGAGGAGGCCCCGGGCCTCTGGGTCATGCACTTCGACGGCGCCTTCAACCTTCCGGGCGCGGGAGCAGGCGCTGTCTTAACCTCTCCCTCTGGAGACAAGCTTTTCTACGCTGTGCAGCTCTGCTTTGGGCCGGAACACAAGGTCTCCAACAACATCGCGGAGTACGAAGGACTACTTGCAGGCTTAAGGGCTGCGAATGCCTTGGGCATCAAACGCCTCATCGTCAAAGGAGATTCACAGCTGGTTGTGAACTTCTCCAACAAGAGCTACACTCCAAAGGATGAGCACATGGCGGCTTATCTCGAGGAGCATCGAAAGATGGAAAAGCGCTTCCAAGGCTTGGAGCTGAAGCACATCCCGAGAGGGGAAAACGTGGAAGCCGACGAGATCGCCAAGCGCGCTTCTCATCGCCTGGCACAGCCTGCCAGCGTCTTCGAGGAGCGTCTCTTCAAACCGTCCGCTTCTCCGTCGACATCCGAACCACCTCCTCCTTTCGCTTTGCCGCCACCGCCGGAGCAGGGGGCTCCGGATTGCGGGCCTCCTTCGGGTGACCGCGTCCTCCTGGCATTGGCCCGGCAGGAGGGAGTGGATTGGATCATCGAGCTCAAGGCTTACCTCACCAGCAGCAGGCTTCCTGAGGATGAAGAGGAGGCCGAGAGGATTGTGCGGCAAGCTTCGGGCTACTGCGTCAAGGATGGTGACTTGTACCGGCGTCGCCCAAATGGCGTCGCTCTGAAGTGCATATCTACTCACCAAGGCCAAGAGCTTCTAAGGGACATCCATGCCGGCGAATGTGGGCACCACGCTTCAGCCGCGACTCTAGCTGCGAAGGCATATCGAAGCGGCTTCTACTGGCCTTCGGCGCTCGGAGATGCGTCGGAGATGGTCAAGAGGTGCGAGGCGTGCCAATTCCACGCCAAGCAGATACATCAGCCGGCGCAAGAGCTGCGCACCATCCCACTCACTTGGCCATTTGCAGTTTGGGGGCTGGACATCCTCGGTCCATTTCCCAGAGCGCAAGGGGGCTATCGCTACCTCTACGTCGCCATCGACAAGTTCACCAAGTGGGTGGAGGTGGAACCGGTGTGCACAATCCCGGCCAGATCCGCCGTCAGGTTCATCCGTGGACTGGTCTGTCGCTTTGGTGTGCCTAACCGCATAATCACCGACAACGGCAGCCAGTTCACCAGCGGCTTGTTCCGGGAATACTGCGCATCGACCGGCATCAAAATCTGCTTCGCCTCCGTCACTTACCCCAGGAGCAATGGTCAAGCCGAGCGCGCCAACGCTGAAGTGCTCAAAGGGCTCAAGACAAAAAGCTTCAACGCCAAGCTCGAAGCCTGCGGCAAAAAATGGTTAGACAACCTCCAATCCATCTTGTGGTCCATCAGGACTACCATCACCAAGCCTACCGGAGAAACCCCTTTCTTCCTGGTCTATGGGGCGGAGGCTGTTCTTCCCACCGACGTCAAGTTCGGGTCGCCAAGAGTGCTCGCCTTCGACGAAATTCGCCAAGAGGACCTCATCAAGGACCGCCTCCTTCTGCTCGAAGAAGCTCGGTGCCAAGCCGCGCTCCGCGCCGCGAGGTACCAGCAAGGACTACGCCGCTACCATAGCCGCCATGTTTGAGCGAGAACTCTGGAGGTCGGCGACCTGGTGCTGAGGAGAATACTCTCTCGCGAGGGCCTGCACAAGCTATCTCCGATGTGGGAAGGACCCTTCAAGGTGACGCACATCGCCAGGCTGGGCTCGGCGCGGCTGGAAACCGCAGAAGGCGTGCCGGTGGGGAACCCGTGGAACATAGCTCATCTGCGAAAGTTCTACCCTTAGGTTCCTCACGAGGAGAAAAAGACCGTTTTTACGGCACTTGTATCAGCTCAATATGCTCTTAAGCACTGATATTAAGTTAATGCGCAGTACAGCGCCTCTGCTTCGGCATGACATCAAAATGGCATGAAGTCCATTTATTTTCTGATTGTACTCCTCGCGGAAGGGGGCTAGGCACGGTGTCTATACTGGGGCCTTCGCCCGGAAAACAGCAAGCCCGAAAAACCCGAAGGGAGCGAGCTCTGGTCGGGGGCGACGGCCCCATTAACGATCACCTCTGGATGCCCATGGTGCTTAGTTCCTCGCGAAGTACGCCAGAAAATAAAAAATCTTCGAGGAAAAGTCCAAGGTGTGCCCATGGCACCCGCTAAGGACCTACCCCTCGTGAGCAACCCTCACGAGGGTGCAAAGACGCGTCGATGCACTAGCATCCGCAGGAGGATTCCCTCTCTCGAGGAAGGCCTAACGTGGCAGGATTATTGAAGACCAAGGCCGCTCCGATAAATCTTACGAAGGATATGCAGATCCGGAGGTCCGCGCCAGGCCCTTCACCTCATGAGCAATCCTTGTGAGGTGTCGACGGTCTCTGGGCTCTCTTAAGCGTCGACGTTTTCACGTCCGTGAGGGTCCAGCTTCCCTCAACGACGAGGAAGGCCCCGTGAATCGCCACGCGCGGCAATTTGCTCTTAGCTGCTGGCACAGATAGTGCCGCGCTCCTCCACGACGGAGAAGGTCCCTGTGCCGGTCATAGGGGCATCTTATTTGCCTTCTTTTTTCGTTTGTTTTACCGACTTATTTTTCCATTTTCGGGGATTTGGGGTTTTTTCTTTTCCAACTCTTTCTTCAACTTCTTGTCTCAGGAATCGTCCATTGTGTCATTGGCGCCGAACCCGTCCCGAGCTCTGAGGTGGAGGGAGGCTTCCCGTCGATACCTGCAGCTCGCCAGGGCTCTCGGGCAAGCAAATGGCCGGGACAGTGAAGGACAGCAAGATTAAGCAACTGGATTTCATTAAAGCACCCCCAGAGGGGGAAGGAGCAAAGCACGGTGGGGCATTCCCCGCCGGCAAGGACTACACAATGAAAAGGGGAGGAGACTAGCTCCCCTCCCCAGAAGACTACCGCCCAGGACCTCCTCTTCACTGCGCCGGGAGCTGGGGGTAGGTGCGGCGGACGCCGTCGGCGGTGAAGATCCGCACCATCGCCTCCAGGGTCCCCAGCTTGAAGCGGAAGACGAGGCGGTCGCCGATGCGGAGGCGGCAGCCGAGGGCGAAGGGCCTCCAGCGGCCGGAGAGGACGACGTTGCCGGTCGGCCCGAAGAGGATGTCCATAGGCCAGAAGAGATCTGGCCTGCTCTGCTCCCCCAGGGCGATCTCCCCGGCGGCTGGGCCGTGGGCGTGAAGCACCCTCCGGATGGCGTCGGGCAACCGGAGGGAGTTGAACCCCGGGGCGTCGACGACGACGAGGATCTCAAGGAAGCGGGACCCCGGGGCGACGAGGGGTCCCAGCATCGCCGCCGCCAGGTGGCGTGGAGTGGCGATCACTCCGTTCACCGGCGGGGCCGGAAGATCTGCGACCGGGGGAGGGGGGCCCAGGGCGGCCTCCACCTCCCGGAGGGCCCGATCGATGCTTCCCGAGGCGCGGGGAGCAGGCGCCGCTGCCAGCGGCGACGGCGAGTTCAGGGCGCCTCCACGCGCAGGACCCCTGAGGGTCAGGGCGCCGGAGGTCCCCGCGGCGGCGCGGCTCGCCTCGCCCTGCCGCGGCGCGCCAATGCGGAGGGGGCCGCCGGCGCCGGGCGTCCACGGGGCCGGGACCTTCGCCTTTTTCCCGCTGCCCAGGGGGCGCCCACGACGCTTCGTTCCGGAGCTTGGACCGGCGGCGGCGGCGGAGTTGGAAGGGTCCATGCTCTCAGCGAAGAAGAAGCAGAAGTGGCACTGGTGGAAGGAGGTGAAGTGCCGACGGTCTCGAGGAGGACCTATTTAAGGGGATCATCCAGCGTCGATGCGTCAAATCCCAGCGCGGGAACCGAAGCGTTGGCGCAGCGCTCTGCAGTCAAGCGACGCATCATTATGCTGGAGGACGCCTCAGAGACTGTAGCGTCGCCGCCGTTTCGTCTCACCAGCTGCGGCCACGACACGTGCCCGCAGCCTCTGCATCTTCACATGGTCCTCTGACCGCGCGGTTGACGCGTGCCGTTGGAGGGCCCAGCAGCTTCGGGGGCCCCCGACCCTTCGCTTCCTCAAGAGGGCGCGTTGTGGGCCGGGCTCCCGGGGGCTACTGTCGGTGTAATGGATACCGGGGTATCCCGGTCCACCTGCTTCTGGGCCCCGTCATCGGCCCATCTTCAGCCCAGGAGATAATCAGCAATCTTCGCTTCGGAGAAGACCCTCACGAGGAGGCGCCTCGTGAGGAGAACGATGACGGAAACCGCTAAGGACCAGAAGACCTCCTCACGAGCCCTGCTGGTGAGGAGAGAAGGGACGCCCACGTCAGCTCAGCACGGTTTCGTGCGGAGCAAGAAGATAACGGGCAGAAGGCCGCGTATCTCCCACGCTACCCCCGACAGGGAGGAGACCAACTTTCGCTGTGCCTGCCTAAAGCGGCACAGTGGCAGTTGGCCACCCCCCCAAATATAGCGTGGACGGTGCAGGGCGCCAGGGGAGGACGTCAGCTTCCTCCACCCACTCCTGTGGACCGGCGCCCCGACCCTGCAAAGACCAAGTCTACAGAAGAACCTAGTCTACAGCTGTCCTCCCTCCTTGGCCGTGTGTGGCAACCCCTTCCCCAAGAAGATAAGGGGAAGGAGGCCCTTGGCGCTATAAAGGGAGGGGAGGCCACCCCTTAGAGGGGGGTCTGATCTAATCTTCATCTTCTACAAGCTGCTAGTTGGGCACGCAGGTTCTTCAACCTCTGGCCAGCTAGAGCTTTGTAACCAAGGCCTTGTACTCCTCGCGAGGTGTCGCGTCGTAATACAAGAAGACAGGAAGTAGGGGTTTTACCTCACCACGAGGGCCCTGAACCTGGGTAAAGCTCGGTCTCCCTCTCTGCAGTGCGTTGCGCGTCCGACAATCGAGGCTTCCGTCACCGTGTTTCGTTGCGATCCAAGATCTCACACGTTCAGCCCCCTGCGTTCGAATCTTCGGGTCCGTCGCGTGGTACCCCGTGTTCTTGCGATACGAAATCCATCGACACCCACGAGCCCCAGTAGCTCCCGGCACTCGGCGTCGATGAGCTCCAAGACCTTCGCCGATGTGCCGTCCAGCTGTTCAGCCAGCTGGCTAAAGAAGAGCATGATCGACCCATCGTCCTCAGGGATGGTGGGCAGGTTCAGCCCGTGGATGCCCAGGCGGTGCGCCGCCGCCATGACGCGGGCCGAGAACCCGCGGAACATCTGCACACGCTGCCTTCGCAGCACGCGAGCTTCCACTTCGGAGTCCCTAGCCTCCTGGAACTCTCTGGAGATCTCCATAACCTGCAGGACCGATGCCGAGTTCTCCTCCTCAAGCCTCTGCAAGTCGCGCCGGAGTGAGGCGATGGTGGCGTCAGCTTCGGCGAGGGCGCGCTCTGCGCCCCGGCGCACCTCGTGCACCCCCCTCAGTTCAGTCTCCAGGTTGTGGACCTGGCGCTCCAGGGTCTCGCGCCCCTGCTTGTACCTCACCAGGGCGGCATCGGTCTTGGAGCGGAAGTCCGCGCGGCACGCCTCGGTGATCTCGATGCGCCTCCGCTCGAACTCCTGCTCCATGCTGACCCGTCGCTGGTTCAGCATGTGGTCCATCCTTCCCTGGAGGGAAGCCTCGCGCTGGTTCAGTGCCTCTTGGTGCCGGGTCAGCTCAGCGGTGGACTGGCTGACCATTGCCTCCTAGCTCTTGAGGGCCTCTCGCTCCCTGTTGAGCCGATCCTCGAGGGCATGGAGCTGCTCCTCTCGGAGGCGGAGTCCCCGCTCGCGCTCGCGAGCCTCTGCTTCTTGGACGGTGAGCCCAGCCTCTTGCAGGCTCAGGCTCTCCGCCCTGGAATCAGCGCTCTCCTCGCGGGCGTGGAGGAGGGCCTCTCGGTCCTCGACTTCGTCCAGCCTTTGCTGGGCGTTGGCGAGAAGACCGTCAGCATTTGTCCTGGCCTGGTCCAGGAGGTGCTGAGCTGGCCACTTGGCCTCCTCCCCAGCCAAGGCTAGGTTGGGAGGCCCGACGGTGGGGGGGGGGATCTTCTGGCGTGCCTCGGAGATGATCTCCATGGCCTCGTGATGCGCCCTGGCCAGGAACCCCCTCGCCGACTCCCTGGCGTTCGCCAGAGCTTCTTCGGCCTCCTCGACCGCGCTGGCGCAGATCTCCTCCGCCTCTTTCCTCGCCTGCTCGCGGCGCTTGGTGGCACGTTGGTCCAAGAGACGGCATCTCTCCGTGGCTTGGTGCAGGAGGGCCCAGCCCTCGTTGATGCGCGCCTCCTCAGCGGTGCGCGCCCTGATGACCTCGTCCCGGAGGGCGCCGGTCATGGCCGCGAGCACCCCCGCCCATGGGTCAGCAGCGTGGGGCTCAGCTGTGATCCTCGCAGGCCTCCCTAGTATCTCTGGCAGGGGAGGCGATGGGGCTCTGGAGGGCCCCGGCTCAGTGGAGGCCGTCCTCTTCTCGCCGCTCGGCTCGGGAGCTACCCTCGTGCCAGACGGCGTGGCCGTGCTCATCGAGGGCGCCTCCGGGGCGGTGGTGGTGCTGGCTACAGAGGGGCCAGCTGGTCTCTGGTGTGCCCCCTGCGCTAGGGGGCTCGGTCGTGCTAGGAGCCGCAGCGGCTCCCGGCGCGGACTGCGCGTCCGCAGACGCGCGGTCCTCTTCTTCTTCGGCGGCGCGCGGCGGCGTCGTCTGTGTGGCCGTGGCGGCCGGGTCAGGGCCCAGCGTGGTCTGTCCGGTCTTCCTCTTCTTCCTCCTCTTCTTCTCTTCCTTCTTCTCCTCTGCATCCCTGGAGAGGAAAAGGGGGAATGAGGTTAGGGGAAAGGTAAGACAAGAGGTAAAGGTCTTTGTGCAGGAACACTCACGAGGCGTCCCGCTCCACCCATCCTCTTTTGCTCGGGAGGGCGGAGGGTGGCGGCGGGGGCGCGGAAGATTCGCCCGCCGGTTTCTTCCCATGGGAGGCCCCAGCCTCAGGTTGCCGGCTGGCGCGTTCATCGTTAAACTTGGAGCGGCACTCCGCCTCCAGGCGGGCTCGGCGCCCCTCATCCTCCAGGTCTCGCGAGGAGGATCCGTCGGTGTCTCCCCCGGTGGGCTGGTCTGGCGAGGCGGAGTCGTCGTCGGAGGAATCTGAGAGCACCACAGTGCCCTCGGGATGCCTCCGGCGGACCAGTCGCTCACCGGACTCTGCGTCGTCGTCGTCGCCATCTCCAGAGGCCGTGGGCCCCGTTCCCCTTGCTGCCGAGTCCTGCTCCGAGCTGGCCGCAGGTGCGCTCAGGAGAGGACCAGGCACGACGCCGTCGGCAAGGAACGGGCCCTAGGCGTTGAACTTCAAGATCCATGCCGTAACGCGGCTGGTCTCCCGAGCGCCCAGATTGTAGATCGACAAGGCATTGCGTGGGATGGCGGGGATGGCAGCGGAAGAGAAGAAGGCTCTTATTACCTCCTCCCGAGCATCGGCGTTGAGCTCGCTGACATGGAGCCTGAGGTTGTCCCCGGCCCTATGCCTCCAGATCTCCCGGCGGTGGTCCTGCAGGGGGGCGATGCGTCGGGTGACGAACTCCACCCCGACCATGGTCCCTGTGACGCCGGCCTTCCGGAGATCTCGGATTCGCGGGCGGAGTGTCCTCAGGGCTTCCTCAGGAAGGGCCTCGCTAGCCTAGGTGGTGAGCTTGACGGGAGGGATCCCGGTGACGAGGAAGAGCTCCGATTCTTTAAGGATGTCGACGAAGAACCAGTGGCTCCGAAAGTCTTCAACTTTCTTCATCCACTTCAAGTCGATGAAGTCGCCCTCCATTCCGGCGGTGGCGATGAAGGAGACGCATCCGGAACTCTGGTTCAGCCCAGAGGACCGGAGAGAGAAGAGGTGGCGAAAGTATGCCACCGACGGCTTGATGCCAATCCAGGCCTCGCAGGCATAGGCGAAGACCGCCAGCAAGGTGACGGACTTGGGATGCAGGTGGATGGCCTGGATCCCATAAGTCTCCAGGATCGCTAGGAAGAAGGAGGAGAACGGCGGCAATAGGCCGGCGAAGACGGAGAAGAGGAAGAAAGGCTGCGCCGTCGCGGGCAGATTGTCCCGCGGCGCGCGACCGTGCCAGATGCGGGTGGTGCCCCACTCATTGTTCTTGCTCCCGACCATCTCTCGGACAGTCTGGAGCTCGCGGCTGCTCTTGATGCGAGAGTCAAGCAGGGGCGCCGCCGGCCGCGACACAGCTTCAGAAGACCTCGCCGCTCCAACGGCCCTGCGCGGTGCCATGGCTCTGGGCGGGGGCGAGTTGCAACGAGAAGATTGGAGGCTATGAGGATTTGGATGCGCAAGATCTTCGGCAGGGAGGTGGCGGCGGCAATGTGTTGTGGGAAGGGGGAGGAGCCTTCTCTGCCAAGCCTTTAAGGGGGCGGCCGGGGCGCGGTTTCCGAAGCATCGCCCTTGATGCGACGGTTCGAAAAACGCCCGTTACCCCACCCTCTACGCACGATCCCCACGCCGCTTCACTCCGCCAACTGCGAGGGTGCCACGTGCCCATGACCTTCGCTTCTTCACATGGTCCTCTGACCACGCGGTTGACTCGTGCCGTTGGAGGGCCCAGCAGCTTCTAGGGCCCCCGGCCCTTCGCTCCCTCGAGAGGGCGCGTTCGCGGGCCGGGCTCCCGGGGGCTACTGTCGGTGTTCTGGATACCGGGGTATCCCGGTCCACCTGTTCCTAGGCCCCGTCATTGGCCCATCTTCAGCCCAGGGGAGAACCAACGACCCAAGCTACGGAGAAGACCCTCATGAGGAGGCGCCTCATGAGGAGAACGACGGTGGAAACTGCTAAGGACCAGAAGACCTCCTCACGAGCCCCCGCTGGTGAGGAGAGGGACCAAGTCCATGTCAGCTCAGCACATTGGCGTGCAGAGCAAGAAGATAAAGAACAGAAGACCGCGTACCGCCCACGCTACCCCCGACAGGGAGGAGACCAACTTTCGATGTGCCTGCCCAAAGCGGCACAGTGGTTGTTGGCCACCCCCCTAAAAATAGCGTGGATGGTGCAGGGCGCCAGAGGAAGACGTCAGCTTCCTCCACCCACTCCTGTGGACCGACGCCACTACCCTACGAAGATTACGTCCACAGAGGAGTATAGTCTACAGCTGTCCTCCCTCCTTGGCCGTATGTGTGGCAACCCCTTCCCCAAGAAGATAAGGGGAAGGAGGACCTTGGCACTATAAAAGGAGGGGAGGCCGCCCCTTAGAGGGGATCGGATCTTCTCCAAGCTGCTAGCTAGGCACGCAGGTTCTTCAACCTCTGGCCAGCTAGAGCTTTGTAACCAAGACCTTGTACTCCTCGCGAGGTGTCGCGTTGTAATACAAGAAGGCAGGAAGTAGGGGTGTTACCTCACCATGAGGGCCCTGAACCTGGGTAAAGCTCGGCATCTCTCTCTGCAGTGTGTAGCGCGTTCGATAACTCGAGGCTTCCGTCACCGTGCTTCGTCGTGATCCTAGATCTCACACGTTTAGCCCCCTGCGTTCGAATCTTTGGGTCCATCGCGTGGTACCCCATGTTCTTGCGACACGAAATCCATCAACAAGTTGAACCCTCACATCCTAGTTAGTCAAGACAGAGCCCATATTGTTATAAGGCTGCACTGGAAGCTCACTAAAGCAAGGAAGACATGGTAGTCTCTTTGTTCCTGGGTGGCCATCCACAAGTGTACCCCCAGGCGACGACAACCACACAAATCCTGGGTTGATAGCCAGGTGTGTAGCCCTGGGTAGCCACTCAACATAAACCAAGCAATGCCATTTCCACCCAGGTGTTTCATTGGGTTGAAGTTTAATTTTCATACCAACTCAAAACAAGGCATGGCATCATTTTCCATAGTAGTTTGCAATCCTAGCAAGTGGGGTTTAAAGGATGGCTACACACTACTAGGATCTAAGCATTTCATAATCCACTTTGAAATTTTCATATCATGCATAGTATTGAAAACAGTAATGCATATAATAAAGGATAGGTGGAAGCATGTGTGTCACTTGACTTTTTGGAGTTCAAACCCTTTCACTTCTCTCAACAAGACACGTTCTCTCCTTTCAATCTATAGCAATAGAAGTACACAACGTAAACACACTGGTCCAAGACAAACTAGATTAAGCAATGCATACAATTGAAATGGGTTGGTTCAATATTTTAAATTTCTTATAATTTTTGTGATGAGAGAGATATGTCATGAACCTTGGCTTACAAGATAGGGATTGAGAGTTTGGATGAGAAGGTCAAAGGATTGGAAAGGATTGATCCTCCAAGATTACAATGTAATGATAAAATCTTATGCTTGGCATAAGCATGGTTAGAGTTTAGAGATGACTCATATGAATAGATTCACATAAGTATAGATTAGTGCAACTAGAACTTTACTAAATAAAGTGTGACAACACTTACTCAAATAGTATAAGTTATACACATAGGCTTAGGTATGTATTGGTGATATATTGATTTACTCAATTAACTCATTTGTAAATTGAGTGGTTCAATATAAATTAATAAGATTGAGTGAGTATGAGATTGGATTGGTATGATCATACGGGTTACTTTGGTAATAGGAATTATGCCAAAATTAATTATAAATATATTCTATAGTGAAAATACTCAAATCCTCATATTTTAATTTAAGTATATGCAAAGAGGTTCAAAAAAAAAATTGGCAGTAGTACTACTGGACGAGGATGTCAAAATCATCCATATGCAAAAGGAATCACTAAAAAAAATGAAATGTGGATATTTAAGTTATGACAAAAATACTCAATATCTCTCATTTGAAATTCGAATATTTTGTACTTGTCAAAACTCTACACTAAAGATTCCATTGAGTTCTATATTTCCTAAGGATTGCAGGGATACAAAGTTCGCTAAATTCGAATCAGCAAAACATAGGTTATGAATTTTTGAATGAATTACGTGAGCTAGTACAAAGTTTCACCAACCAGATTGATCGGTCCCAGAACTATGTGTGGAAACAGAAGGGGACGTGGCTAGATAGAATAGGTTGATACCTGTTAAGGACTACTATAACTAAACTAATCTACACCACACACTACAGATTGAGCTGACTAGGGTGTGCAGGAGAGACCACGAAACGTTGAGTCGGGCGAGCGCTCGGGGAGTCGACGGTAGTGGTGTTCCCGTGGTCGTCGGCGGTGCTCTGGTGCAGGCCCGAGCCATATGTTATTATTAAGTGATATGCAAACTACCACGTCACGACATGATGTGAGATGCAAGCAGGTGTATGGATATCATATTCAGGTTCTTCATATTTTTCTGATAAACTTTCATATAAAATACTTTTTATTCTGAGATACGGTTTGAAAGATATGGATTTTGCAAGATTGCACACTTGCAGCAATTTTCAGAAAAAACAGAGATTTCACTGGGACTTTTCTCATCGAGAGGAACTCAGCCCGAGTCGCTGACAGACGGGGCCGTGGTGCTGACGCGGCGCGCTGACTAGGACGGAGCGGTGAGGTGGCGCCTGGCTTTGACTGATGGGCGCGGCCCACCTATCAGATCGGAAAAAGGGTATAAAAAAGGTGAGGCTTTGCCTCAGACAGAATTCGAACGCATGGCGTGGTGCTGCCAGACAAGGAACAAACTAGTTGGGTTACCGAATGGATTTGTTTAGAACAGGAAGTGACTGATTATATTGGCATGAAGACGAAGTTTTTACTGACAAAACTGAATATGAATTGCTTCGGGAGTCTGGACTGGACATGGTCTGGAGAAGACCACCGCGAGGGAGAGCGGAGGTGCGCAGCTACGCACGGTGGCGGTGCTTGCTGTGGAGGCCGAGCAGGGGACGCGGCTGGTCGGAGACGAGGACGGAGTGGGTAGAAACTGCGGCGCGGGGCTGCAGGTGTGCATCGGGCGTGGACGCGAGCTTGACGAGGGCATCCATGGCGGAAAGGACCTCGGGAAGAAACGAAACAACGGCAGTGAGGCGCAAAGTCGACGGTGGAGTAGAGGAAATGAACCCGAAACTCACCAGGAGGACAAGAGCGTGGCGAAGAAGGTCGGAGGCAGTCGGAGAAGCGGTGCTTGCAGGATAGAGGAGGTGCGACCGGGGAAGCGAACCGCGTTAGTGAGCTTGGCGGAAGTCAGTTTGAACAAGGGCGGTGGTTGGAGGCGAGCATGTTCTGGGCGTTGACGACGTGGACGGAGTCCGGAATGGTGCAGTGGCGGAGACGCGCTGCAAAGCGTGCAAGTACGCAGCTTTGCGTTGAAGCGGACCGGAGAGGTCGGCGTCGGGACTCGATCGAAAGGCGCGCATTCGCGGTGGTGCTCAATGATGCTGCAGGGGACCCGGTCACTCCAGGCAAGGCGAGGGCTTGGAGACGCGCGACTGCCGGCGCTGGTTGGCAGTGGAGACGGCGAACCTGACGATGACGCGGGAGCTTGCGTGCACCCGCGCGCGATGCTGAGGTCGGAGCGCTTGGCGTCGGTGCGGAGAAGAACAAGGCGCCGTCTTGCAGGCGAAGCTTGGCGGCGTCAGGACATGCTGATGCGTCTCCGAAGACGAGGAAGCAAGCGAGGTTGGCGATGCGAGGCTTCGAGATGGCGCAGAACCGAAACCGGCGAGGATGTGAAGCAGCATGGAGGGCGAGATGGGGCTTGGGGATGCCCGAGACTGCAGGGAGGCGAGATGGCGACAGCGTACGCGCTCGACCTCAAGCGAGAGAGTGAAACGAAGGAGAGGAAGAGTAAGTGGCGGCGGTGGGGAGTAGGGCTAGGGTTGATGGGACAGGAGGCTCTCTTATATAGCGTTGGGGAACACGCTCGTCCATCTGATCAAGGAGGGAGGCGACGTGGGCATGGTCATGAGGCCCGAGCCTGCAGGTGTGCGGGCGGTGCCGGCTGCACAGGGTCCCAAAGTTTTGGGGGCCCCAAAATTTTACTCCTCCATATTATAGTTACAGTATAAGAATAGGAAATAAATTTTTTAACTTGGCAGACCATACCTGCCTGGGCCGTTCGGGCATGCCGACATCCTGGACTAGTCGGTACCCGGATAGGAACTCCCTCTGGATTCGTTACTCGCAGGACGTCGCACTTCTCCCCGACTCCCTCGAGACCCGAGCCGCCAGGCCCCAACGCCACTACTAGGTTAGAGGTGGTTCTTCTTTCTCATCTTCTGTGTGGATCGGTATAATAACGTTGTTTTACTGTTGTAGCTAATCGTTTTGATTCTCATCCGGTGACTCTGTCCTCCAATTCCGATCAATGTGGGCACACTAGGGAGGATCGATCACAGTTCATCAATTCAACCGACAGGCAAACTAGGACACGAGAAGGGACGACGTGAGTTTATGGTCTCGATCCGTTTAATCCGGTCTGGATTCTCTGACTTGTCCTCTCTAACTTGTCCCTGACTTGCCCTCACTGCATGCGGGCTCCACCAGATGGAGGACCCACCTGTCAATGACTCCCAGGTTAGGCTTGGCAAGTCAGAGAATCCCAATCGCGTTTAATCACCAGTTAAACTAGCAATTTTTTTAATACTCTAGTTGACTATTTATCTTTTGTATTTAGTGTTCCAAGAATTCAGATTTGAGTCATCATGGCCAAAAGCATAAGAGAAAAGAAAATATAGAAGTTCTAATTAAATCTAAAAAGTTGCTATGGAAAGATTTGTTATACGGACTAAAAGAAACACAACTGTCCTCCGATAACCAGTCAGTTCATACTTCTACCATTGCACTTGATTATGAGTATATTATTGAAGTTCTTTTTAAAACACTACAAGAATGATGTTGTTCAGCTAAAGACATGCAGCAGAGTTGAATAGGTATGCTTCTTAATGTGCTCAATTGCTATGTATCGTATAATGACATAAACAATATAAGTGGTGCATAGTTAAAATTTTCTAGTAAGATAGGGTCTATTTTTAACTTCCGCACAGGGCCCCGAATTTTGCCGGTCGGCCCTGCTCTGGTGCTCCTAGGAGACGGAGAAGTACACGACGAGATGAATATGAGGACAGAGAACTCGATGGTGGCCTTGGTGACGTGCCTTGCTTCCTGGAACGGCGAAGTGATTCGGCCAGAGTTGGGCTATGGCGTCGGCGACCTTCAGTTGTCGTTGCGGGCGTCGTTGAGCTGCGGAAGCGCAGAAATTTTGGGTCAAAAATGTGCTACCCGATGTCAGTAAACTAATGGAAGAAGAATAGGGACCTGGGTCTGTTTATACCAACTGTACTCGCTGATGCTGTTCTGGCGGCCGGCGAGCGGATGGACGACGGAGACGCGACCAACAGTGACTATGTGAAGTAATAACATGTCATGGAGGTAGGCCTTAATAAGGGGAGTCTGCTGTTGCGAGGACTCGTCGAGATGATCACTGAGGGAGACGGGATCTTGCGATGAACTTGAGTTTGGGGCTGATCTTGGCACGGTTGGTAAGGGCTGTAGAGAGGTTCTTTAGGAAACATTTGGGCATAAAAGTGAAGGAGAAGAATAAGGGGATCACGATGCTCTTGTTGGTTAGTCTTAAAATCGTCTGAGTAGAGAGATCATGGAACGTATGCCAACGGGTGGCATTCGGGGCACCGGTTTGATTTAGGAGTATTAAGACAATAAATTGGAAAACTAATTACCTGAAAAGATTCCCCACTTAATATGGAATAACTTTCGCGTTAAATTCGAGAGGAAATGGTCGCTGGAGTAGATGAGGGAAGGAGGGGGAATCTACAGCAATGTTAGGTTTGTGGTTCTGTACATGAACGAGCACGAGGAGGAAGACGACCGGCTAGGTGGGTCGGTCAGTCTAATGGGCCGGCCCAGTTTGGGTCATTTGCCTTTTTTTGCTTTCTTTTTTTCTTGTATTTTCTATTTTTTTTCTATTTATAAGTTTTCAAAGTGATTCAAAACACACTTGAAACATTTTATAAAAATTTGATTAAAATACTAGTGCAAAGATGATTTAAACACTTTAGTAATATTTTCATTTAAAAAAAATTGTGAAAACAAAATATTGTCCACATAAGCACACAGGGCTTATTAGAATTGGATCTTTATGGGTTTTATTTTAATACCTCTTTTAGAAATATTTAAAAAGAAAGATTCAAAATATTTTTTTAAGAATTTGAGGTATTATTTTCTTGTCCCATTAAACAAGTTATAAAATATGTTTATGGTCTTTCGCCTATAGGGTTACTTGGGCATTACCTAAATCAAAGTAGGATTTAGGGAATTTATTTTATCAAAGAAAAATCCTTTTATAATTTCAAAAAATTTAAAACAAAATAGATTTTTTTGAAAACATTTGGTTATCCAAAATTTTATTAAAACTCTATTTAAGAAAATAATTTTAACTATTACACAAAAAGGTTTTAATTCCCTCTAGATTTTCAATCAATACAACAATTCATTCAATTTGATTTTTTTACATACCAAATTTTAGAAAAAATCTGGGATGCTACAATTTCACAGCATTTGCATAGTGGAACAAAAATCAAATAGCACAAAGTGCATGATTGGAATTGGGACTTGATATTTTCAAGGAGCTCAGAAATACAACTAATGCTTGCAATAGGATGACCTAGTGGAGTTGACTTTTGAATAAGTGTAAAAAGTGTATGAAGTGTTCTGGTGGTTTTTCATTATCAAGGTAAGCAATTTTACAAAACAGAATTATGCCTAAACTATTTATAAAATTAAATCTAGAGAGAAAATACTCAAATTCTCATTTGAATTTGAATACTTGAGATAATTGGCCCAAATAATTTGTGCAGTGGTTCTACTGGACATAGGATAACAATATGATCCTATTGCAAAACGAATCAACTGAAAAGGATTTATAGAAATTGAACTATATCAAAAACACTCAAACTCTCATATTTAAATTTGAATGTTTTGAAATAGTTGGAAAGTCAAATTTTATCACCGAAATGTGTTCTACACATTTTTAGGAGTTCAAGGATATATTATTTGTTATTTTTGGATCTGTGGTTTGAAAGATGTGATCTTTCAAAGTTTCAAGTTATTTCTGTTTTTTAAACCTAATTCGATTCCGATTTAACAGAGGGCTGCCACGTGGTCTTTTCTAATTGGTCGGTACCCCTTCGGGTGGATCCGTGATTTTGGCCATTGGATTAAAGTGGATCTGAGTGGCCCAGATCTGCCGATACCGATTCATTTAAGTGAAAGAATAAAAGCCGTTAGATCTAGATCTGATGGTTGGAAACAGATCCGCTCACCTAGGGTTTTCGGAGAGGTCGCTGGAAATGGAGAGGACGGCGGCGCTGCGCCCGGTGGTTGTCGGCAACGGCATTTCCGAGGACCCTGGCAACAGTGAAGGTGTGGACAGTGCTCAGCTCGATGAGGGGAAGACAGGGGCGTGGTCGACATCGTCTTTTGCGTCCAGGAGCGACGAGGAGGCATGACCGGAGCATTTGCGGGAGATGATGAGCTTCGGGTGCAGACGGATGCGTCGATTCTCTGTGAAATAGGACAAGCGGAGGCCATCAGGGGATGCGCTGGAGCTAAGGGAAGAGGATGAGGCCAGAGGGAGGAGTCAGGGTCGCCTTACCTCACCGGAATCGACGATGTTCGTCATCGAGGACTGCGGACTCCAACGATAAAATTCGCCGGCATGGCGGCGAATTTGTGAGAGGAAGGAGAGGGGAAACAGAGATGGAGGTGGGGGCTATTTATAGGCTCTAGCGCGTGACTAAAGGAGCAAGAAATCAATCAGAATTAAGGCGGGGAGCAAACAACGCGGGCTCGGTCTCCTGGCGAAAATCCCGGATTGAGGGTGAAGATGATCGTGACGTGGCGTTGTGGGGCCCACTTGTCAGCCAGATGAGAAAGGAGGCTCGTACCGGTTCAGAAATCCCCTAGATGGGCCGCAGGCCTGATTTAGTTCTGGGCTAGAAAGTTGCCCCGAAGCCCTTTTCATATTTTTTCTCTTTTCTTCCTTTTTCTTTTCTGCTTTGTTGATTATTTCATAACTTTTGCATTTTGGATCCAAATTGATTCAAACCAATTTGTAATTTTTTCTAAAATTCAACTCAACATTCCATAATAGTAAGAAAACAAGTTTTCAAAACAACGTAAGATTTTTAGAAAAACTTTGTAATTTGCTTAAAGGGCTTTATTACATAAAGCAAAATAGGATTAGGGTTTGAAAAGGAAAAATTAAACCTAATAATACATTTAAAGTAATCCTTGGAAATATTTTCATCCCCATTTTAGGAAATGCAAACTTTATTTAATTTAAAACATTTTGTAAATATTTCCTTTGCAAATATGCTTACATAGGATTTGAAATAATTCACAATAGCATTTTGAAATCTTATTTCCTCAAAAGAGTTCTTCAAGGAATAATAGAAAGTTTGAAATGGTTTTCCTAATAAGGCTTTTGAATAAAGAAAAAAGTTTTAATTCCTTATGAAATTTCAATCAATACAAACATACATGGTTCCTTTTTTTCACATTCCAAAATTTTGGGATGTGACAACTTGTAAATTATTGCCTTATTCTAACCTTGTCCTTTCCTTTCAAAATTTTAGATGGACCCCTACGATCACAGAGTTGTTGCTGGACTAGGAAACTACACCTTCAGCAAAACCTTGCTAAAGTTGTCTGACTTTGTCGGAATTCCACCACTAGAGTTTCGAGGAAGAAGGATGTACAAGGAGAACGACATGGAGAAGTGGGAGATACAAACCATCATCCGAGGCCGTGAAGAAGACCCTGAAGATCCAACCATGGACTACACCAACCCATACATTGACTGGAGTAGTTCCGTGGAGATAGCCATGCAAGGAGCAATAGCACGCATCTGCTACAAGTACCACCATCGTTTCTCCTCAACCACACCATATTACCAGTTTGGAGAGCGCAATGAGGAAGGATGTGCCATGGACAGAAGAGGCTTGGAGACCCATTCCCTCTTTCGGACTTATATGACCGAGAGGGAATATAGTGCCGTGAAGACGGAGGACATGTTGACAAGACAAATCAAGCTAATGGACAAGTTCAGAGAAACCATGGAGGTTGCTAGTCAAAAGATCATTACTGCAGAATCATGTCTAGTAGTAATGGGAGACAAGAGGACAGAGTTAATGGAAGAGAATGAAGCTTTGAAGAAGAAGATAGCAGAATATGAGGCCAAGGCTTTAGCAGATGAAGACCTCGAAGAACTGACTTATACAACATCGATGGTGAAGAAATCATAGTTGAGGAGTGGGAAGCAAGGGCAGCCAGGAAGGTGAAAGAAGCTAGAGCAACAAGGTTTGAGTCGAAGCATCGCAAGACACTTCCACTAGCATGCCTCAATAGTATCAAGAGATGTTAGAAGACTACCATTTATTGTAATAGTTTAACTACTCATTGTATTGCCTTACCCTTGTTGGTATGGTAGTACCATCTACCTTAGTCGTTTTGTCGAACCTTTAGCATACTTTATAAAAGTTTAATTAGTAAAGATCTTTGAAGTTTGTTTTATGATTGTTTGTTGTATGGTGTGATGTTTGTGCATGGGTAGGAAAGTTTCCTTCCTTAGTTCTATATGTCTAATTACTCACCCATGCTAAAACCCTTCAGATGCCTCCTCGCCGCGAGAACACCAACAACAACAACTCCAATGACAACAATAACAATGATATCATCCAGCATTTAGCCATAGCTTATGCAGATGATGACCCAATTCATCCAGGTCAGTGCTAACAATAACAACAACAACAACAACAACAACAACCCGCCACCACCTCCACCACCACCACCCCCACCCCAGGTTGACAGATTGGCAAGGATTCTGAGGCTCAGACCTAATAAGTTTTCATCTGCCACGGACCCAATAGTGGCTGATGACTAGCTGCATTCTGTTAGCAAGGACTTGATTACTTGCAAGTGTACCGATGCTGAAAAGGTGAGATTCACCGCTCATCTGCTGGAAGGACCCGCTGCTATGTGGTGGGAAACATATCAGGTCACACACCCTATGGAAGGTCTAGACTGGGACACCTTCAGAGAAGGTTTTCGTAATGCCCACATCTCTACGAGCATTATGAATCTGAAGAAGGAGGAATTCCGCACGCTGAGGCAAGGCGGGAGAACACTGAAAGAGTATATAGACGACTTCTTCTCCTTGTCAAGGTATGCTCCAGATGATGTGGACATAGATGTTAAGAGGAGGGATAAGTTCCTCGCTGGACTTAAGGGTGAACTGAAGATACCATTGTCAGTGGCCTATGCTCCAAATTACCAGCACTTCTTGATCAAGCTATCACTCTGGACAACAACATCAGGAAGGAAGAGAACCGTAAGAGGAAATTCAGCAGTGGCAAGAATCATACTGAGCCCTTCCACAAGAAGCACCACTCCTCTGAGGGCAGTGGGAATGGAAATTCACACTAGCATGGAGGCCACTTTAGCAATGGAAATGGTGGCAATTATAATGGCCACAGGCACAATGGAGGATTCAGGGGAAACAACTCCAATGGTCACCGCAGTGGGAACAATGGACACCATAACGGAGGAAATGGTCAGCACCATTCCAACTTAGATACCAAGAAGGATTTCTCCCACATCATATGCTACAAGTGTAAGAAGACTGGACACTGCTCCAACACTTAACCAGAGAACAAGCTAGATGAAGCTGCCAAGCCCAATCCATTCCAGAAGGGACAGGTGAACCACCTCAAATGTGGAGGAAATGATGAATGAGCCTGATGCTGTGATGGGTACGTTTCCACTCAACTCATTAACAGCATTGGTTTTATTTGATACCAGAGCATCTCATTCATTCATATCAAGTGCATTTGTGAACAAGCATGATTTTACCACCGAAACCATAGGAAAGGTTATTAAAGTTTGTTCACCGGGTGGAGAATTGATAGTCAAGGTCGGATGCCAGAATTTGATCTTAGAGATTGGTAAATACAAGTTTCCAACTCATCTTGTAGTTTTGGAATCTCAAGGGTTAGATGTTATTTTGGGTATGGATTGGATGACCAACTATGCGGGAGTCATAGATTGTGTCAATTGAGCTATCACACTCACTACTCCAGAGGGGAGAAGGATTAGATATAAATCCAACATGGACTTTAATAGTATTAGGCTAAATCATCTTAAGGGGGTTAGCCTAGAAGAAGTGGCAGTAGTACGGGAATACCTAGATGTTTTCCCGGATGAGTTACCAGGTATGCCATTGAACAGAGATATTGAGTTCCTCATAGAACTGTTGCCGGGCACAGGCCCAATAGCAAAGAGACCTTGACAAAGGAATGACGAATGGGCCCTCGATATTCGCCTACCTGGTTTTCAGCCCAGGAGGGACATCTGCCAAAGAGATAGCAAGGCCCAGGAAGTTACCCAATTGGCGCGGCCTAGGAGCGAGACTTGGCGTGCAATGCAAGATTCAAAGAAGGCGAACTAGTCAAATCAGGGCTCGCTTAGGGTTGGTTCAAACCGACTCTATCTGTAATTGGCTTGGAGAACAATCCCGGGACTCAACCTTCGCATATAAAAGGTTGGGAGGGAGATCCTAAAGCCTCTCTAGACACTTTTCGCCACCATCCACCCGAGTGCTCGTAATCTCTAGAGCTCTCCACCTTAGGGCTAGATCGCATCTATGCCTCCATTGTAACCAACCTTTGTAGCCACCACATCAATAAAGTCTGACAAGCAGGACGTAGGTCGTTACCCATCGCGGGGGCCGAACCTAGGTAAAACCTGTGTTTCCCTGTGTCGTCTGATCGCCGTCGAGTTCACCGGATCCCACAAGCTCTTCATGTCTCAAAAGCCCTCAAGCATGGGCATTGCCGGGGTTGAACCTCATCAATTGGCGCCGACCGTGGGGAAGAAAGATCTACGGATAGTTAGAGATGGCGCCGACTGTGGGGACGATGGGATCTGGATCTACGGATTCGCCAGCTCCTTCACCAACCATCGCCAACCTCTCCACACCGACAAGGTTCAACGGCTCGTCATCAGCTATGGCCATCGATTCTGCGTCGCCGTTCAACATCAACATCGACCCGCTCACCATCGACTTCAACACCAACGCCAGCATCGACATCGACACTGCGTCAACCATCAACGTCAGCATCGCTGTGCCGACCATCATCGACACCGCCCCACTAGAGACTAAGGTCGATATCGCTAGATCGACCGTCATCGACACCGCATCGCCAAGCATTGCCGATATTACTCCGGCCGCGACCACCATCGACCCCGCCTCAAGCCTGGCAGGAGCAGTCTCAGCGAAGACCGGAGGCTTCGACATGGCTTTCAGGCTGTTCAACTTCCATGTGGACAACGACGGGGTCGCGGAGCTGATCTCCATCAGCAATTCGACACCGCTCGCAGCAGATCCAAGCGCGTCACCAGCTATCGAGGGCAACCCCTCAACGACAATGCCGCTGACGCCTTCGGAGGAGGATCCAAGGTTGGAATCGTTGACCCCATCAGTTGGGTCGAACAACTTTCAAGATCCACCTCCATCCCCAACCACCGCCTATTGCATCGAGTGCGACGCTTACCACTTCGTGGGCGCCGGAGATTTCTCGTCTTACGAGATCACCGAGGATGGCGCGGTATTGAAGATGCTAGAGAACTTGATTGCGTTTGTTGATGAAGTAAATGACCGGCCAGGTGGAAACCCGAAGAGAAGGTTTGATGAATATAGCAGCAAGTTTTCCCTCAGTAAGAAACCAAGGTTTAATCGTCCAGTAGGAAAAAGCCAAATGACTGAAGGTGATGCCCGCCAGCCTAGTGACACTCCAACAAGGGCGCCGTTAACGATAACTTGTTAGCGCGTCTTCAACTAGTAGCAACGTGGAACCTGCACACAACACAACCAAATACTTTGTTCCCAACTTACGATAAGGTTGTCAATCTCACTGGTTTGCTTGAAACAAAGGGTATGAGCGTATCGAGTGGAAAACAGTAGTAGTATGCGAGTAAAGTAAACAGTGCGAGTAAAGTAAACATGTGAAAGTAATATATAGGAAATAGGACCGGGGTCCACAGTTCACTAGTGGTGTCTCTCCATAAGATAAAATAACACATGCTGGGTAAACAAATTACAGTTGGGCAATTGATAGAATAAAGACAACGTGATATGTCGAGAGGATCACTATAAGATTTACTCTGGGCATTACAACAAGATACGTAGACCGCCATCCAACTGCATCTATGACTAATAATCCACTTGTGGTGAATCAATCCGAGAACTCCACAAGTATTAAGTTGCAAACAACAGATAACTGCATTAAGCAAAGTGTGTAATGTAAACAAAGCATATGCACTCGAGCATATGAATGTTGTTTTCCCCCTAGTAGCAACAACACATCTACAACCTTAGAGGTTTCTGTCACTCTCCTAGATTAAATAGAGGAATGAACCCACTATCGAGCATAAATACCCCCTCTTGGAGTTCCTAGCAACTACTTGGCCAAGATAGCTACTAACAACGGAGAGCATGCAAGATCATAAACAACATAGAGATAACATAAGATAAAATTCAGTACTTCAACTCAATCATAACACCACTATTCATCGGATCCCAACAAACACAACATGTAGAATTACATAATGGTGATCTCGATCATGTAAGGCAGCTCACGAGATCTAAACATGAAGCACATGGTGGAGAAGACAACCATCTAGCTACTGCTATGGACCCATAGTCCAAGGTAGACTACTCACTCATCGCGCCGGAGGCAAGCATGGCGATGAAGAAAACCTCCGGTGGCGATTCCCCTGTCCGGCAGGGTGCCGGGAAGAGCTTCTGGACCCTCCCGATCTCGGTTCGACGACGGCGGCAGATCACGATGTGTTTCTGAAAAAGTGATCGGGGATTTACGTTTTTCCCGTCGAGGGGTCTTTATAGGTGAAGGGTGTGGGGACCCCGGATTAGCCACCCGGAATTCCTGTTATGCATACAACTCACGACCCATGATCAGTATTTCGTGAGTCCACATAACCGAGCTGATATCAAAGTTACATCATCCATTACAGTACCGAATATAAAATCTTACAATTGGTCACACGACCAAGACTGATAATGCCACGCATTGCAAGTTTACAAACTAAGCAGCGGATACCAAGCAGCGTTGATGACCCACGTCATGCCTACTACCCTACAGGCAACTGACTGGGAGACGTTCCTAGTTCGCACCGGCGTCATCGCAATCATCGTCACCTTCTTCGCAGTCTTCTTCATAGTCTGACCAAGTTAATAGCCAGGGACAAAGCCATGAGTACATTTGAATTGTACTCGCAAACCATCTAAAGGGGAGAGGACAAATATGCAGTTTGGCTGTAGCAAGGCGGAAGGCTATAATCTAGTTTTTCCTATCTAGTCAATTTCTCGTGTCGATATAGCATGACATACGACATCTCTATATCCTTATTAAAGAAGAGTTTTTAGTAAAACATCTTTAGAAAAGCTCTAGGAAAGGGGGAACTCATTTTCAAGAGAAGAGCCGGGGTCAATCAAACATGACCACCATCTTATTAATTCCTGGTCAATCAAACATGACCACTTCCTACCTTCGGCAGTACCCTCCAAGTACTCCGAACCAAGCATGTGCCACGGCAGTACCCTCTGAGTACTCCGTCCGACACTTTCTCCTTTTCTTTCTGAAATCAACTTTGAAAAACAAAACCGACATTGGGCTAGGCAACGGTCGTCCCAACCGTCCATGACCGAGGACTCGGCTATTCGAATAGAATTTCACTCTGCAGAGGTTGTACACTTTACCCACACCATCCGATAAATCCGCCGGGATACCACCACGGACCGTCATACACAAGTATGCGGGGTTCGGATAATCCATCAGAGCCTTCCATCTATCCACCTTAATACGGGCGCCTACCCTGTGGAGTATACATCCCCGGCAAACCCTGGCCGTCTACCTCCATCGAGCGTAGTTCCAGTGCCACGGCGGGAGAAACCCAAGTGTCTTCCGGCCGGATAAATCCCGATGGATCCCGATTTACTATTGCCCATAATCTGGCGGCAATCTGGATTCCGGGGTCCTCCAGACCCGTATATAGTATGAGGCTCCCCGCACTAAGGCAGATAAACTTCTGACTAAGCCCCGTCCCATACCAGGGTAATGTGGTTGCACTGGTTAATTGTTCTGAGCGAATGCCTAGTGATCACCAATGTCATATTAAAAACCACCATCTCCTTGTCCTCCATTTTGATAAAAACCATTTTTGAAATCACTTCAGTGGGGTAGGTACTACCCCAAGGTTTTCGGAAACATTTTCGTAAACTTACACTGAGTGTTCCCAGTCCTAGAGTTTTAGCTCCACTAGAAAGTTTGTCAAAGGCATTGCTGCTAACCAACAAGCCACTACTTCAGGGGTATTGGAATAGGTAGCAAAGGGGGTCATCTCGATGGATGATAACAACTTGACTCGCGGAGCCTGAGTCAACAAATAATTGCTATAGGGACTATAACAACATAAATCAATGCACTGCAATAAAATTAGAAGGAGACATGCAAATGTGTAATTAGGGTTCAGATATGCATCAAGTTAGATGGCTTGCCTTAGTAGCTTGTCTCTGGTCTTCTTCTTGATAATCAAAGATTTCTCCCTCCTCGGTACACTCCTCGTTCGACTCTAGCGCCGAAAAAAATAAAAGCACACAATAAGCACACATGCATACACAAGTCACAAGCATTTCAGCACTCATACCATCTTGTCAAAGAGTATCAGAAGTAAACAAGTTTAGGAAACAAGCAAAGCTTTTAAAGGTTCTTAACTAACAAGTTAAGCCTACTAGAAACTAAGGTTTCTTAAGTTGATGTGAACACTACCACTTAGCAACCAATTCAAGCATGCAGGCATCCAATGAATCAAACAGCAAACTTATCAAACTTGCAGGTTGACAACAATCTTAAGAACCTACCAAAGTTGGATTTACTGAAAAGCAAAGTGTGGTTTATTTCCTATGGGAGTAACAAAAGGAGAATAACACTAGAGTACCAATTAAATCCTCAAATATTCTCTATTATTCAGAAAAATATGAGCTCAAGTGTTCTGTAAAGCTCTTCCAGAACACAATCCAACAAAGTTGGGTTAAACACAAAATTCTATTCCTACAGAAAATGGTGATTTTTCTAAGATTAAATACACACAATGCCATTTCAATTACTACTGCAAGAATAAAAGCCCTAAAATATCAAAACCAGTGAGACAAGCAAGATATAACACTAAGCTACCTCTAGAAATTGGATTCACTCATAAATTCATAACCTACTGCAAGTGGGAAATTAAACTATACTAATTAAACTATTTGCCAAATTAAATACCACTGCAGATGTATGCGTCCTAAAATACCAAACTTAGTTTGTCATGCAAGTAAACACCTGAGAGTACCTCTGGAAATTGGAAACAAGGCATTTCAATATATAGAACTATAGATTTGCAATTTTGACTAAAAGGGTGCTTATTTTACAAGATTTAATTCAAGCAATTTATACATGGGCCAAAGATGTATGCATGCAATATTTCTAGGTAGTTCACAACAAGAGGAACTCACAGGAATTTGAATCACTCAATTTGGACCTGTAATTATTTTTCTATAATTTTTGCAAACTAGCAGATCAATCAAAAAGTTTAAAACGAAAACTCTAAAAAAAATAGCTCGGGCCGGATCTGGCGGACCTGGGCTGCCTGGCGCAGGCCGGCCCAAATCGCGCAGGCGCCACGGGCGGGAAAAACAGCCAGCCGCGCTAACAGGCCTGGCCCGCTGTCAGCGGCCGCGGCGGCCGAACCGGTATCGGGCAACTGGGGCCGTCGGATCAAGTGAAGATCGACGGTCCCCAGCCGTCTTCTTCCCCTGGCCCGGCCGACGGGGAGGAAACCCTAACCGGGGGCTGGCGGGGGCTGCAGCTCACCTGGGGGCTTTCCCCGGCGACGAGGAGGTGCTGGGGAGACGCGGCGGGCGACGGTGACCTCGGGGAGGTGCTGGATGGTCAGAAGGGTCCTCGGGGTGCAGTTCTGCGCGGCGGCCGTGGCTAGCTCCACCTCGGGGCTTGCAGGGAGCTCGGCTCCGGCATCCCTAGATCAAGAAAAGGGCAGGGTTAGGCAGCTGAGAGTTAGGGGAGTCCATTCAGGAAGAAGTAGAGGGAGGTGGGGGTCTGAATCGGCTGCACGGTGTCCTTCTTCCTTGCATAACAAATCTAGGGTTTGCTTTCTTCTCCTCTGTTAGAGGCCATGGGGTGGTTCTGGGTGTCCTGGGAGGGCAATGTGTTGGTGTGGGAACCAAATGGGGGTGCAGAGAGGGGCTGGAGGAGCCAGGGGAGTTATAAACCGAGGGGGAGTATGTAGGTCAGTTTGGGCAAGGTGGGGTCTATGGAGGGGCTTTGGTTGGTCCAGGAGGACAGTGGGGAGAGTGAGAGGGTCCTATTGGATGTCCTGGTCGGCTAGGACCAGAGGGGAGAGGCTGCAGCAGCTTATTTAAGTTGGCAAGGATTTGCATGGATCCTCATCTTCTCCCTCCTTTCCAAACACTAGAGGACAAAGGGGAGAGGGCTGCTACAGTAGAATTCGACCAGAGGGTGTGAGAGGGTGCTAGAAAGGTCAAGGTGGCGGTTTGGTGAAGTTTCAAATGTTTTTGAGATATTAGGGTTGATGTGGTGATGAATGCATGCATGATCCACTATTTAGATTTTGAGTTTGCTTCACTTTGTTCCAAACAAGGACAATGCAAGCATAGATCAGATAGTGTCATTTGGCAAGCTTAAAGATAAGCTAAGGTTGTAGAATTTTTGGTATTAAAGAGGATCACCAAAAATTGGCACCTAGAAAGTTGGTCGAATTATGCTAATCACAAGACTTTGGAATTTTAGGAAATGAGAAACTAGGGTTTTGGGGTTCATAGGAGAAGGCTTGCATAGATGGATTATGTGGGTGTGGTTTGGTGAGATTAACCACATTGCAAATTTGAAAGAGTTTATTTGATGTTAGGCAGGATCACCAAATTTAAAGAGTGAAGATTTGCACAAAACTATTTGAGACAAGGCGCTAAAAATTTGAAGATGAACCACCAGGGTCTTTGGGTCCATGAGGTCATATAGGAGTAGGATAAAAGAATAGGGAATTGTAGGATACTTGATGAGAAGAAAAAGGGTGCATGAATAACAAGGTACCATTCATATGCATTTGATTAAGCAAGAAAGATGAAATAGAGAAATAGTTATTCTTGATGGAGGAAAGTGATATTTTGAAAGAATAACATTTTCAAATGCTAGTAGAGAGAAAATGAAGTTATGGAGGGATTTTATGATGAGTGTCGACAAATTATCAAGAGGATTAAGGAAAACTAGGTGAAATCAGTTTTGACTAGGGTTCAAAACCTAGTCACAAGGATAGGTGGCATGTTTCAAAATGCACATGCAAGTGCATAGATAGTTAGAGTAGATCAAAATGAAGAGGAATGGGTCAAAGAATAGTCTCTGAACAATTTATTTCGAATTCTAGAAGTGTGAGCAAGAGTGCATATGATAATAGTCAAGTGGTCAGTGATTTGATTAGGGTCAGAAACATGATTAGAGCAAGTATTAGATGACTTCAAAAGACCAGGTGGCAATGGAAGGAATGGAAGATCACATGCCAAATATGAGTTCTAAGAAGGTACATTTCCATGGATAGAAGAGATGAGCTTAATATAGGTGTTGGAAAATTGAATCTGTTAATAGGCACTAAGATAGTCTACACACTAGGTGTTTGATAAAATGGCTGCCATAAGATATTTTGAGAAAACTAAGAGGAGCCTTCTAAGGTGGGATGTAGATGATTTCAAATAACACCAGGGGTGCTTTTCTTGGGCTAGTTTGATTAGTTTTAAGATCCCTCAAAATGGGGCTCCTAATGTTTCATGATCAGACTAAGACATTAGAGTTAGAGATTCAGGATTGAGAGGAAAAATGACAAGGTGGGTTTTATTTGAAAGATAGATTGAGAATAACCTACAAGGGACAAAAATATAAATTGGTGGGTGTTGAAAGGGGTTAGGCCATAGGCCTATCTAGGGATCATAGCTACTCACAAACAACACATCACAGTCAAACCAAGTCACACAAAGTCAACTCACCACACAAGGTTAATCATTTGAAGCTAATCTAGCATCACCAAAAACAATGATTGAACCAGTGCTCAATGATCATGCCATGGTCAAGTAGAGAATAGTTTCAAATAAAGGAGTAAGGCTTTGGTAGACAGTTTTAGAAACAAATGGAGACATAAACATCTCCTTTGTAACGTCTTCTCAAAGGTGTTTGAAATCCTTTTATAAATATCAACAAAATAAAAGTTTGTAAAATAGTTGGACCACTCTACTTTGTAGGTCCAGATAATTTTGTAAATACTTAGGTTTGATAAAAGCTTTGTCTCAAAAATAAATCTTGGCACTTATCTGGATAAATAAAATATTTTGAATAAAAAGGAGAGTTTGCCAAGATAATGGTTTTGGAAAATAACTAGAAGCATAAATAAGAGCATGATCACAAGGGCACAAGGATTGTGTTGGTTCACAATGGTGTTCAATAAGTAACTCAAGCAGACATCACTAACATAACAACCAAAACAAACAAGCAAGAAATAGTACTTCCAGAGGTTTGCTCGAAAAGTTTTTGTTGGCCCTAATTTTTGGCTCACTAAACACTGCCTAAACAGGGTTACAAAAAGTGGGGTGTTACAGCTCTTCCCCCCTTAAACAGAATCTCGTCCCAAGATTCCTAAGTGTAGTAGTAAGAGGTGATGAGACTAAGTTAGAGTTAGACTTCGAAAGGTTGCTCTTCCAACTTTTTGATGATACTTCAAGCTGCATCGAAGGCTTGCCCTTGCCGAAGATGTAGATCATCTTTACTTGCTGCAGTTGATGGCTGAAGAGTCGATGTTGCCAATTTATCCTAGCGAGACCGTGCCGAGACACTTTTTATGGTTAGTGGGGTCAAGCTATCTAGTATGTCAAAAAGGATCCTATGAGAGTTAGAAGAGTTTCACTCGCGATTGAGGTCTTGAAGAGTTGAGAATTCTCGGGTAGCTCTTGCTGCTTTGGGTTTTTCACTTCCTTCATGCATATGGATAGAGTCTTCAAGTCTTGGTGTTGCATCTTGAAGCTTGATGTTCGTGTAGACCTTTAGTCTTGAGCTTGCCATCCTCTGAGGATGGTAGACAAGAGCATTTATGCTTTGATCTTGGTAGGCGCTCCAAATCTGTCGACTTAGTCCTTTATGTTTACTAACTACCAAGGCGCAGGTTAGTCCTAATGGAAACCATTCTTCTAGGTCGTCTTGCGATTGAGCTAAAAACACTTCAGGTGGTGGTGTACCACCAACGATGTGTCTTCTAGTAGTCAATGATTTATTCCTTCTTGTCTTCCGGTTGGTGGGGACTATTGAAGATCTTCCTTCCTGTAGCCTTGAGAATCTTGAGGTATATTGGGATACCTTGAGTCGACTTCATCTTCCGAGAAATCTTCACGTGGATTTCCTACTCGTGGCATAAGTCAGTATTGGTTTCAAACTCGTCAAAATTTGAACGACCGAGTGAGTTAGTTAAAAAAGTCTTCATTTCTTCTCGTTGCTACCTTCATTGATGTCTCCTAAACATAGAGTCGACATTGATGGCTGGGTTTTTGGAGAGTCTTCATCCTTCTATTTGCTCAGTGGAGATCAAGCACGCGGGTCTTCGGGCTTCAAGTGGTGACAACGGGTTGATCTTTGAAAGTTAGGTCTTGGCCTTGATACTTCTATGCTCAATGTTAGTTGGCTTGTTAGAAGATTAGCAAGTGTTCGGGTGCTAAGAGAGTATCATCAATGTTAGCAAAAATCTAGAATTATGGTTAGACAATCCTGGTTAGTGATGTCTTTGTCTTCTAGATGTCCATTGTAGTCCAAGCGGGTCTATCTTCTACTTCCTTGACATTGTAGAGAGGTCTTGTCGAAGCTTGAAGCATGTAGCAAAGTTTTCACGTCGAAGCTCGGGGTGAGTTACTATCCTCCATTATCAAGGTTAGAGTTAGCTTTCTAGTTTGTAACCTATGCTACTCGTGCTGACATAAATAGATAAGGGGAAACACACAATAGAGAGAGGTTTTCTGTTCAGAGTTTTACACGACAGATGATTTTTAAGGCCGAGAGGCCAAAACAAGCACAAGCACAAGCACAAGGTAACAATACATATTTAAGAAACACACCAGACAATTGCACACACCATCCAGAACAGACAAGGCAATCAACAAACAATCGCAGAAATCACACGAGGTACTTCAAGTACCAATGATGCCTAACAACGCGCGATATTTGGGGTTAGTCCTATTCATCCTAGGGTCATGGTTGGTCATAGTTGTTGACTTCTTCATTTACTTGCTTCTGGCTTTAGTCGAAACTTGATGGCAGTTGGTGGTGAAGTTGCAGTGTTGTTGAGCCGTTGATGTTGACTCGGGAAGTGCAGTGTTGTAAGTCTTCTTGTATCACATCACATGGTTGTGAGGTCTTTAGAGGGGTTGCTGAAGTGTGCCATTGATGGCATACACGCCTGACAGACCTAATAAATACTAGTCAAGCAACTAATACTTGGTCCTTGGCGACTGCAAAAGTGCAAGTCCAGGGAGGATCAAGGTTAGTATCCTGACAGAGCCATTGGTGTGAACCAAAGGCAAAATATTTGTCCAAACTCTTCTTCCCTTTTTCAGCTGGAGTGGTTTGAAGACGTCCTTCTGAATATTTGCTCCATGTGGTATTGCTAAGCTTCAGGTCTAGTTGGGGTATAACGTCCATTATTTAGATTTTGAGGGGGATAAGATGAGACAGTAAAAGCGGTGAAAACCTTGGAAAACAGAGAGATAAGATTAGCAGTTTTGAAGAGGTGAGAAAGGTATACGCCATACTATTGGATACTTAGAAGAAGTAACCTTTGCAAATAGTTTTAGCAAAATATTACTTTCCTATCTAACGCCCATGCTAACTAAGGTCTCCTACAGTCAGGATGGCTCTGATACCAACTCTGTGGGGACCCCGGATTAGCCACCCGGAATTCCCGTTATGCATACAACTCACGATCCCATGATCAGTATGTCGTGAGTCCACATAACCGAGCTGATATCAAAGTTACATCATCCATTACAGTACCGAATATAAAATCTTACAATTGGTCACACGACCAAGACTGATAATGCCACGCAGGGCAAGTTTACAAACTAAGCAGCGGATACCAAGCAGCGTTGATGACCCACGTCATGCCTACTACCCTACAGGCAACTGACTGGGAGACGTTCCTAGTTCGCACCGGCGTCATCGCAATCATCGTCACCTTCTTCGCAGTCTTCTTCATAGTCTGACCAAGTTAATAGCCAGGGACAAAGCCATGAGTACATTTGAATTGTACTCGCAAACCATCTAAAGGGGAGAGGACAAATATGCAGTTTGGCTGTAGCAAGGCGGAAGGCTATAATCTAGTTTTTCCTATCTAGTCAATTTCTCGTGTCGATATAGCATGACATACGACATCTCTATATCCTTATTAAAGAAGAGTTTTTAGTAAAACATCTTTAGAAAAGCTCTAGGAAAGGGGGAACTCATTTTCAAGAGAAGAGCCGGGGTCAATCAAACATGACCACCATCTTATTAATTCCTGGTCAATCAAACATGACCACTTCCTACCTTCGGCAGTACCCTCCAAGTACTCCGAACCAAGCATGTGCCATGGCAGTACCCTCCGAGTACTCCGTCCGACACTTTCTCCTTTTCTTTCTGAAATCAACTTTGAAAAACAAAACCGACATTGGGCTAGGCAACGGTCGTCCCAACCGTCCATGACCGAGGACTCGGCTATTCGAATAGAATTTCACTCTGCAGAGGTTGTACACTTTACCCACACCATCCGATAAATCCGCCGGGATACCACCACGGACCGTCATACACAAGTATGCGGGGTTCGGATAATCGATCAGAGCCTTCCATCTATCCACCTTAATACGGGCGCCTACCCTGTGGAGTATACATCCCCGGCAAACCCTGGCCATCTACCTCCGTCGAGCGTAGTTCCAGTGCCACGGCGGGAGAAACCCAAGTGTCTTCCGGCCAGATAAATCCCGATGGATCCCGATTTACTATTCCCCATAATCTGGCGGCAATCCGGATTCCGGGGTCCTCCAGACCCGTATATAGTATGAGGCTCCCCGCACTAAGGCAGATAAACTTCTGACTAAGCCCCGTCCCATACCAGGGTAATGTGGTTGCACGGGTTAATTGTTCTGAGCGAACGTCTAGTGATCACCAATGTCATATTCAAAACCACCATCTCCTTGTCCTCCATTTTGATAAAAACCATTTTTGAAATCACTTCAGTGGGGTAGGTACTACCCCAAGGTTTTCGGAAACATTTTCGTAAACTTACACTAAGTGTTCCCAGTCCTAGAGTTTTAGCTCCACTAGAAAGTTTGTCAAAGGCATTGCTGCTAACCAACAAGCCACTACTTCAGGGGTATTGGAATAGGTAGCAAAGGGGGTCATCTCGATGGATGATAACAACTTGACTCGCGGAGCCTGAGTCAACAAATAATTGATATAGGGACTATAGCAACATAAATCAATGCACTGCAATAAAATTAGAAGGAGACATGCAAATGTGTAATTAGGGTTCAGATATGCATCAAGTTAGATGGCTTGCCTTAGTAGCTTGTCCCTGGTCTTCTTCTTGATAATCAAAGATTTCTCCCTCCTCGGTACACTCCTCGTTCGACTCTAGCGCCGAAAAAAATAAAAGCACACAATAAGCACACATGCATACACAAGTCACAAGCATTTCAGCACTCATACCATCTTGTCAAAGAGTATCAGAAGCAAACAAGTTTAGGAAACAAGCAAAGCTTTTAAAGGTTCTTAACTAACAAGTTAAGCCTACTAGAAACTAAGGTTTCTTAAGTTGATGCGAACACTACCACTTAGCAACCAATTCAAGCATGCAGGCATCCAGTGAATCAAACAGCAAACTTATCAAACTTGCAGGTTGACAACAATCTTAAGAACCTACCAAAGTTGGATTTACTGAAAAGCAAAGTGTGGTTTATTTCCTATGGGAGTAACAATAGGAGAATAACACTAGAGTACCAATTAAATCCTCAAATATTCTCTGTTATTCAGAAAAATATGAGGTCAAGTGTTCTGTAAAGATCTTCCAGAACACAATCCAACAAAGTTGGGTTAAACACAAAATTCTATTCCTACAGAAAATGGTGATTTTTCTAAGATTAAATACACACAATGCCATTTCAATTACTACTGCAAGAATAAAAGCCCTAAAATATCAAAACCAGTGAGACAAGCAAGATATAACACTAAGCTACCTCTAGAAATTGGATTCACTCATAAATTCATAACCTACTGCAAGTGGGAAATTAAACTATACTAATTAAACTATTTGCCAAATTAAATACCACTGCAGATATATGCGTCCTAAAATACCAAACTTAGTTTGTCATGCAAGTAAACACCTGAGAGTACCTCTGGAAATTGGAAACAAGGCATTTCAATATATAGAACTATAGATTTGCAATTTTGACTAAAAGGGTGCTTATTTTACAAGATTTAATTCAAGCAATTTATACATGGGCCAAAGATGTATGCATGCAATATTTCTAGGTAGTTCACAACAAGAGGAACTCACAGGAATTTGAATCACTCAATTTGGACCTGTAATTATTTTTCTATAATTTTTGCAAACTAGCAGATCAATCAAAAAGTTTAAAACGAAAACTCTAAAAAAAATAGCTCGGGCCGGATCTGGCGGACCTGGGCTGCCTGGCGCAGGCCGGCCCAAATCGCGCAGGCGCCACGGGCGGGAAAAACAGCCAGCCGCGCTGACAGGCCTGGCCCGCTGTCAGCGGCCGCGGCGGCCGAACCGGTATCGGGCAACTGGGGCCGTCGGATCAAGTGAAGATCGACGGTCCCCAGCCGTCTTCTTCCTCTGGCCCGGCCGACGGGGAGGAAACCCTAACCGGGGGCTGGCGGGGGCTGCAGCTCACCTGGGGGCTTTCCCCGGCGACGAGGAGGTGCTGGGGAGACGCGGCGGGCGACGGCGACCTCGGGGAGGTGCTGGATGGTCAGAAGGGTCCTCGGGGTGCAGTTCTGCGCGGCGGCCATGGCTAGCTCCACCTCGGGGCTTGCAGGGAGCTCGGCTCCAGCGTCCCTGGATCAAGAAAAGGGCAGGGTTAGGCAGCTGAGAGTTAGGGGAGTCCATTCAGGAAGAAGTAGAGGGAGGTGGGGGTCTGAATCGGCTGCACGGTGTCCTTCTTCCTTGCATAACAAATCTAGGGTTTGCTTTCTTCTCCTCTGTTAGAGGCCATGGGGTGGTTCTGGGTGTCCTGGGAGGGCAATGTGTTGGTGTGGGAACCAAATGGGGGTGCAGAGAGGGGCTGGAGGAGCCAGGGGAGTTATAAACCGAGGGGGAGTATGTAGGTCGGTTTGGGCAAGGTGGGGTCTATGGAGGGGCTTTGGTTGGTCCAGGAGGATGGTGGGGAGAGTGAGAGGGTCCTATTGGATGTCCTGGTCGGCTAGGACTAGAGGGGAGAGGCTGCAGCAGCTTATTTAAGTTGGCAAGGATTTGCATGGATCCTCATCTTCTCCCTCCTTTCGAAACACTAGAGGACAAAGGGGAGAGGGCTGCTACAGTAGAATTCGACCAGGGGGTGTGAGAGGGTGCTGGAAAGGTCAAGGTGGCGGTTTGGTGAAGTTTCAAATGTTTTTGAGATATTAGGGTTGATGTGGTGATGAATGCATGCATGATCCACTATTTAGATTTTGAGTTTGCTTCACTTTGTTCCAAACAAGGACAATGCAAGCATAGATCAGATGGTGTCATTTGGCAAGCTTAAAGATAAGCTAAGGTTGTAGAATTTTTGGTATTAAAGAGGATCACCAAAAATTGGCACCTAGAAAGTTGGTCGAATTATGCTAATCACAAGACTTTGGAATTTTAGGAAATGAGAAACTAGGGTTTTGGGTTCATAGGAGAAGGCTTGCATAGATGGATTATGTGGGTGTGGTTTGGTGAGATTAACCACATTGCAAATTTGAAAGAGTTTATTTGATGTTAGGCAGGATCACCAAATTTAAAGAGTGAAGATTTGCACAAAACTATTTGAGACAAGGCGCTGAAAATTTGAAGATGAACCACTAGGGTCTTTGGGTCCATGAGGTCATATAGGAGTAGGATAAAAGAATAGGGAATTGTAGGATACTTGATGAGAAGAAAAAGGGTGCATGAATAACAAGGTACCATTCATATGCATTTGATTAAGCAAGAAAGATGAAATAGAGAAACAGTTATTCTTGATGGAGGAAAGTGATATTTTAAAAGAATAACATTTTCAAATGCTAGTAGAGAGAAAATGAAGTTATGGAGGGATTTTATGATGAGTGTCGACAAATTATCAAGAGGATTAAGGAAAACTAGAAGGTGAAATCAGTTTTGACTAGGGTTCAAAACCTAGTCACAAGGATAGGTGGCATGTTTCAAAATGCACATGCAAGTGCATAGATAGTTAGAGTAGATCAAAATGAAGAGGAATGGGTCAAAGAATAGTCTCTGAACAATTTATTTCGAATTCTAGAAGTGTGAGCAAGAGTGCATATGATAATAGTCAAATGGTCAGTGATTTGATTAGGGTAAGAAACAGGATTAGAGCAAGTATTAGATGACTTCAAAAGACCAGGTGGCAATGGAAGGAATGGAAGATCACATGCCAAATATGAGTTCTAAGAAGGTACATTACCATGGATAGAAGAGATGAGCTTAATATAGGTGTTGGAAAATTGAATCTGTTAATAGGCACTAAGATAGTCTACACACTAGGTGTTTGATAAAATGGCTGCCAGAAGATATTTTGAGAAAACTAAGAGGAGCCTTCTAAGGTGGGATGTAGATGATTTCAAATAACACCAGGGGTGCTTTTCTTGGGCTAGTTTGATTAGTTTTAAGATCCCTCAAAATGGGGCTCCTAATGTTTCATGATCGGACTAAGACATTAGAGTTAGAGATTCAGGATTGAGAGGAAAAATGACAAGGTGGGTTTTATTTGAAAGATAGATTGAGAATAACCTACAAGGGACAAAAATATAAATTGGTGGGTGTTGACAGGGGTTAGGCCACAGGCCTATCTAGGGATCATAGCTACTCACAAACAACACATCACAGTCAAACCAAGTCACACAAAGTCAACTCACCACACAAGGTTAATCATTTGAAGCTAATCTAGCATCACCAAAAACAATGATTGAACCAGTGCTCAATGATCATGCCATGGTCAAGTAGAGAAGAGTTTCAAATAAAGGAGTAAGGCTTTGGTAGATAGTTTTAGAAACAAATGGAGACATAAACATCTCCTTTGTAACGTCTTCTCAAAGGTGTTTGAAATCCTTTTATAAATATCAACAAAATAAAAGTTTGTAAAATAGTTGGACCACTCTACTTTGTAGGTCCAGATAATTTTGTAAATACTTAGGTTTGATAAAAGCTTTGTCTCAAAAATAAATCTTGGCACTTATCTGGACAAATAAAATATTTTGAATAAAAAGGAGAGTTTGCCAAGATAATGGTTTTGGAAAATAACTAGAAGCATAAATAAGAGCATGATCACAAGGGCACAAGGATTGTGTTGGTTCACAATGGTGTTCAATAAGTAACTCAAGCAGACATCACTAACATAACAACCAAAACAAACAAGCAAGAAACAGTACTTCCAGAGGTTTGCTCGAAAAGTTTTTGTTGGCCCTAATTTTTGGCTCACTAAACACTGCCTAAACAGGGTTACAAAAAGTGGGGTGTTACAAAGGGGCAGCGTCAGAAGTGGACCAGGGGGCCCACACCATAGGCCGGTGTGGGCCAGGGGCAGGCCACGCCCCTGGTGGTGTGGCCGCCCTGTGGCTCCTTTATGTCTCCTCTTCGGTTCTCTGGAAGCTTCGGTAAATATCTAGACGTCTGGCTTTTGTTTCGTCCAATTCCGAGAATATTTCCTGTGTAACTTTTCTGAAACACAAAAATAGCAGAAAACATGGAACTGGCACTGTGGCATCTCATTAATAGGTTAGTTCCGGAAAATGCATAAAAATGCCACGAAGTGTAACGAAACACTAACCAAATCGTGTAAAAACAAGCATGGAGCATCAAAAATTATGGATACGTTGGAGACGTATCAGCATCCCCAAGCTTAACTCCTGCTCGTCCTTGAGTAGGTAAGTGATAACAAAAGAAATAATTTTTGAGGTGACATGCACCTACACAATCTTGACCATATATGTAAGCATTATGCGCTAGGATCAAAAGAACTTAAAACATGGGCATGAAAGATATAATCTTGATAGAAGAAACTTAGCAACCATGTTATAACATGAAAATGAACACAAACAAAAGATCATGAAAATGAAACAATGAAATTCAAACGTGTGTTCAAATCATATGGAAAAACATACAAATGGTTTTCAGCTTGTACTTCATGAGAGAGCAAAACATAAATGCATAGGACACCTTCAAGTTTAAAAGGGCGACTAGATACAAGTAATTTAAGAACAAGTGAAACCAACATCATGAATCAATCAATGAAAACTTTGGGACAATGCACATTATACTCAGAATGACAACTATGCTCTCTTAGACGGTGCATAAAGATAGAAGGTGGTGAATCAACATAAAAGTTAAAGAAAGGCCCTTCACAGAGGGAAGCAGTGATTGCAAGTTTTATAAACCTTCAAAAATTATGGTACTTACTAGCTTTGAGCTCTCATTGCCCCCATCATAGGCATCTTGAATGGTTAGAGTTAATGTGAATACACTTATGATGCATATGCTTGACAAATCATAAGTTGAAAACCTCGTGTCCCGTGAAGTACGAATACCCAAACCTCATGCTACTCGACTTAGAGTCCCAAGCAAGCTCTTGTCATTGTAAATATATGTGTATCATCGAGAACCACCAACGGGGTACCTCCTGCCCGACGACATGGAACAAGCCCACATCAAAATGACAAGACAAACAGATAATGAACACCTCGACATCTCTTTTATTTACCATTGGTATAGCTTTTTATTTTGAGATACGTCGTCGAATGTCCACTATGGGCATGCTGTAAATTTCCACCATGAATGATGCATGGCTTAGATTAGCGGCCCAGGCATTTTCCTAACACATATAAAAACTCCATGATCCCGCAAGATTCCTAACTTATTTCACATCGCGAGTATCCATAAACAAAAGATCACGATATCAACTCAAATAAGAAGTGCAATGTTCAAAGCTTGCCCCATGACGGCATGGCTGGGCTAATTTCCAACTTACAACTTGCAAGCATAACAACTCAACATAAGAGAGACACAATGTCAAAATTTTAAAACAAGAAAAGTAAAGTGTGCCATCAGGTTCGTGAGAGCTTTACTGACCAATTTTCGCATAACAGCAAAAAGAGTTTAATTTGAAGGATAGATAAAAGCAAGTCAAATGTACTTTGGAATAGAAAATTGCTAATAGGTATGTATGGTGGACACAATGGCAAACTTGGTTTTTAGGAGTTCGATGCACGAGTAGAGCTCATACTCAGTACAAAATGAGGGCTAGCAAAAGACTGGGAGCGACCAACTAAGAGAGCAATAATGGCCATAATCATGCAAAGCGACAAAGCGACATTAAAAAAAGCATAAGATGGCATCAAAAGTCAAAAACTAAATGATCATCGAGGCAATGGCGACTTTGTATGAGTCTAGCATGTGTGAGCATGCGCCAAGTCAACCCAAATAAAGCATGAAGGAGAAAACCAAAATAATGCTTCCAAATAATTAAAACAATGCATGATTTTTTTAAAGGCTCATTAAGCAATCTCAGTCATTTGAGACAAGTCATGCTATAGCAAAACCACTAAGCATGCTATCAAAAATACATCAAGTACGACATGCAAAAGCCTAGGCCGCAGTCTACACAAGCTCCTTCTTGTACCACTTTTTTGCATAAAGCTTTTTCTCTTTTCCAACACCATTCAAACTTTTTATAAACAACTCTTTTGATGAAAACCAACATGGACCAGAGGCAAAAGTACACCTTGATATAAAGATATAACAAGATCTGAACACAAATCAAGGCGAAAATCGAAAGCTAAACGCAGTTCTAGAAAAAGAGAACACTCGTTGAAACGATAAGAGTGAAAAACGAAGTGTTCTTGGCAAATGAAAAGCAAGGCAACTTCTCCAAAAGAAATTTGTTGGGGTCCAACCATTTATTGCAGCAAACAAAAACTAAAGAAAACTAAAAAATAAAACAACTGACACTCCAAGAAAAACGCATAGTGCATGAAGCAAAAAAAATATAGTGTCTTGAAAGGTGACCTGATTTTTGCAGATGAAGAAGGGGTGCCTCGGGGGCATCCCTAAGCTTTGACGCTTGTACCTCTTGGATATTTCTTGGGGTGCGTGGGCATCCCCAAGCTTGAGCTTTTGTCCATTCTTAAACTCATCTGATCATTCTCCGATCCCTACACTTGAAAACTTCCTTCATACAAAACTAAACACAAATTTATTAGCAACATTAGTGTAAGCATAACAATGAATCAACCCCTTTTGCTTCAGGTTTCAACTAAAAACCACCACATATAAAGTATATACTACTGTAGCAACTTCCCCAAAAGTTCCGTGATCAAAAGAACTAAAAAAAAGCGATAAAGCGGCAAACACAAATATTGGCAGAAATCTATCAAAACAGAACAGCTGATAAAGGTCGAATTTTTAGAGGGTTTTCTGTTGCTTAAATCAAAAAGTGTTCAACTAATGAAAGTTTGTATATAACCTGGGTCATATGAACAAGAGATCGCAGGTCCAAAAGATATACAGAGAATTTTCACGAATTTTTACGGTGCAGCACCGAAAACTGTTTCAGGACAGCAACATCCCCAAATCTTACCTCACTCAAATTAGAGGCTTCTCTTGGCATAAAAACGAAATAAAAATGATAAGGAGAGGTCATTACAGTAGTAATAACTTCCAAGACTCAAATAAAAGAAAAAGAACTGAATGTAAGAACATTGGGTTATCTCCCAAGAGTGCTTTTCTTTAACGCCTTTGAGCTAGGCGCAGAAAGTGCAAATCAAGTAATATCAAGTGAATCAACTGTTTCCTCAAGATCACCACTTACCACACTAGGCACTTTAGAGGTTCCTAAATATGATTCAACCTGCAAGTCACTCTTAGTTGAACTAAAAGTCTTACCAATCTTAAAAACATGCTGCGGTTTAGGCACCGACACCTTGGGAACATACATAAATTTTTTCTCTTTTCCAACAAAAGCTTTCTCCTTCTTAAACTTAAGAGAAAAGAAAATTGAACTTATAGTTTCCATAGATTCCTCCACTTTCCCAATCCTAAGGTTTTGACTATCAAGAGTAGTACTAGCCTCTAAAACGGTGATTCTCTTACCGATACTTTCTATCAATTCATTAACACGGCTAGCATTATCATGGATATTTGGCAAACTTTTTTCTAAAGAACTAAGTTTTTCTAAAACTTCCTCCAAAGTGACCTCAGTTTTAACAACATGAATAGGTGGTACTCCCACTAAACTTTCAATTAAAGTGCATACTTCAAGAGTGGGAGTACCCAGAAAATTACCTCCTGCAAGAGTATCAAGAACGTACCTATACCAACTAGTTATACCAACATAAAAATTTCTAAGGAGGATCATGGTAGAATGCTTCTTCGTACACCTATGATGAGAATTACTAATGTGGTACCAAGGATCTTTCAAGCTCTCTCCCCCTTGTTGCTTAAAAGTATGCACTTCAACTTCTGGATTACTCATACTAACAAATCTAAAAGCAGACAAGTAAAAACAACTATAAAGGATACTAATTTTTTGTGTTTTTGATAAAACGATGCAAGTAAAAATAAAGTAAAGCAAAACTTAAAACAAAGTAAAGGATGTGCGTGCGAAACTCCCCTTGCAGAAGTCTTCTTTTTCCCTGGCAATGGCACCAGAAAACTTGTTGATGGCGCGTTATTGAAGATGCTAGAGAACTTGATTGCATTTGTTGATGAAGTAAATGACCGGCCAGTTGGAAACCCCAAGAGAAGGTTTGATGAATATAGCAGCAAGTTTTCCCTCAGTAAGAAACCAAGGTTTAATCGTCCAGTAGGAAAAAGCCAAACGACTGAAGGTGATGCCCACCAGCCTAGTGACACTCCAACAAGGGCGCCGTTAATGATAACTTGTTAGCGCGTCTTCAACTAGTAGCAACAGGGAACCTACACACAACACAACCAAATACTTTGTTCCCAACTTACGATGAGGTTGTCAATCTCACCGGTTTGCTTGAAACAAAGGGTATGAGTGTATCGAGTGGAAAACAGTAGTAGTATGCGAGTAAAGTAAACAGTGCGAGTAAAGTAAACAGGTGAAAGCAATATATAGGAAATAGGACCGGGGTCCACAGTTCACTAGTGGTGTCTCTCCATAAGATAAAATAACACATGCTGGGTAAACAAATTACAGTTCGGCAATTGATAGAATAAAGACAACATGATATGTCGAGAGGATCACTATGAGATTTACTCTGGGCATTACAACAAGATACATAGACCGCCATCCAACTGCATCTATGACTAATAATCCACTTGTGGCGAATCAATCCGAGAACTCTACAAGTATTAAGCTGCAAACAACAGATAACTGCATTAAGCAAAGTGTGTAATGTAAACAAAGCATATGCCCTCGAGCATATGAATGTTGTTTTCCCCCTAGTAGCAACAGCACATCTACAACCTTAGAGGTTTCTGTCACTCCCCCAGATTAAATAGAGGCATGAACCCACTATCGAGCATAAATACCCCCTCTTGGAGTCACTAGCAACTACTTGGCCAAGATAGCTACTAACAACGAAGAGCATGCAAGATCATAAACAACATAGAGATAACATAAGATAAAATTCAGTACTTCAACTCAATCATAACATGAATATTCATCGGATCCCAACAAACACAACATGTAGAATTACATAACGGTGATCTCGATCATGTAAGGCAGCTCACGAGATCTAAACATGAAGCACATGGTGGAGAAGACAACCATCTAGCTACTGCTATGGACCCATAGTCCAAGCTAGACTACTCACTCATCGCGCTGGAGGCAAGCATGGCGATGAAGAAGACCTCTGGTGGCGATTCCCCTCTCTGGCAGGGTGCCGGGAAGAGCTTCTAGACCCTCCCGATCTCGGGTCGACGACGGCGGCGGATCGCGATATGTTTCTGGAAAAGTGATTGGGGATTTAGGTTTTTCCCATCGGGGGGTCTTTATAGGCGAAGGGGCAATGTCAGAAGTGGACCAGGGGGCCCACACCACAGGCCGGCGCGGGCCAGGGGTAGGCCGTGCCCCCTGGTGGTGTGGCCGCCCTGTGGCTCCTTTACGTCTCCTCTTCGGTTCTCTGGAAGCTTCGGTAAATATCTGGACATCTACCTTTTGTTTCGTCCAATTCTGAGAATATTTCCTGTGTAACTTTTCTGAAAAACAAAAACAGCAGAAAATAGGGAACTGACACTATGGCATCTCGCTAATAGGTTAGTTCCAGAAAATGCATAAAAATGCCATGAAGTGTAACGAAACACTAAGCAAATGGTGTAAAAACAAGCATGGAGCATCAAAAATTATGGATACGTTGGAGACGTATCAACCGGCTGTGAAGATCCTCGGGGAGGTACTGCTGCCATCTACCCGATGATATCTGAGTGCGAACGGACTCTCAACGCCCTCACGCTCTTTCCTACACCTTACGACCCTGATTATGTCGAAGGGCTATACTCGCACTACACATGCTCAGACGACGACGACGTCTACCCCGAGGCCAAGGGGAAAATCGACAATTCGGCTAGCTCATATTCGAGTAAAACCGCTAGGTCTGACGGCGGGTAAGTGATCGACTACAACTCTGACACCATGTTCAAGGTCAGATCGTGAATCAGAGACGACGATGTCTACCCTCTTGCGCTGGGCGAGATCAGCGATGACTCGATCCCACCGTTCGGAGGGCACTGCATGATGGCCTCACACGGAGATGGCAACGAGCACAGAGCCAACAACAATCGAGATCAGCCAAACACTAGCGGCTGATTCATCACTCAAGACCAGATCCGGCATGCAAGGAGGGTCTATTCGGGCGAGGCGCATTTGGGTCCCAACCCAAGCCCCGAAGAGTTAGCTGCGCTCCGATTCATCATCCAAGAGCAGAAGGACCAGATTAACACTGATAAGCGAGTCCTGGAATGACGCAGAGAAGATGCCGACGTGTCCAGCAGAAGACGTGCCGAGCTTTCATCACACTACTCGTCAAGCGTTCAGCATAGGACGTGATCACACATCCCGCCCGAGGGCGCGGCGCACAACATTGCAAGAAATTTGGAGGCAGAGTTCAATAAGGTCGAATTACTGCCTAGGACCAGAAAAGCCACCATTATGGCAACATCAGCATATATCGCTGCTAATGCGTCCAATGGTGATGAGCACATGCGGGATCTGTAGAATCTAGCGCTCGAAGGAGTTAGGGTGCTTCAAGGTACGAACGAGCAAGACCGCGAGGCAACACCAAGAAGGAACATTCCTCTAGTCGAGCCGTCTAGGCACCAGGCAGCAGCGCCAGCAGTAGCATCCAGGCCTGAGGTGGTGGAGCCTATAAGCGGTGAACTTCGGCATGGCTTGGAGCAAAACAGAGTCGATTACATGCGTGCACGGCGTGACGCGCGTCTCTTCGAGGAGGAGGCCGAATTGGAGGCATTCGGGAATAGTCGTCACGGACTGTGTGGCGCGGAGTGCTTCAGCTTCCTGATTCGCTCCACACCGCCGCCGAAAGGGATAAAACTCAGCGACGGTGTAGTCATGTTCAATGGGCAGCAGGACCCTCGGATTTGGCTCGATGACTTAATCACCGCCGTCACCATCAGCGGCGGATGCAGAGACAATGCCCTCCAGCTACTATCTCTGCATCTGAAGGACAACACAAGGGCTTGGCTCAACAACCTCGCCCCAGACAGCATCCTTTCTTGGGAAGAATTTCGACAAGCATTCATTGCAAATTTTCGAGGCACCTCACGACGGCCTACGTCATTCGAAGAACTGCGTCTATGCGTGTAGAAGACCGGAGAAAGCTTGAGGTCATATATATCCCGATGGCTCATCCTGAACAACACATCGGAGAACATCTCACCGGAAAGGGCCATTGACGCCTTTTGGGACGGTCTCATCCGGCGCGACTTCAGAGAAGAGTTGGGATGATGCAAGCCCAAGACCATCGACCACCTCATGAGCCTGGCAAATGAGTGGGCCAATGGAGAAGACTCTATCGTGGTCTCTAGAAGCCGTCGTCGATCAGCAGACCGCGACGTCGACCTGAAGGATCAATTCCACTCTAGTTCGCGGAAGAAAGGACGCCGAAACCGCTACAAGGATACAGACACAGTGGATATGGTAGCAGCAGGCTACATAAACAATGACCGCGACGACAACCATGATGGACCAAGGTAGGGGAACAACTACTACGGAAGCAGCAGTAGAAGCGCCGGCCGCGACTCGAGGCCAAGAACGGAATGGCGCTGGCGTCGCGATGCACCGCCACTTTTGGCGGAAGAGATGCTCAACGAAGGGTGTACCAGGCACACCTACATCGACAAGGACGGGAGGCGAAAACCCGCACACCTCCTTATCAAGTGCAGGGAGTTCCTTCGGCTCAGTCAAGCTCTTCAGGACAAGATGTGGACCGAGCAACCGGTCGCAGGTAGCATGGCCTACAACGCGCCGCCACCACCTCCTAACCCGCCAGGGAACATGGTGCAACAAGGCTACCAAACAGCCACGATTCAGCATGTCGAGCCACGACAGCCAGCCATCAAAGAAGAAGCGTTCCCGCCGCTGCAAGGTTTCGTGCCCATGATCCAGAGAGGATGTCCGACAAATAGGGTGCAGAGGAAGCGTGGCAGAGAGGTTTTCCATGCCAAGCACGCACCACCAGCGTCGCCTGAATACTTGAACTAGTCAGAGCACACGATCGGCTTTGACCGGTCAGATCACCCACCAAAGATCCCACACCCTGGACACCATGCTTTGGTCCTCGAAGTGCAGATCGGAGGTTTTACCTCTAAAAAGGTGTTCATGGATGGAGGGAGTAGCCTAAACCTCATCTACGCGGACATGCTGCAGAAGATCAAGATCCCGATGGACAAACTCCTACCGACAGAGACATCCTTCCACGGAATCGTCCCAGGGAAGCCGACATACCCACTGGGGGTGATACACCCAGACGTCATTTTTGGCACTCCTGCAAACTTCAGGAAGGAGAAGATCGAGTTTGAGGTCGTCGATTGGCCCTCGCAGTATCACGCTATCCTTGGGCAACCATCGTTTGCCCGATTCATGGCGGTGCCGCACTATGCTTATCTCAAGCTGCGGATGCCCGCAAACAGAGGACCACTGATGATCTGCGGAAGTTTCGCCTGCTCTAAAAACTGCGACAAGGACTTCAATAGCATGTCCCAGACGTTTGGGGTGCACGAAGAGCTCAACCACATCAGGGAGAGCACCAACATGGATGTCGATCCACCGGCGCAGCAGAACGCCCCAGAGCTATCATTTGACGCAAGCAAAGACACCCGAGAGCACTAGATCCACCTGATGGATCCAACCAAAACCGCGCGGGTGTCGAATTCTCTTTCCCCTGCATAGGAAAGCGCGCTCATCGAGTTCCTCCGTGAGCACTGGAGGATGTTCGCCTGGTATGCCAGGCATCCCCAGGGAACTCGCCAAGCACGAGATAAAGATTTTTCCTAATGCAAAGCCGATCAAGCAGTCGATGCGCCGTTACAACCCAGAAAAGGCCCGATCAATGGGCGAGGAAATAAATCGTTTCCTCAAGGCGAAATTTATCAGAGAGATAAAGGAGGCCAGGCTTTCACCACCGGTCATGGTGGAAAAGAAGGACAGCAAGATCTACAGGTTGTGCATCAACTTCACAGCGCTAAATAAGCACTGCCCGAAAGACTACTTTCCTCTACCCCGAATCGACCAGATCATCGATTCTACCGCTGGCTGCGAGCGTCTCTCGTTTCTCGACGCATGCTCAGGGTACAACCAGATAAGGCTAAAGCTCGAAGACGAGGACAAGACAGCGTTGATCACCCCGCATGGGGTATATTGCTACATGACGATGCCCTTCGAGCTCAAGATCGTCGGGGCCACCTATCAATGCTATATGCATGCGTGCCTGAAGGAGTAGATTGGCTACAACATCGAGGTCTACGTCGACGACATCGTCATCAAATCCACAAAGGTAGACAGCCTACTCGACGACCTGCAAGAAACCTTTGCCAACCTCGACCGCTACAGCATCAAGCTCAATCTGAAGAAGTGTTCCTTTGGAGAACCTACAGGCCAGTTGCTGGGCTACCTCATCTCTGACAGAGGAATCGAAGGCAACCCAGAGAAGATTCAAGCCATCATCAACATGCAGCCGCCAAAGACACTTCGACATGTCCAGCAGTTGACAGGTCGACTAGCAGCGCTTAGCCGCTTTATAAGCAAGCTCGGCGAAAAGGCTCTCCCCTTCTATCGGCTCCTCCAGAAGATGGACAACTTCACTTGGACAGAAGAGGCATAGGCCGCGTTCGACGACCTTAAGCGTCGCCTTTCGACGTCCCCGGTCCTAGTCACTCCTCGAGAAAAAAAGCCGATGTTGCTATACATAGACGCAACGAATCAAGTGGTCAGTTCCACCTTGGTGGTCGAGCGTGCACAGGATGGCAAGGAGCACGGGGTGCAAAGACCGGTGTACTATCTTAGCGAGGTCCTGTCCTCGACCAAGCAAAGGTACCCCCATTACCAGAAGTTGGCATACCCCATCTACATGATAGGGAAGAAGCTGCCGCACTACTTCGAGTGCCACTCCATCATAGTAGTGGCCTTAACTCCAGTATCCAGCATACTCAACAACCCCAACGCCACGGGGCACATTTCGCTCTGGGGAATCACCCTGGGGCCATGGGATATTACGTACCAGCGACAGTCAGCGATCAAGTCGCAAGTCCTACTGGATTTTATAGCCGAATGGACCGAAGAGCAGATGCCCGAACTCCCGGACTTGTCGAATTGCTAGACTATATATGTCGATGGGTCCAAGCGAGTTTTGGGAGCAGGAGCAGGAGTGGTCCTCGTGTCACCGCAAGGGGATAAGATGCGATACGTCCTGCGTATGCGCTTCACAAACCCCTCGAACAATGAAGCAGAGTACGAAGCCATCCTGCACGGTATGCGTATGGCAAAATCTTATGGCGCCACTCGCATCAAGATCCACAGGGACTCGAACCTTATCGCCCAGCAAGTTATGAAGGAGTGCGACGCGACCTGCGCAAACATGATCGCGTATCGTGCAATGTATGACAAGCTCAAAGGCAACTTCGAAGGGTGCAAAGTGACCCATATTGGCAGGGAAAGCAACAAAGAGGCAGACAACTTGGCCAATATTGGATCGAAGTGTTTGCCGATACCGCCAGGCGTTTTCTTCGAGGAGAAATTCGAGTGCTCCATCAAGATCAAGCTAGTCATCAACCCGGCGTTAGCAACACGCTCGGGGGCTAACCAGCCAAGTCCTACCCCAGCAGTGGGAACAAAAGACCTATACAAGGAAACGGCAACAGTCATGCTCGTCGAGGCGGTCTAGACGAAGCCATACTCCCAGAAGACACTATCCATCATCGACAGATCATGCAGCATTCCAAGGCCTTCACGATAATCAACGGAGAACTCTACAAGCGCAGCACCATAGGGGTTCTCCAACGGTGCATAGCACCTGAGGACAGAATCGTCCTTCTCCGAGATATTCATGCCAGCGGCCAAACCCTCATTGCTAAGGCTTTTCGTTCAGGGTTCTACTGGCTTTCAGCCCTCCATGACGCCAAAAACATCATCCAGCATTGTGACGCATGTCAGCGATTCACCACGAAGCCTCATGCGCCCGCATCAGAACGGTGCACCATACCTGTTGCCTAGCCCTTCACGCAATGGGGGCTCGATCAAGTAGGGCCTCTTCCCAAATCGTCTCGAAGGAGCCACACTTACCTGCTGGTTGATGTCGACAAGTTCTCCAAATGGATCGAAGCCGTCCCCGTCACCAATCAAGAGGCGACTACCGGTATGGCGTATCGAACAGCATCATCACCGACAACGGCACCAACTTAACCTCGGGCGAATTTCAAGAATTCGCCAAAGAGCTCGGAATCAAGATCAAGTACGCCTCGGTGGCGCATCCCAAGTCCAATGGCCAGGTCGAAAAGGCCAACGAGCTCATCTGCGCAGGCCTGAAGAAACGACTCCTTCGACGTCTCAAACGCGTGGCAGGCGCTTGGGTCAAAGAACTGTCGTCGGTCCTCTGGAGCCTACGAATAACACCCAACTCTTTGACCGGCTACACGATGTTCTTCCTATTTTTCGGAGCAGAAGCAGTGCTCCCTACGGACGTACGTTACTGCGCACCTTGTGTGGTTGCCTACGTCAAAGAAGATGCACAAACAGCACTGGCAGACGCCCAAGATCTGTCGGACGAAGCTCGAGACGTCGCTCTCGCCCGCTCAGGAATCTATCAGCAAAGCCTCCGCAATTACCATAGCAGACGGGTACGCGGACGGTCCTTTGAGCCTGGCAACCTCGTGCTTCGCCTCAAGCAAATAAGCATGTCTAAGCTGGAGCCACCATGGGAAGGTCTATACCTCGTCCACGAAGCAATCCCGGGAGGGGCATATCGACTACGCAACCCCAAGACAGGGGCGGACGTAGAGAACACATGGAACGCCGCGTAGCTACACCGGTTCTATCCTTAGAGCAAACAGATCTTTCCCCCCTTTCTCTCTCTTTCTCTGTAACTAAGCGTTGGCAGCAGACCATGCTCACCAATAGCATCTTCGGCGCCAAGCAATAAAAAGTGTGATTCCTCATATCATTATTTGACCCATACTCGGGGGCTTCACCTTAAAAAATTATTTGACCCATACTCGGGGGCTTCGCCTTAAAAAATTATTCGACCCACACTCGGGGGCTTCGCCTTAAAAATTATTCGACCCACACTCGGGGGCTTCGCCTTAAAAATTACTCGACCACGCTCGGGGGCTTCACCCTTCGACCTACACTCGGGGGCTTTGCCCTTCGACCCACGCTGGGGGGCTTTGCCCTTCGACCCACGCTCAGGGGCTTCGCCCTTCGACCTACGCTCGGGGGCTTCGCCCATCGACCTAAGATCGAGGGCTTCGCCCTACGACCTATGCTCGGGGGCTCCATGCTTCGACCCATGCAGTTTAGCAAATGTTGTTAAGATTTCACGAGTCCTACAGGGGACAGTACTTGGAAGAAATTTACAAGATACAATCACATACTACTATGGCAATTGAGTTTCAGTCACCAAAGTGGCCTAATTCGCTCTCTGATGGTCGCTTTCGACAATGATCTGACCCGCTATACAATCGGTAGCCTGCTTACAAGCAGAGTAGTGCACATCCATCTCAACACGACTGCTGGGAGTAGGAGGCAGCGTCTTCACTAGGTTCATGTCAACCTCCGGATAGCAGGCTCACATGAAGGAAAGGGCAACCAGAGCTCCGCACCTCAAGTGCTCACGAATGAAGCGGTAGATGGCCTCACCATTCTCGAAGCGGCCAAGCAACGCAGAAAGACCGTCGGGTTGGTCGTTCAAGGGGAACATCGCCTGATGCACAAGGACAAGAGCAGATCTGCTGGTCTCGGCTAATTCCCCAGCCTGGGAGATCCGATCTTGAAGGACGGTCAGCTTCATTGCCTTCGATCGATTGGACCAAAAGTTATCAGCAACTGAATTTGCGTGGCTCTGAGCTGCTCAAAGATGCGCATTCACATGTCGAGCCTTGGCTTGGCTGTCAATACACGCATCTGCAATCAACAAAAAGGATGCTCAGAATTTTTCCACAAGAAGAAAAATGGATCAAGAGCCCGGATACTTACATTTCATCGCTTTCCCACGATTTTCGATCTCCCCAAGAAGGAAGTTTTCCGCATCCGCGGCTAGCGAAGCCTTGGAAAGAGCAACGTCGACTTTCGCGGTGACGATTTTTAGTTCTTGCTGCGCATGTCTAAGCTGGTCGCGAAAGGAGCAGATCAGGGAAAGTTCGCTTGAGGAAGGCGCTCGCCTCTCAGCGGCGGAGGAAGAACTACCAACTGTTTCATATGAAACTGGCTAGGCGTCACGTCCTGCAGAAGTGCCCTGCAAGTGGGGTGCCCAGTCACAAATAGCCACTCACAAAACCAAAACGCAATCAAGCATAAAGTGCCTCGAAAGAAAGTAGCAAGCGCTGAAGTCAGCTCAACAGCAGGCAATATTCAGAAGTACACCACAAATACAAAAGGGCAGTGCATCATTCATTACAAGTATGCTTAGTTCATCGACCAGACTATGTCGAGCTACCAGCGGCTCTTCTAGATGGGGTGCCCGACGCGCTGCGTTTCCAGGCCTTCGCGGTAGCCCTCCTAGCATTCCTATCTGCTAAGAAGCTCATCATCTAGGCAGATAAATCTCGGGCGCGCTCAAGGTAGGCCTTAGGAGCAACGTCGCGCCCATCCTTGTCCTTCGGATATGTGCCCGTGACCTTGTTGGCATCGAATTCGACCCTGTGCATCATCAGCATAGAGAAGACGGATTTGGAGCTGATGGTTACCTTTTCAATTGTTCTCTCCTTATATATTTGACTTATGATCATATATAGGAATCAATAACTTAAGGATTTTTGGCATCTCTTGAAGTTCAACCTACACTGATGGACAAGATCAAAGAAGCTCAGAAGCTAGATAAGGAGATAGAAAAATAAAGAGTAATATGAGTAAAGGGAAGGCAAAGGGATTTCACGAAGATGACCAAGGAACTGTATGGTTTGAGAAGCGTGTTTGCGTACCACAAGACCCTGAACTCAGGAAGTTGATTCTACAAGAAGCACATGTTTCACCCTATTCTATTCATCCTGGGAACACCAAGATGTATATGGATTTGAAGGGTAGATTTTGGTGGAGCAATATGAAAAGGGATGTCGCCAAGTATATTGCCCTATGTGATGTATGCAATAGAATCAAGGCAGAGCATCAGAAACCAGCAGGATTATTGCAGCCATTGCCCATACCAGAGTGGAAGTGGGATAATGTTGGCATGGACTTTATCACGGGTTTACCAAGGACTAAGTCTGGATATGACTCCATCTGGGTTGTAGTAGACCGTTTAACTAAAGTGGCTCACTTTATTCCCGTGAAGACCACATATACCAGTGCCAGACTAGCCAAGATATATATGAACCAAATAGTGTGTTTACATGGAGTTCCTAAGAGTATTGTATCTAATAGAGGTACTCAATTCACCTCTCACTTTTAGCGCCAACTCCATGAATCCTTGGGCACCAGACTAGAGTTCAGCACATCATTTCATCCTCAGACTGATGGGCAAACAGAAAGGGTGAATCAAATTCTAGAAAACATGTTGAGAGCTTGTGCTTTGGACTATGGGTCCAGCTGGCATGAGAATTTGCCTTATGTAGAGTTCTCTTATAACAATAGCCATCAAGCTAGCATAGAGATGCCACCATTTGAAGCTCTATATGGAAGAAAGTGCACTACACCATTGCTTTGGAATGGTGTCGGTGAACGAAGTCTTTTTGGGCCAGACACATAAAGGATGCCAAAGAAAAGGTTCGTTTGATCAGAGATAGACTTAAGATAGCTCAGTCCAGACAGAAGAGCTATGCTGATTCAAAGCGTAGAGAAGTGACCTATGAGGTGGGCGATAGAGCATACCTTTGAGTATCGCCACTTCATGGAGTAAAAAGATTTGGAGTCAAAGGAAAGCTAGCACCTCGCTTTGTAGGGCCATTCAAAGTTTTGGCTCGCAAAGGAGAAGTTGCTTATGAGCTAGAACTGCCAAAATCTTTGTATGCAGTGCACAATGTGTTCCATGTGAGTCAATTGAAGAAGAGTCATCCAGAAATGGCAGATACCCCACTAAGAGACATAATACCATTGGAGGAGGTTCAGTTGGAAAGTGATCTCATGTACGAAGAGAAGCCCATCAAAATCTTGGAGACAACAGAAAGAATTACTCATACCAAGATGATCAAGTTTTGCAAAGTTCAGTGGAGTCACCATACTGAAGAAGAAGCAACTTGGGAACGAGAAGATGAACTCCGAGAAGACTACCCGCACCTATTTGCAAGCCAACCCGAATCTCGAGGGCGAGATTCATCTTAAGGGGGTTAGACTTGTAACATCCCAATTTTTGGGAAAGAATTTATAAATCTTGCACATGAAATCATACATCATTTCATGCATTCATTCATCCTTGCACATTTTCAAAATTTAGTTGCTATGTTCTTTGGAATCAAAGCTTCCCTGTATGTTTAATAACAGAGAGGAAGTTTTACAATTTGCAAACTTTGGCTTGAATCAAATCAGAGGTTTTTGCAAAAGTTTTAAAACAAAAAAATCAAAAGAAAATAGAAAAAGAAAAGGGGAAAAGATTTAGAAAAGGGAAAAGGCCCTAGGGGCAGATTTCAGCCCGCACCGAAGGACGGCCCACGGCCCACTTACCTTCTCCCCCGAAATGGTACCGCGTTTTCCTCTCCTCCTATCGCTGACCTCTGGGCCCCACTTGTCATCTCCCCTAAAGAGACCGGGACGAACACGAGCGTCCCTGGAAGATCTCCGCAAAATCCTCTCCGATTCGATTCGATCCTTGCCCCCTCGTCCACGCCAACACCCCCATATAGACCCCCCTCTGCCCCGCACTCGTTTCCCTCCAAAGCCTAGCAGAGATCGCCGCCAGGCTGTGCACACCAGAGGTCACCGCGCCGCTGATACTGCCAGAGGGTGCCGCCTGTTTCTGGTGAGCAACGACACCCCTCTTGATCTCCCTCTGTGCCACTCCTTTCCTCTCAACCTAGCACACCTCTCTGACACGATTGCATATTTTCTTGCGCGTGAGATCGATGAAGGCAACTTCACCTGGATCTTGCTGTCCGCTGCTGGAACTCCAGCGAGGAATTCCCGAGGCTCCAGTGCACCTCGTCCCTGGAAACTTCGCCACCAAGGTCACCTCAACCTCCTGCTCCTCTGGTATGAACATCATTTCCTAGTTTCACTCCTGCGCGTCGTCTTCCCTCGTGCTCTGCACGACCTAGTGATACGTCTCAAACGTATCTATAATTTTTGATGCTCCATGCTTGTTTTTAGACCATTTGCCTTGTGTTTCATTACACTTCGTGGCATTTTTATGCGATTTCTGGAACTAACCTACAAACAAGATGCCACAGTGCCAGTTCCCTGTTTTCTGCTGTTTTTGTGTTTCAGAAATGTTACATAGGAAATATTCTTGGAATTGGATGAAACAAGTTCTAAAACTCTTATTTTTCCCAGAAGAGGACCGAAGACCGAACGAGAGCCAGAGGGGGGCCAGAGGCTGCCCACACCATGAGAGGGTGCGGCCCAGGCCCTGGCCGCGCCCACCTATGGTGAGGCCCCCCTGGTCGCCTCCTAACGACGCCCCTTCGCCTATAAGAAGCCTCCCAACGGAAAACCCTAAGAGAATCGGCAATTTTCCAGAAAGAGTTCCGCAGCTCTGTCGCTGCCGCCGACGAATTTCGGGGGATAGAAGTCTCTGTTCTGGCACCCTGCTGGGACGGGGAAGTGCCCCCAGAGCCATCTCCATCGGTCTCCATCACCGTCTCCGCCGTCTCCATCGACCTCACCGCCATCTCCATTAACCTTGCTGTCTCCTATGATGAGGAGGGAGTAGTTCTCTCCCGGGGATAAGGGCTCTAGCGGTAGGTATGTGGTCTCCCGGGGCTAAGGGCTCTACCGGTAGGTATGTGGTTCACCTCTCTCTCCCATGATGTGATCTTTATGTGATCGTGAGCTTTGTATCTAGTTGAATTGGTAGATGTTATTATTCAGATATTAATGTACTCCTATGCTTTATTATTGTACTCTTCGGAGATACATTGTATCATGGTGTAAAGGTGACTAGTGTGTGCATCATGTGTATCTTTTTGGTTAATGTCTCTATGAAATGTTGGTGTTTGTTGGAACCCTCTAGTGCATTCACGGTGATAGTGTGGGACAATCTAGTTTGGGTACATACGGACTTTGAGGAGTGCTTCGTAGCCCTATGCATGATTAGTGTATGTTTTCCATTGGAGAATTGTTTTGAGTTGCATATTGATGATAGTATCTATTGGTTCAATTATGTTATATTTGTTGGGAGTGTGTCCACTAGTGAAAGTATGATCCCTAGGCCTTGTTTCCAAGCTTTGAACACCGTTTACATTCAGTTTTGTTACATGTTTGCTTGCAGCGATATTTATTTCAGATTACATTTACTACTCATAATCATCACTACTACTTGTATTTCACTATCTCTTCGCCAAACTAGTGCACCTATACATCTGACAAGTGTATTGGGTGTGTTGGGGACACAAGAGACTTTCTGTATCATAATTGCAGGGTTGCTTGAGAGGGATAGCTTTGACCTCTTCCTCCCTGAGTTCGATAAACCTTGGGTGATCCACTTAAGGGAAACTTGTTGCTGCTCTACAAACCTCTGCACTTGGAGGCCCAACACTGTCTACAAGAACAGACATGTGCGTAGACATCAAGCTCTTTTCTGGCGCCGTTGCCAGGGAGGTAAGGTAAAAGGTACTCACATCTTTTGGCTACTAAGTCTTTTAGTTGCTGGTGAGTGCTCAGAGTTATTTCCTTTAGATTCTGCAATTATATCTTTTTGTTTCTTGTTTTTATTTTCACTACTTAGGCTTAATGGAAAAATAAAGAGTTCTTTAGTCTTTTTTCTGAGTTTAGATTTGAAGAGAAAATTGAAAAACCATTGGAGCTTATTTCGCATAGCAATGTTATTAGTACGAATGCTTTGAATACCGTTATTGCTAATGCTATAGAAAAGTCTAAGCTTGGGGAAGCAGGTTTTGTTAAGCATGATATTTTTAGTTCCCCAGCTTTAGTGGAGAAAGTTTGCTCTGATAATATTTTATCTCCCATATGTGATGTTTCTAATGATGCTTGTGCTCCTCATCCTTTTAAAATACCTATGAAAATTGTTGACCGTGCTATGAATAACTACTATTTAGGAGATGGAACTGTCCATCCCGGTGATCATTTGCTCTTTATATATGAATTATGCGAGTTGTTCCAGTGTGCAGGTATTTCAATGAACCAAGTTAAGAGAAAGCTATTTTCTTTATCACTGAAGGGCAGAGCTGCGGAATGGTATAAAACACTGAAGGATGGCCGACCTATTGGTTGGGAGGAAATTGTACCTCTCTTTTATTCTAAATTCTATCCTTCTAGTGAGGTTTATAAAGATAGGAATTACATTTATAATTTCCATCCGCATGAGGGAGAAAGCATTGCCCAAGCATGGGGAAGATTGAAGTTACTAATGCACAAATGTCCTATTCATGATCTTCCCCGTAATATTGTTATTACTAATTTTTATGCAAGGCTTTCAGGATATTACAAGGACTATCTAGATGCATGCTTTGATGGGTCTTTCACAAGCAAGGATGTTGACACCAAGTGGGATCTGCTTGAAACAATTCAAAACAATATTGAAGGTTGGGATAGCGATAAAGGTAAAGGATCAGGTATGAATTACGAGTTTGATTGCATTAAGTCTTTTGCTGAAACTGCTAACTTTCAAGAGCTTAGTGCTAAGTATGGTCTTGATCCTCAAATTATGATTGATTTCTTTAAAACCTTTGCTTCCCATATTAATGTTCCTAAAGGAAATGGGGACGTGTATCATGAACCTTTTAAGGACACTTGCGTAGAAAATGATATTGTTGTTGATGATTGCAATAAACATGCTCGAACCTCTGAAAGTCCTATTTCCTATAAGCATATAAATTTTTGTGGAGTACATAGACCTTGTGAACAGAGTTACAACAAGGAAGATTATTGTGTCCACCATGCAAATGAAGAAACCCGTATGTGCTCAGGGCTCTAGATGAGCTTGGTGAAAAGGTTTGTGAGCTTTATCCTTTTCTTTGTGAACTTTGCGATAACACGGGTCACTTTAATTTTCAATGCCCATTTAATCGAATGAGTACCGTAAATTTGTATTGTGATGACAAGATTACTCTCAATCAGCATGATGAGCTTACTTTGTTTTTGGAGTGTGAAGAGATATCTAGAAAGACTTCTTTGATAGATATGAGTGATTCTGATGTTAATAGCACCCTTCGTGGTTGTCGTCTCTATTGTGTTAAAGATTGCCTCGCAAATACTTACTTACAAAATCTTATAAAACATAATGTTTTGCCAAGCTATGACAGGACTAATAGATGTTTCTATCTTATTAATAGAGAGGAGGAATCCTCCAAAGTTTCTTCTGTTATTTCTATCAGTAAACCAGATTATGTGGAGAAGATGCCTTTCCCTCCTAAAGGATATGTGGAGAAGATGCCCTTCAAGTCTGTCCCTCCTAAAGGAGAGAGTAAGAAGAGTATGAAGAAGAAGAAGAAGAGGAGGAGTAAAAGGCGAGAGGACATAGTATCTTCCCCTAAGCATTATGATCCTCTTATAGATTATGATAATTCTGATTGGGATGATGTTCCTATGCCTGTTACCTATGTTAGTGATCATGATTGGGAAAATCACTCTACTTTTGATATTGAAAATCTTTTTGGTACCAATTCTAAGGTTAATAATTGTTGTACCATTAGTACTATCCATGTTCCTTCCTATGATGATATGTTTGATGAGTATGCTTTGCGAAATAACTGTTCTCTAGCTTGTGATGATACTAAACCTCTAGTTTATGATGGTTATAATGATGAGTATAATATTTTCAGTTCACCTACTATTGAGGAGAAAATTAGTTATGATTACAATATGCCTCCTGTTTTTGATGATTATGGTGATGGGAATAATTATTCTGTTGAATCTAGCCCTACTACGATTGTTCATGTGGGGAGTATTAATTCTTTTATGCATGTGGCTCATGATAGGGAAGCTTTATGTGATAGTTATATTGTTAATTCTATTCATGATGCTACTGAAAGTTATTATGAGAGAGGGAAACATGGTTTGATGGATCTCAACAATATTGAGTTTCCCCTCTTTTTGTTGGAATTCTTGAAGTTGAACTTGTTTTGCCTTCCTATGTTTTTTTGCTTTGCGCTTTCATGACTTGTCTCTTTATAAGACTAATTTTCATAGGAAGTGGTTTAAATTTAAATGTGTTTCATACTTGCTTTTTGATACTCTCTTTTGCTTTAAGTTCCTATATAGCGCTTTTGCCTTAAGCTCTTTTATGGCGCCTACATGAGCATCTTTGCAAATTACTGCGCCTAGCTCAAAGGCGTTAAAGAAAAACACTCTTGGGAGATAACCCAATGTTTTTACTTTCAGTTATTTTTTTATATTTGAGTCTTGGAATTTATTACTGCGGTGATGACCTCTCCGTATCATTTTTATTTCGCTTTTGTGCCAAGAGAAGCCTCTAATTTGAGTGAGGTAAGATTTGGGGATGTTGCGGTCCTGAAACAGATTTCGGTGCTGCACCGTAAAAATTCGTGAACATTCTCTCTATATCTTTTGGACCTGCGATTCCTTGTGAGTATGCCCCAGGTTATATCCAAACTTTCATTAGTTTAACACTTTTTGATTTGAGCAACAGAAAACCCTCTAAAAATTCGACCTTTGTCAGCTGTTCTGTTTTGACAGATTTCTGCCATTATTTGTGTTTGCCATTCGATCGCTTTCTTTTTGAGTTCTTTTGATCACGGAACTTTTGGGGAAGTTGCTACAGTAGTATATGCTATATTTGTGGTGGTTTTGTGTTGAAATCTGAACTGAAAAGGGTTGATTCATTATTATGTTTATGCTAACGTTGCTAATAGAATTGTGTTGAGTTTTGTATGAATTCAAGTATAGGGATTGGAGAATGATGAGATGAGATGAAGAATGGACAAAAGCTCAAGCTTGGGGATGCCCACGCACCCCAAGAAATATCCAAGAAGTACAAGCGTCAAAGCTTGGGGATGCCCCCGAGGCACCCCCTTCTTCATCGGCAAAAATCAGGTCACCTTTCAACACACTATATTTTTATTGCTTCATGCATTATGCGTTTTTCTTGGAGCGTCAGTTGTTTGTTCTTTCAGTTTTCTTTTGTTTTGTTTGCTGCAATAAATGGTTGGATCACATCATGTTTGTTTGGAGGGAGACATACTCCGTTTTTCATTGCCAAGAACACTCTGGTTTCCACTCTTATTGTTCAACAAGTGTTCTCTTTTTCTGCTACTACATTTAGCTTTTGATTTTCGCCTTGATTTCTGTTTAGATCTTGTTATATCTTTGCATCAAGGTGTATTTTGACCTCTGTTCCATGTTGGTTTTCATCAAAAGAGTTGTTTATAAAAAGTTCGAATGGTGTTGGAAAAGAGAAAAAGCTTTATGCAAAAAAGTGGTACAAGAAGGAGCTTGTGTAGACTGCGGCCTAGGCTTTTGCATGTCGTGCTTGATGTCTTTTTGATATATGTATAATATGAAGGAAAAACACATGTATGATGTAAAAGCAAAGCCCCTGAGTATCGGTTGCTGAAAGTGTCGAAAGCATACAGAAAGCAATGAAAGTAGTCAACTCATAGTTGAGGAAGACTTAGCTTTGGTATTTTCTCCCGGGGTGACCCCTAATATTTCCAATGGCGGTGGTCTCATGTCGTTCGGACACTCCTAGCAAAAGTTATTGCAGTTCAGGATCAGGCTGTTTTACCTATCAGAAAAATCGTCGAAGCGTTGGCTCCGAGGGGTCGAAGAGTGTTGGGCGAAGTCTTCGGCTCTGCAGGGGTCGAAGAATCTTGACGCGGAAGGTCGAATGTCTTGGATGATGGCATGGTCGAATTTGTTGTTGCCAGCAGGGTTGAAGATCATGAGACACAAGGGTCGAATTTCTCGAGACGCCGGGGTCGAATTTCTTCAGACGCCGAGGTCGAATTTCTTGAGATGCCGGGGTCGAATTTCTTCAGACGCTGGGGTCGAATTCTTGAGATGCCGGGGTCGAATTTCTCGAGACGCCGGGGTCGAATTTCTTCAGACGCCGAGGTCGAATTTCTTGAGATGCCGGGGTCGAATTTCTTCAGACGCCGGGGTCGAATTCTTGAGATGCCGGGGTCGAATTTCTCGAGACGCTGGGGTCGAATTTCTTCAGACGCCGAGGTCGAATTTCTTGAGATGCCGGGGTCGAATTTCTTCTCGATGCAGACTTGAATTTCTTCTCGATGAGGAGGTCGAATCTCTTGGCGACGGCGGCGACAAAGACCATGTCGGCGGAGTCGAAGGCCATGATGGCGAACTTGAAGATCTTGGCGATGGCGGCGTTGAAGATCTTGATGCTTGATTCGAAGGTCATGTCGATGGTGTTGAAGATCTTGGCGATGGATCTGTTGCAGCGTTGATGGAACCGGCGAATCCGTGGATCCAGCGCCCGTCGTCCCCACAGACGGCGCCAATTGACGAGGTTCTAACTCGGCAATGCCCATGCTAGAGGGCTTTCGATCTATGGAGCGCATTGTGGGATCTGGCGAACTCGATGGCGGTCGATAAACGACGAGGGGCACACAAATTTTACCCAGGTTCACGTCCCCTCGGTGGAGGATCGCTACATCCTGCTAGCAATCTAGTATATGGCATAGTTGTGTACAGGGAGCCGCCGTAGGCGGAGGTTGTTTGTCTAGTCTCTCTCCCATCTGTCTTTAGGGGGTGCCCCTGGAGAAAATACCAAAGCTAAGTCTTCCTCAACTATGAGTTGACTACTTTCATTGCTTTCTGTATGCTTTCGACACTTTCAGCAACCGATACTCGGGGGCTTTGCTTTTACATCATACATGTGTTTTGCCTTCATATTATACATATGTCTATTCGCCTAACGACCGTCGAGTGCGAGGTATCTACCTCCTCGACTGCAGGGATCAAAGTCATTGACACTCCACCATGACATACTTCGGCACCTCGAATCGGCATTCATTTACCCCGGCGTTGGCAACACGCTCGGGGGCTGCGTCTCATAGTGGCGTCTATTCGCCCCGACGTTCGCAAAACGCTCGGGGGATGTGCCTTGAATTGACACTCCTTCGCCCCGGCGTTCGCAACACGCTCGGCGGCTTCGCCTTGCATTGGCGTCTATTCGCCCAGCGTTAGCGACACGCTCAGGGGCTACACTTAATGCCCGAATTCTGGTGGCAATATACCAATTCGGATGCCGTATGTCAAATACGAAGGTAAGTCCATAGTTAGCAACACTGTTGGCCCGGCAACACATCTATACGTGCTCTGCTGAGAAAATTCCATACCTACGGACGCTTTAAATCCACAGTTATCAACACTGTTGGCCCGGCAACACATCTATACGTGCTCTACTGAGATAATTCGCAAGTCCACAGTTAGCAACACTGTTGGCCCGGCAACACAGCTATACGTGCTCTGCTGAGATAATTCGCAAGTCCACAGTTAGCAACACTGTTGGCCCGGCAACACAGCTATACGTGCTCTGCTGAGATAATTCGCAAGTCCACAGTTAGCAACACTGTTGGCCCGGCAACACAGCTATACGTGCTCTGCTGAGATAATTCGCAAGTCCATAGTTAGCAATACTATTGGCCCGGCAACATAGCTATACATGCTCTGCTGAGATAATTCTGGACATACGGACGCAAGTCCACAGTTATCAACACTGTTGGCCCGGCAACACAACTATACGTGCTCTGCTGAGATAATTCCATACATATGTATCTTTATGGACGCGTCGGGCACCATGCCTTTACCCGTTGCACTTCGGGGTCTTGCTGTTTCCACTCAATCATTCACTCGACGTTAGCAACATGCTCGGGGGCTCCGCCTCGACGTTGGCAACACGCTCGGGGGCTGCGCCTCGCATTGGCATCTATTCGCCCGGCGTTGGCAACACGCTCGGGGGCTGTGCCTCGCATTGACATCTATTCACCCGGCGTGGGCAACACGCTCGGGGGCTTCGCCTCGCATTGGCATCTATTCTCCCGGCGTTAGCAACACGCTCGGGGGCTGCGCCATACGCTGTTAACTTTAGCGGCCTTCTAAATCGTCAACGACGCTCCGTCTGCTACGTCGACTTCGGGTCGACATATTCTGACTCGACAATGACATCGCCTACAGCAAGCCTTCGACAACATCATCACCATGATTCGGACACCGTGCGACTCCACCGACCACAACATGCAAGAGCTTTATTTGGTGCCCTCACGCGCGACATACAAGACTACGATGTCAAGGAGAATCTCGGATTAGTGACGAGGGTATGACTCCTCGGTCCTCGATATTTGCCTACCTGGTTCCTGCCAAGGAAGAAGCCCGCTCGACGGATACACGAAGCCCGCAAAGCCCAGCACTTCGACTTGGAGTAGAAGGCAAGAAATATTTGTAAACCCTAACTGGCTGCATCTATAAAGCCACCAAGGGCGCCCCCCTAGACGACTGGATTCGCATAGCCTACAACACAATCTCGCATAAGCTAGCCACGCCATCTCCTTCCGCCTCCGCCAGATTGCATCTGCGCGCCATTGTAACAGCTCCACATATACCAGCAATACAAGATCAGACAAGCAGGATGTAGGTCTTTACCCTCCGGGGGGGCAAACCTGGGTAAATTCGTGTGCACCCTCTATTTTTGTCTGAAGCCGTCGAATCCGCCAAGCGCCCCAATACGCTCCCTAGATCGAAAGCCCTTAAACATGGGCATTGCCGGGGTAGAACCTCGTCAGTATGCTTAGTGGTTTTGTTGTAGCATGACTTGTCTCAAATGACTGAGATTGCTTAATGAGCCTTTGAAAAAAATCATGCGTTGTTTTAATTATTTGGAAGCATTATTTTGGTTTTCTCCTTGATGCTTTATTTGGGTTGACTTGGCGCATGCTCACACATGTTAGACTCATACATAGTCGCCATTGCCTCTATGATCATTTAGTTTTTGACTTTTGATGTCATCTTATGCTTCTTTTAATGTCGCTTTGTCGCTTTGCATGATTATGGCCATTATTGCTCTCTTAGTTGGTCGCTTCCAGTCTTTTGCTAGCCCTCATTTTGTACTGAGTATGAGCTCTACTCGTGCATCCAACTCCTAAAAAACAAGTTATTCCAAAGTGTCCACCATACATACCTATTAGCAATTTGCTATTCCAAAGTACATTTGACTTGCTTTTATCTATCCTTCAAATTAAACTCATTTTGGTGTTATGCGAAAATTGGTCAGTAAAGCTCTCACGAACCTGATGGCACACTTTACTTTTCTCTTTTAGAATTTTGACATTGTGGCTCTCTTATGTTGAGTTGTTATGCTTGCAAGTTGTAAGTTGGAAATTAGCCCAGCCATGCCGTCATGGGGCAAGCTTTCAACATTGCACTATCTTTCATTTGAGTTGATATCGTGATCTTTTGTTTATGGATACTCGCAATGTGAAATAAGTTGGGAATCTTGCGGGATCATGGAGTTTTTATATGTGTTAGGGAAACGCCTAGGCCACTAATCTAAGCAAGGCATCATTCATGGTGGAAATTTACAGCATGCCCATAGTGGACATTCGACAATGCATCTCACAATAAAAAGCTATACCAATGGTAAATAAAAGAGATGTCGAGGTGTTCATTGTCTGTTTGTCTTGTCATTTTGATGTGGGCTTGTTCCATGTCATCGGGCAGGAGGTACCCCATTGGCGGTTCTCGATGATACACATATATTTACAATGACAAGAGCCTGCTTGGGACTCTAAGTCGAGTAGTATGAGGTTTGGGTATTCGTACTTCACGGGACACGAGGTTTTCAACTTATGATTTGTCAAGCATATGCTTCATAATTGTACTCGCATTAACTTTAACCATTCAAGATGCCTATGATGGGGGCAATGAGAGCTCAAAGCCAGTAAGTACCATAATTTTTTAAGGTTTATAAAACTCGCAATCACTGCTTCCCTCCGTGAAGGGCCTTTCTTTTACTTTTATGTTGAGTCTCCACCTTCTATCTTTGTGCACCATTAAGAGAGCATAGTTGTCATTCTTAGTATAATGTGCATTGTCCCAAAGTTTCCATTGATTGATTCATGATGTTGGTTTCACTTGTTCTTAAATTATTTGTATCTAGTCGCCCTCTTAAACTTGAAGGTGTCCTATGCATTTATGTTTTGCTCTCTCATGAAGGACAAGCTGAAAACCATTTGTATGTTTTTCCATATGATTTGAACACACGTTTGACTTTCATTGTTTCATTTTCATAATATTTCATTTGTGTTCTTTCTCATGTTATAACATGGTTGCTAAGTTTCTTCTATCAAGATTATATCTTTCATGTCCATGTTTTAAGTTCTTTGATCCCAGCGCACAACGCTTACATAGATGGTCAAGATTGTGTAGGTGCATGTCACCTCAAAAATTATTTCTTTTGTTATCACTTACCTACTCGAGGACGAGCAGGAGTTAAGCTTGGGAATGCTGATACGTCTCAAATGTATCTATAATTTTTGATGCTCCATGCTTGTTTTTACACCATTTGCCTTGTGTTTCGTTACACTTCATGGCGTTTTTATGCAATTTCCGGAACTAACCTACTAACAAGATTCCACAGTGCCAGTTCCCTGTTTTCCAATGTTACACAGGAAATATTCTCGGAATTGGACAAAACAAGTTCTAGAACTCCTATTTTTTCCGGAAGAGGACCAAAGACCAAACAAGAGCCGGAGGGGGGCCAGAGGCTACCCACACCATGAGGGGGCACGGCCCAGGCCCTGGCCATGCCCACCTATGGTGAGGCCCCCCTGGTCGCCTCCTAATGACGCCCCTTCGCCTATAAGAAGCGTCTCGACGGAAAACCCTAAGAGAATCGGCAATTTTCCAGAAAGAGTTCCGCAGCTCCGCCGCCGCCGCTGACGAATTTCGGGGGACAAAAGTCTCTGTTCCAGCACCCTATCGGGATGGGGAAATGCCCCCGGAGCCTTCTCCATCGGTCTCCATCGCCGTCTCCACCGTCTCCATCGACCTCACCGCCATCTCCATCAACCTTGCTGTCTCCTATGATGAGGAGGGAGTAGTTCTCCCCGGGGGCTAAGGGCTCTACCGATAGCTATGTGGTTCACCTCTCTCTCCCACGATGTGATCTTTATGTGATCGTGAGCTTTGTATCTAGTTGAATTGGTAGTTGTTATTATTCAGATATTATGCTACTCCTATGCTTTATTATTGTACTCTCTGGAGATACCTTGTATCATGGTGTAAAGGTGACTAGTGTGTGCATCATGTGTATCTTTTTGGTTAATATCACTATGAAATGTTGGTGTTTGTTGGAACCATCTAGTGCATTCACGGTGATAGTGTGGGACAATCTAGTTGGTGTATGTTTTCCATTGGAGAATTGTTTTGAGTTGCATATTGATGATAGTATCTATTGGTTCAATTATGTTATATTTGTTGGGAGTGTGTCCACTAGTGAAAGTATGATCCCTAGGCCTTGTTTCCAAGCTTTGCACACCGTTTACATTCAGTTTTGTTACATGTTTGCTTGCAGCGATATTTATTTCAGATTACATTTACTACCCATAATCATCACTACTACTTGTATTTCACTATCTCTTCGCCGAACTAGTGCACCTATACATCTGACAAGTGTATTGGGTGTGTTGGGGACACAAGAGACTTTCTGTATCGTAATTGCAGGGTTGCTTGAGAGGGATAGCTTTGACCTCTTCCTCCCTGAGTTCGATAAACCTTGGGTGATCCACTTAAGGGAAACTTGTTGCTGCTCTACAAACCTCTGCACTTGGAGGCCCAACACTGTCTACAAGAACAAACACGTGCGTAGACATCACCTAGCTCCAGCCTAATCTCCAGCCGCACCTCGCCTTCGTTACAGGACGCATCCGAGCACTCCGACCGCATCACCATCTTCGCCCACCTCCGCAGAACACCGTCGTGAACATTATCGCCACCAGGGAATGCTGGAACCACCTCGACGTGAAGCTCCAGTACCGCCAGACCTCGCCGATGACCTTCCTCGGTGAGCTTCACCCCCTCTCCTTTCCTGTCCGTTGGATCTGAATCACACGGTGCAGTTAGATTCACTTAAGTGAAGCGTTATGGGGCAATCTGGACCACTTGATCTCCTTTTAATCTAATGGTGGCTGTGCTGGATCCGCACGAACCGGTACCGTCCAATAGGGACGCGCCGCGTGTTAGTCTCTGGTTAAACCCGATTCTATTTTCGTTTTAAATTATCAGATTGTTGTTTAAACTTTTAAATTGCATATATTTTGTTCTACTGGTCCAAATTTAGCAAACTTTGTGTCTCTGGATTCAGAAAAATAAGAAGAACCTATTTCTGGAATAAAATAAAGATTTTTCCTCTGTTTTATGCACTGAATTACTGCAAGCTCTATCTATGTGTTTTGGCTATTAAAAATAGTTGTAAAATTTATTTTACAGTAATTTATTTTGCTTTTGATCTATTTGAACTCTCTCAGTACTATGGCATGTCCAGTATATTTTTAGTATCTTCTATATTACCTTTGTAGTTTTAGTTTGCTTAATTGATCTATGTGTGTTAAAAAGATTCTTTTGAGCTTTATAAATAACTCTAAAATTTTGATCATGTCATCATGCATATAGTTAACTACCAGAGAACTTGATAAGTGTCCTTGTGGTGTTCAAATCACATATTGCATGCATATTTCCTTTTCATGAGTGTTTTATGATTGGTATATGCTTATGGTGCAATATTTTATGTGTAGATTGTGCTGAGTGCAACGAGTGCCTTTGTGACAAGTGCACCAACTCTTCTCCTCACCAAGGCAAGTGTCACCATGCTCCCTTGTCCCACTAATTTTTTTGCCACTTGTAGCTTTTCTAGTAGAAGATGCATGTGTAGGTGTTTTTATGAATTCTTGTCTTAGCTTGCTAGATTTTATGCTAAGTCTTTTGTCTAGCCTTGCCTAGCTTTGCATCTCCTAGTAGAATTGCTACTGCTACAGGACCTTGTTTTACACTTGTTGTGGGAAGGGTATATCACATGTTTTTGGCTAAGTGTTGAAAATCAAGTTTTTGGAAAACTAAGAAAACAACTAAGTTAATGAACCACCTGGGTCGATGTGGCTTTGAATGGTTTATGTTGAGTTGTTCCCTAGGGTCATGCCGTCGAACCTCTGAACCACCAGGTGTATCTCACTTGTGGACGGCCACCCAGGAGCAAAGAGATTGGAGGCGTTCAAGTCATGAAGCTTCCAGTGCAACCACAAGACATATGGGCTCTGTCTTGGTCAACTAAGCTGCAAGAACTCAAGCCAGGCGGACAGAGGGTCGTAGATGTTGGTAGGATGGAACGCGTACGTTTGGTCTGGGGGAATGCTTCCGAAAGGCCTCGTCTTAGTTTTCACTTGGCCATTTGAGGCAAAATGAGTCTCATGGCAAAATGGGTTAACTAAGTCTTGTGGGAAAAGTGCACCACCTCTACAGAGTGTTTAGAACTAAGTACTTAGCCGTGTCCCCGGTTACGGACAATTCTGAGTGACATGATGTTGAAGATGTTTGCTACTTGTTGATGGCGCCAGAAAATTAGCTGATGGCGACCAGTTGATGTGGAAGCAGACTGTCCTTGTGCGTGGTGAATGACCAGCCCGTTGGGAACCCCAAGAGGAAGGTATGATGAGTGTAGCGGCTAGTTTCCCTCAGTTAAGATACCAAGGTTTATCGATCAGGAGAGGAGAGACAGCGACGACTGAAGGTGATGCGGAACCTGCACACACACACCCAAATACTTTGTTCCCAACTTGCGATGAGGTAGTCAATCTCACCGGTTTGCTTGAAACAAAGGTTATGAGCGTATCGAGTGGAAAACAATATAGTGTGCGAGTAAAGTAAACAGTGCGAGTAAAGTAAACAGGTGATAGCAATATGATGGAAATAGGACCGGGGTCCACAGTTCACTAGTGGTGTCTCTCCATAAGATAAATAACACATGCTGGGTAAACAAATTACAGTTGGGCAATTGATAGAATAAAGATAACGTGATATGTCAAGAAGATCACTATGAGATTTACTCTGGGCATTACAACAAAATACATAGACCGCCATCCAACTGCATCTATGACTAATAATCCACTCCCGGGGATATCAATCCGAACACCCTAGTAGTATTAAGTTGCGAACAACAGATAATTGCATTAAGCAAAGTGTGTAATGTAAACAAAGCATATGCCCTTGAGCATATGAATCTTGTTTTCTCCCTAGTAGCAACAGCACATCTACCACCTTAGAGGTTTCTGTCACTCCCCCAGGTGAAATAGAGGCATGAACCCACTATCGAGCATAAATACCCCCTCTTGGAGTCACTAGCAACTACTCGGCCAAGATAGCTACTAACAACGGAGAGCATGCAAGATCATAAACAACATAGAGATAACAAAAGATAATATTCAGTACAGCAACTTAATCATAAACACCAATATTCATCGGATCCCAACAAACCAAACATGTAGAATTACATAACGGTGATCTCAATCATGTAGGGCAGCTCATGAGATCTAAGCATGAAGCACATGGTGGAGGAGACAACCATCTAGCTACTGCTATGGACCCATAGTCCAAGGTAGACTACTCACTCATCGCTCCGGAGGCAAGCATGGCGATGAAGAAGACCTCCGGTGGCGATTCCCCTCTCCGGCAGGGTGCCGGTAAGAGCTTCTGGACCCTCCCGATCTTCGGGTCGACGGCGGCGGCGGATCGCGATGTGTTCTAGAAATCTGATCGGGTACTTAGGTTTTTTCCATCGGGGGGTCTTTATAGGCGAAGGGTCGATGTCAGAGGAGGGGCCAGGCGCCCTCACACGGGCCTCGCGCGGCCAGGGGCCTGGCCGCGCTGCCCCTGTGTGTGGGGCCCTGGTGGCCCCCCTCCTACTTCTCTTCGGATCTCTGGAAGCTTCCGGGTAAAATAAGACTTCAGGAACTTGTTTCGTCCAATTCCGAGAATATTTCCTGTGTATCACTTCTGAAACACAAAAACAGCAGAAAACAGGAAACTGGCACTGTGGCAACTTGTTAATAGGTTAGTTCCGGAAAATGCATAAAAGTGCCACTAAGTGTAACGAAACAATAGGCAAATGGTGTAAAAACAAGCATGGAGCATCAAAAATTATAGATACGTTTGAGATGTATCAATGTTCAAGAATCTCCTCACCCCAATTTCTCTAAGTTAAAACTTCATGGGTAAACTTGGGTAGTAAAAGTTCCTTCTTGACAAATTTTTGCTAAAGAAAACTTGAGTTTTTACAAAGATAGGGAAAAGCTTGCTTTTGCAAAGTCAAACTCCACCTGGCCAAATAGCATATAAGTGTAGGTGCCATTGAGTCCACCAAAAGTGACATCTTGCCAATACATTCAAAGTATTGACCCTCCATGGCTGCAACGTATCATGTTGCAGGTGGCTACTATGAAGATTGAAGATTGCTGCGCTACAGTCACGAGTCTTCGTCCAACACATCTGCCTGCGGAGCTATGAAGAAAAGAAGACTTGTAGTTCATTTACTTAGTCATTTCTAGAGTTGTAATAGGTTTGTGGCATTGTGCCTTTCGAGTTGTAAAAGAACTATGTTATTTGAGGATCAAGCGTTGTAATAAAGACATTTGTATTCTTGGTATTTCATCTTGTAACTGTGTGTCCTAGCAGTTGATTCGGGACTAGCACAAATAAAACATAGGTACGCTACAATAGGTATGTATGGTGGACACATTGGAATAACTTGGTTTTTGGGAATTGGATGCACAAGTAGAGCTCATACTCAGTACAAAATGAGGGCTAGCAAAAGACTAGGAGCGACCAACTAATAGAGCAATAATGGCCATAATCATGCATAGCGACAAAACATCATTCAAAGAAGCATAAAATGGCATCACAAATCAGAAACCAAATGATCATAGAGGCTTATGGCGACTTTGTAAGAGTCAAACATGTTGTAAGCATGCACCAAGTCAACCCAAATAAAGCATCAAGGAGAAAACCAAATAAATGCTTCCACATAATAAAAACAACGCATGAATTTTTTTCAAAGGCACATTAAGCAATATCAGTCATTTGAGACAAGTCATGCTACAGCAAAAATCACTAATCATACTATCAAAATTACATCAAGCATGGCATGCAAAAGTCTAAGCCGCAGTCTAAACAAGCTCCTTTTTGTACCACTTTTTTGCATGGAACTTTTTCTCTTTTCCAACACCATTCAAACCTTTTTGAAACAACTCTTTTGATGAATACCAACATTGACCAGTGGTCAAAATACACCTTGATGCAAAGCTATAACTAGATTTGAACAAAAATCATGGCGAAAAATGAAAGCTAAACGCAGTTCTAGAAAAAGAGAACACTTGTTGAACGATAAGAGTGAAAACTAGAGTGTTCTTGGCAAATGAAAAACGAAGTACATCTCCTCCAAAAGAAATTTCTTGGGGTCCAACCATTTATTGCAGCAAATAAATAAATAAAACTGAAAGCGAAATTAAAGAAGCTCTAAGAAAAACGCATAGTGCATAAAGCAATAAAAATATAGTGTGTTGAAAGGTGACCTGATTTTTACTGATGAAGAAGGGGTGCCTCGGGGCCATCCCCAAGCTTTGATGCTTGTACCTCTTGGATATTTCTTGGGGTGACATGGGCATCCCCAAGCTTGAGCTTTTGTCCATTCTTCATCTCATCTCATCTCATCGCTCTCCATTCCCTACACTTGAAAACTTCCTTCATACAAAACTTCACACAATTCTATTAGCAACGTTAGCATAAGCATAATAGTAAATCAACCCTTTTGAGTTCGGGTTTTAACTCAAAAAACCACATATAAAGCATATACTACTGTAGCAACTTCCCCAAAAGTTCCGTGATCAAAAGAACTAAAAAAAGCGATCGAGAGGCAAAGACAAATACTGGCAGAAATCTGTCAAAACAGAACAGCTGACAAAGGTCGATTTTTTCGAGGACCTTCTGTTTCTCAAATCGAACAGCTGAGAATTTTCACGAATTTTTACGGTGCAGTACAGAAATCTGTTTTAGGATAGCAACTTCCCCAAATCTTACCTACCTCAAATTAGAGGTTCTCCTTGGCACAACAATGAAATAAAAATGATAAGGAGCCATTATTATAGTAGTAATAACTTCCAAGCCTCAAATAAAAGAAAAAGTACTGAAAATAAAACAATGGGTATCTCCCAAGAGTGCTTTTCTTTAACGCCTTTGAGCTAGGCGCAGAAAGTGGAAATCAAGTGATATCAAATGAGGCATTAAGATCAATTGCAGAAGTCTTTTAAACAACGCATTGTATTGCATCCAAATAAGTTTTTGAAGACTCGTTGTGAACACTCTTTGGTTCACTCATTTCATTAAAAAGATTTTTAGGGCAAATCCAATCAAAATTATTTTCCAAAGCTTCATGCAATCCTAAGAGTTTGCTAGGTATTGGTACTTTGATTTGTTCATTGTTTGTACCAACAACCTCTACACGCTAGCCAAGCATATTAAAATGCTCAAAGACTTTCCTAGCTTCAATAACAACATCTCTAAATTCTCTACGCAAAGTCTCCAAAATGAAATCTTTCTTTTTGGAGTCTTCGATATCATGAAGCTTAAGAAACATTTATTGCATAAAAGTATTAAGGTTAACAAACCTAGCCTCCAACATGTGAACTAAATAAGCACTAGCAACTTCATAACTAGGAGCAAGCTCAGCCAAAGATCTATCCTCAACATCTTTATGCATACTAACATGATTAAAGAACTCCTCGATGTTACTTTTCCCAGTGATAGAACCACTACCTACTGAGAGGTCCTCCAAAATATACTTAGGGAACAACATAATGAACTAAAAGCAAAAGTAACAGAATGCAAGCTATCAAGGGAACTAATTTTTTTTTGTATTTTTGATAAAACAATGCAAGTAAAAGTAAAATAAAGCAAAACAATAACAAGGTAAAAGATTGTGCGTGCAAGACTCCTCTTGCAGAAATCTTCAATCTCACCGGTTTGCTGTAAACAAAGGATTAAGCGTATCGAGTGGTAAAAGGTAATAGTATGCGAGAATGTAAACAGAGTGAGTAATAGTAAAACGGTAATGGCAATATAAAGGAAATTGGATCGGGATCCACAGTTCACTAGTGGTGTCTCTCCATAAGTTAAATAACAACATGCTAGGTAAACAAATTACAGCTGGGCAATTGATAGAGTAAAGATAACGTATATATGTCATGAGGATCACTATGAGATTCACTCTGGGCATTACGACAAAATACATAGACCGCCATCCAACTGCATCTATGACTAAAAATCCACTCGCGGGGAGTCATCCGAGTACCCCTTGAGTATTAAGTTGTGAACATCAGATAATTGCATTAAGCAAAGTGCGTAATGTAAAGAAAGCAAATGTCCTTGGACACAAGAATGTTGTTTTCTCCCTAGTGGCAACAACACATCTACAACCTTAGAGGTTTCTGTCACTCCCCCAGATTACTAGAGCATGAACCCAACTATCGAGCATAAATACTCCCTCTTGTAGTCACTAGCATCTACTCAGCCAAGATATCTACTAGCAACGGAAAGCATGCAAGATTATAAACAACATAGAGATAACATAAGATATATAATTCAGCACATCAACTTAACATAGTACCAATACTCATCGGATCCCAACAAACACAACATGTAGAATTACATAAAGATGATCTTGTTCATGTAGGGCAGCTCACAAGATCTAAACATGAAGCACATGGCAGAGGAGACAACCATCTAGCTACTGCTATAGACCCATAGTCCAAGGTAGACTACTCACACATCACTCCGAAGGTGACCATGGTGGTGGAGAAGGCCTCCGGCAGGGATTCCCCTCTTCGGCAGGGTGCCGGGAAGAGCTCCTGGATCCTCCTGATCTCATGACGATGACGGTGGCGACTTGCAGTATGTTTCATGGAAAATAGATCCGTCCTTTAGGTTTTTCCGTCGAGGGGATTTTATAGGCGAAAGGGCAGCGTCAGAGGGTGGGCCACCTGGCCTCACCATGTGGTGGCGTGGCCAGGGGCTGGGCCGCGCCACCATATGGTGAGCCTGGCCCCTGGCCCCCCTCTGTCCCATCTTCGGTCTTTGCGAAGCTTCAGTAAAAATAGGAGGTTCGACATTTGTTTCGTCCAATTCCGAGAATATTTCCTGTGTAAGTTTTCTGAAACACAAAAACAGCAGAAAACAGGGAACTGGCACTATGGCATCTCGTTAATAGGTTAGTTCCAGAAAATGCATAAAAATACCACAAAGTGTAACAAAAGACAAAGCAAATGGTGTGTAAACAAGCATGGAGCATCAAAAATTATAGATACATTTGAGATGTATCAAGCATCCCCAAGATTAACTCCTGCTCGTCCTCTAGTAGATAAGTGATAACAAAAGAATAATTTTTGAGGTGACATGCACCATCACAATCTTAATCAACTATGTAAAGCATTGAGTGCTGGGACCAAAGAACTTAAAACATGGGCATAAAGGACATAATCTTGACAATAAAAACTTAGCAACCATGTTATAACATGAAAGGAAGCACAAACAAAAGATCATGAATAATGAAATAATGAAAGTCAAACGTGTGTTCAAATCATATGGAAAAACATATAAAAGTGGTTTTCAGCTTGTCGTTCATGAAATAGCAAAACATAAATGCATAGGACACCTTCAAGTTTAAAAGGGCGACTAGATACATATGATTTAAGAACAAGCAAAACCATAATCATGAATCAATCAATGATAAACCTTGGGACTATGCACATTATACTCAGAATGGCAACTATGCTCTCTTAGATGGTGCATAAAGGTAGAAGGTGGAGACTCAACATAAAAGTAAAAGAAAGGCCCTTCGCAAACGGAAGCAGGATTTGCAAGTTTTATAAACCTACAAAAATTATGGTACTTAATAGCTTTGAGCTCTCATTGCCCCCATCATAGGCATCTTGAATGGTTAAAGTTAATGCAAATACAATTACGAAGCATATGCTTGACAAATCATAAGTTGAAAACCTCGTGTCCCGTGAAGTACGAATACCCAAACCTCATGCTACTCGACTTAGGTCCCAAGCAAGCTCTTTTCATTGTAAGTATACACGTATCATCGAGAACCGCCAATGGGGTACCTCCTGCCCGATGACATCGAACAAGCCCACATCAAAATGACAGGACAAACAGACAATGAAAACCTCGGTATCTCTTTTTATTTACCATTGGTATAGCTTTTTGTTATGAGATGCGTCGTCGAATGTCCACTATGGGCATGCTGTAAATTTCCACCATGAATGATGCATGGCTTAGATTAGCGGCCCAAACGTTTCTCTAACACATATACAAACTCCATGATCTCGCAAGATCCCAACTTATTTCATATCGCGAGTATCCAAAAACAAAAAATCACGATATCAACACAAATGAGAGAAGTGCAATGTTGAAAGCTTTCCCCATGATGGCATGGTTTGGCTAATTCCCAACTTACAACTTGCAAGCATAACATCAACATAAGAGGGCCATAATGTCAAAATTTTAAAAGCGAGAAAAGTAAAGTGTGCCATCAGGTTCGTGAGAGCTTTACTGACTAATTTTCGTATAACACCAAAAAGAGTTTAATTCGAAGGATAGATAAAAAGCAAGTCAAATGTACTTTGGAATAGCAAATTGCTAATATGTATGTATGGTGGACACATTGGAATAACTTGGTTTTTGGGAGTTGGATGCACGAGTAGAGCTCATACTCAGTACAAAATAAGGGCTAGCAAAAGACTGGGCGTGACCAACTAAGAGAGCAATAACGGCCATAATCATGCATAGCGACAAAACATCATTAAAAGAAGCATAAAATGGCATTACAAGTCAAAAACCAAATGATCATAGAGGCTTATGGCGACTTTGTAAGAGTCAAACATGTTGTAAGAATGCACCAAGTCAACCCAAATAAAGCATCAAGGAGAAAACCAAATAAATGCTTCCACATAATAAAAACAACGCATGATTTTTTTCATAGGCACATTAAGCAATCTCAGTCATTTGAGACAAGTCATGCTATAGCAAAAATCACTAGGCATACTATCAAAACAACATCAAGTATGACATGCAAAAGTCTAAGCCGCAGTCTAAACAAGCTCCTTTTTGTACCACTTTTTGCATGAAACTTTTTCTCTTTTCCAACACCATTCAAACCTTTTTGAAACAAATCTTTTGATGAATACCAACATGGACCAGTGGTCAAAATAAACCTTGATGCAAAGATATAACAATATCTGAACAAAAATCAAGGCAAAAAACAAAAGCTAAATGTAGTTCTAGAAAAAGAGAACACTCGTTGAATGATAAGAGTGAAAACTAGAGTGTTCTTGGCAAATGAAAAGCGAAGTACATCTCCTCCAAAAGAAATTTGTTGGGGTCCAACCATTTATTGCAGCAAACAAAACAAAAGAAAACTGAAAGCGAAAGTAAAGACGCTCCAAGAAAAACATATAGTGCATGAAGCAATAAAAATATAGTGTGTTGAATGGTGACCTGATTTTTGCCGATGAAGAAGGGGTGCCTCGGGGGCATCCCCAAGCTTTGATGCTTGTACCTATTGGATATTTCTTGGGGTGACATGGGAATCCCCAAGCTTGCGCTTTTGTCCATTCTTCATCTCATCTCATCACTCTCCATTCCCTACATTTGAAAACTTCCTTCATACAAAACTTCACACAATTCTATTAGCAACGTTAGCATAAGCATAATAGTAAATCAACCCTTTTTGGTTTAGGTTTCAACTCAAAAACACCACATATAAAGCATGTACTACTGTAGCAACTTCCCAAAAAGTTACATGATCAAAGGAACTCAAAAACAAAGCGATCGAGAGGCAAACACAAATAGTGGCAGAAATCTGTCAAAACAGAATAGCTAAGAAAGGTCGATTTTTTTGAGGACCTTCTGTTGCTCAAATCGAAAAGTGCAAAACTAAGGAAAGTTTGGATATAACATGGGGAATATGCACAAGAAATCGCAGATCAAAAATATATTCTAAGAATTTTCACGAATGTTTACGGTGCAGCGCAGAAATCTATTTCAGGATAGCAACTTCCCCAAATCTTACCTCCCTCAAATTAGAGGTTCTCCTTGGCACAACAACAAAATAAAAATGATAAGGAGCGGTTATTACAGTAGTAATAACTTCCAAGACTCAAATAAAAGAAAAAGTACTGAAAAGAAAACAATGGGTTATCTCCCAAGAGTGCTTTTATTTAACGTCTTTGAGCTAGGCACAAAAAGTGGAAATCAAGTGATATCAAATGAGGCATTAAGATCAATTGCAGAAGTATTTTCAACAATGCATTGTATTGCATCCAAATAAGTTTTTGAAGACCCCTTGTGAACACTCTTTGGTTCACTCATTTCATTAAAAAGATTTTCAAGACAAATCCAATCAAAATTATTTTCCAAAGCTTCATGCAATCCTAAGAGTTTGCTAGGTATTGGTACTTTAATTTCTTCATTGTTTGTACCAACTACCTCTACACGTGAGCCAAGCATATTAAAACGCTCAAAGACTTTCCTAGCTTCAATAACAACATCTCTAAATTCTCTATGCAAAGTCTCCAAAATAAAATCTTTCTTTTCGAAGTCTTCGATATCATGAAGCTTAAAAAACATGTGTTGCATAAAAGGATTAAGGTTAACAAACCTAGCCTCCAACATGTGAACTAAATAAGCAGCAGCAACTTCATAACTAGGAGCAAGCTCAGCCAAAGATCTATCCTCAACATCTTTATGCATACTAACATGATTAAAGAACTCCTCGATGTTACCTTTCCCAATGATAGAACCACTACATACTGAGAGGTCATCCAAAATATACTTAGGGAACAACATAATGAACTAAAAGTAAAAGTAACAGAATGCAAGCTATCAAGGGAACTATTTTTTGTATTTTTGATAAAACGATGCAAGTAAAAGTAAAATAAAGCAAAACAATAAAAAAGTGAAAGATTGTGTGTGTGAGACTCCCCTTGCAGAAATCTTCTTTCTCCCCGGCAATGGCGCCAGAAAAATGCTTGATGGTGCAGTGTTAAGGCACCCAGTTGGGAACCCTAAGAGAAAGGTATGAGGAGCATAGTAGCAAGTTTCCCTCAGTTGTGAAACCAAGGTTTATCAAACTAGTAGGAGAAAGCCAAACTTCAGAAGGTGATGCTCGCTAGCTTCACGACACTCCAGACAATGGCGCCAGAAAATGCTGGTGTGTGGCTTTTCACTAGCAGCAACGTGGAACCTGCACATAACATAACCAAGAACTTTGCTCCCTACTTACGATGAGGTTGTCAATCCACCGGTTTGCTGTAAACAAAGGATTAAGCGTATCGAGTGGTAAAAGGTAATAGTATGCGAGAATGTAAACAGAGCGAGTAATAGTAAAACAGTAATGGCAATGTAAAGGAAATTGGACCAGGGTCCACAGTTCACTAGTGGTGTCTCTCCATAAGTTAAATAACAACATGCTAGGTAAACAAATTACAGCTGATAGAGTAAAGATAATGTACATATGTCATGAGGATCACTATGAGATTCACTCTGGGCATTACGACAAAATACATAGATCACCATCCAACTGCATCTATGACTAATAATCCACCCTCTGGATGACTAAAAATCCACTTGCGGGGAGTCATCCGAGTACCCTTTAAGTATTAAGTTGCGAACAACAGATAGTTGCATTTAGCAAAGTGCGTAATGTAAACAAAGCAAATATCCTTTGACACAAGAATGTTGTTTTCTCCCTAGTGGCAACATCACATCTACAACCTTAGAGGTTTCTGTCACTCCCCCAGATTACTAGAGGCATGAACCCAACTATCGAGCATAAATACTCCCTCTTGGAGTCAGTAGCATCTACTCGGCCAAGATATCTACTATCAACGGAAAGCATGCAAGATCATAAACAACATAGAGATAACATAAGATATATAATTCAGCACATCAAGTTAACATAGTACCAATATTCATCGGATCCCAACAAACACAACATGTAGAATTACATAAAGATGATCTTGATCATGTAGGGCAGGTCACAAGATCTAAACATGAAGCACATGGCGGAGGAGACAACCATCTAGCTACTGCTATGGACCCGTAGTCCAAGGTAGACTACTCACACATCACTCCGGAGGCGACCATGGTGGTGGAGAAGGCCTCCGGCAGGGATTCACCTCTCCGGTAGGGTGCCGGGAAGAGCTCCTGGATCCTCCTGCTCTCGCGACGACGATGGCGGCGGCTTGCAATATGGTTCATGGAAAATAGATCTATCCTTTAGGTTTTTCCCGTCGAGGGGATTTTATAGGCGAAAGGGCAGCGTCAGAGGGTGGGCCACCTGGCCTCACCATGTGGTGGCGTGGCCAGGGGCGGGCCACGCCACCATATGGTGAGCCTGGCCCCTGGCCCCCCTCCGTCTCATCTTCGGTCTTCGTAAAGCTTCGGTAAGAATAGGAGGTTCGGCTTTTGTTTCGTCCAATTCCGAGAATATTTCCTATGTAACTTTTCTAAAACACAAAAACAGCAGAAAATAGGGAACTGGCACTGTGGCATCTTGTTAATAGGTTAGTTCCAGAAAATGCATAAAAATGCCACAAAGTGTACCTGTAACAACCCAAAAATTTGTAATCCATTTCCTCTTATTCAAGTGCCAAATTTTTGGACCAAGATAAAAATTTCGCTTCATATTGCATGTGTGCATAGTCTTACATAAATATCTCTTTTTATGATTTCATGTGTGTTAAAAATTATTGTGTATTGTTTAGTTAAGCATAACCTAACCAGCCCAAGCATCAGAATAGAGTAACAAGAGCTAAAGAAACCAGAAACAAAAGAAATAAAGAAAAGAAAAGTTTGATCTAGAAAAAATTAACCACTACCCTACTTTGGACACTTAGATTAAGAAATCTGTAAATCAATTAAGTGTGTGGTCAGTTGGTTGAGCTTGACCAAACTACATACTTACTTGACCTAGAAAGTTCAAACAAAAATTCAAATTAGAACCCCACTCAAACATCTGCCAAAGTTTGAATCTTGTACATAGACCATTCCCATATCTATTTCTTTTTCGACCAAACCATCATCTCCAGACCCAACCAGCATATGCCTAGGATCCCTATATGCTACTGAACAGAACCCAAGTGGAAAATTTTCAAAATTCGAAACTTTGTCTCTTGCGAGCATTTCGTCAAACACCTGGTCGGCGTCCCGGCCACTTGCAGCCACTATTGATCAACAGGAGGCTCAGGCCATCCCCTGCGGGCCCACTCCCTCCCGAGTCTGTGCCAGCGTCGCCTCACCTATCACCCGCCATCCCCTGCCCTCTCTGTGCCGAGCCACGACGAAGAGGAGAAGGAAAAGTCTCCACCGGTCACCTCTTGTTGCCACTGCTAAGAGCTCTTCCTCTCGTCACCCTGCCGCGCCACCATGTCTCCTACATCACGCCAGCACCCCTGGACAACCCCATGTCGCGCTAGAGCCACTGTGGCCACGAGACGGCGTCGGAAACCCTAGCCCGTACCCATACTGGCCACCCCCGTTTCCGGTCTCTCCGGCCTATAAAATGGCCCTCCGAGCACGCCATTGAGCTCACACAATACCCAGCACACTCCCAGACATCATTTCCCTCTCCAGCTCTCTCTCGGTGGCCGTAGCCGTCGACGCCGGCGAGATTCGGAGCGCGGGCGGCACCACCGCGTCTGGCCGCCGTTCGAGGAACGGACTATGGGAGGTGGACGAGAAGAGCCTCCGCGACCTTTTCTGCTACATCATCGCCGCCCTCTCCTTCCTCTACGCCACACCCCAGCGCCGCCCTCTTCCCCAGTACTGCCGGTGAGTTCCGCCTCTGTCTCGGGGAAGAAGACCCGAGCATACCGGTTTGTTAAGTCATCCTAGCAGGCCGGCCCCCTTGGCAGGCCGGACCGATCCCCTTTGTTTTCCCTGCCACCCGCCAATTGCAGCCAAATGGGCCGGCCCAGCGTGGTCGGTGTGTCCGGCCCGGATTAAAAAAAAACGGGGTATTCGATTTTCGATTTTTGAAAAACTCATTCAGATGCTTGCTTAGATTTAATTTTCCCGGAGTTCTACTGACTCAAATTTAACAAATGAAAATGTTCTAGAAACCTTAGAACATAAGCTATCCATTAAAAGTGGTTTCAACACAATTAGATTTACATGGTGGTTGCAGTAAAAATAACAAAATAGGAGCTTTTCCACCTTAGAAAATCCATATCAATTCAAATAAAATTCCTAAAAATACAAATCCAAATTTAGAAATTCACAATTAGTGATACCCATCTGCCTACAGCATTAGATCCCATTTTTGAACCTTTTTAGTGAAATGCTATTTAGGATTTTATTAAACTCAAGCCTATAATCGAATTTTTATGGAACCCTTATTGTTAAACCACATTTCCAAATACCTACCTGTAGGTATTAGTATTAGTTCATGTGGACTTGTAGAAGGTATTTGGAAAGTTAACACTACTTGGTAGTGATTAGAAACTCGCACTTGCACACCTATTTCCAAATAATGAAAATGAATGAAAACCCACCTCAATTAGTGTTATATGTTTTTACCTCTATTTGAAAACACGTGTGCATGCTTGAAGCGTTGTTTGTACTTGTTTGGTGATTGTGTGTATTTTTGTGTATCGTTGTTAGACGCTAGTGTTACCAGAGATGAGCCCGAGGGAGGATATTATCAAGAAGAAGAAGAAGAAGGCTACCCCAGAAACTTTTCCAACCAAGGCAAGCCATCTTTTGAATCATAATCCAATACCTAGATTTCAACTTGCATATTTACTTGCTTTCCAAATTAAATCGCATGATTGAATTGCTAGAGTAGACTAATAAGTTGTGTAGTGATATCTTGCTTAACAAGAGCATCAAACTGAGTTTATCCGATATCCCCCTTAGTTGTAGCATCACTCATAGTAGCTGCTTAGTTGCTAATAAAATTAAGGTCTTATATAGGGGAAACCTATTTGAACGTGGTGACTTGAACTAGAAAAACTTGAATTGGAGACTCCTCCTACATGCTGGTTTTATGAAGGAAAATAATCTTGAATAAGGACTATGGAATGTATTTCTAAATGATAATAAGTGATGTACCATGTGAGCCAACCATTACCGTACGACCACATTACCCCTAAATGGGAAGGGGCTTAATCCGTAGCTTGTTTATTCTAGTATTGGAGACCTTGTATCATCTGTTATAGAAGTAAGCCATGCGTGGGTGCTTCCGAACCAAGTGGAAATTTCCATTCATGCAGCACTCTGCAGCGGGCAAAACTATGAGTGACAAAATGGACTCTTAGGGAAGGATCCTATACTAGAGTAGACAAGTGAAAGAGTTTGTTTGATTATCTGAAATTCGCATACTTGGTGTATGACGAACCGTGGATTTCTCCCGGCAGATTTATCGAATCTTGTGGGTAAAGTGTACCCCTCTGCAGAGGTTTCAAAACTATTCGAATAGCCGCGTCCGCGGTCATGGACAGTTGGCAAGCTGTACTTGACTTTTGTCAAGAAGGTTAACAACTTATGGTGAACTTGGTGAATGACTTGACTTGACATTGATGTTGACCAACACTTGAAGTTCCTTTTTAGATTGAACTTAGAGAATTAAATCTTCTTCTCTACAAATGAACATTCTTGGGAAATAAAACTAGCTTTTGCAAATAAACTTAGTGCTTAGTCCACCATATCAACCATGCATATCTATTTCATCATTTTGTCTATAAGATGGTTTGCGAGTGCATCCAATGTACTCATGGCTGTGTCCCTGGCTATCAACTTGGCCAGACTATGGGGAAGAATATCCGGAGGAAGGTTATGAAGATGAGTACCAGAACTAAGATCATCTCCTGAGTCGCCATTGCCTGTAGGATGAAGGCATGGACCCGAAGACGTTATTTCCGCTGCTATATTGTGTTGTAATATGAACTTGGTCACTATGACCATTTGTATTTGAACTATTCGTATTGTAATGTCTATGGAACTGGTTACCAACTACGTTATGTGTATCACAACAATGATTCTGGGATTGTGGTGGAATACATAATGGGCACTTTGAATTTCTGGAAATTCAGGTGTTACAGTACCAAAACATAAAGCAAATGGTCTGTAAACAAGCATGAAGCATCAAAAATTATAGATACGTTTGAGACGTATCAAGCATCAAAAATTATAGATACGTTTGAGACATATCAAGCATCCCCAAGCTTAACTCCTGCTCGTCCTCGAGTAGGTAAGGGATAACAAAAGAATAATTTTTGAGGTGACATGCACCATCACAATCTTGATCAACGATGTAAAGCATTGAGTGCTGGGATCAAAGAACTTAAAACATGGGCATAGGAGACATAATCTTGACAATAAAACTTAGCAACCATGTTATAACATGAAAAGAAACACAAATGAAAGATCATGAATAATGAAACATTGAAAGTCAAACGTGTGTTTCAAATCATATGGAAGAACATATCAAAGTGGTTTTCAGCTTGTCCTTCATGGAATAGCAAAACAAAAATGCATAGGACACCTTCAAGTTTAAGAGGGCGACTAGATACAAATAATTTAAGAACAAGCAAAACCATAATCATGAATCAATCAATGATAAACTTTGGGACTATGCACATTAAAATCAGAATGGCAACTATGCTCTCTTAGATGATGCATAAAGGTAGAAGGTGGAGACTCAACATAAAAGTAAAAGAAAGGCCCTTCGCAGAGGGAAGCAGTGATTGCAAGTTTTATAAACCTTCAAAAATTATGGTACTTACTAGCTTTGAGCTCTCATTGCCCCATCATAGGCATCTTGAGTGGTTAAAGTTAATGCGAGTACAATTACTAAGCATATGCTTACCAAATCATAAGTTGAAAACCTTGTGTCCCGTGAAGTACGAATACCCAAACCTCATGCTACTCGACTGAGGTCCCAAGCAAGCTCTTGTCATTGTAAGCATACACGTATCATCGAGAACCGCCAATGGGGTACCTCCTGCCCGATGACATGGAACAAGCCCACATCAAAACGATAAGACAAACAGACAATGAACACCTCGGCATCTCTTTTATTTACCATTGGTATAGCTTTTTATTGTGAGATGCATCGTCGAATGTCCACTATGGGCATGCTATAAATTTCCACCATGAATGATGCATGGCTTAGATTAGCAGCCCAGGCATTTCTCTAACACATATAGAAACTCCATGATCTCGCAAGATCCCAACTTATTTCACATTGCGAGTATCCATAAACAAAAGATCACGATATCAACTCAAATAATAGAAAGTGCAATGTTGAAAGCTTGCCCCATGTTAGCATGGTTGGGCTAATTTCCAAATTACAACTTGCAAGCATAACATCAACATAAGAGAGCCACAATGTCAAAATTTTAAAAGCGAGAAAAGTAAAGTGTGTCGTCAGGTTTATGTGAGCTTTACTGACTAATTTTCGCATAACACCAAAAAGAGTTTAATTTGAAGGATATATAAAAGCAAGTCAAATGTACTTGGAATAGCAAATTGATAATAGGTATGTATGGTGGACACATTGGAATAACTTGGTTTTTGGGAGTTGGATGCATGAGTAGAGCTCATACTCAGTACAAAATGAAGGCTAGCAAAAGACTGGGAGCAACCAACTAAGAGAGCAATAACGGCCATAATCATGCAAAGCGACAAAACATCATTAAGAGAAGCATAAAATGGCATCACAAGTCAAAAACCAAATGATCATAGAGGCTTATGATGACTTGTTAGAGTCAAACATGTTGTAAGCATGCGCCAAGTCAACACAAATAAAGCATCAAGGAGAAAACCAAATAAATGCTTCCATATAATAAAAACAACACATGATTTTTTTCAAAGGCTCATTAAGCAATCTCAGTCATTTGAGACAAGTCATGCTACAGCAAAAACTACTAAGCATACTATCATAACTACATCAAGCATGGCATGCAAAAGTCTAAGCCGCAGTCTAAACAAGCTCCTTTTTGTACCACTTTTTGCATGAAACTTTTTCTCTTTTCCAACACCATTCAAACCTTTTTGAAACAACTCTTTTGATGAAAACCAACATAGACAAGTGGTCTACATACACCTTGATGCAAAGATATAACAAGATCTGAACCTCTAGAAAAACAGAACACTCATTGAACGATAAGAGTGAAAAATAGAGTGTTCTTGGCAAATGAAAAACGGAGTGCGTCTTCTCCAAAAGAAATTTGTTGGGGTCCAACCATTTATTGCAGCAAACAAAACAAAAGAAGACTGAAAGCAAAATTAAAGATGCTCCAAGAAAAATGCCTAGAATATGAAGCAATAAAAATATAGTGTGTTGAAAGGTGACCTGATTTTTGTTGATGAAGAAGGGGTGCCTCGGGGGCATCCCCAAGCTTTGACGCTTGTACCTCTTGGATATTTCTTTGGGTGACATGGGCAATCCCAAGATTGAGCTTTTGTCCATACTTCATCTCATCTCATCACTCTCCATTCCCTACACTTGAAAACTTCCTTCATACAAAACTTCACACAATTCTATTAGCAATGTTAGAAAGAAAAAGTACTAAAAAGAAAACATTGGGTTATCTCCCAAGAGTGCTTTTCTTTAACGCCTTTGAGCTAGGCGCAGAAAATGGAAATCAAGTAATATCAAATGAGGCATTAAGATCAACCGTTTCCTCAAGAGCACCACTTACCACACTAGGCACTTTAGAAGTTTCCGAAGATGATTCAACCTGCAAGTCACTCTTAGTTGTACTAAAAGTCTTACCAATCTTTAAAACATGCTGCAGTTTAGGCACAGACACCTTGGGAACATACATAAATTTTTGCTCTTTTCCAACAAAAGCTTTCTCCTTCTTAAATTTAAGAGAAGAGAAAATTGAAATTAAAGTTTCCATAGACTCTTCTAGTTTACCAATCCTAAGGTTTTGACTATCATGAGTAGTGCTAGCCTCTAAAACAGCGATTCTCTTACCGATACTTTCTATCGATTCATTAACCTGGCTAGCATTATCAAGGATATTTGGCAAACTTTTTTCTAAGGAGATAAGTTTTTATAAGACTTCATCCAAAGTGACCTCAGTTTTAAAGTGCATGCTTCCAAAGCGGGAGTGCCCAGAAAATTACCTCCTACAAGAGTATCAAGAACGTACCTATTCCAACTAGATATACCAACATAAAAATTTCTAAGGAGGATCATGGTAGAATGCTTCTTTATGCACCTATGATGACAATTGCTAATTCGGTACCAAGCATCTTTCAAATTCTCTTCCCCTTGTTGCTTAAAAGTACGAACCTCAACTTTAGGATTACTCATTCTAGCAAGACTAAAAGCAGACAAGTAAAAACAACTATAAAGGAACTATATTTTTTTGTTTTTGATAAAATGATGCAAGTAAAAAAATAAAGTAGAGCAAAACAATAACAAAGTAAAAGATTAAGCGTGAGAGACTCCCCTTGAAGAAATGTTCTTTCTCCCCGGCAATGGTGCCAGAAAAATGCTTGATAGTGTGTGTTAAGCACCCAGTTGGGAACCCCAAGAGGAAGGTATGAGGAGCACAGCAGCAAGTTTCCCTCAGTTGTGAAACCAAGGTTTATCAAACCAGTAGGAGAAAGCCAAACTTCTGAAGGTGATGCTTGCCAGCTTCGCGACACTGCGGACAATGGTGCCAGAAAATGCTGGTGCGTAGTTGACGTAGGAGCTTCTTCACCTAGCAGCAACATGGAATCAGCACACAACACAACCAAGTACTTTGACCCAACTTACGTTGAGGTTGTCAATCTCACCGGTTTTCTATAAACAAAGGATTAAGCGTATCGAGTGGTAAGAGGTAATAGTATGCAAGAATGTAAATAAGCAAGTAAAATAGTAAACGATAATAGCAATATAAAGGAATTGGACCGGGTCCATAGTTCACTAGTGGTGTCTCTCCATAAGATAAATAACAGCATGCTGGGTAAACAAATTACAGTTGGGCAATTGATAGAATAAAGATAACATACATATGTCATGAGGATCACTATGAGATTCACTCTCGGCATTACGTGAAATTACATAGACCGTAATCCAACTATATCTATAACTAATAATCCACCCTTTGGATGTCGTCCGAGCAACCATCGGGTATTAAGTTGCGAACAACAGATAACTGCATTAAGCAAAGTGCATAAAGTAAACAAAGCAAATGTCCTTGGACACAAGAATGCTGTTTTCTCCCTAGTGGCAACAACACATCTACAACCTTAGAAGTTTCTGTCACTCCCCCAGATTACTAGAGGCATGAACCCAACTATCGAGCATAAATACTACCTCTTGGAGTCACTAGCATCTACTCGGCCAAGATATCTACTAGCAACGGAGAGCATGCAAGATCATAAACAACATAGAGATAACATAAAGATAATATTCAGCACATCAACTTGACATAGTACCAATACTCATTGGATCCCAACAAACACAACATGTAGAATTACACAGAGATGATCTTGATCATGATACTACTCACAAGATCTAAACATGAAGCACATGGTGGAGGAGACGACCATCTAGCTATTGCTGTGGACCTGTAGTCCAAGGTAGACTACTCACAGATCACTCCGGAGGCGACCATGGTGGTGGAGAAGGCCTCCGGCAGGGATTCCCCTCTCTGGTAGGGTGCCGAGAAGAGCTCCTGGATCCTCCCGATCTCGCGACGGCAACGGCGGCAGCTTGCAGTATGTTTCGAGGAAAAGCGATCTGTCCTTTAGGTTTTCCCCATTGAGGGGAATATATAGGCGGAAGGGAGGCGTCGGGAGGTGGACCAGCTGGTCTCACCTCCTGGTGGCACGGGCCAGGGGTAGGCCGCGCCACCCTAGAGTGAGCCTGGCCTCTAGCCCCCCTCCGTCTCATCTTAGGACCTTGTGATGCTTCGGGAAAAATAGCAGGTTTGGCTTTGGTTTCATCCAATTCTGAGAATATTTCCTGTGTAGCTTTTCTGAAACAAAAAAAGCAGAAAACAGGGAACTGGCACTGTGGCATCTCGTTAATAGGTTAGTTCCAGAAAATGCATAAAAATGCCACGAAGTGTAACAAAACACAAAGAAAATGGTGTATAAACAAGCATGGAGCATCAAAAATTATAGATACATTTGAGACGTATCACTCTCCTCTCCCCCATATCCAACTGTTATACCCGAGCCTCAGACCTCGGGGCAAGGTTGGGATGAACCACATCGGTGTCTCAATGATTTGCTCCCTACTCTCTTCCCCATGATAGTCCAGTGATGATCCTATGGCAGCCCCCATTGACGTCCATGCGGATCCAATCTGGTCTAGGCTTTGGTCGCTTCTGGCTACTCACGTGTGCAGCAAACGCACAATCAGGTTGGAATAGTGGCAGAGCATCGTCAACAACATGTTTGGAAGATTGAGAGGGCATCGAGGAAGAATGGATAGTTGATTCTGACAAACGCTGATATCCCTTCTAGATGGGTCACCCTTATCCAACTTATTGAGCCGACCTCATGGAGCGGAAAGGTCAACTTGGCGAACACGTGGCAACGTAGGGAGGGATAAGACTGTAACTTTCTTCCCATGTGTGAGATATCGCCATCGCTTGTGAATGTTCTGATGGGTTCGTAGCATAGAAAACATAAAATTTCCTATGCATGAACACAAAACTAGCCAGGATCATCTATGAGATGGAAGCAATGATTAACAATCCCTCAAAGATCGGAAGTGTTATTTTATGTTATCACACAAACATTGCCGATGAAGACTCGATGAAGACGTATGTAGTCGACATAGTTGTTCACTTGAAGATCTCAAGATCGTGTACAAGGCGCCACAACCCGTGATGCCTTCGTACTCGGTCACACGTATGGTTTGGTGGCGTCCTTCATGCCCTCGGTCCAGTGGGGCAGCGGAAGTAGGGATCTGCTGGAACTCCTCCTCCTCCTCCACTTCTCCAAGTGTTGGTGGCTAATAATTTTGGCAGCGCTTCGCTTAAGCAACAACCATGGTGGATCAACAAGGTAGGGGATGGAAAGAACTAAGTGTCAAGAGAGAAGAGGAGCATATCCAATATATATAGGAGAAGGGGGTAGCAGCCCATGAGGGGTGCGGTAGCCCCTAGCCCATTTCTCCTCTTCATGGTGGTGGTAACCCACTCCTTCATGTAAAGGTAATCCCCCTCATCAAATGAGTAACCCCCATTTTAACTTTGTATGACATTCATGTTAATTAAAATCAACACTTATTGAATTAATAAAACATTTATATTTCTTTAATATTTGTTAATTAAATCAATTTCAAACATTAAAATTTACCCCTTGAGTCATTTCGATATACCAAAACAGTTTTGGTGTTTACCAAAAAAAACCCTGTGCTATCCAATAATTTAGCCAGAGTTCCAAATCCACTCAAAACGCATCAGCAAACCTTAAGTGTGTCACCCTATGGTTCGTGAATAACGTGGACATGATCAAGACTCCTCTTCGATCAGTAATCATCAGCGAGCTCTGGAAATCCATGACGACTCCCACTTCTCAATGATGAATCTAGTGATCGTGTGAATCATTAACGAATGTGGTTAATTCCTTTTGTCTCGTGATATTATTACTTATCCGAGATCCGATCATTTGGTATCAACCATACCTAGTTCAATCTCGTTCCCAATAGGTCTCTTTACTCATTCTGTGATAAGGCATTCCTGTGACCTAGTGATACGTCTCAAACGTATCTATAATTTTTGATGCTCCATGCTTGTTTTTACACCATTTGCTTAGTGTTTCGTTACACTTCGTGGCATTTTTATGCATTTTCCGGAACTAACCTATTAACAACATGCCACAGTGCCAGTTCCCTGTTTTCTGCTGTTTTTGTGTTTCAGAAAAGTTACACAGGAAATATTCTCAGAATTGGACGAAACAAAAGCCAAACATCCAGAAATTTACCAAAGCTTCTAGAGGACCGAAGAGGAGACGGAGAGGGGCCATGAGCCGGCCACATAGTAGGGTGCCACGGCCCAGGCCCTGGCCGCACCCCCTATGTGTGAGGCCACCTTGGTCCACCTCTAACGCTGCCCCTTCGCCTACAAAGACCCCCCAACGGGAAAACCTAAGTACCCGATCAATTTTCCAGAAACACATCACGATCCGCCGTCGTCGTCGACCCGAGATCGGGAGGGTCCAGAAGCTCTTCCCGGCAACCTACCAGAGAGGGGAATCGCCACTGGAGGTCTTCTTCATCGCCATTCTTGCCTCCGGCGTGATGAGTGAGTAGTCTACCTTGGACTATGGGTCCATAGCAGTAGCTAGTTGGTTGTCTTCTCCACCATGTGCTTCATGTTTAGATCTCATGAGCTTCTTTACATGATCGAGACTACCTTTATGTAATTCTACATGTTGTGTTTGTTGGGATCCGATGAATATTGGTGTTATGATTGAGTTGATGTGCTGAATATTATCTTATGTTATATCTATGTTGTTTATGATCTTGCATGCTCTCCGTTGTTAGTAGCTATCTTGGCCAAGTAGATACTATTGACTCCAAGAGGGGATATTTATGCTCGATAGTTGGGTTCATGCCTCTATTTAATCTGGGGGAGTGACAGAAACCTCTAAGGTTGTAGATGTGCTATTGCCACTAGGGAGAAAACAACATTCTTACGTCCAAGGACATATGCTTTGTTTACATTACACACTTTGCTTAATGCAGTTATCTATTGTTCGCAACTTAATACTTGATGACCCACAAGTATAGGGGGTGTATCGTAGTACTTTCGATAAATAAGAGTGTCAAACCCAACGAGGAGCAGAAGGTGTTGATGAGCAGTTTTGATCAAGGAATCACTGTAAATACTAGCAAACAGGTTTTCAGGAGTATTTGGTAATACGAGTAAATAAAGTGCGAGTAAATAAAAGACAGTAGTAACAATTGTAGCAAGTGGCCCAATCCTTTATTCAGCAAAGGACAAGCCGGTTGTGTTCTTATAATAACCAAACGTTCTCGAGGACACACGGGAGTTTTCTGTCAAGAGCTTTCGCTTCATAGAGCCAATAGTATTTATTGATTTGGTAAGTGTTATGGGGGTGAACCTGTGCTAGCGCACTACCCTTACTAGGATAAATACACACTTGTGATTATACCCCTTGCAAGCATCCGCAAATACAAGAAAGTAATTAAGATAAATCTAACCACAGCCTTAAACTCTATGATCCTACGCTCCCTGGCGCAATGGTTTCCCAACGGAGGTTTAGGTTTCTGTCACTCCAGCAACCCCACAATCGGTGACCAAATACACAATGCATCTCACTAGGCCCATAAATGGTGAAGTATCATGTAGTCGACGTTCACATGACACCACTAGTGAAATAGCACCACAACAATATCAAACCATTAAATATTTCTCAACAATAATTCACTACTAACATCTTGACTTCTCATATGTCCTCAAGAACTAAATGAACTACTCACAAGACATCATATGGATCATGATCAGAGGTGAAATAATGGTAAATAACAATCTGAACATAAACCTTAATTCAACGGTTCCACTCAATAGCATCAACTACAAGAGTAATCAACACCGGGAAAGTTTCCCCTATGAATATATCAAGATCCAACTCAAGATGTTACAGCGGGATGGCGAGGTGATGGTGGAGATGAAGGTGCTGGTGATGGAGATGATGACGATGATGATCCCGATGAAGTCCGGTGCGATGGTGACGATCTCCCCTCTCCGGGAAGGAATTTCCCCGGCAGATTTCTCCCTGCCGGAGAGCTTTTTCTCTCTAGTGTTCTCCGCCCCGCAGAGGCGGCTGTGTCTAACTCTGAACCCCCCCCCCCCTTGACTTAGGTTTTCGGGGACGATGATGTACGCGAAGGGGCGAGACCAGAGGTGGGCCAGAGCTCCCTCACACAGGGCTGGCGCGGCCAGGGGGCTGGCCGCGCCACCCTAGCGTGTGGGGCCCCCCTGGCCTCTCTCGACCCCTCCTTCTGGCTCTGTGAGTCTTCTGGTAAAATATAATTTCTGGGTATTTTTCTGGAATTTTCCTGATCTTCAAAATATGGTCTCTTGATGGTCCTTTTTCTAGCAGAATCCTGACTCCGGCAGCAACTCCTCCGATGATCATCAAACATGTGAAAACAAAGGAAATAACATAAGTATCATATCTAAATATGAAATATATCAATGAATAACAGTAAATTATGATACAAAATAGTGATGCAAATTGGACGTATCAACCCCCCCAAGCTTAGACCTCGCTTGTCCCCAAGCGAAAACTAAACTCGGTAAACATGACCACAGGTTTATGGAGTGAAGTGTCGATAATCAAAATACGGACAAGAAGCATCACATTCACTAAGGCACAAATTATAATAGACAGCAACTTCCCTTTATAAGATGTAAACTTGCAATAGGTAAAAGGGAATCACATGTAAAGGTGCACAAGGTAAATTATAATTGGCAATGGCAAACCTTAGCTCTTGGTCAAAGAACGATGAACAAGCTATTCTTTCTTTAAGACGGAGCCTTTTAAAACAGAGCTAATATAGCAAAGACTATATGCTCAACAAAGTAAACTTTTGCATTCATAGAAAGCTTTCAAAGATGTATTCCTTTAGACAAAAGCGTTACACAAAACAAGGAAGATAATAAACATGATTAAACGGATCAACATATGGATGAGTGAAACATAACAACTCAAATGCTTGCTTGAGATAGAGGGAAATAGGTTGACTCAACATAAAAGTAAAAGATAGGCCCTTCGCAGAGGGAAGCAGGGATTAAACATGTGCTAGAGCTTTTCATTTGTAAAACAGAGGTAAAATTGTTTTGAGAGGTGGTTGCTTTTGTCAACGACTAGCAACGGAGTTCTTGATATCTTCCATACTAAACAAGTGAGAGCGGTTCCGAGATGTTTAATTAGTTGGCACTTTGGTGCTCTTTTATAGCTTTGCACTCCTCCCCACCTTTTTCCTTTCTCAAACCATGGCTAACTGATTCCATCGGGTGCCGACCAACTTTCACAATCCATTGGAGGAGTGCCCTTTTTTTTCTTTCCTTTGAGATTATAATGGTCTGACCAGCTCCCTTGCAAAATTAATGACGAGCAGATGAAGCTGCCTAGTCGAGGGGTACTTAATTTAGTATGGAAGATAACAAACCCATCCACTACATCCTCATGAGCTAAAAATAGTGGCACAAAATGAGAAGTGTTTGAAAGTTTTTGAAAGGTAGCAGATGAAAATTTACTTGGAATGGCTTAAAATACCATGCATAGGAATTTATAGTGGACTCTTTGGAAGTGACTTGGCTTTTGGGAATTGGATGCACGAGAAGTATTTCCTCTCAGTACAGGTTTTTGGCTAGCAAGGTTGGGTAGCAAGCATAAGAGTTGCATGAAACAAACGAACATACATATAATAAGAACAATCATGCAAACTCCCTTGAAGGTACAACGATTTTAACTTTAAGAATAACAATGCTTATAAGCCAAACATAAGGAAAACTGAAGTGATGTAACTACAAGCACTTGTTTATTCTTTTCTACTCAAACCTCAAGGTAAAGTTGCTACTGACCAAGCTAGGTTTGCCAAAACCAACTAAATCTACTCAAGCTCCCAATGTGATACCAATACCAATCAACAAGACTAGTCACATAAGAGAAATTGCAAACTAACATAAAGTGTGCAAAAAGTAAACGATAAAACTTCTCATTAATATTTCATTACCGCAACTCACACCAAGGGATACAAAGATAACTAACTAAGGAGGATACTTCCAACTGCAAACTATTCTATATAATAACTTCTCTATTCATGATAAAACTCTACTTGAAAAGTAAATGAACAAAAGGTAATGATGTGATACCGCGGCACTCCCCCAAGCTTGGAACAAGCCAAGGGGATGCCTATGCCGATGACGAATTACTCCTTTGGCGGTGGTGGTGGATAATCTCTAATAAGCTTCTCAATCAAATCCTTTAGATCATCAATCTTGTACTCGAGGTTACGAATCATCTCAGAATTGTGCTCAATACGGTTCATGAACCTGTCAGCAAGAGAATCCCAGCTCTTGGAATTATTTCCCCATCCTTCTTCACTCTTGGAGCTTCCTGTCCCTGCATTGTTAGAACGATCTATATCCCAGCCAGAGGGTAATCGTGATTTGGGCACCTTTTGGAACTGATGTTCATGAATTAGAGTATGGAAGGGACTTTGGCTTGGCGGAGATGTCCGCGGAGCTAAGGTGTGATGTGGCACACCTCCTCCGGTCCTTATGCGAGCGCTCTTCTTGAACTTGTCATGATCTGTCACCACCCCTATGCTGGCAATCACGGTGCTTGGCCTTGGACCTTGATCTTCCTCCTCATCTTCTCTTTCAACCTCTTCCTTCAGCCGGAAATCTTTGATGCCATCTTCCGGAGGTGTCTTCTCCTTGTCCCCGCTTGAAGAGGCCATGACTTCCCAAAGCTTAAGATCAACTCCTGACAGAAACAGCTCGAAACGAAACACAACGAGAAAACGATATACAGACCTCGGGAACTCCGGGGGGTTAAATAGGCGAAAATTATACATCGAAACGAAGTCACAGGAGGAAACCGGGACGGAAAAGAGTTCCGAGGTGTTCTCACATGTAGGTGGCGCGGCCAGGGGTGGGCCCGCGCCACCCATGTGTGAGATACACATGGACTTCTTTTCCTCCCCGTTTTCGTCTCGTGATTTTTCATATTTATTAAAATCAGCAAAAATATTAAAGGAAGAACTTTTCGCGAAACTTTTCTGACTAGAACTGTTACCTATTCGAAAACGAACTCTGCAGGTTCCTGCAGTTTGTCTTGGATGTAATCTTCCGGAGAAACTGTTTCAATAACATCAACATCTTCATTATAAGAATCTCCAGAAATATAGTGTTTGAGTCTTTGCCCATTCACCACTTGTGTAGAATCATCTTTCAATGAAGCAATCTTAATAGCACCTGAGCGGTACACTTCCACAATAATATATGGTCCTTCCCATTTAGAAAGTAATTTACCTGCAAAAAATCTGAGACGAGACCTATACAATAGAACTTTCTCACCAACATGGAACTCTCTCTTAAGAATTCTCTTATCATGCCATTGCTTGACTTTCTCTTTGAAAAGTCTGGCATTCTCATACGCTTCGTTTCTCCACTCATCTAGAGAACTCAAATTTAACAACCTCTTCTTACCGGCTAGTTTAAAATCTCTATTAAGCTCTCTCACTGCCCAAAAAGCTTTGTGTTCTAATTCTAAAGGCAGGTGACATGCTTTTCCGTAAACCATCTTATAAGGAGACATACCCATGGGGTTCTTATAAGCAGTTCTATAAGCCCATAAAGCGTCATTTAACTTACTAGCCCAGTTTTTCCTAGATCTACTAACAGTCTTCTGCAAGATAGACTTGATCTCTCTATTTGAAAGCTCTACCTGCCCACTAGTTTGGGGATAATAAGCAGAAGCAATTCTATGATTGACATCATACTTAGCAAGAGTCTTTCTAAAACTACCATGAATAAAATGAGAACCTCCGTCAGTCATAAGATATCTAGGCACTCCGAACCTAGGAAAAATAACATCCTTAAGCATTTTTAACGAAGTCTCACCATCGGCACTCTTTGTAGGTATGGCTTCTACCCATTTAGTAACATAATCTATGGCAACAAGTATATGGGTATAGCCTTTTGAAGGAGGAAAAGGACCCATAAAGTCAAATCCCCAACAATCAAACGGTTCAATAACAAGAGTGTAATTCATAGGCATTTCATTGCGTCTAGAAATATTTCCAACTCTTTGACATTCATCACAAGATAAAACATACCTTCTGGCATCCTTAAAGAGGGTTGGCCAATAAAAACCTGATTGTAGAACCTTCTGTGCGGTTCTATCTCCAGCATGATGCCCTCCATAAGCACTGCTATGGCATTTTCTTAATATCTCTTGTTGCTCGTATTCCGGTACGCATCTTCTCATGATACCATCAACTCCTTCTTTATATAAATGTGGGTCATCCCAAAAATAATTCCTTAAGTCATAGAAGAATTTTCTTCTTTGCTGAGCTGTAAAGGTCGGAGGCAAATACTTGGAAACTATAAAGTTAGCATAATTAGCATACCAAGGAAGGTCTCGTGAAGTTACATTTATTGCAGCCAACTGTTCATTTGGAAAACTATCATTAACAGGAATAGGATCAAAAGAAATATTTTCCAATCTAGACAAGTTGTCAGCCACAGGATTTTCAGCACCTTTCCTATCTACGATATGCAAATCAAACTCTTGTAAAAGCAACACCCATCTAATAAGCCTAGGCTTAGCATCCTTCTTAGTCATAAGATATCTAATAGCAGCGTGATCAGTATGAATAGTAACTTTAGAATCAACAATATAAGATCTAAACTTATCACATGCAAAAACAATAGCAAGAAACTCTTTCTCAGTAGTAGCATAATTCTTCTGAGCAGCATCAAGAGTCTTACTAGCATAATGAATAACATTCAACTTATTATCTACGCGCTGTCCAAGAATAGCACCAACAGCAAAATCACTAGCATCACACATAATTTCAAAAGGTAAATTCCAATCAGGTGGTTGAACAATAGGAGCACTAGTTAAAGCCTTCTTAAGAGTTTCAAAAGCTTCCTTACAATCATCATCAAAGACAAATGGTACATCTTTTTGAAGAAGATTGGTAAGAGGCTTTGAAATCTTAGAGAAATCTTTAATAAACCTCCTATAGAAACCAGCATGACCAAGAACACTACGAATACCTTTAACATCTCTTGGACATGGCATTTTCTCAATTGCCTCCACTTTTGCTCTGTCAACTTCAATACCTCTTTCAGAGATTTTATGTCCAAGGACAATTCCTTCATTCACCATAAAGTGGCATTTCTCCCAATTAAGAACAAGGTTAGTTTCTTCGCACCTCTGCAAAACTTTATCAAGGTTGTGCAAACAATTATCAAAAGAAGTTCGATAGACGGAGAAATCGTCCATGAAGACCTCCACAATTTCTTCACAAAAGCCATGAAAAATAGCAGACATGCATCTTTGAAAAGTAGCAGGAGCATTGCATAAACCAAAAGGCATACGTCTATAAGCATAAGTTCCATAAGGACAAGTAAAAGTGGTTTTCTCTTGATCATCCTTCTTAACAGCAATTTGAGAAAAACCAGAATAACCATCAAGGAAACAAAAATGAGTCTTCTTAGACAACCTTTCTAGCATTTGATCTATAAACGGTAAAGGGTAATGATCTTTCTTAGTAACTTTGTTTACCTTCCTATAATCAATGCACATTCTATAACCGACAACTACCCTTTGAGGAATAAGCTCGTTATTCTCATTAGGTACAACAGTCATACCTCCCTTCTTAGGAACACAATGAACGGGACTAACCCATCTACTATCAGCAATAGGATAAATAATGCCAGCATCAAGGAGTTTTAATACCTCATTTCTTACCACATCCTTCATCTTGGGAATTAGGCGGCGCTGATGCTCCACAACTGGCTTCGCATCTTTCTCCATATTAATGGCATGCTGACATAAAGTAGGAGAAATCCCTTTTAAATCATCAAGAGTATATCCCATAGCTCCTCGATGTTTCCTCAATATCTCCAATAATCTTTCTTCTTCCTTTCCTAAAAGTTTAGAACTAATAATAACAGGATATATTTTCCTATCATCAATATAAGCATATTTGAGGTCGTCAGGCAAAGGTTTTAATTCAAACACAGGATCTTCTCTAGGTGGCAAAGTGGTACCAAGATCCTCCACAGGTAGATTATGCTTGAGTAGTGGTGGTTGATGAAGGAGAATATCGTCAATCTCTTCTCTTTCCTTGCTAAAAACATCACTTTCGTGATCTTCCATGAATTGCTGCAAGGCATTATTAGGGGCAAGAGCAATAGAAGCAAGCTGCTCAACTCGAAAATTTTCATTAGGCGTGTCATTTTCATAAGAAGTCTTAGTAAACTTGGAAAAATTAAACTCATAAGACTCTCCATTAAACTTAGTAAAATTTTTCTCTTTCTTACAATCTATTATGGCGCCACAAGTGTTCAAAAAGGGTCTACCAAAAATAATAGGACAAGTTTTACTAGCCGCCTTACCGAGTACTAGAAAATCAGTAGGGTACTTAGTCTTACCGCAAAGAACTTCCACATCTCGAACAATACCAAGAGGCCAAACAGTCTCTCGGTTAGCAAGCTGAACAACCACATCAATATCTTCAAGTTCACAAGCGCCAATCTTGTGCATAATTTCTTTATAAAGCTCCAAAGGAATAGCACTTGCACTAGCACCAATATCACATAAGCCATAATAGCAATGATCTCCAATCCCAACAGAGATAACAGGAACACTTGCTTTCCTGTGCTTTTTAGGATGTGAAAGAATGTTAGAAGCATCTTCACAAAAAAGAATATATTCATCTCCTACATCTTTAGTTACAAGATCTTTCAATATAGCAACAGGAGACTTAATAGTAATTTGCTCATCAGGCTCTGCAGCTTTCTTAGTACTTTTATTAGACACACTTACCAAAGTAGAGTACTTCTTTACCTTAGCAGGGAAAGGTGTCTTCTCAAAATAAGGTTCAGGCACGAGGCTATCAACAGTACAAACTTCAGTAGCTGCAGCAGGAATATGACTAATAGAATCTTTGTAAGGCGCATGATATTTGTTCCAATCTTTCTTTGGAACATCAATATAAGAGGCAAATGCCTTAAGACAATTAGCAAGTATTTGGGAATCAAGACCATAAGCAGCGCTAACACTATGAAAGTCATCGGTTCCCATAAAAGATTTAATGCATTCATAATCATAGTTTATACCTGACTTCCTACCTTTGTCGTTTTCCCATCCTTCAGCATTCTCTTGTATACGGTCAAGAAGTTTCCACTTGGCATCTTCTTTCATATGAGTAAATGATCCAAAGCAAGAAGCATCCAAATAATCCTTATCAGGAAGAGTAAGCCGCGCATAAAAATTATCAATAACAATATTATTGGGGAGCTCATGAATGGGGCATTTGAGCATTAGTAACTTCAATCTCCCCCACGCTTGGGCAATACTCTCTCCATCATGAGGCCAAAAATTATATATCTTGTTACGGTCTTTATGAATTTCACTTGGAGGATAAAACTTGGAATAAAAGAGAGGCACAATATCCTCACATGCCATAGATGGACCATCTTGGAGTAGTCGATACCACTCTTCAGCTCTGCCTTTCAATGATATAGAGAATAATTTCTTCTTGACCTGGCTTGGTGAAATACCTGCACACCTGAACAACTCGCATAATTCATGTATAAATAATAAGTGATCACCCGGATGGACAGTTCCATCTCCTGAATAGCAGTTATCCATAATACGCCCAACAATTTTCATAGGTATTTAAAAGGATCAATTTCAGCAGGCGGTGGCGGTGGTGATTCCTCCGCATGTGCAGTAGTAGCAGTAGATGTGTTTCCAAATAGGAAACCAAATGGAGAGTTCTCCATAGCAGAGTAAAACAAAAATAAAAGACAAAATAAAAATAATACTCACAGCGACGGTTACCTTTACCAATTCCACTCTTCAATAGCGCTACACTCCCCGGCAACGGCGCCAGAAAATAGTCTTGATGACCCACAAGTATAGGGGGTGTATCGTAGTACTTTCGATAAATAAGAGTGTCGAACCCAACGAGGAGCAGAAGGTGTTGATGAGCAGTTTTGATCAAGGAATCATTGTAAATACTAGCAAACAGGTTTTCAGGAATATTTGGTAATACGAGTAAATAAAGTGCGAGTAAATAAAAGACAGTAGTAACAATTGCAGCAAGTGGCCCAATCCTTTATTCAGCAAAGGACAAGCCGGTTGTGTTCTTATAATAACCAAACGTTCTTGAGGACACACGGGAGTTTTCTGTCAAGAGCTTTCGCTTCATAGAGCCAATAGTATTTATTGATTTGGTAAGTGTTATGGGGGTGAACCTGTGCTAGCGCACTAACCTTACTAGGATAAATACACACTTGTGATTATACCCCTTGCAAGCATCCGCAAATACAAGAAAGTAATTAACATAAATCTAACCACAGCCTTAAACTCTATGATCCTACGCTCGCTGGCGCAATGGTTTCCCAACGGAGGTTTAGGTTTCTGTCACTCCAGCAACCCCACAATCGGTGACCAAATACACAATGCATCTCACTAGGCCCATAAATGGTGAAGTATCATGTAGTCGACGTTCACATGACACCACTAGTGAAATAGCACCACAACAATATCAAACCATTAAATATTTCTCAACAATAATTCACTACTAACATCTTGACTTCTCCCATGTCCTCAAGAACTAAACGAACTACTCACAAGACATCATATGGATCATGATCAGAGGTGAAATAATGGTAAATAACAATATGAACATAAACCTTAATTCAACGGTTCCACTCAATAGCATCAACTACAAGAGTAATCAACACCGGGAAAGTTTCCCCTATGAATATATCAAGATCCAACTCAAGATGTTACAGCGGGATGGCGAGGTGATGGTGGAGATGAAGGTGCTGGTGATGGAGATGATGACGATGATGATCCCGATGAAGTCCGGTGCGATGGTGACGATCTCCCCTCTCCGGGAAGGAATTTCCCCGGCAGATTTCTCCCTGCCGGAGAGCTTTTTCTCTCTGGTGTTCTCCGCCCCGCAGAGGCGGCTGTGTCTAACTCTGAACCCCCCCCTTGACTTAGGTTTTCCGGGACGATGATGTACGCGAAGGGGCGAGACCAGAGGTGGGCCAGAGCTCCCTCACACAGGGCTGGCGCGGCCAGGGGGCTGGCCGCGCCACCCTAGCGTGTGGGGCCCCCCTGGCCTCTCTCGACCCCTCCTTCTGGCTCTGTGAGTCTTCTGGTAAAATATAATTTCTGGGTATTTTTCTGGAATTTTCCTGATCTTCAAAATATGGTCTCTTGATGGTTCTTTTTCCAGCAGAATCCTAACTCCGGCAGCAACTCCTCCGATGATCATCAAACATGTGAAAACAAAGGAAATAACATAAGTATCATATCTAAATATGAAATATATCAATGAATAACAGTAAATTATGATACAAAATAGTGATGGAAATTGGACGTATCAATACTCAAGGGGACCTCGGATTGATTCCCCACGAGTGGATTATTAGTCATAGATGCAGTTGGATTGCGGTCTATGTATTTTGTTGTAATGCCCAGAGTAAATCTCATAGTGATCCTCTCGACATATGCACGTTATCTTTATTCTATCAATTGCCCAACTATAATTTGTTTACCCAGCATGTCATTATTTATCCTATGGAGAGACATCACTAGTGAACTGTAGACCCCGGTCCAATTTCCTTTATATTGCTATCACCTATTTACTTTACTCGCATACTACTATTGCTTTCCACTCGATATGCTCATTCCTTTGTTTACAACAAACCGGTGAGATTGACAACCTCATCGTAAGTTGGGAGCAAAGTACTTGGTTGTGTTGTGTGCAGGTTCTGCGTTGCAGCTAGCAAAGCAAAGCACTGGACGAGGTGCCTTATAAATTGTCCGAAGCTATCGCGAAGCTAGCAAGCATCACCTTCTTGAGTTTGGCTTTTTCCTGGATTCAACAAACCTTGGTTTCTTACTGAGGGAAAATTTGCTACTGTGCTCATCATACCTTCCTCTTGGGGTTCCCAACTGGACGGTGAATTTACATCAACACCGTGCCGCATCAAGCTAATTTTCTGGCACCGTTGCCGGGGAAAAAGAAGACTTCTGCAAGGGGAGTTTCACACGCACATCCTTTACTTTGTTTTAAGTTTTGCTTTACTTTATTTTTACTTGCATCGTTTTATAAAAAACACACAAAAAATTAGTATCCTTTATAGTTGTTACTTTATTACTTTTAGTTCATTATGTTGTTCTTTAAGTACGTTTTGGAGGACCTCTCAGTAGGTAGTGGTTCAATTATTGGGAAATGTAATATTGAGGAGTTCTTTAATCATATTAGTATGCATAAGGATGTTGAGGAAAAATCTTTGGCTGAGCTTGCTCCTAGTTATGAAGTTGCTTCTGCTTATTTAGTTCACATGTTGGAAGCTAAGTTTGCTAGCCTTAATCCTTTTATGCAACACATGTTTCTTAAGCTTCATGATATTGAGGACCCCGAAAAGAAAGCTTTTATCTTGGAAACTTTGCGCATAGAATTTAGAGATGTGGCCATTGAAGCTAGGAATGTTCTTAAGCATTTTAATAAGCTTGGCTCGCATATAAAGGTTGTTAGTACAAACAATGAAGGAACCGAAGTACCAATACCTAGCAAACTCTTGGGATTGTATGAAGCTTTTGAAAATAATTTTGATTGGATCTATCCTGCAAATCTTTTTAATGAATTGAGTGAGCCAAAGCGTGATCACAAGGTGACGAGGGGTTAACTCGACAAATGTCCTAGATGAAGGACTTAGGATCGGGGAGATAGGGCATCGGATGAACTCGAAGGTAAAATCAGTCAAACAAGGTGGCTATGAAAGTAAACATGGGTGTAAAACCTGGCTTGCTTTCAATCTGTCCCACACCGTCCCCTCCTGGCCCCTATATATAGGTGGCCAGGTCTCGAGGATCGGGTAAGGTCCGATACAGATTACAATATCGACATACGGTAAGAACTCATATTTCGACTAGTATTACAATTGGGCCTAGCTTAACGGGCCTCAGGGGTACTCAACTGGTGGGCTCTATTATCTATACCCTTGTTAGTAGCCCCTGAGATTCTACCAGAATTGCAGATTTGGGTTGAATCTCTAATCTTTAAATCTTCGACTTGACCATTTCTTCAACTTCCTCATATCTTCAAATCTTCGACTTGGTCTTTCGACTTATTTTCATTATAATATCTCATAAGGGGTTTTGATGAACAAGCCTGACAACTCTGACGGATAAAGAGGCCAGTTAACTGCCGGAACAGATACTTGTCACCTACTTCAAATTCAATTCCCTTGAACTTGAATTTGGGAAACCGGTCAAACCCATTCTTTTGCCGTATTTAGGACTGACAAAAAATGAATCCTAGTGGTTCTCAGGGTACCCAGTGTGTCCACCAGGATTTTTCTTCGCGTCGTAGACACGGATACATACCAGCAGAGCGCATCCATGTGCATATACTGGACCACATAAGATGGATCCTGGGGTCTTACCTTCATGATCTATTTCAATTACGGCATTTGAGTTTTGTCGCGATGACGCAACTCGATAATCATATGTCGCAGCCTTGTTTGACTGTTCTAATGTGTCAGATATTCGGGTTATTCAACCTTAATTAATAAAACTCTCTCCCGATGGGAGTAATGATATCCTCAAAGTATCTTTGCATCCGTCCCTCCATTGTTCATCATAAAACATCGCCGGGTGCGCGCCCAGCACTCCCGATGGGAGTAGCCCCCGAGGCTATAGTTGAAAAAATTTATTTCGAGTATAGGCTCAAAGACAATATGCTTTCCTTCATGTCATAAAATCATATCGTAACTCAATAATATCGTCGGGTGCGCACTCAGCGCTCCTGATGGGAGTAGCCCCCGAGGTTATAGCCGAATATTTTCGGGTATAGACTCAAAAAATGATTTCTCCTTCACCGGACTCAATTTTTCGTTGACTTCCATGATCTTCCTTTATACAAATTTGTCATATCGAACCATCTTTGGAATGTTCATCTTTACCAGTATCCATTGCCACCATAGTCTTCACTTTGGTTTACTCTCACATGTGTGACGTCATTAATACAAGGAGTCTATTTGTAATCATCTCTTGGTTTTTGACTGTTACCCATGGGTAAAACGGTAATTCCAAAATTTATCTGCCTGTTAGTGGGCTACCGTTTCCGCTCCTTATGCCACGTCTCAGCCCATGTTCCGTTACCAGGAATCTATATAAGGGGATGGTGGGGGAAATCACTGTTTACCAGTTCATTGCTTCCGCCGCCGCCATTGTTGCAACCTCTGCGCACTTCTGACCTCCTGCACAGCCCCCGTGCACAAATCTTAGATGCGCATGAAGCATCTAGCGCAGAAGAATAAGATGACCAAGGGGAAAACTGGGAATGCCGCGACCAGCTGGGTGCCCTCGGAGTTCAAGTAGAAGGATCTAGAGAAGGCCCAAGCTGATGGCCTCATCTCCGATGATGATCAGGTTACTTTCCCTAGCACTGATTGCATCCCCAAGCCCCTGAGTGGCTTTCGGGTAATGTTCTTTGATTTTCTTCTGCGCGGACTTTCTCTCCCTGCCCACGAATTCCTTCGTGGACTTCTTTTTGTCTACGGTGTCCAGCTTCACCAGCTCACACCAAATTTGATTCTCCACATTGCCTATTTCATAACTCTTTGCGAGTCCTTTCTGGGGATCCAGCCCCATTTTCTCCTCTGGAAGTACCTTTTTCGGCTCCGCCCTAGTGTTTCTTTAACAAAAAGGCCTGAACTAGGCGGGGCCGTAATTTCTATTCATACTGAATCCCAATATTTGGAATTTTCCATGGCTTCTTTAGTACAAGGCTGGAAAAATAAATGGTTCTACATAAAGGACCAAAAATCTTCTCCTTCTGATTTATTCGGCATTGCCCCTTTCGATGCCGCAAAAAATCTAGAAAAATTGGCCTCATGGGATTCGCCTCCCACAGAGGCTGAGATGAAGGATGTGAAGCCGCTGCTAGCGCGCATCCAAGCTCTTAAGAGCGATGACGGCGGTGCTTTAACTGGAACTCAACTCGTGGCATTTTTCCTTCAACGTCGAGTTCAACCTCTGTAGCACCGTCCTTCGAAGCTGTGGTCTTTTTCTAGTTTGGGCGATTCTTCACAAGTTTCTGATGATCTCTTTGAAAAGAAGGATCTCGACAAGCGAGTGAGGGCTTTGACCATCCTCATGAAAGATGATGAAATCCTAGACTTGACTGCTAGTTATTTCGACGCCAAGCACCCTTTTCCTGTGGTATATTTTACTGTCTTTTATTCGCCATATTTTTCTCTTATCATCATTTGCCTTGTGACGCTTGGGTTATTTTCTTTCCAGGATCATTGACTTCTCGTTTCTCGCCCTCCTCTCCCAGAAGGGGGGGCCATTCCAAATGTGCCTGTTTCTGTGGCCTCCAAAGCCCCCGAGGCTGAGGACAGCCAAGATGGGGAAGAAGGCGGAGATTCGCTGGAGAGGACCAGCTCGACGATGTCGCCTCCTCCTGCGCTTTTTGAAGATATTGGCATTGGCAAGAAAAGGAAGCGTGCCGAAGAGTTCACTTCCTCGAGTGCCTCCGCTCATAAAACTGCGGCCAGGGAAACCCCCGTGCCAGAGGACGATATAGAGCTCTTCGACCTTATGGAATCGTGAGTGTCATCCTGCTTATTTTCATATACGATCTTTTCCCTATCGACTTTGATAGGTGACCTTGTCTGTTGCTCTTTTCCTTAGTGACGAGGAGGACCCAAAGATATTTGCTGCTGCCGCCCCTATCATTGATACTCCTGTTGTCGACGAACCACCACCGCAGGAGGTTGGTCCAGCAGCGAAATCTTCAAAAGCTTCAAGGAAGCCTATTAAGAAGGTAGTCACTGTTCGTAGTTCTTTGCGTGTGAAGAAATCATCGGATGCCGGTGCTTCTCTTGAGGCCCATCAGTCCACAAGCTCCTCCGACGATGTGTGTGAGAATACTGGCATATTTACTTCTGTTTTTGCATGTTGATACTCATGTGCTATTTCTAAACAGAATTTGATGAAGAAATTTGTCGCCTTGGGCAATGAATGCGTTGAGTATCTGAAGGCTGCTAAGGCCTCCGAGGGTGAATTTCTTTTCCTATCTTTGCTTATCTTGTATGCTTTTCTTTGCTTTTTGCTTGACTTTTCCTTTTCTCCTTGTTGAACTACAGATGCTTTAGCGACAACCAATGCTCGCATTTCGTCGCTGGAAGCTGAACTCAACACTTCTCGGAAGGCTTTTGACGCTGCTACTACTGCCAAGGTCAGTGCTGAGAAGTCGACTAAATCAGCACTGGCTAAGGCAAAGAAAGCAGAAAAAGCCTTGACTGATGCTAACAAGGAGCACCTCCAGTGAGAACAGGCCATGGCTGAGCGGCTAAATACGATGTTTGTTGCTGCTGGAGGTACATACTGTACCTTTCTTTTCCTTTTTGTTGATTTGCTTGCTTTCTTATACTTGCTGATATATTCCTCTTCTGCTATTTTCTGTTTCCTTGCTTTTGCAGAATTCACTGAGGTGTCCTCATCGACTTTGCAACCAGACAACCATGGCCGCAGTTAGCTTACTAGAAGCGAACTAGATATCCATCCGGGAAATCTTCGAGTTGGTTAACCGCGTTCTTACGCGGATTTTTGTCAGGTTGTGGCCTAAGCAAAAGGCGGAGGTGCCAGATAATGATGTGAAGAAACTCGCCCAGGCTTTTGACACCACTGACGACCCCATCCTTCATATGAAGGGCCTCTCTTTGAAGCGAGGTGCCGAGGGGGCCATTGCGCTTTCATATGCACACGGCGAGGAGATTGACTGGGAGAAAGTTAGTTCTTCCCACGGCCGCTCCCGTTAAGAGCTGAAGGCTTTCTTTGAGAAGGCAAAGAGGTTTGCGCTGGGCATCGTGGTGATGATTTCTCCTTCAGCGGCTTCTGCGGCTTCTTCTCCGCCGATTTCTTTGACTCCGGAGACAAGTGGATCCGTGCCTCCTCCGAATGCTGGTGCTGCTTCTGCCACGCTTTCTTCTGCTACGGATCGTGAGGCCGAGGTGGCGTAGACTTGGCCTCCTTTTGTAAGTTTTTAGTTTTTGCTTCTGATGTAGTGAACTCTTAGTCGTATGTATCCCAAGAACTTTATTCAAAGGGCTTGTACTTATGTAAATATTTCTTCTTTTGTGAAATATCGCGTTCTGCTTGGCTTCTGAGATGCTTCTCTTTTTCTTTTCTTTTGGCTTCCAGCCTGTTCGTGCTGGTGGATCATCAAGCCACGATCAGGCTCCATCTCCTGCCAATGCTTTCGACTCCAGAGTTTTGTCGACTTCTCGTCGTTCTTCTCAATGCGTTGAATATTCCTTGAGGATTTTAGATCTTGAGAGCCGGTTGTCTTTGGCGAAACGTCAAGCGCAGATGGCTATGGATAAATCCATCAAAGCTTGTGGCTTTATTAAACAGATATCCATTCTTGAGGATAAGGTGTCGGGTCTGATGGCAAAAATTGTGCATCTCGAAGAATGCGAGTCCTTCCTTATCGGTATTGTCGAGTCTGCTTGTGAGATGTTGTGATGTGAGATTCCTTGTGGCTTCTCTTGTTTCCTTTTATTCCACTACTGCCGTCTAATATCTTTTGTTGTCTTAGGTACTTGTCTGGACTTTGCTGCTGAGGCACGTCGGGTTGTTGAGCAAAATACAGCTCTAGAGAAGGCATCAGAGGGGATCGACAGTTTGTGGTCCGATCCTCGATGCCGTCATGCTGTTGTGTTGCTTCAAGATCGTGCTCAGCATATCGGAGAGGCAGTTGATGGTTGTCGAAGATCTCTCATAACCATGCATTATGTCATGCTTCCTCGCAATCCTCTGCCTGGAAGCTTTCCATTGCTACTCGATACTTTCAGATCCAGTCAGTGAATTCATCGTCTGATAGAGCTGAACTTGGTGGCTGGAGCCAATTTTGCTCTTGGGTGGATGCGTAAGTGGCATCCAAGGCTTAATTATAGTTCCATGTCACTGAGTTATCCTTCAGGTGGAGCTAGTTTGCGAGTTCATCTGGAGAATACCCTGCAGCCTGCCAGAAGGATTATAGCTAGGCTGTTGCGAGAGGATGCCGCATTTTTCTGCGAGCATCATTACTTGGATCCCTTGGGGGTGGATGATTCTGATAACCCAATATTATGATGTACTACTTGTATGTTTTTTGTGTGTATAATGCGAGAGTTTTTATCCTCAGAGCATTTTTACTTTGTGTGTTTGATGCGCTTGCCATGGCTTTTGAAGACACGTAAACTCAAATAAGAGGAACTTTTGTCTTTTATTTATGCATGTAATGTAAGATACATGGGATGACCCAAGAGATCCGGCCAGTGACCTGCGTTCTGGATCTAGAGGGCATTGCCCTGGAAGAACTCGTGGCTTTTACAGCCTTATTTTCCTACTCGACTAATTTGTATGCCTTTTCTCCTATGTTGCTTGAGTCTTCTCTTCTTCTCCTGTAGTCTTCTCTTGTTTGGGTATCTGTACCCGAGGTTTCTTTACTTCTGGCTCCTTGGGGTTTCCTTCGAGTTGCCGTGTCGCTTCTGTAGTCGTGCTTTTTGCTTTGCAGTCAGGTTCTCCGTAGCTTGCCATCATGCCAAAATTTTGGGACATCTTATGAAACTCCTTGTTGCATAAATCTGATAACTTGAAACTTCCTTTTACTATAATAATTCCTTTGGGTCCTGGCATTTTTAGTACCAGGTAAGTGTAGTGAGGGACTGCCATGAATCGCGAAAACTCGGTCTCCTGAGGATCGCATGGTATTGTGATGGCCAGTCCATGACTTCGAAGTCGAGTTTCTCCCTTCTGTAGTTTTGTCGATTTCTGAAACAGACGTTGAGTGCTATTCGACCAAGTGGATAGTTGGCACTTCCTGGGACTATTCCATGAAAGGAGCAATCAGTTGGTTTCAGGAACTCCAATGAAATGTGCATTGCCCGTAAGGTCTTTGCGTATATCAGATTTATCCCACTTCCTGCATCCATGAATATTCTGTCGACATCATAGGTCCCAATTTGAGCTTTGAGTACCAGGGGCGCGTTTCCTGGCCAAGGTACTGTTATTGGGTGATCATCTCTGCTGAATTCTATGGGTTGCTCTGACCAATGCAGATATTCTATTGTTGCTAGAGGTGAAGTTATTGCGAGGTTGACTTGTTGGGTTATGCTTTTCTCCTCTTTGTTCGACTTGGGCACTGGCTGTATCATTGCTGTAATGTGCCCCTTAGATGGAACATATTCTTCGTCATCGTCGTGTCCCTGGTTTGGTTGATCTTGGCTATTTGGAGCTCCACTGTTTCCTTATTGGGTTGCAGGTGTGTTTCTTGTGTTTCCTTCGTACCCTTGCCGTTTTGCCTCGGCTTGCTTGTTGAGTGCTGCTTCCTGCAATTTCAAAAACATCATGCAATCTTTCATCGCGTGTCTGGATACTCGTTTCCCATCGACAAACGTAGAGTGAATATGACATGGTCCATTGAGCATATCTTCTGGTGATGGGTTGTACTCTCTGGACTCCCTTGGCTGAAACTTTTTGTAGTCTTCTTTGCCGTAGCTACGGTATCCCAAACTTTTACGGTCGTTGCTTTGGTAGCTGTTATCTTTGTATCCTGCGGCTACTTGGCTATGAGAGCCGTAGTTGTCGTAATTGCGGGATCTTCTGCGTTGACCTCCATACCTGTTTCCTCTATCATCCTCTGGTGATCGTGTGCGCTTATTGTTGCACGCATCTTCTCCATCTGCAAATCTGATCGCTACATCCATTAGATCTGATACTATTTTTGGCTTGATCCTGCCCATCTCTTCGACTAGGTCTCCTCGCCGTAGCCCGACTATGAATGCGTCTATTGCTTTTTCATCCGAGACTTCGAATGCCGAGTTCTTGATTATACTCCACCTTTGGATATATGCCCGTAATGTTTCCCTGCGTTGCTGCACGCAGGCTTTGACTTCTTCTATAAATGTTGGCCGCTTGTATGTCAACTTGAAGTTACTCGTGAATTGTTTTGTGAGCTCCTCCCAGCTTCCAATTGTTTCCTCTCCTAGTTTGCTTCACCATGACCTTGCTGCACCGGTGTGGTGTAACTACAAACTTTGCATTGCTGTTTCCCTGGTTCCTCGTAAAAAATTTACTGCTTGAAGGTAGTCTGAAAGCCATGACTGTGGCTCCTGAGATCTATCGTACTTTTGTTGGTCATGAGGTAATTTGAAACCTTTGGGTACTGGCATGATGCGAACCCTATGGGTAAAGCATGGCGCCCCCATCTCCTTTTCATCGTCTTCATAGTCATGTGTTTTGTTAGGAGTTCTGGATCGTCGGGTTCCTTTGTTCTTTGGACTGTTGTATCGTCCTGGTGATGGCGTCCTAGATCATTGACTTCCACTTCTATGCCGAGGACTGTTGTGATGACGTGGTGATCTTGGTTTATGGGTTCCTTTGTTGCGATACGCTTCCTCCTCTTTTGCTGATAATTTGTTGCCTACCATCTTCAATCCGTTTAGTGCTACGCGGTTCATATGTTCCCTCGGGACTCCTGGATTTGGTCGTGTTGTATATAGGTATGCTTGAGTCGTCACCAGTGCTACCTCAGGAGTTTTTGGTATAATGTTTCCTTGCTCGTCGACCGATAGAAAAGATGAGTCAAGGTTTTTGGAGATGCTTTGTCTATTTGAGTACTCGAGATTTTCATATCTTGATCCATGTTGATGATGCCTTCTGTTTGTGAATGACGCGTCACTGCGTGCTCTATGAGCAGCGTCACTTGCTGCAATGGCTGAGTCCTTCCTTTTTCTGTATTTCAATTCTCTCCTTTGCTAATTGCTTTGCCTACTGTCTTAGGACGTAATGGTATCCCAAAAGCATGTTTTTGCTAGAATTTGTTGGTATTGGCGTGCCGTGCTCTACGGCTGTTTTGATTATTCTCCACTCATCGACTAATAGTCGAACTTTCTCCCTTGTTGTGAGGAAGTCTGCGGTTTCCCCTTTCCGCTAAGTGGTTTGCTCCTCTGTTTATGTTTGCTGGATTAAGCATTGGATTGTTGTTTTCGTCGAGTTCTTCTGAATTGTCTTCTGTGATGGCAAGTATCTGGCATCGATTGTCGAGTTTGTCGTTGTAACTTGAGAAGATCGAATTGTCATCTCCAGAAAGTTCTAATCCTATCTTCCAGGTGTCTATTGATTGATCTGAGGTGTCGTCATGGTAGATCATCAGATCTTTGAGTTGCGCTTCTAAGTCGAGGTTCTCTATAGATTCGTCGCCTCCTACGATTTTTCCTTCTTCTGCTTCTGCCAAGCTGACCGGCGAATTTACCTCGCTGGAGGAGCCTTCTGATGATTCTGACATTGCTACTGTCTCGGGCTCACTTGCCGACAGATTCGGTTTCATCGGATCTGAAAGGCGAATCAAACCTAGTGATCTGACGTGAAAGTCTAGACTTCCAATCGTCAAATCCATATCTTGATCCATACTCTCGAATACTTGCACGAAACTTGACTGGTGAGGTTGAAAATCGACTGTTCCGAAGGGTATCTGAATTTCATCAACTTGCGGATTGTTGTTGGCTGAAAGCGAAAAAGCCGTCGAATTCATGATTCCAACGCCCAGAGTCCCCACGGTCGGTGCCAATTGACGAGGGGTTAATTCGACAAATGTCCTAGATGAAGGACTTGGGATCGGGGAGATAGGGCGTCGGATGAACTCAGAGGTAAAATCAGTCAAACAAGGTGGCTATGAAAGTAAACGTGGGTGTAAAACCTGGCTTGCTTTTAATCTGTCCCACACCATCCCCTCCTGGCCCCTATTTATAGGTGGCCAGGTCTCGAGGATCGGGTAAGGTCCGATACAGATTACAATATCGACATACGGTAAGAACTCGTATTTCGACTAGTATTACAATTGGGCCTAGCTTAACGGGCCTCAGGGGTACTCAACTGATGGGCTCTATTATCTATACCCTTGTCACAAGGGGTCTTCAAAAACTTATGTGGATGAAATACAATGCCTTATTGAAAAGACTTCTGCAGTTGATCTTAATGCTTCTTTCGAAAATACTTGATTCGCACTTTCTGCGCCCAGCTCAAAGGCGTTAAAGAAAAGCACTCTTAGGAGATAACCCAATGATTTACTTTCAGTTCTTTTTCATTTATTTGAGTCTTGGAAGTTATTACTACTGTAATAACCTCTCCTTATCATTTTTATTTCGTTTTTGTGCCAAGAGAATCCTCTAATTTGAGTGAGGTAAGATTTGGGGATGTTGCTGTCCTGAAACAGATTTCGGTATTGCACCGTAAGAATTCGTGAAAATTCTCAGTATATCTTTTGGACCTGCGATTTCTTGTGCATATGCCCCAGATTATTTCCAAACTTTCATTACTTTAACACTTTTTGATTTGAGGAACAGAAAACCCTCTAAAAATTTGACCTTTGTCAGCTGTTCTGTTTTGACAGATTTCTGCCATTATTTGTGTTTGCCGCTCGATCGCTTTCTTTTTGAGTTCTTTTGATCACAGAACTTTTGGGGAAGTTGCTACAGTAGTATATGCTTTATATGTGGTGGTTTTGAGTTGAAACCTGAAGCAAAAAAAGGGTTGATTCATTCCTATGCTTACACTAATGTTGCTAATAGAATTGTGTTGAGTTTTGTATGAAGGATATTTTCAAGTGTAGGGATTGGAGAATGATGAGATGAGTTGAAGAATGGAAAAAAGCTCAAGATTGAGGATACCCACGCACCCCAAGAAATATCCAAGAGGTACAAGCGTCAAAGCTTGGGGATGCCCCCGAGGCACCCCTTCTTCATCGGCAAAAATCAGGTCGCCTTTCAACACACTATATTTTTATTGCTTCATGCACTATGCATTTTTCTTGGAGCGTCAGTTGTTTTAGTTTTCAGTTTTGTTTAGTTTTGTTTGCTGCAATAAATGGTTGGACCCCAACAAATTTCTTTTGGAGAAGTTGCCTTGCTTTTCATTTGCCAAGAACACTCAGTTTTTCACTCTTATCATTCAACAAGTGTTCTCTTTTTCTAGAACTGCATTTAGCTTTCGTTTTTCGCCTTGATTTGTGTTCAGATCATTTTATATCTTTACATCAAGGTGTATTTTGACCTCTGGTCCATGTTGGTTTTCATCAAAAGAGTTATTTCAAAAAGGTTCGAATGGTGTTGGAAAAGAGAAAAACCTTTATGCAAAAAAGTGGTACAAAAAGGAGCTTGTGTAGACTGTGGCCTAGGCTTTTGCATGTCGTGCTTGATTTCTTTTTGATAGTATGCTTAGTGGTTTTTCTGTAGCATTACTTGTCTCAAATGACTGAGATTGCTTAATGAGCCTTTGAAAAAATCATGCGTTGTTTTAATTATTGGGAAGCATTATTTTGGTTTTCTCCTTGATGCTTTATTTGGGTTGACTTGGCGCATGCTCACACATGTTAGACTCATACAAAGTTGCCATAAGCCTCTATGATCACTTAGTTTTTGAATTTTGATGCCATCTTATGCTTCTTTTAATGTTGCTTTGTCGCTTTGCATGATTATGGCCGTTATTACTCTCTTAGTTGGTCGCTCCCAGTCTTTTGCTAGCCCTCATTTTGTACTGAGTATGAGCTCTACTCGTGCATCCAACTCCTAAAAACCAATTTTGCCATTGTGTCCACTATAAATTCCTATGCATGGTATTTGCAAGCCATTCCAAGTCAATTTCCATGTGCTACCTTTAAAAAAAAAACCTTCAAAACACTTCTCGTTTTGTGACACTGTTTTTAGCTTATGGGGACGTAGTGGTCGGATTTGCTATCTTCCATATTGTTTATTCCAAAAAGAAAATAAAAAAGAGAAAAAAGAAAAGAAAAAAAGGCACTCCTCCATGGTATGTGAATGTTGGTGGGCACCCGATGGAATCGGTTAGCCATGGTTTGAGAAAGGAAAAAAGGTGGGGAGGAGTGCCAAGCTTTATAAAAGAGCACCAATGTGCCAATCTCTCTCTCAAAAACTTGCTTCATTTTTGTATGGAAGATAGTAAGAACCCCATTGCCAGTCATTGACAAAAATAACCACCTCTCAAAACCCAATTTTTATCTCTCTATTTTACAAATGAAAAGCTCTAGCACATGTTTAACTTCTTCCCTCCGCGAAGGGCCTTTCTTTTACTTTTATGTTGAGTCACCACCTTCTATCTTTATGCACCGTCTAAGAGAGCATAGTTGTCATTCTTAGTATAATGTGCATTGTCCCAAAGTTTTCATTGATTGATTCATGATGTTAGTTTCACTTGTTCTTAAATTATTTGTATCTAGTCGCCCTCTTAAACTTGAAGGTGTCATATGCATTTATGTTTTGCTATTCCATGAAGGACAAGCTGAAAACCATTTTCTATGTTTTTCCATATGATTTGAACACATATTTGACTTTCATTGTTTCATTTTCATGATCTTTCATTTGTGTTCTTTTTCATGTTATAACATGGTTGCTAAGTTTCTTCTATCTAGATTATATCTTTCATGACCATGTTTTAAGTTCTTTTGATCCCAGCGCACAACGCTTACATAGATGATCAAGATTGTGTAAGTGCATGTCACCTCAAAAATTATTTCTTTTGTTATCACTTACCTACTCGAGGACGAGCAGGAGTTAAGCTTGGGGATGCTGATACGTCTCAAATGTATCTATAATTTTTGATGCTCCATGCTTGTTTTTACACCATTTGCTTAGTGTTTCGTTACACTTCGTGGCATTTTTATGCATTTTCCGGAACTAACCTATTAACGAGATGCCACAGTGCCAGTTCCCTGTTTTCTGCTGTTTTTGTGTTTCAGAAAAGTTACATAGGAAATATTCTCAGAATTGGACGAAACAAAAGCCAAACGTCCAGAAATTTACCAAAGCTTCCAGAGGACCGAAGAGGAGACGGAGAGGAGCCACGAGCCGGCCACACAGTAGGGCGGCATGGCCCAGGCCCTCGCCGCGCCCCCTATGTGTGAGGCTTCCTCGGTCCACATCTGACGCTGCTCCTTCGCCTATAAAGACCCCCCGACAGGAAAAACCTAAGTACCCGATCAATTTTCTAGAAACACATCGCGATCCGCCGCCATCGTTGACCCGAGATAGGGAGGGTCTAGAAGCTCTTCCCGGCACCCTGCCGGAGAGGGGAATCGCCATTGGAGGTCTTCTTCATCGCCATGCTTGCCTCCGGCGCGATGAGTCAGTAGTCTACCTTGGACTATGGGTCCATAGTAGTAGCTAGTTTGTTGTCTTCTCCACCATGTGCTTCATGTTTAGATCTCGTGAGCTACTTTACATGATCGAGACTACCTTTATGTAATTCTACATGTTGTGTTTGTTGGGATCCGATGAATATTGGTGTTATGATTGAGTTGATGTGCTGAAAATTATCTTATGTTATATCTATGTTGTTTATGATTTTGCATGCTCTCCGTTGTTAGTAGCTATCTTGGCCGAGTAGATACTAGTGACTCCAAGAGGGGGTATTTATGCTCGTAGTTGGGTTCATGCCTCTATTTAATCTGGGGGAGTGACAGAAACCTCTAAGGTAGTAGATGTGTTGTTGCCACTAGGGAGAAAACAACATTCTTATGTCCAAAGACATATGCTTTGTTTACATTACACACTTTGCTTGATGCAGTTATCCGTTGTTCACAACTTAATACTCAAGGGGTCCTCAGATTGATTCCCCGCGAGTGGATTATTAGTCATAGATGCAGTTGGATGGCGGTCTATGTATTTTGTTGTAATGCCTAGAGTAAATCTCATAGTGATCCTCTCGACATATGCACGTTATCTTTACTCTATCAATTGCCCAACTGTAATTTATTTACCCAGCATGTTGTTATTTATCTTATGGAGAGACACCACTAATGAACTGTGGACCCCGGTCCAATTTCCTTTATGTTGCTATCACCTGTTTACTTTACTCGCATACTACTATTGCTTTCCACTCGATATGCGCATTCCTTTGTTTACAGCAAACCGGTGAGATTGACAACCTCATCGTAAGTTGGGAGCAAAGTACTTGGTTGTGTTGTGTGCAGGTTCCGCGTTGCAGCTGGCAAAGCAAAGCACTGGATGAGGCGCCTTATAAATTATCCGGAGCTATCGCGAAGCTAGCAAGCATCACCTTCTTGAGTTTGGCTTTTTCCTGGATTTGACAAACCTTGGTTTCTTACTGAGGGAAAATTTGCTACTGTGCTCATCATACCTTCCTCTTGGGGTTCCCAACTGGACGGTGAATTTACATCAACACCGTGCCGCATCACCTAGTCAAATGCTTGCAAGTTGTGTCAATGCAATATCATCGAGAGGTCCCAGAGAATATGTTCCCATCATCGGGTCAGACAAATTCCACTCTTGATCCATAAGCCTCAACTAATACTTTCTAACAAGTGTATAGCTATTAAGGCCCGTTATCGTAGTACCCATGGGGCCCGTTAGATAGGCCCAAGCATAGATGTAGTAGAAATATGAGGTGACATCGTATATAGACATTGTAATTTGTATTGAACCCGACCGGATCCTCGAGACCTGGCCACCTATAAAAAGGGGCCAGGAGAGGCCGGCCAGGGATAGATTGAGATTGAGCTAATTGAGTACAACGCTTATTCTCGACACACACAAAACCTCGCCTTGTTTGTCTGATCTTTACCTTTGAGTTCATCTGACACCCTCTTCCCCCGATCCTAAGTCCTTCATCTAGGACATTTGCTGAGTTAACCCTCATCAATTGGCTCCGACCGTGGGGACCTTCGGTGTTGGAATCCTGAATTCGACGACTTTTTCGCTTTCAGCCAACAGCAACTTGAAACTCGACGAAAACCATACATTTGGAAGCCTAAACTTTCACGTCGGTTCTTTGGGTTCAATTTGCCTCTCAGATTCGACGAAATCGGGTGAGTAGGTAGAGAAAACCCCGATTGTGGCGATATCAGAATCATCGTTCAGCTCTTCCAGCGAGGTAAACTCACAGGTCAGCATCACGATGACAGAAAACATAGAAGACACAATCGAAGAACTCGACGAAATCATGAGAAACCTTGACTTAGGAGAAGCATCGGATCACTTAGACTCCAGCCAGAATTTTAGCAGAAGCAGACCAGCGGACTTCACCACCCAAAATTGTAACATCCCGGGATTTTCTTTTTGATAGTATGCTTAGTGGTTTTTCTGTAGCATTACTTGTCTCAAATGACTGAGATTGCTTAATGAGCCTTTGAAAAAATCATGCGTTGTTTTAATTATTGGGAAGCATTATTTTGGTTTTCTCCTTGATGCTTTATTTGGGTTGACTTGGCGCATGCTCACACATGTTAGACTCATACAAAGTTGCCATAAGCCTCTATGATCACTTAGTTTTTGAATTTTGATGCCATCTTATGCTTCTTTTAATGTTGCTTTGTCGCTTTGCATGATTATGGCCGTTATTACTCTCTTAGTTGGTCGCTCCCAGTCTTTTACTAGCCCTCATTTTGTACTGAGTATGAGCTCTACTCGTGCATCCAACTCCTAAAAACCAATTTTGCCATTGTGTCCACTATAAATTCCTACGCATGGTATTTGCAAGCCATTCCAAGTCAATTTCCATGTGCTACCTTTAAAAAAAAACCTTCAAAACACTTCTCGTTTTGTGACACTGTTTTTAGCTTATGGGGACGTAGTGGTCGGATTTGCTATCTTCCATATTGTTTATTCCAAAAAGAAAATAAAAAAGAGAAAAAAGAAAAGAAAAAAAGGCACTCCTCCATGGTATGTGAATGTTGGTGGGCACCCGATGGAATCGGTTAGCCATGGTTTGAGAAAGGAAAAAAGGTGGGGAGGAGTGCCAAGCTTTATAAAAGAGCACCAATGTGCCAATCTCTCTCTCAAAAACTTGCTTCATTTTTGTATGGAAGATAGTAAGAACCCCATTGCCAGTCATTGACAAAAATAACCACCTCTCAAAACCCAATTTTTATCTCTCTATTTTACAAATGAAAAGCTCTAGCACATGTTTAACTTCTTCCCTCCGCGAAGGGCCTTTCTTTTACTTTTATGTTGAGTCACCACCTTCTATCTTTATGCACCGTCTAAGAGAGCATAGTTGTCATTCTTAGTATAATGTGCATTGTCCCAAAGTTTTCATTGATTGATTCATGATGTTAGTTTCACTTGTTCTTAAATTATTTGTATCTAGTCGCCCTCTTAAACTTGAAGGTGTCCTATGCATTTATGTTTTGCTATTCCATGAAGGACAAGCTGAAAACCATTTTCTATGTTTTTCCATATGATTTGAACACATATTTGACTTTCATTGTTTCATTTTCATGATCTTTCATTTGTGTTCTTCTTCATGTTATAACATGGTTGCTAAGTTTCTTCTATCTAGATTATATCTTTCATGCCCATGTTTTAAGTTCTTTTGATCCCAGCGCACAACGCTTACATAGATGATCAAGATTGTGTAAGTGCATGTCACCTCAAAAATTATTTCTTTTGTTATCACTTACCTACTCGAGGACAAGCAGGAGTTAAGCTTGGGGATGCTGATACGTCTCAAATGTATCTATAATTTTTGATGCTCCATGCTTGTTTTTACACCATTTGCTTAGTGTTTCGTTACACTTCGTGGCATTTTTATGCATTTTCCGGAACTAACCTATTAACGAGATGCCACAGTGCCAGTTCCCTGTTTTCTGCTGTTTTTGTGTTTCAGAAAAGTTACATAGAAAATATTCTCAGAATTGGACGAAACAAAAGCCAAACGTCCAGAAATTTACCAAAGCTTCCAGAGGACCGAAGAGGAGACGAAGAGGAGCCACGAGCCGGCCACACAGTAGGGCGGCATGGCCCAGGCCCTCGCCGCGCCCCCTATGTGTGAGGCTTCCTCGGTCCACATCTGACGCTGCTCCTTCGTCTATAAAGACCCCCCGACAGGAAAAACCTAAGTACCCGATCAATTTTCTAGAAACACATCGCGATCCGCCGCCATCGTTGACCCGAGATAGGGAGGGTCTAGAAGCTCTTCCCGGCACCCTGCCGGAGAGGGGAATCGCCATCGGAGGTCTTCTTCATCGCCATGCTTGCCTCCGGCGCGATGAGTCAGTAGTCTACCTTGGACTATGGGTCCATAGCAGTAGCTAGTTTGTTGTCTTCTCCACCATGTGCTTCATGTTTAGATCTCGTGAGCTACTTTACATGATCGAGACTACCTTTATGTAATTCTACATGTTGTGTTTGTTGGGATCTGATGAATATTGGTGTTATGATTGAGTTGATGTGCTGAAAATTATCTTATGTTATATCTATGTTGTTTATGATTTTGCATGCTCTCCGTTGTTAGTAGCTATCTTGGCCGAGTAGATACTAGTGACTCCAAGAGGGGGTATTTATGCTCGTAGTTGGGTTCATGCCTCTATTTAATCTGGGGGAGTGACAGAAACCTCTAAGGTAGTAGATGTGCTGTTGCCACTAGGGAGAAAACAACATTCTTATGTCCAAAGACATATGCTTTGTTTACATTACACACTTTGCTTGATGCAGTTATCTGTTGTTCACAACTTAATACTCAAGGGGTCCTCGGATTGATTCCCCGCGAGTGGATTATTAGTCATAGATGCAGTTGGATGGCGGTCTATGTATTTTGTTGTAATGCCTAGAGTAAATCTCATAGTGATCCTCTCGACATATGCACGCTATCTTTACTCTATCAATTGCCCAACTGTAATTTATTTACCCAGCATGTTGTTATTTATCTTATGGAGAGACACCACTAATGAACTGTGGACCCCGGTCCAATTTCCTTTATGTTGCTATCACCTGTTTACTTTACTCGCATACTACTATTGCTTTCCACTCGAGAGCCGGCCTTAAGTACCCTGCACCCTCTTCTCTCTTCTCTCCCTTCCTCTTCTCGAATCGGGCCGCCAGGCTGCGGAATTTTCTCGCCGTCCTCCACCGATACAGGGAGCTCGACCTCCAAATTCCGGTGAGTCCCGGCCGCTCCGCCGCTCCTCCCCTGCACCTCTCCCTTCAACTCTCTCGTGCGCACCTCCTCAGCGTTTTTGTTTGACCTAGGAGAGCCCCGAACGTCTTCCTCGACGATGTCCAAAGCCACCGTCTCCTCCAGCTGCCCCTCAAGCGCATCACAGGAAGCAATCACTGCCGCCGTTCACACATTCGAGCTTGTCGTCCTCTTCTGCATCGCGTCCGCTACTCCATCACCGTCGCTGACCACGGGAGGTTCGCCGCCGTCGAGCTCCAGTACGCCCTCGCCGGATTTCTTCTCGCCGGTGAGCTCCACCTCCCCTTTTCTTTTATGCCCGCTCGATCTGCATCCAACGGCCAAGATTAGAAGGACATACCAAAACGGTATCGGCCAGTACCGTGCCGCCACGTCACCTGCCCCTCGTCAGTCCCAGTCAAACCAGTCAAATTGAAATTCAAATTCGAAATTCAAATTTCAGATTCTGTGCTGATATTGTAAAATCGATATAAAATAAAATACTTGGCCAAAAATTACAAATCAGGTATCCCTGAAATCCTTGAAATGTGTACAATCCATTTCTGTAGAGAAACTTCAGGGGTACTGTATAAGTTTTTGAAGTGAAAAATAAATTGGAAAAATGACTTGTAAACCCCTTTTAATTCATAACTTTTGTTCTGTAGGTCCAATGGCTACAAATTTGTATTCTATGGATTCCTTGGAACATGTAGATAAATCTAGAATAAAAAGTTTTCAAACTTGAAATGTGCACAAACTTGCTACTGTTATATTTAATCAAATCACTATTTTGGACCTCATTTGATTTCAGAAAATGATTTTGGGGTAAAACCACTTGCAGTAGCTTCATGTTACTGTCATCTATCTAGTGGTATCTTAAACCAATTTTTACAGAACAGTACCAAACCAGAACCAATTTTGGGAAGTGTTAACTCAATTTTCCAATTAACTATTTTGTTAATTGCTTTGCTAATTGTTTAAGAAAGCTGTTCCAACACCACTCTTGTTTTCTAAACAGCATAGAACACTAATTACAACATTTTCACACACTAGTTTAGTGTGTGAAATTAAAATGACATTTGCATACATCCATACATGTCTATGGTTGCCATTAGAAATAGATTATTTATGCTTGTTCCATTTTGTTTAGATTGTGAAGAGGAGCAGAACACCCTCTATGATTGTTGTGAGTGTGCAGGCTGTTACCAAGGCAAGTGACACTCATTCTTCTACCTATGTTTACTACTGCATTAGTGTTTTACCAGTAGTATGTATGATAGGTTGTTTTTTTTCAATAAGTTTGTGCAATGCTAGATCCTAGTAGTGTGTAGTTAACACTTGAACCCCAACCTTTGCTAGGATTGCTACTGTTGTTTTGAAAGTGTTGTCTGCTGCTTATTTAAAAGTAACAACTTCAATGAATCACTTGGGTACAATGATAGTTTGGGTTAGTGACTACTCAGGGCTGCATGCCCAGGGGAAGGACCTAGAGTATGTGGTGTCTGGTTTAGTTAGTGGCTACTCAGGGCTGCATGCCTAGGGGAAGGACCTGGAGTATGTGGTGTCTGGTTTAGTTAGTGGCTGCTCAGGGCTGCATGCCTAGGGGAAGGACCTAGAGTATGTGGTGGCTTGAGAGTGCACTTATGTTTGTACAGAAGAATCTCAACACCTTTTTCTAATTATTTAAAATTTGATTGGTCATTCGAGGGATGGACTCGGGTGTCTAAGTAGTTCAAGATAGACTTAATCATATGGGGTCATTTTGAGGGATGGACTCGAGTGATTTTCATGTGCTCATCTCAATAACCTTTTCAAAGAAATTAAAAATGTTTTGATATAGGTTAAAACTTGCTTTATGCAAATTAGCCAAAGATCCACCAGCTAAATATCATGTAGATAGTTCTTTCACAACAGCCACCAAATAAGTGTCATTTGCCAGTACATCATTGTACTGACCCCCTTTCATGGGGCTGCATAATCAAATGTGCAGGTTCTTCTGGTGAGGAGTAAGATGTTTAGGATCTCGAGTCTGCATACCAACATGACTGCCTGTGGCGCATGGTGAAGATGGAGGCTCACTACTACCCTAATTCCGTTGTGTTCGAGATGTGTTGAACTCTGTTATTTGTCTCAGTCCATGAGACTATGATGGTTTGTAATAATTGGAGACTTATGTATATGGATCCACGTTGAAATCTTTGATACTATGCAATAAATACTCTATTCTGTTCTGTGGTGCTATCATTGATCCAGGGAATAGCACTTAACACAGGTGTTCCACCTTAATCCAAAGGTGGGGCATTACAAAATGGTATCAGAGCATAGTGTTGCCTATAGGATCGAGACCCTAGGTTTGGATTAGAAATAGGAAGTCCTTAGGATAAAAATCTCTATCTCATCTTGCTTCTATTTAAATTTTAAAACAATGTTTGCATCTGGAAAACTCCTTGTATTTCTCTCCTACTTCATTTTCAAATGATCACTTTAGATGACCCAACTCTAGAAGCCATCAAGAAATGGAGCAATGAAGACAGTTATAGAATAGACCACCATTACTTCTAGCTTATAGAATCAACGATAACCTAATGATCATACCAAATTGGTGTATGACCATGTCATTTTGTTAGCGTGTTTTCCAAAACCCATCAAAAGGATTTCCAATGACTGTTTGATTTTAGCTTGTTTGCTGCTTGGAACGTTGTATTGTGCATGGGTAGGAAGATTTTCTCCTTTAGTTCTATCTATCTGTTACTTACCTGTGCTAAAACCACCTCAGATGCCGCCTCGCCGTGAAAACAACAACAACAACAATGTCATTCAACAGCTAGCCACAGCTCAGGCGCAGTTAATGCAGATGATGACCCAATTCATCCAAGCAAGTGCCAACAACATGAATAATAACAACAATCCGCCACCACCACCCCCACCCAAGGTTGATAGGTTGGCACGTTTCCTGAGGCTCAGGCCCAATAAGTTTTCATCTGCCATAGACCCAATAGTGGCCGATGACTGGCTGCGTTCAGTCAGCAAGGACTTGCTTACCTGTGAGTGCACAGATGCTGAAAAGATTAGATTCACTGCCCACCTACTTGAGGGACCAGCAGCAATGTGGTGGGATACCTACCAAGTCACCAATCCGATTGAAGGTCTGGACTGGGACACTTTCAGGGAAGGCTTTCGTAATGCTCATATCTCCACGGGCATTATGAATCTAAAGAAGTATGAATTCCGCACTCTGAAGCAGGGTGGCCGGACACTGAAGGAGTACATGGATGACTTCTGCTCTCTATCTAGGTATGTACCAGAAGACATCGACACTGATGCCAAGAGGAAGGATAAGTTTCTCCGAGGACTCAAAGGGGAACTAAAGATACCTCTGTCAGTGGCATATGCTCCAAGCTACCAGGCTCTGCTAGACCAAGCTGTCACTCTGGACAACAACATAAGGAAGGAGGAAAACTGTAAGAGGAAGTTTAGCAACGGCAAGACTCACACCGAACACTCCCACAAGAGACACCACTCCTCTAGAGGAAATGGAAATGGTAGCAACTCAAATGGCCATGGGCACAATGGTGGAAACCAGGGAAACCATTCCAATGGTCACCATAATGGAGGCAATGGTCACCACAATGGAAACAATGGGCATCTGAATGGAGGAAATGGGCAACACCCTCAGAAGTCGGGAACCAAGAGGGACCTCTCTCATATCACTTGTTTCAAGTGCAGGAAGACTGGACACTTTGCAAATGATTGCCCTGAGAATAAGCCAGATGAAAATGCCAAGCCCAATCCATTCAAGAAGGGACATGTGAACCACATCAATGTTGAAGAAGTGATGGGTACGTTTCCACTTAACTCCTTTACAGCATTGGATTCTATTTGATAATGGAGCATCATATTTATTCATATCAAGATGCATTGTGAGCAAACATGCATTTTCCCACTGGGGTATTAGGAGGAGCAATTACACCCACCACCCCAGCGGAAGAGGATTAGATACAAATTCTGTTTGGAAATTAAAATTATCAGGCTAAACAATCTTAAGGGGGTTAGCCTAGAAGTTATGGACATGGTAGGGAAGTGTTTTATTTTACCAGAAGAAACCATCAAGTTCTGTAGAGCACAGAGGAGTCACCACACATTGGATGATACTTGAAAGTATGGAGATACCCCTCGAGAAACAATACCCATACCTATTTTGCTAGCCTTTTCGAAGCTCGAGGGCGAGCTTCATCTTAAGGGGGTTAGTTTGTAACATCCCAGGATTTTCAAAAATTTAAAACCAGCATGCATACATTCATATTTGCATTTTGAAGCAAAACTTGGTTTTAAAATTTTCCATTAAGAGGCTTTCATTTTTAAAAATTGGTCAAATAGTTTTTGTGAGCCAATTTGATTTCTTTAAAACCCTTTTTCTTTTTCTTTTTATTTATTTTCCCTTTTTTGAGTTTTATTTAGTCCAAAAACAACCCTGGCCCATTTTACAAATTTTGCAGTTTTGAAATCATTCAAATCAAAGCAAATTAGAAATCCAAAGTTTTCAAATATAAAAATTCATCATGCATTCATGGCATATTGCATAAGCTTTGTCAATTATAAAGTTTTGAATCACTTTTATTCAAAGAATACTGTTTCATTTCCCCATTTTACACCAAGTTTAGAAACAAAAGGTTTTCAGAAAATATTTATTTAAATAGCTCCATTTGTTTGTGGAAGCTATTTTAAATTCTTCTAGTAAATATTCTTTTTTTACAAAATAACACTAAACCTTTGTTTATGTGTCTAAAGCACACTTTTTAAAGTGCAAAAGTGGTCAGATTTGAATTTATTCAAATCAAGCTTGTAGAGCTTTTTCAAAACCAAAAACAGAAAATAGAAAACAAAAAGAAAAAGAAATCAGAATAAAAAAAGAAAAGGGAGGTGCCTAGCCCAACTGGGCCACACCCGGGGCCCAAATCCAGTCGAGCCAGCTCGGGAAGCCATCCCAGCTCTTCCCTCTCGCTCTCTCTCGCTGCCTGATGGGACCCACCTGTCGGCAGCTTCTCCTTCACCTTCCTCTTCTTCTCCCTCTCTGGTTTGGAAACCACCGGCGTTACTCCTGCCCCCGCTAACCTCGCGTGCGTTAATGCCTTCGAGAGCCGGCCTTAAGTACCCCGCACCCTCCTCTCTCTTCTCTCCCTTCCTCTTCTTGAATCGGGCCGCCAGGCTGCGGAATTTTCTCGCCGTCCTCCGCCGATATAGGGAGCTAGAGCTCCAAATTCCGGTGAGTCCCAGATGCTCCGCTACTCCTCCCCTGCACCTCTCCCTTCAAATCTCCCGTGCGCACCTCCTCAGCATTTTCGTTTGACCCAGGAGAGCCCCGAACGTCTTCCTCGACGACGTCCGAAGCCGCCGTCTCCTCTAGCCGCCCCTCAAGCGCGTCATAGGAAGCAATCGCCACCGCCGTTCACACATTCGAGCTCGTCGTCCTCTTCTGCGTCGCGTCCACTACTCCGTCACCGTCGCTGACCACCGGAGGTTCACCGCCGTCGAGCTCCAGTACGCCCTCGCCGGATTTCTTCTCGCCGGTGAGCTCCACCTCCCCTTTTCTTTTCTACCCACTCAATCTGCATCCAACGGCCAGGATTAGAAGGACATACCGAAACAGTATCGGCCAGTACCATGCCACCACGTCACCTGCCCCTCGTCAGCCCCAGTCAAACCAGTCAAATTGAAATTCAAATTCGAATTTCAAATTTCAGATTCTGTGCTGATCTTGTAAAATCGATATAAAATAAAATACTTGGCCAAAAATTACAAATCAGGTATCCCTGAAATCCTTGGAATGTGTAGAATCCATTTCTATGGAGAAACTTCCGAGGTACTGTATAAGTTTTTGAAGTGAAAAATAAATTGGTAAAATGACTTGTAAACACCTTTTAATTCATAACTTTTGTTCTGTAGGTCCAATGGCTACAAATTTGTATTCTATGGATTCCTTGGAGCATGTAGATCAATCAAGAATCAAAAGTTTTCAAACTTGAATTGTGCACAAACTTGCTACTGTTAAATTTAATCAAATCACTATTTTGGACCTCATTTGATTTCAGAAAATGATTTTGGGGTAAAACCACTTGCAGTAGCTTCATGTTACTGTCATCTATCCAGTGGTATCTTAACCCAATTTTTACAGAACAGTACCAAACCAGAACCAATTTTGGGAAGTGTTAACTCAATTTTCCAATTAACTATTTTGTTAATTGCTTTGCTAATTATTTAAGAAAGTTGTTCCAACACCACACTTGTTTTCTAAACAGCATAGAACACTAATTACAACATTTTCACACACTAGTTTAGTGTGTGAAATTAAAATGACATTTGCATACATGCATACATGTCTATGGTTGCCATTAGAAATAGAGTATTTATGCTTGTTCCATTTTGTTTAGATTGTGAAGAGGAGCAGAACACCTTCTGTGATTGTTGTGAGTGTGCAGGCTGTTACCAAGACAAGTGACACTCATTCTTCTACCTATTTTTACTACTGCATTAGTGTTTTACCAGTAGTATGTATGATAGGTTGTTTTTTTCAATAAGTTTGTGCAATGCTAGATCCTAGTAGTGTGTAGCCAACACTTGAACCCCAACCATTGCTAGGATTGCTACTGTTGTTTTGAAAGTGTTGCCTGCTGCTTATTTAAAAGTAACAACTTCAATGAATCACTTGGGTAGAATCATAGTTTGGGTTAGTGACTACTCAGGGCTGCATGCCTAGGGGAAGGACCTAGAGTTTGTGGTGTCTGGTTAAGTTAGTGGCTACTCAGGGCTGCATGCCTAGGGGAAGGATCTGGAGTATGTGGTGTCTAGTTTAGTTAGTGGCTGCTCAGGGCTGCATGCCTAGGGGAAGGACCTAGAGTATGTGGTGGCTTGAGAGTGCACTTATGTTTGTACAGAAGAATCTCAACACCTTTTTCTAATTATTTAAAATTTGATTGGTCATTCGAGGGATGGACTTGGGTGTCTAAGTAGTTCTAGATAGACTTAATCATATGGGGTCATTTTGAGGGATGGACTCGAGTGATTTTCATGTGCTTATCTCAAAAACCTTTTCAAATAAATTAAAAATGTTTTGATATAGGTTAAAACTTGCTTTATGCAAATTAGCCAAAGATCCACCAGCTAAATATCATGTAGATAGTTATTTCACAACAATCACCAAATAAGTGTCATTTGCCAGTACATCATTATACTGACCCCCTTTCATGGGGCTGCATAATCAAATGTGCAGGTTCTTCTGGTGAGAAGTAAGATGTTTAGGATCTCGAGTCTGCATACCAACATGACTGCCTGTGGCGCATGGTGAAGATGGAGGCTCACTACTACCCTAATTCCGTTGTGTTTGAGATGTGTTGAACTCTGTTATTTGTCTTAGTCCATGAGACTATGATGGTTTGTAATAATTGGAGACTTATGTATCTGGATCCATGTTGAAATCTTTGATACTATGCAATAAATACTCTATTCTGTTCTATGGTGCTATCATTGATCTAGGGAATAGCACTTAACACAGGTGTTCCACCTTAATCCAAAGGTGGGGCGTTACAAAAACGGTGGTGTCTCCAACAACATACACCAAGTATGCGTTATCATAACTGAGGCAGCAGAAGACGACGATGGTGTGGACAACATGGTAGTCAACGCACAGGGTGGCAACCCGAAGAATAACGATAGGAAGGAGAAGGAGAAAGTATATGTCTCGGCCGGAGAGTGGAGAATGCATCCAGGGATGAAGATTTATACCGTTGGAGGCTCGAGGCCCAAACGACAATCGGTGGCGTGGCCTGGCAGGGGGGCCGCACCACACATACTCATTCGGCCCCTAGGCCTTGTCTCCTTGACTTATTCATCTCGAGGTGCTTCTCATGGTAAAATATTAACGCTCAAAAATCCCAAGTCAATTTGAGTTTGGGAAGGTCCATGAAACTTAAAAATATGCAAAACAGAGTTTTCCTGTCCTGCACAGTTATAACCAAAATAAGGGGGATCGATGGAAAATCCCCATAAAACATGATTATAAAGACTAATAAAATTATAATATGTAGGAATATGCATCAATAAACTACAAAGTTCATGCACATATTTTTCATGCATCAACATCCCCAAGCTTAACCCATGCAACAAGAACTTTGGAGTTTATTGCTTCTAAGAATATAACAAGTAGTAATGCATATGATAGATGATTCACTCTTTAATGTAAAACAACAAGCAAATGAGATATAAAGTCGTACTTCTAATTCAACTTAGTGATGTCCAACAATCAATAACATAGTGCAAAAACAAATAAAAGTACTATGGTCATTAAACATGCAAGTGCTTGTGCTTTGGAACTTTTTGTTATTTCTTTCTTCTCTTTCTCTTGAATAAACAACCACTGAAAGTAAGTAGGGAGTATATATGTGCCAAGCTTTAAATCTAAAGTGAAAATGCTATTTTGAGGGTTGTGCAACCCAAGTCAATTGTAGTGAAAAGCAAATATGGTTTACATGATCAACACTTTACTAGTTGTAAGTCTCATACCCTGTTGTTAATAGTACCTACACCTCATGCTACTAAACTCTAGAATTACCATAGACTTCCATCGTATGCATATTGTTTCAACCAAGTGCTCGCAAAGAGGTACCTCTATGCCACCTGTACACGCCTTCTAGATTTTCATCTTCTTGCAAAGGCAATACATACCAGGACGACAGGACAACAGATAAATGAACTCCTCTTAAAGTACTCAATTATGTAGTAAATTAAAATTGTTTAAGCTAATGAGGAAGTCCATGCTGAAACTTCTACCATGATTAGGCATGGTTTCGGTTAGAGGCCCAATGCTCTTCTCTAACAAATATGCACACTTGAATCTTTAACATGATAACTCCCGCTCACTTCACACCGGAAAGATATGTATAACCCAGGGTGTATGACTGATGCATGCAAAATTCATGCATGAACTTTGTAGTTTATTGTTACATATTCCAACATATTTACTTGTTATGAGATGTTATAATCATGGTTTGCATTGGTTTCGGGGATTTTCCAAACAATCCCCTCTCTTTTGGTTTTAACTTTTTTTGCAGAAACTGCTTTGTTTAGCGTTTTTGACTTTCCAGGAGCTACGGGACTTGAAATAGAGCTATGTCAACGGGAATAGTTAGATAACTAGGTGATACCCCACGCGTTGCTGCGAGAATTACATGCACATGATTTAGCTTATTTAAAAAAAATCTTATTTAGATATTAGATGGTCAATGTGGAATGGAAGTCGACAGTGTATGGACTACAATTTTATTTGTGTAGACAGAAATGTGTTTACTGATGTTGAATACGAAAAATTATCTTATGGGATTGTTGCATATATTATTTAGAAGTGAGAAGACATGCATTATAACTAAAGTAGAGTATAGAAACCGCAACTTTGATTCAATTCCAATCTCCATGTGAGTGATTTCACTAATCTCTTCTAGAAAGGTAAAGAATAATATAGTGTAATTTAACCTCCAACAATATACACTGGTGACGTAGTAAAAAAAATTAATGCTATTAGCTACGAATGATAGTAAAAAAATAACTATTTCCCTCATACACAATTGCATTAACAAAATTCTTGCTACCAGAAGCAAGCAAGAAGCACACTGATTCAAAATTGAAGGGTGTAAGGACAATAGGAAAACTTCTTTAGTAACATTGACATTGTTACTAATGTTAACTTTATCACTCCCGTGGTTTCTGGCCAAGATGCTTCTTGTAGATTTGCTTAGCAGCATTTTGTCGAATATTCTGAGCACCACTATTAAGCAGAATTTTGATCATCAAATTGAATGAATAAGTATCGAGTATGAATGAAAATAGAAAGGGAAAAAAATATTTGATTGGCTGAGTGCACACACATAGACGAAAGAGAGAGACAAAAACATCTATGAAAGGCACTACTTAGCTTTGGCCGTGGAGCTGCCATATAGTCTTAGATATACTTTTCAAGTCTTCCAGGGTGCGACCACCGCTGATAATACACAAGAGCAAATGGCAGCGTTGTTGATCACCACAGTTATATGAAGCTAGACTACCTGTCTAAAGTGTCGCCCTCATGGTGAACTGGACCAGCTCGAACGGGCGGCAAAGCACTGAAGGGCCGCCCGTAACGGCGGACATGACTGCAATATTAAAATTTCTACCAGTTGCACGTAGCAGCTGTTATAATGAATGCCTTCGTAGGCTGCCTGAAAAAGATGAAGAGACATAAGAGAATTCATCTACTCCATGAGCATGAGCAAAATCAAGCAATGCTTATTTATGTGTTGCATGAGTTGAACCGGACCCGGACTGTGGATTGGTTGATGCGTAAGCATTAAGCACCCATGGATCACGTGGTCTTGGTGGCAACAGCAGCAGGAGCGGATGACTCAAAGATCTAGTCCATCGGCTTGGAAACGACACATTTGCCGGGGACACTTCCATGGCTACTGACTACACATAAGTAGATGAGGCGCACAAATCAACTTCTCTATATACGATTTCCTGCAGTACTGCTTGCCGCCGCTGGGGTGGCCGGATCTCCAAATAAGTCATGAGCCCATGACACTGGTGGAAAAAAGGCCTTCAATCCCGGTTTGTAAAGTCCATTAGTCCCGGTTGTAGCAACCGGGACTAACAAAGCGGGACTAAAGGCTCCAGCCTTTAGTGAGCCTTTAGTCCCGGTTGCTTACGAACCGGGACCAATGGTCCTCCACGTTGCCCGGGGCATGTGCTGCGGCTGGAGGATCTTTGGTCCCGGTTCGTAACACGGACCGGGACTAAAGGTCCATTCGGAATAAAATTGTATTTTCTGTTTCGGAATTTCTGTATTTTCTTTATTTTCTTTATTTCGCTATTATCTAATCATCTCTATTATCATATCTCATATCAAATTAGATACGTATGGCTCTCACTCTATATCTTAAATCAATTACAAGTACTTATGGTCCTCACTTCCCAATCGGTCACCCATCCTCACACTGCTCCATCCTTAGCACGCTTAACTTCTCCATTCCTTCCCTACTAGCTTTCAAGACTGCGCTCGCGACTTCTTGATAAAGGTATGCTACCAATTCTATTAACCTATACACTTTGGTAATATATAATATTACTTTTTTAAATTCCAAATAAATTCACAAAATAAGAAACAATGATTAAGAATAATAAGCACCAATGAATTTCAAATAATCTTTATGTATAATTTAATTATTAATTTTTAATAATTAAAATATTCAAAAAAGCCAAAATACTTGAAAAATCACAAATTCGAAAATTAATAGACTTTGTTAACCGAAACAAAGGGAGTACATTTTTCCAAACATACTCATCGACATGGCTCAAAGGGAGTACATTTTCCAAGCAAGCTCATCTAACATTTTTCCATACATAATCATCCATCTAATTATTAAGGTTAAGACGATCAACATGGCTATTGTAGCCCTTTAGCTTCCAGAATCTCCTAGCAATCTCAAAGCCTAGGCGAGCGTCTAAAGCGGCATATAATAATTGGTTGAAGCTCAATGGAACTTTTTCCCAACCAAATATTAGTTCATCTTCTTCATCATCATCTTCTTCTTCTTCTTCTTCTCCCTTTTTCTTGTACTTCTTCTTGTCCTTCTTCTTCTTGTCCTTCTTTTTCTTGTCCCTCTTCTTGTTCTCAAGATGTGTCCCAATAGTAGCATTGGCCAAATCATAGAGACTTGGCGTTAGCTTGCTAGTGGGATTTGGGACAACCTTTTGAAGATCATACACAGATGGAATAATAATTCCATATGACCTTAGCATGCGCAGATCATTGTTGATAGCCGCACCACAAAACTTGATGGTGGTGTCCTTCAAGAAGTCCTTGAGTAGTTGCGGCATGCCATTGGCCTTGCAAATTTGGAAGATCAATATCTCAGACGCCACCGAGAGTTGAAGGACGGTGGCACGTTGAGGGCGCGCGTGAGTGGTGAACTCACAGTCCAAGCCCACGCACTTGGTCGGTGCGTCGTCGAGGAACCGACGCTTGACGGGGTGGATCCACTTCTCCACCCTCGAAGCATGGAGAGTCTCCGTGATGGTGAAGTTCATCTCTTCAATGATGACGTAGTAAATCCGAGACCTTGGAAAAATTTGCTCCTCCATTGAGTCGAGGGAGAGAGAGCTCTCGAGGGCACCGGCGTGGTATGGTGATATGTGGAGAGATGTTTGGGGAAGAAGAAGCTATGCAATGGTGTGTGCTTAGATGATCAAATGTGATGCTATATATAGTGTAGAGAGAGGGAGATGAGCACGCCGGCGATGATGAATGCAGGCGAGTCTCCAATGCGGTTGCCGGCGCTGGTTCCCGATCAGCGCGCGCGACTACGAAGCATCGTCGTTAATGTCGATCGATCCGAAGCGTTGTTGATCGATAACTGGCACGAAGTGGGCGGTTCGTTTGAACGGGTCATTGGTCCCGGCTCGTGGCACGAACCGGGACTAAAGGGTGACCTTTAGTCCCGGTTTGAGCCACGAGCCGGGACTAAAGGGCTAGGGGGCATTAGTCCCGGTTGTTGGCTGAAACCGGGACTGAAGGACCCTTTTGAACCGGGACTAATGCCCCCTGGCCCACATTTTGAAATGAATCGGGACTGATGGCCCCTTTAGCTGCGGATCGAATTTGGTTCGGGACTAATGGGATGAATGGAAGCCCTTTTTTCCACTAGTGTGAGGCTGGTCGGCAAGGTGGAGAGGACAAAGTTAATTTCGCTTCAGTACGAATGGGGAGATGTTGTGTAGGAGACGACGCAAAGCGAGCTGATCAGACTGATAATTTATAGGAGACTATGGATGGAGGAGTTCCCGTGAGAATAGGAAAAAGATCAGAATGGAGATAAAAATTTGGTCATCAATACACGGTGGGAAACTGGGCATAGGAGAATACAAAGAGGCGGCGGCCGATCATTTGCCTAGCTAATGAGGAGACGCATGGCCAAGAGTAAATCACAAGAATAAAAGCGATGGGTGAACACCAATGGTAAAAGTTGACGTGACATGGTAAGATAGAGGAGTGGTCTGTAGATTTGCAATCAAATGGATATTAACAATTGGGATGATGTGGCTACACCAAATTTTAGCTTGCAAACATTAAATGAATCTTAGTGGGGATGAACTTTATATATAATATAGATTTCTGTACGAACAAAAGTAGCTAAAGTAGAGCCCCGGGGGCCTAACGAGCTGCAAATGGCAGGCCCAATAAGGCAGCCCGCGCCACCAGTACTCGTTTGTGATTCGTGTGTCAGATGCCGTCCGTTTTCGCATGGTTTTCTTTGTATTGACCTAAAACCAATTATATAAAGGGTCCCCTAGGCGTTCTCAAAGGGAGGCAGCAGAGAAAACACGAAAGACATGAAACAGAGGCTGCTTCGAGTCGCCAGAGGAAGATCGGAGGGGGGATCATTTCCGGAGTCTCCTTCGGCCACCTCTCCTCCTTCAACAACACCACCTCCTTGCTCTCCACCATGACGGGGAGAGTAATTCACCCCCTGTACTATGGGTTTGTGGTGGTAACTTAGTCCAATCTCTCTATGTATTGTCATTGTTGAAGTCCATATGATGTGCCTTTCATGATTATCGAACTATCTATGTAATTCCTATGGTGATTATTGTGTTATGAGATGATATTTGTTATGCATCTACTTTTGTGTTGAGACTTTATGGTTTGTCATACTTTGGGATTGCACCTAAGATACATGCAATGAATTTATCTATACATAATGCCTTGTCTATCATGTAATGAGGTGCTTGACACCACCGAGTGTTGGTAGATTGGAGAGTTGTGAAAGCACATAAATTTATAAATCATTGCATTAGTGTCTTAGGATATGTATTTCCTATAGAGTATGATGTATGTGTGTAAAGTGATGTCCGAGGTGACAGTCGGCATAAGCATCGGGGGACAACAACGATGTAGAAAGCATCCTTTATCTGGGGGTAAAAAGGGAGAAGTGTGACGTGGTGGAGTGATAGTCCATGCTCTAGGGTGACACCAGAACACATATGGGTACTTCTTTCAACTATATGTTTTAGGACATATAGCCACCATACATTAAAGCATAACACTTTGTATTTACTTTTATCATCTAATACATGATCATCGCTATAGAGAGAGAGAGAGAGAGAGAGAGAGAGGATTGAGTGAACCATGAACCCATGTCCATTGTTCCTATTAACGCAAACTCCTTGTCTTGTCCTCTTGCATTTAGAGGATTGGGAAACTTTTATTCGTGTTTTGTTACCTTTTAATTTATTCCACTAAATCAACCCTCCTTGTTACTTCAAATTGTGTAGTGCATAAACAACTAGAATTGTGACACTCTAGTTGGAGAGAGTAATATCTTTTCCTTCTTGCTCCTGCGGATCGACACTCATACTTTCACATTGAGAGGTGCTATAGTGATCCCCTACACTTGGGGGTTATCAATGACAACAACATAATTAAATTTAAAAGTCTTGTTCCATGACAGCATGGTTTAACTTAACCCCAACTAATAAAATGGCAAACATACAACTTACATAAATGAACTCCACCGTATACTACTACTTTCTCATGAGCTTCGAATTTCACAATAAAAAGGATAATTTTGAAATATAAAGACATGGCACATATACTATACTTGGAATAGAATTTTGCTATGTAGGTAGGTATGGTGGAGATTTTGCGGAGAAGTATGGCTCAAGGTATTTGGATATATAAGTCTTTGCTTACTTTTTCTTTTTCTTTTCTTTTCTTTTCTTTTCTTGGCCATTGGAAAGGTATAAAAGACACAAGCATGCATAATGTCCATAATGCTACACATTTATTAATAAACTAAGTAACTCAAAGTTAACCAGCAATGTGCAAAGAAGAAATAGCACTCAATACGGCACTAGCAAATTACTATTCAATCAAAGCATATAAAGCATAGAACATAAGCATTACTTGTATTGTTGCCTTCTTTTCTTCCCAACTTTTCTCTCAATTCCTACAGTAGATTTCTCATAAATATAAAGTAAACCTACAGGTTGTTGTCTATTTAATCAAAACAAAAGATGCAAAAGAAAAACTAAAACCTAGATGCAGACGCTCCAAGTTTATGTAACGGTAAAGTGATGCTCAAAAAACAAGGCAAGAATAGTATGCAAGCCGAGAAGTTGATAGGTCCACGTGGTTGACATGGGGAATCCCATACCTTATGGTGTTATCCATTACTTAGATAACTCCTTTCTCGATGATTATTCCTTCCCTATGAAAAAACTTCACCACAAAACTATTTCCCACCTCTCTTCTAGAGTGACTGATATTAAAGGGCACAAAGATAATATAAGTGCTGCAAAGAAAACTCAAAATAAAATTTGGTGCAAGGTTTCCAGAGAGTGTATTAAGTTGCCAACATTCACTAAATATCAAAATACTCAAAAAGAATCATCTTGAGACTCAAACAAACATTCAAAACAACAAAAGATAAAATCTGTCAATAAAAACAGCAGCATCTTGAGACTCAAACAAACGCTCAAAACAACAAAAGACAAAATCTGTCAATAAACACAGCAGCAGTTTGGCGAATTTTTCCGCCCCTCTTAAACAGGTCACGAATTTTTTTATTTTTTTATTCAGGTAGAGTATGAAAAGTTGAAATTTGTATAAATAGCACAGGTCTATAGGAGTTACAGAAAAAGAATGAAAAATCATGCACTAAAAAAGTGCTCCACAGATTTCAGCATCTCCAAATAAGTATTGCAATCTTGGAACATCCAAGATGGGTCAAACTTGGCACTTTATTTTTGCTATAGTATTCTTGATACATAAAGAATACAAAAATAAGACTCAAATAAAATTACTCTGATCCAAGAGCAATGAAAACAAAACCAAAAAAGTAAATACTACCGTGTTGCCTCCCGTAAAGCACTTTCTTTATAGCCATATAGCTAGGCTTTTTACCTTCTTGCTTCAAGATGGGCAAGTGTCATGAGGGCACTTGTACTTTGAACATTCACCTTCTTCCTTGGAATGTGCTCCATACACTTCTTATGTGGGAACTGGAATTTCACATTCCCTTCTTTGGAGTCAATAACTGCACCTGTTGTTCTCAAGAAAGGTCTCCCAAGGATTATAGGACTTGAGGAATTGCTACTCATGTCCGTAATGCTAAAATCAACAGGTACAAAATTCGTATGAAGGTCAGTCATAACATCATTTATTCTATCTAAGGCATGCTTGGTAGAATCATCAGCAAGTAATAGATCAATATCACATTTTCTAGTTTTTTTGTCAAGATTAAGTAAATCATGTAGTTCTTTAGAGAGGATGTTTACGCTTGATCCCAAGTCTGAGATAGCATGGTGTGAATTTTTTCCTACAACAATAAGTATTTTTGGGATCCATACATCCCCAAGCTTATGTGGTATCATAGCCTCATTGTTATAGCATTGTATCTTTTCCTTAATGACATGATTGACTATATAGGATCCAAAACCAGTTTGATGAACATTAAAAGAAGGATCATTAGCAAAACTTTGCAATATATTGATGAGTTCATTCAATCTACATTTATCAAGATCAAGTAGAGGTTCTTTAATATTATCAGAGAGTATTTTTACTTCCTATACTTATTTTTCTTCCACCACCATAATTGATACGTCTCAAACATATCTATAATTTTTTATGCTCCATGCTTGTTTATGCACCATTTTCTTTGTGTTTCGTTTACACTTCATGGCGATTTTATGCATTTTCCAGAACTAACCTATTAACTAGATGCCACAGTGCCAGTTCCCTGTATTCTGCTATTTTTGTGTTTCAAAAAAGTTACACAGGAAATATTCTCAGAATTGGACGAAACAAAAGCCAAGTCCCTAATTACCTGACACGAAGACGGAGTCCAAAGGAGAGCAGGAGGCAGACCAGAGGCCGGCCACACCATATGGTGGTGCGGGCCCTGATGGCATGTAGATGTCCGCCCAGTTAGGAACCCCAAGAGGAAGGCAGGATGAGTGATACATCGCAAACATATCTATAATTTTTGATGCTCCATGCTTGTTTACACACCATTTGCTTTGTGTTTTCTTACACTTCGTGGCATTTTTATGCATTTTCCGGAACTAACCTACTAACAAGATGCCACAGTGCCAGTTCCCTGTTTTCTGCTATTTTTGTGTTTCAGAAAAGCTACACAGGAAATATTCTCGGAATTGGACAAAACAAAAGCCAAACCTTCTATTTTTCCTGAAGCATCACAAAGTCCGAAGATGAGACAGAGGGGGGCCAGCAGCCAGGCTCACCCTAGGGTGGCGCAGCTTACCCTGCCTGCGCCACAAGGGGGTGAGGCCAGCTAGCCCACCTCCTGATGCTACCCTTTCGCCTATATATTCCCCTCAATGGGAAAAACCTAAAGGACGGATCGCTTTTCCTCGAAACATACTGCAAGCCGCCGCCATCATCGTCACGAGATCGGGAGGATCCAGGAGCTCTTCCCGGCACCCTGCCGGAGGCCTTCTTCACCACCATGGTCGCCTCCGGAGTGATGTGTGAGTAGTCTACCTTGGACTACGGGTCCATAGAAGTAGCTAGATGGTCGTCTTCTCCACCATGTGCTTCATATTTAGATCTTGTGAGCTGCCCTACATGATCAAGATCAACTTTATGTAATTCTACATGTTGTGTTTGTTGGGATCCGATGAGTATTGGTACTATGTTAAGTTGATGTGCTGAATTATATATCTTTATGTTATCTCTATGTTATTTATGATCTTGCATGCTCTCCGTTGCTAGTAGATATCTTGGCCGAGTAGATGCTAGTGACTCCAAGAGGGAATATTTATGCTCGATAGTTGGGTTCATGCCTCTAGTAATCTGGGGGACTGACAGAAACCTCTAAGGTTATAGATGTGTTGTTGCCACTAGGGAGAAAACAACATTCTTGTGTCCAAGGACATTTGCTTTGTTTACTTTACGTACTTTGCTTAATGCAATTATCCGTTGTTCGCAACTTAATACCCAATGTTTGCTTGGACGACATTCGGAGGGTGGATTATTAGTCATAGATGCAGTTGGATTATGGTCTATGTATTTTGTCGTAATGCCCAGAGTTAATCTCATAGTGATCCTTGTGACACATGTACGTTACCTTTACTCTATCAATTGCCCAACTGTAATTTGTTTACCCAGCATGTTGTTATTTATCTTACGGAGAGACACCACTAGTGAACTATGAACCCCGGTCCAATTTCCTTTACATTGTTATACCATTTACTTTACTTGCTTGTTTACATTCCCGCATACTATTACCTTTTACCACTCGATACGCTCAATCCTTTTGTTTATAGCAAATCGGTGAGATTGACACCGGTGTAATTTGTTTACCCAGCATGTGTTATTTTATCTTATGGAGAGACACCACTAGTGAACTGTGGATCCCGGTCCTATTTCCTTTATATTGCTATCACCTATTTACTTTACTCGCACTGTTTACTTTACTCGCATATTACTATTGTTTTCACTCGATACACTCATTCCTTTGTTTACAGCAAACCGGGGAGATTGACAACCTCATCGTAAGTTGGGAGCAAAGTTCTTGGTTGTGTTGTGTGCAGGTTCCACGTTGCTGCTGGTGCAAAGCAAAGCCCTGGACGAGGCGCCTTATAAACTGTCCGGAGCTATCACGAAGCTAGCAGGCATCACCTTCTAAAGTTTGGCTTTCTCCTACTGGTTCGATAAACCTGGCTTTCATAACTGAGGGAAGACTTGCTGCTGTGCTCATCATAGCTTCCTCTTGGGGTTCCCAACGGGTGTAATCTATACACCATCAAGCAATTTTTTTTGGCGCCATTGCCGGGGACTGAAGAAGAAGAAGCTCCCACGTCAACGAAGCGCCATCAAAGAATTTTTCTGGTGCCGTTGCCGGGGAGAAAGAAGATTTCTGCAAGGGGAGTCTCTCACGCTCAACCTTTTACTTTGTTTTGCTTTATTTTATTTTTACTTGCATTGTTTTATCAAAAATACAAAAAAAATTAGCTTCCTTTATAGTTGCTTTTACTTTCTTGCTTTTAGTTTTTATAGAATGGGTACTCCAGATAACACCAAGTTGTGTGATTTTACTAGCACCAAAAAAAATGATTTTATCTGCACTCCTATTGTGCCACCTGCTCCTAAGGCAATTTTTTATGAGATCAAACCTGCTTTGTTGAATCTTGTTATGAAACAGCAATTTTTCGGTGCCAGTTCTAATGATGTTGCAGCTCATCTCAACAATTTTGTTGAGCTATGTGAGATGCAGAAGTATAAGGATGTAGATGGTAATATTATTAAGCTTAAGTTGTTTCCTTTCTCTTTAAGAGGAAGAGCTAAGGATTGGTTGGTATCTTTGCCTAGAAATAGTATTGATTCTTGGGATAAGTGTAAGGATGCTTTTATTGGAAAATTCTATCCTCCTGCTAAGATTATAGCTTTGAGTAGTGATATCATGAAGTTTAGACAGTTTGATAATGAACATGTTGCTCAAGCTTGGGAAAGAATGAAATCTATGATAAAGAATTGTCCCACTCATGGAATGACTACTTGGATGATTGTCCAAACTTTTTATGCAGGACTGAATTTTTCTTCAAGAAATCTATTTGATTCAGCTGCTGGAGGCACTTTTATGTCCCTTGATGGTGCGGTGTTGATATAGATGACCGGCCAGTTGGGAACCCCAAGAGAAGGTGTGATGAGCACAGCAGCAAGTCTTCCCTCAGTTATGAAACCAAGGTTTATCGAACCATGATACGTCTCAAACGTATCTATAATTTTTGATGCTCCATGCTTGTGTTTACACCATTTGCTTAGTGTTTCGTTACACTTCGTGGCGTTTTTATGCATTTTCCGGAACTAACCTATTAACAAGATGCCACAGTGCCAGTTCCCTGTTTTCTGCTATTTTTGTGTTTCAGAAAAGTTACACAGGAAATATTCTCGGAATTGGACAAAACAAAAGCCAAACATCCAGATATTAAACGAAGCTTCCAGAAGACCGAAGAGGAGACGGAAGCGAGCCAGAGGCTGGCCTCACCACTAGGGGGCGCGGCCCAGGCCCTGGCCGCACTGCCCTATGGTGAGGGCCACCTGGTCCACTTCTGACGCTGCCCCTTTGATACGTCTCCAACGTATCCATAATTTTTGATGCTCCATGCTTGTTTTTACACCATTTGCCTAATGTTTTGTTACACTTCGTGGCACTTTTATGCATTTTCTGGAACTAACCTATTAACAAGTCGCCATAGTGCCAGTTCCCTGTTTTCTGCTATTTTTGTGTTTTAGAAGTGATACACAGGAAATATTATCGGAATTGGACGAAACAAGTTCCTGAAGTCTTATTTTTCCCGGAAGCTTAGATCCGAAGAGGAGTCGGAGGGGGGCCACGAGGGCCCCACACACTAGGGCAGCGCGGCCCAGCCCGTGGCCGCGCCCCCTACGTGTGAGGGCACCTCGGTCCACCTCTGACGATGCCCCTTCGCCTATAAAGACCCCCCGACGGGAAAAACCTAAGTACCCGATCAATTTTGCAGAAACACATCGCAATCCGCCGCCGTCGTCGACCCAAGATCGGGAGGGTCCAGAAGCTCTTCCTGTCACCCTGCCGGAGAGAGGAATCGCCACCGGAGGTCTTCTTCATCGCCATGCTCGCCTCCGGAGCAATGAGTGAGTAGTCTACCTTGGACTATGGGTCCATAGCAGTAGCTAGATGGTTGTCTCCTCCACCATGTGCTTCATGTTTAGATCTCATGAGATGCCCTACATGATTGAGATCACCGTTATGTAATTCTACATGTTTGGTTTGTTGGGATCCGATGAATATTGGTGTTATGATTGAGTTGCTATACTGAAATATATCTTATGTTATCTCTATGTTGTTTATGATCTTGCATGCTCTCCGTTGCTAGTAGCTATCTTGGCCGAGTAGTTGCTAGTGACTCCAAGAGGGGGTATTTATGCTCGATAGTGGGTTCATGCATCTATTTAACCTGGGGGAGTGACAGAAACCTCTAAGGTTGTAGATGTGCTATTGCTACTAGGGAGAAAACAACATTCATATTCTCAAGGGCATATGCTTTGTTTACATTACACACTTTGCTTAATGCAATTATCTGTTGTTCGCAACTTAATACTCATGGGGTGTTCCAACGATATCCTCGTGAGTGGATTATTAGTCATAGATGCAGTTGGATGGCGGTCTATGTATTTTGTTGTAATGCCCAGAGTAAATTGCATAGTGATCTTCTTGACATATCACGTTTATCTTTATTCTATCAATTGCCCAACTGTAATTTGTTTACCCAGCATGTGTTATTTATCTTATGGGGAGACACCACTAGTGAACTGTGGACCCCGGTCCTATTTCCATCATATTGCTATCACCTGTTTACTTTACTCGCACTGTTTACTTTACTCGCATACTGTTATCACTTTCCACTCGATACGCTCATAACCTTTGTTTCAAGCAAACCGGTGAGATTGACAACCTCATCGTAAGTTGGTAACAAAGTACTTGGTTGTGTGTGTGCAGGTTCCACGTTGCTATTGGCCGAAGACGAGTCAACAAGTGCGCCCTTGTTGGAGTGCTATTAAGCCAGTCTGCATCACCTTCAGTCGTTTGTCTCTCCTCTCCAAGAATGATTAAACCTTGGTTTCTTAACTAAGGGAAAATTTGCTGGTATATTCATCACACCTTCCTCTTGGGGTTCCCAACGGGCTGGTCATTTACCACGCAACAAGCAACAACTTTTTTAGCGCCGTTGCCGGGGAGGAAGTAGAAGACTTCTGCGAGGGGAGTTTTTCGCGCACACATCCTTTACTTTGTTATTGTTTTGCTTTACTTTATTTATTTTACCTGCATCATTTTATCAAAAACCCAAACAAATTAGAATCCTTGGTAGTCGTTATTTCTTTACTTTAGTTTATTATGTCTAGTTCAGTTGCTACTATGTCGCCCGAGGATATGATTTTCACTTTTAAACAAAAGGATGAGGAAAGTTTTAAAGAAGCTTGGTCTAGAATTTATGATTGGCATGGAAAAACTGATCCTAAAATGACCTTGAGTTTGCTTCTTAGTAGCTTTTACTTTGGACTTGCTCTTCATTATAGATATGCTTTGGATGCTACTGCAAAAGGAGATTTCCTTCATTGTGATGGAGATCAAGCCTTCAATATTATAAAAAAGTTGATTACAATTTATAGCATGCCAACCTATTTTGATTCCTCTCTTGTGTGCATTTTTAATAGACTTGATACTCTTGAGACTCGCACTGCTAGTTTGAATACTTGCTACAATACTTTGCGCCAGCATTTTGATTATGTGCCAATAAATTCTGAACCTTCAAGTTGGTATCCTACGGTAAAAATCACCATTAGTGGTGAAACTTTTCATGCTCGTTGTGATATTATGCCAAAGGATGTTTATGAATCTTTGAGTCTTTGGAAGCTTTCTGAGGGGGGAGAAGGAATTTCTCTTACTAACAATGCCACTATATTTCCCATTGGAATAGCTGAAGGAGTTTTTACAAAAGTCCTAAGAAGAATGATATCTACTGATTATCTTGTTATTGAATGTGTAGGAAAAGGACAAATCACACTTGGAAGATCCCTACTGAAGCTCCTGGGTGCCGTCATTGATGTGGGAAAAGGCAATATAAGATTTATCTCTCCACCTTGCAATAGCCATGTATTTCCTAGAGTCAAGAGCAAAGGTAAGAAAGGAAGACGTAAGGCACCCGCTGACCCTAGTGCTTCATCTTTTGATATTACTTGATTCGCAATTTTCTGCGCCTAGCTCAAAGGCGTTAAAGAAAAGCACTCTTGGGAGATAACCCAATGTTTTCTTTTCAGTACTTTTTCCTTTATTTGAGTCTTGGAAGTCATTACTACTGTAATTACCACTCCTTATCCTTTTTATTTCATTGTTGTGCCAAGAGAAGCCTCTAATTTGAGTGAGGTAAGATTTGGGGATGTTGCTGTCCTGAAACTGTTTTCAGTGCTGCACCATAAAAATTCATATAAATTCTCTGTATATCTTTTGGACCTGATATTTCTTGTGCATATGCCCCAGGTTATATCCAAACTTTAATTAGTTGAACACTTTTTGATTTGAGCAGCAGAAAACCCCTCAAAAATTCGGCCTTTGTCAGCTGTTCTGTTTTGACAGATTTCTGCCAATATTTGTGTTTCCCGCTTTATCACTTTCTTTGCGAGTTCTTTTGATCACGGAACTTTTGGGGAAGTTGCTACAGTAGTATATTCTATATATGTGGTGGTTTTAGGTTGAAACCTGAAGCAAAAAGAGGTTGATTATATGTTATGTTACACTAATGTTGCTAATAGATTTGTGTTTAGTTTTGTATGAAGGAAGTTTTCAAGTGTAGGGATTGGAGAATGATGAGATGAGTTGAAGAATGGACAAAAGCTCAAGCTTGGGGATGCCCATGCATCACCCCAAGAAATATCCAAGAAGTACAAGCGTCAAAGCTTGGGGATGCCCCCGAGGCACCCCTTCTTCATCGGCAAAAATCAGGTCACCTTTCAAGACACTATATTTTTATTGCTTCATTCACTATGTGTTTTTCTTGGAGCATCAGTTGTTTTAGTTTTCTTAGTTATTTTAGTTTGTTTTCTGCAATAAATGGTTGGACCCCAACAAATTTCTTTTGGAGAAGTTGCCTTGCTTTTCATTTGCCAAGAACGCTCTAGTTTTCATTCTTATCAAAAACCGAGTGTTCTTCTTTTTCTGCTACTACTTTTGGTTTTTGTTTTCGCCTTGATTTGTGTTCAGATCTTCTTATATTTGTTTATCAAGCTGTATTTTTTCCTCTGATCTTTATTGGTTTTCATCAAAAGAGGTGTTTATAAAAAGTTCGAATGGTGTTGGAAAAGAGAAAAAGCTTTATGCAAAAAAGTGGTACAAGAAGGAGCTTGTGTAGACTGCGGCTTAGGCTTTTTCATGTCATGCTTGATGTCTTTTTGATAGTATGCTTAGTGCTTTTGCTGTAGCATGACTTGTCTCGAATAACTGAGATTGCTTAATGAGCATTTGAAAAAAAATCATGCATTGTTTTTAATTATTTGGAAGCATTATTTTGGTTTTCTCCTTAATGCTTTATTTGGGTTGACTTGGCGCATGTTCACACATGCTAGACTCTTATAAAATCGCAAATAGCCTCTATGATCATTTAGTTTTTGACTTTTGATGCCATATTATGCTTCTTTTAATGTCGCTTTGCATGATTATGGCCATTATTGCTCTCTTAGTTGGTCGCTCCCAGTCTTTTGCTAGCCCTCGCCTTGTACTGAGTATGAGCTCTACTCGTGCATCCAACTCCTAAAAACCAAGTTTTGCCAAAGTGTCCACCATACATACCTACTAGCAATTTGCTATTCCAAGTAAATTTGACTTGCTTTTATTTTCTCTTCAAATTAAACTCTTATCAGTGTTATGCGAAATTTGGTCAGTAAAGCTCCCACGAACCGGAAGGCACACTTTCTTTTTCTTGTTCTTAAAATTTTGACATTGTGGTCTCTTATGTTGAGTTGTTATGCTTGCAAGTTGTAAGTTGGAGACTAGCCCAGCCATGCAGTCATGGGCAAGCTTTCAACATTGCACTTCTTATTTGAGTTGATATCGTGATCTTTTGTTTATGGATGCCCACGGTGTGAAATGAATTGGGAATCTTGTGGGGATCATGGAGTTTGTATATGTGTTAGGGAAACACTTAGGCCGACAATCTAAGCCATGCATATAATTCATGGTGGAAATTTGCAGCATACCTATAGTGGACATTCGACGACGCATCTCAAAATAAAAAGCTAAACAAATGGTAAATAAAAGAGATGTCAAGGTGTTCATTGTCTGCTTGTCCTGTCATTTTGATGTGGGCTTGTTCCATGTCATCGGGCATGGAGGTACCCCATTGGCGGTTCTCGATGATACGTGTATACTTACAATGACAAGAGCCTTGCTTGGGACTCTAAGTAAAGTAGCATAAGGTTTGGGTACTCGTATTCACGGGACACGAGGTTTTCAACTTATGATTTGTCAAGCATATGCATCATAATTGTTCTCGCATTAACTTTAACCATTCAAGATGCTTATGATGGGGGCAATGAGAGCTCAAAGCCGGTAAGTAACATAATTTTTGAAGGTTATAAAACTTGCAATCACTGCTTCCCTCAGCGAAGGGCCTTTCTTTTACTTTTATGTTGAGTCACCACCTTCTATCTTTATGCACCATTAAGAGAGCATAGTTGTCATTCTTAGTATAATGTGCATTGTCCCAAAGTTTTCATTGATCGATTCATATTGTTGGTTTCACTTGTTCTCAAATTATTTGTATCTAGTTGCCCTCTTAAACTTGAAGGTGTCCTATGCATTTATGTTTTGCTCTCTATGAAGGACAAGCTGAAAACCATTTGTATGTTTTTCCTTATGATTTGAACACACGTTTGACTTTCATTGTTTCATTTTCATGATCTTTTGTTTGTGTTCATTTGCATGTTTATAACATGGTTGCTAAGTTTCTATTATCAAGATTATATCTTTCATGCCCATGTTTTAAGTTCTTATGATCCCAGCTCACAATGCTTACATACATGATCAAGATTGTGTAGGTGCATGTCACCTCAAAAATTATTTCTTTTGTTATCACTTACCTACTCGAGGACGAGCAGGAGTTAAGCTTGGGGATGCCTGATATGTCTCCAATGTATCCATAATTTTTGATGCTCCATGCTTGTTTTTACACCATTTGCCTAATGTTTTGTTACACTTCGTGGCACTTTTATGCATTTTCCGGAACTAACCTATTAACAAGTCGCCACAGTGCCAGTTCCCTGTTTTCTGCTGTTTTTGTGTTTCAGAAGTGATACACAGGAAATATTCTCGGAATTGGACGAAACAAGTTCCTGAAGTCTTATTTTTCCCAAAAGCTTCCAGAGATCCGAAGAGGAGTCGGAGGGGGGCTACGAGGGCCTCACACACCAGGGCGGCACGACCCAGCCCCAGGCCGCGCCCCCTACATGTGAGGGCGCCTCGGTCCACCTCTGACGATGCCCCTTCGCCTATAAAAACCCCCCGATGGGAAAAACCTAAGTACCCGATCAATTTTCCAGAAACACATCGTGATCTGCCACCGTCGTCGACCCGAGATCGGGAGGGTCCAGAAGCTCTTCCTGGCACCCTGCCGGAGAGGGGAATCGCCACCGGAGGTCTTCTTCATCGCCATGCTTGCCTCCAGAGCGATGAGTGAGTAGTCTACCTTGGACTATGGGTCCATAGCAGTAGCTAGATGGTTGTCTCCTCCACCATGTGCTTCATGTTTAGATCTCATGAGCTGCCCTACATGATTGAGATCACCGTTATGTAATTCTACATGTTTGGTTTGTTGGGATCCGATGAATATTGGTGTTATGATTGAGTTGCTATACTGAAATATATCTTATGTTATCTCTATGTTGTTTATGATCTTGCATGCTCTCCGTTGTTAGTAGCTATCTTGGCCGAGTAGTTGCTAGTGACTCCAAGAGGGGGTATTTATGCTCGATAGTGGGTTCATGCCTCTATTTAACCTGGGGGAGTGACAGAAACCTCTAAGGTTGTAGATGTGCTACTGCTACTAGGGAGAAAACAACATTCATATGCTCAAGGGCATATGCTTTGTTTACATTACACACTTTGCTTAATGCAATTATCTGTTGTTCGCAACTTAATACTCATGGGGTGTTCGGACGATATCCCCGTGAGTGGATTATTAGTCATAGATGCAGTTAGATGGCGGTCTATATATTTTGTTGTAATGCCCAGAGTAAATCGCATAGTGATCTTCTTGACATATCATGTTTATCTTTATTCTATCAATTGCCCAACTGTAATTTGTTTACCCAGCATGTGTTATTTATCTTATGGAGAGACACCACTAGTGAACTGTGGACCCTGGTCCTATTTCCATCATATTGCTATCACCTGTTTACTTTACTCGCACTGTTTACTTTACTCGCATACTATTATCACTTTCCACTCGATACGCTCATAACCTTTGTTTCAAGCAAACCGGTGAGATTGACAACCTCATCGTAAGTTGGGAACAAAGTACTTGGTTGTGTGTGTGCAGGTTCCGCGTTGCTATTGGCCGAAGACGAGTCAACAAGTGTGCCCTTGTTGGAGTGCTATTAAGCCAGTCTGCATCACCTTCAGTCGTTTGTCTCTCCTCTCTAAGAACGATTAAACCTTGGTTTCTTAACTGAGGGAAAATTTGCTGCTATATTCATCACACCTTCCTCTTGGGGTTCCCAATGGGCTGGTCATTTACCACGCAACAAGCACCCTTCGCCTATAAAGACCCCCCGACCGGAAAAACCTAAAGACCCAATCACTTTTCTAGAAACACATCGCGATCCGCCGCCATCGTCGACCCGAGATCGGGAGGGTCCAGAAGCTCTTCCCGGCACCCTGCCGGAGAGGGGAATCGCCACCGGAGGTCTTCTTCATCGCCATGCTTGCCTCCAGCGCGATGAGTGAGTAGTCTACCTTGGACTATGGGTCCATAGTAGTAGCTAGTTGGTTGTCTTCTCCACCATGCGCTTCATATTTAGATCTCGTGAGCTGCCCAACATGATCGAGACTACCTTTATGTAATTCTACATGTTGTGTTTGTTGGGATCCGATGAATATTAGTGTTATGATTGAGTTGATGTGCTCAATATTATCTTATGTTATCTCTATGTTGTTTATAATCTTGCATGCTCTCCGTTGTTAGTAGCTATCTTGGCCAAGTAGATACTAGCGACTCCAAGAGGGGTTATTTATGCTCGATAGTTTGGTTCATGCCTCTATTTAATCTAGGGGAGTGACAGAAATCTCTAAGTTTCTAGATGTGATGTTGCCACTAGGGAGAAAACAACATTCTTATGTCCAAGGACATATGCTTTGTTTACATTACACACTTTGCTTAATGCAGTTATCTGTTGTTCGCAACTTAATATTCACGGGGTCCTCGGATGATTCCCCGTGGGTGGATTATTAGTCATAGATGCAGTTGGATGGCGGTCTATGTATCTTGTTGTAATGCCCAGAGTAAATCTCATAGTGATCCTCTTGGCATGTGCACATTATCTTTATTCTATCAATTGCCCAACTGTAATTTGTTTACCCAGCATGTTGTTATTTATCTTATGTAGAGACACCACTAGTGAACTGTGGACCCCAGTCCAATTTCTTTTACATTGCTATCACCTGTTTACTTTACTCACACTGTTTACTTTCTTGCATACTACTATTTCTTTCCACTCGATACGCTCATTCCTTTGTTTATAGCAAACCGGTGGGATTGACAACCTCATCGTAAGTAGGGAGCAAAGTTCTTGGTTGTGTTGTGTGCAGGTTCCGCGTTGCTACTAGTTGAAGACGTGCTAACAAGTATCGTTAACGGCGCCCTTGTTGGAGTGTCACTAGGCTAGCAAGCATCACCTTCTGGAGTTTGGCTTTTTCCTACTGGATTGACATACCTTGGTTTCATAACTGAGGGAAAACTTGCTGCTATACTCATCAAACCATCTCTTGGGGTTTCCAACTGGCCGGTCATTTACATTATCAACTACATGCCAACAAAACATCAACAAGTTTTCTGGCACCATTTAGCACCACGCCATCAACAAGTTTTCTGGCGCCGTTGCCAGGGAAAAAGAAGACTTCTACAAGGGGAGTTTTGCACGCACATCCTTTACTTTCTTTTAAGTTTTGCTTTACTTTATTTTTACTCGCATCGTTTTATCGAAAACACACAAAAATTAGTTTCCTATTAGTTGTTATTTTTACTTGTCTGCTTTTAGCTTTGCTAGAATGGCTACTCCTGAAAACACCAAGTTGTGTGATTTTACTAGCACTAATAATAGTGATTTTATATGCACTCTATTGCGCCACCTGCTCCTGCTGCAAATTTTTATGAGATTAAGCCTGCTTTATTGAACCTTGTTATGAAAGAGCAATTTTCTGGTGCTAGTACTGATGATGCTGTAGCTCATCTCAACAATTTTGTTGAGCTATGTGAGATGCAAAAATATAAGGATATAGAGAGTGATATTATTAAGCTTAAGTTGTTTCCTTTTTCTTTGAGAGGAAAAGCTAAGGATTGGTTGCTATCTTTGCCTAAAAATAGTATTGATTCCTGGGCTAAGTGTAAGGATGCTTTTATTGGAAGATACTATCCTCCTGCTAAGATTATAGCTTTGCGTAGCAATATTATGAAGTTTAGCCAGTTTGATAATGAACATGTTGCTCAGGCTTGGGAAAGAATGAAATCTATGATAAAGAATTGTCCCACTCATGGACTGACTACTTGGATGATTGTCCAAACTTTTTATGTAGGACTGAATTTTTCTTCAAGGAACCTATTGGATTCAGCTGCTGGAGGCACTTTTATGTCCCTTACCTTGGGCGCCACAACAAAGCTTCTTGAGAATATGATGGTAAATTATTCTGAATGGCACATCGAGAGAGCTCCACAAGGAAAGAAGGTAAATTCTGTTGAGGAAACCTCTTCCTTGAGTGATAAGATTGATGCTTCAATGCTTATGCTTTCTAATGATAGAACTCATGTTGATCCTAATAATGTTCCTTTAGCCTCGTTGGTTGCTCAAGAAGAGCATGTTGATGTAAACTTCATTAGAAATAATAATTTTAACAGCAATGCTTATAGGAACAATTTTGCTAGTAACAATTATAGGCCGTATCCTTCTACCAATGGTAATGGTTATGGTAACTCTTATGGTAATTCCTCCAACAACACTAGGGCTGCGCCCTCTGAGCTTGAAGTCATGCTCAAGGACTTCATCAGTAAGCAAACTACTTTTAATAAGTCTGTTGAGGAAAAGTTAGGCAAAATTGATATTCTTGCTTCTAAAGTTGATAGCCTTGCTCATGATGTTGAACTTCTGAAATTAAAAGTGTTGCCTAATGATGTGAAGGAGAACAAGACTTTGGCCACTGCTAATGCTATCCAAGTTAGAATTGATGAAAATATTAGGATGCTAGCAGAATTGCATGCTAGGTGGGAAAGAGAAGATGAGATGGCTAGAAAGATGAAGGTATGTACCATTACTACCTCTAATGATGTTGTTCTAAATGCGAGCAATCCTCTTACTTTGATTGGTGTAGAGAAAACTCCCACTCCTTGTGTTAAAAAGCCTAAAACTGCTAAAACTTTTTTCTCAAAAGAGTGCTAAATTTTTTTGGAGAAATGTAGGAGATGATAGCTCTATTTCCTTTAATGATTTTGATATTGATGGCTGCAATATATCTAAAGTTATTTTTTTCTTGCAAAATCTTGCTTTGAGTCCCAATGCTAGTTCTTTAAATGTTGCTTTTACTAAGCATATTACCAATGCTCTTATGAAAATTAGGGATGAAAAGTTGAAGCAAAAAGCTTATATTCCCAAGAAGATAGAAAATGGTTGGGAACACATCATTGATATGCATGTTAATGGTTTTGATTGCCATGCTTTATGTGATCTAGGTGCTAGTATTTCTATCATGCCTAGAAAAATTTATGACATGCTTGATTTACCACCGCTTGAAAAGTGTTATTATGATGTTCCCATTGCTGATGTTGCTAAGAAGAAACCTTTGGAAAGGATTAATGTTGTTCTTATTATGGTTAACAATAACCTTGTTCCTGTTGATTTTCTTGTTATGGATGTTGAATGCAATGCTTCATGTCCTATTATTTTGGGAAGACCCTTTCTTCGAACTTTAGGTGCCATCATTGATATGAGGGAAGGCACCATCAAGTATCAATTACCACTCAAGAAAGGTATGGAACACTTCCATAGAAAGAGGAGAAATTACTTTTTGACTCTATTCTTAGAGCAAATTATGAGCTTGATGCTTCATCACTTGATATTACTTGATTCGCACTTTCTGCGCCTAGCTCAAAGGCGTTAAAGAAAAGCACTCGTGGGAGATAACCCAATGTTTTACTTTTAGTTCTTTTTCTTTTATTTGAGTCTTGGAAGTTATTACTACTGTAATAACCTCTCCTTATCTTTTTTATTTCGTTTTTGTGCCAAGAGAAGCCTCTAATTTGAGTGAGGTAAGATTTGGGGATGTTGCTGTCCTGAAACAGATTTCGGTGCTACACCATAAAAATTCGTGAAAATTCTCAGGATATCTTTTGGACCTGGGATTTCTTGTGCATATGCCCCAGGTTATATCCAAACTTTCATTAGTTTTGTACTTTTCTATTTGAGTAACATAAGGTCCTCGAAAAAATCGACCTTTGTCAGCTCTTCTGTTTTGACAGATTTCTACCACTATTTGTGTTTGCCTCTCGATCGCTTTCTTTTTGAGTTATTTTGATCACAGAACTTTTGGGGAAGTTTCTACAGTAGTATATGCATTATATGTGGTGGTTTTTGAGTCAAAACCTGAAGCAAAAATGGGTTGATTCATTGTTATGCTTACACTAATGTTGCTAATAGAATTGTGTTGAGTTTTGTATGAAGGAAGTTTTCAAGTGTAGGGATTGGAGAATGATGAGATGAGTTGAAAAATAGACAAAAGATCAATCTTGGGGATGCCCACACACCCCAAGAAATATCCAAGAGGTACAAGCGTCAAAGCTTGGGGATGCCCCCGAGGCACCCCTTCTTCATCAGCAAAAATCTGGTCACCTTTCAACACACTATATTTTTATTGCTTCATGCACTATGCGTTTTTCTTGGAGCGTCAGTTGTTTTAGTTTTCAGTTTTGTTTAGTTTTGTTTGCTGCAATAAATGGTTGGACCCTAACAAATTCCTTTTGGAGAATTTGCCTTGCTTTTCATTTGCCAAGAACACTCCATTTTTCACTCTTATCATTCAACGAGTGTTCTCTTTTTCTGCTACTGTGTTTAGTTTTCGTTTTTTGCCTTGATTTGTGTTGAGATCTTGTTATATCTTTAGATAAAGGTGTATTATGACCTCTGGTCTATGTTGGTTTTCATCAAAAGAGTTGTTTCAAAAAAGTTCGAATGGTGTTGGAAAAGAGAAAAAGCTTTATGCAAAAAAGTGGTACAAAAAGGAGCTTGTGTAGACTACGGCCTAGGCTTTTGTATGTCGTGCTTGATGTCTTTTTGATAGTATGCTTAGTGGTTTTGTTGTAGCATGACTTGTCTCAAATGACTGAGATTTCTTAATGAGCCTTTGAAAAAATCATGCGTTGTTTTAATTATTTGGAAGCATTATTTTGGTTTTCTCCTTGATGCTTTATTTGGGTTGACTTGGCGCATGCTCACACATGTTAGACTCATACAAAGTCGCCATTGCCTATATGATCATTTAGTTTTTGACTTTTGATGCCATCTTATGCTTCTTTTAATGTTGTTTTGTTGCTTTGCATGATTATGGCCGTTATTGCTCTCTTAGTTGGTCGCTCCCAGTCTTTAGCTAGCCCTCATTTTGTACTGAGTATGAGCTCTACTCGTGCATCCAACTCCTAAAAACCAAGTTGTTCCAATGTGTCCACCATACATACCTATTAGCAATTTTCTATTCCAAAGTACATTTGACTTGCTTTTATCTATCCTTCAAATTAAACTCTTTTGGTGTTATGCGAAAATTGGTCAGTAAAGCTCTCACGAACCTGATGGCACACTTTACTTTTCTTGTTTTAAAATTTTGACATTGTGGCTCTCTTATGTTGAGTTGTTATGCTTGCAAGTTGTAAGTTGGAAATTAGCCCAGCCATGCCGTCATGGGGCAAGCTTTCAATATTGCACTATCTTTCATTTGAGTTGATATCGTGATCTTTTGTTTATGGATACTCACGATGTGAAATAAGTTGGGAATCTTGCGGGATCATGGAGTTTTTATATGTGTTAGGGAAATGCATGGGCCGCTAATCTAAGCCATGCATAATTCATGGTGGAAATTTACAGCATGCCCATAGTGGACATTCGACAATGCATCTCACAATAAAAAGCTATACCAATGGTAAATAAAAGAGATGTCGAGGTGTTCATTGTCTGTTTGTCTTGTCATTTTGATGTGGGCTTGTTCCATGTCATTGGGCAGGAGGTACCCCGTTGGCGGTTCTCGATGATACACATATATTTACAATGACAAGAGCTTGCTTGGGACTCTAAGTCGAGTAGCATGAGGTTTGGGTATTCGTACTTCACGGGACACGAGGTTTTCAACTTATGATTTGTCAAGCATATGCTTCATAATTGTACTCGTATTAACTCTAACCATTCAAGATGCCTATGATGGGGGCAATGAGAGCTCAAAGCTAGTAAGTACCATAATTTTTGAAGGTTTATAAAGCTTGCAATCACTGCTTCCCTCCGCGAAGGGCCTTTCTTTTACTTTTATGTTGAGTCTCCACCTTCTATCTTTATGCACCATCTAAGAGAGCATAGTTGTCATTCTTAGTATAATGTGCATTGTCCCAAAGTTTTCATTGATTGATTCATGATTTTGGTTTCACTTGTTCTTAAATTACTTGTATCTAGTCGCCCTCTTAAACTTGAAGGTGTCATATGCATTTATGTTTTGCTCTCTCATGAAGGACAAGCTGAAAACCATTTGCTATGTTTTTCCTTATGATTTGAACACATGTTTGACTTTCGTTGTTTCATTTTCATGATCTTTCGTTTGTGTTCTTTTTCATGTTAGAACATGGTTGCTAAGTTTCTTCTATCAAGATTATATCTTTCATGCCCATGTTTTAAGTTCTTTTGATCCTAGCACACAATGCTTACATAGATGATCAAGATTGTGTAGGTGCATGTCACATCAAAAATTATTTCTTTGTTATCACTTACCTACTCGAGGACGAAACAAAAGCCGAACATCCAGATATTAAACGAAGCTTCCAGAGAACCAAAGAGGAGACGAAGCCGAACCAGGAGGTGGTCTCACCACCAGGGGGCGCGGCCCAGGCCCTGGCCACGCCACCCTATGGTGAGCCCCACCTGGTCCACTTCTGACATTGCCCCTTCGCCTATAAAGACACCTCGATAGGAAAAACCTAAACACCCGATCAATTTTCTAGAAACACATTGCGATCCGTCACCGTTGTCGACCCGAGATCAGGAGGGTCTAGAAGCTCTTCCCGGCACCCTGCCGGAGAGGGGACTCGCCACCGGAGGTCTTCTTCATCGCCATGCTTGCCTCCGGCGTGATGAGTGAGTAGTCTACCTTGGACTATGGGTCCATAGCAGTAGCTAGATGGTTGTCTTCTCCTCCATGTGCTTCATGTTTAGATCTCGTGAGCTGCCTTACATGATCGAGATCACCGTTATGTAATTCTACATGTTGTGTTTGTTGGGATCCGATGAATATTGGTGTTATGATTGAGTTGATATGTTATCTCTATGTTGTTTATGATCTTGCATGCTCTCCGTTGTTAGTAGCTATCTTGGCCGAGTAGATACTAGTGACTCCCGGAGGGGGTATTTATGCTCGATAGTTGGGTTCATGCCTCTATTTAATCTGGGGGAGTGACAGAAACCTCTAAGGTTGTAGATGTGCTATTGCCACTAGGGAGAAAACAACATTCTTATGTCCAAGGACATATGCTTTGTTTACATTACACACTTTGCTTAATGCAGTTATCTGTTGTTCGCAACTTAATATTCACGGGGTCCTCGGATGATTCCCCGTGGGTGGATTATTAGTCATTGAGGCAGTTGGATGGTGGTCTATGTATCTTGTTGTAATGCCCAGAGTAAATCTCATAGTGATCCTCTTGACATATGCATGTTATCTTTATTCTATCAATTGCCCAACTATAATTTGTTTACCCAGCCTGTTGTTATTTATCTTATGGAGAGACACCACTAGTGAACTGTGGACCCCGGTCCAATTTCCTTTACATTGCTATCGCCTGTTTACTTTACTCGCACTGTTTACTTTCTTGCATACTACTATTGCTTTCCACTCGATACGCTCATTCCTTTGTTTACAGCAAACGGGTGAGATTGACAACCTCATCGTAAGTTGGGAGCAAAGTTCTTGGTTGTGTTGTGTGCAGGTTCCGCGTTGCTACTAGTTGAAGACGCGCTAACAAGTATCGTTAACAGCGCCCTTGTTGGAGTGTCACTAGGCTATCAGGCATCACCTTCTGGAGTTTGGATTTTTCCTACAGGATTGTCATACCTTGGTTTCATAACTGAGGGAAAACTTGCTGCTATACTCATCAAACCTTCTCTTGGGGTTTCCAACTGGCCGGTCATTTACATTATCAACTACACGCCAACAAAACATCAACAAGTTTTCTGGCACCATTCAACACCACGCCATCAAACCAGTAGGAGAAAGAACCAAAGTTAAGAAGGTGATGCTTGCTAGCTTTGTGACACTCCGGACAATGGCGCTAGAAATATTGTTGGTGTGTCTTCACCCAGCAGCAACATGAAACCTGCACACAACACAACCAACAACTTTGCTCCCAACTTACGATGAAGTTGTCAATCTCACCGGTTTGCTATAAACAAAGGATTGAGCATATCGAGTGGTAAAAGGATAATAGTATGCAAGAAAGTAAACAGTGCGAGTAAAAGTAAAATGGTATAACAATGTAAAAGAAATTGGACCGGGGTCCACAGTTCACTAGTGGTGTCTCTCCAGAAGATAAATAACAACATGATGGGCAACAAATTACAGTTGGGCAATTGATAGAGTAAAGATAACATACATATGTTATGAGGATCACTATGAGATTCACTCTGGGCATTATGACAAAATACATAGACCGCCATCCAACTGCATCAATGACTAAAAATCCACTCACAGGGAATCATCCGAGGACCCCTTGAGTATTAAGTTGCGAACAACAGATAATTGCATTAAGCAAAGTGCATAATGTAAACAAAGCAAATGTCCTTGGACACAAGAATGTTGTTTTCTCCCTAGTGGCAACAACACATCTACAACCTTAGAGGTTTCTGTCACTCCTTTAGATTAAATAGAGGCATGAACCCAACTATCGAGCATAAATACTCCATCTTGGAGTTACTAGCATCTACTTGGCCAAGATAACTACTAGCAACAGAAAGCATGCAAGATCATAAACAACATAGAGATAACATAAGATATATAATTCAGCACATCAACTTGACATAGTACCAATACTCATCGGATCCCAACAAACACAACCTGTATGATTACATAAAGGTGATCTTGATCATGTAGGGCAGCTCAAAAGATCTAAACATGAAGTACATGGTGGAGACAACCATCTAGCTACTGCTATGGACCCGTAGTCCAAGGTAGACTACTCACACATCACTCTGGAGGTGACCATGGTGGTGTAGAAGGCCTCCGACAGGGATTCCCCTCTTCGGCAGGGTGTCGGGAAGAGCTCCTGGATCCTCCTGATCTCGTGATGGCGACGGCGGCGGCTTGCAGTATGTTTCATGGAAAAGAGATCCATCCATAGGTTTTTCCCGTTGAGGGGAGTTTATAGGAGAAAGGGCATCGTCATAGGTGGGGCCAGTTGGCCTCACCATGGGGCGGCGCGGCCAGGGGCTGGGCCGTGCTCCCCTGTGGTGAGCCTGGCTCCTAGCCCCCCTCCGTCTCATTGATACATCTCAAACATATCTATAATTTTTGATGCTCCATGCTTGTTTTTACACCATTTGCTTAGTGTTTCGTTACACTTCGTGGCATTTTTATGCATTTTCCGGAACTAACCTATTAACGAGATGCCACAGTGCCAGTTCCCTGTTTTCTACTGTTTTTGTGTTTCAGAAAAGTTACGCAGGAAATATTCTCGGAATTGGATGAAACAAAAGCCGAACATCCAGAAATTTACCGAAGCTTCCAGAGAACCAAAAAGGAGATGGAGCCGAACCAGGAGGTGGTCTCACCACCAGGGGGCACGGCCTAGGGCCTGGCCGCGCCGCCCTATGGTGAGCCCCAACTGGTCCACTTCTGACGCTGCCCCTTTGCCGATAAAGACCCCCCGACAGGAAAAACCTAAACACCCGATCAATTTTCTAGAAACACATCGCGATCCACTGCTGTCATCGACCCGAGATTGGGAGGGTCCAGAAGCTCTTCCCGGCACCCTGCCGGAGAGGGGAATCACCACCGGAGGTCTTCTTCATCGCCATGCTTGCCTCCGGCACGATGAGTGAGTAGTCTATCTTGGACTATGGGTCCATAGCAGTAGCTAGATGGTTGTCTTCTCCACCATGTGCTTCATGTTTAGATCTCGTGAGCTGCCTTACATGATCGAGATCACCGTTATGTAATTCTACATGTTGTGTTTGTTTGGATCTGATGAATATTGGTGTTATGATTGAGTTGATGTGTTGAATATTATCTTATGTTATCTCTATGTTGTTTATGATCTTGCATGCTCTCCGTTGTTAGTAGCTATCTTGGCCGAGTAGATACTAGTGACTCCAAGAGGGGGTATTTATGCTCGATAGATGGGTTCATGTCTCTATTTAATCTGGGAGAGTGACAGAAACCTCTAAGGTTGTTGATTTGTTGTTGCCACTAGGGAGAAAACAACATTCTTATGTCCAAGGACACATGCTTTGTTTACATTACACACTTTGCTTAATGCAGTTATCTGTTGTTCGCAACTTAATACTTGTGGGGTTCTCGGATTGATTCCCCACGAGTGGATTATTAGTCATAGATGCAGTTGGATGGCGGTCTATGTATTTTGTTGTAATGCCCAGAGTAAATCTCATAGTGATCCTCTCGACATATGCACATTATCTTTATTCTATCAATTGCCCAACTGTAATTTGTTTACCGAGCATGTCATTATTTATCTTATGGAGAGACACCACTAGTGAACTATGGACCCCGGTCCTATTTCCTTTATATTGCTATCACCTGTTTACTTTACTCGCACTGTTTACTTTACTCGCATATTACTATTGTTTTCACTCTATACGCTCATTCCTTTGTTTACAGCAAACTGGTGAGATTGACAACCTCATCGTAAGTTGGGAGCAAAGTATTTGGTTGTGTTGTGTGCAGGTTCCACGTTGCAGCTAGCAAAGCAAAGCACTGGACGAGGCGCCTTATAAATTATCCAGAGCTGTCGCGAAGCTAGCCAGCATCACCTTCTGGAGTTTGGCTTTTTCCTGGATACGATTAAACCTTGGTTTCTTACTGAGGGAAAAGCTTGTTGCTGTACTCATCATACCTTCCTCTTGGGGTTCTCAACGGGACGGTGATTTACATCAACACACCGTGCCACATCAAGACTCTTTTTTGGCACTGTTGCCGGGGATTGAAGAAGAAGAAGCTCCAACGTTAACTACATTTTCCCACGTCAACTACGCGCCAGCAGATCTTTTCTGGCACCATTTCCAGGGAAAAACAAGACTTCTGCAAGGGGAGTTTCGCACGCACATCCTTTACTTTGTTTTAAGTTTTGCTTTACCTTATTTTTACTTGCATCATTTTATCAAAAATACAAAAAAATTAGTTCTTACTATAGTTGTTATTTTTGTTGGTCTGTTATTGTCTTGCTTTATCATGCTTTCTATCAATGGTTGGTTTCTTTGAAACTAAATCTTTTTGGCAAGGTGGGTTCACGGAAGAGCAGCAAAATTATTATGAGGAACATCGCTTGTCACAAAAAGGGAAACACTTACGGGAACAAATTGATAATTTGTATAACATTGCTAGAAATGTGTGCTCTACTTATAATGTTACTTATTGCTTTGATAAATCTTGTTGCTTTAGGAGGTATAAACACCTCCCTTTTCAATGTGAGTATAATGATGATGTTACCATATTTCTTATATTAATGGAAATTATGACTTTTATGATGTGGAACAAATTGAAGAATTTATTGCTTGGAAGGGTGCATTCGAACTTGGTTATTTGCTTGAAAATACTGATGATGCACCTTATAAATATGAGGTTTATGATATACTTAAATTTTTCTTTGATAATTACAAGGAAGGAAATGGCTATATCCTTAAATATCTTAATAGATGCTCTCCAACGGAAGAGACTAATGTCTTCAAGGAGCCTATGGAAGCAGAAATTGCTAAAACTGGAAGCTCATTGGATGAAAAAGAGGAGGAGAGTGATGATCAAGAGGAGGAAGAATGGGGCTACCCATGTCTACCTCCCAATAAGAGTAACTCTTTAACTAATACCTTATTTGATAGCCCTCCATGCTTAACAAAGGAGGATGAGTGTGATATTTATATTGTTGAGTTTGTTCATGATGCTACTAAAAATTATTATGAGAGAGGAAAACATGGTTGTTGGAATTCTCATGTTACTAGAACAGCTCTCTTTATATTTAAAGTTCCGAAGTTGCTCTTATTTTATCTACCCATGCTTGTTACTATGTGCTTCTTCGATTTATTTTCTTACAAGATTCCTATGCATAGGAAGTGAGTCAGACTTAAATGTGTTTTATATTTGCTCCTTGATGCTCTCTTTTGCTTCAATTCATATTTCTTATGTGAGCATCTTCTCAAATTACTGAGCCTAGCTCAAAGGCGTTAAAGAAAAGCACTCTTGGGAGATAACCCAATGTTTTTACTTTTAGTTCTTTTTATTTTATTTGAGTCTTGGAAGTTATTACTACTGTAATAACCTCTCCTTATCCTTTTTATTTCGTTTTTGTGCCAAGAGAAGCCTCTAATTTGAGTGAGGTAATATTTGGGGATGTTGCTGTCCTGAAACAGATTTCGGTGCTGCACCGTAAAAATTCGTGAAAATTCTAAGTATATCTTTTGGACCTGCGATTTCTTGTGCATATGGCCCAGGTTATATCCAAACTTTCATTAGTTTAACACTTTTTGATTTGAGCAACAGAAAACCCTCTAAAAAATCGACCTTTGTCAGCTGTTCTGTCTTGATAGAATTTTGCCATTATTTGTGTTTGCCGCTCGATCGCTTTCTTTTTGAGTTCTTTTGATCACGTAACTTTTGGGGAAGTTGCTACAGTAGTATATACTTTATATGTGGTGGTTTTGAGTTGAAACCTGAAGCAAAAAGGGTTGATTCATTATTATGCTTACACTAATGTTGCTAATAGAATTGTGTTGAGTTTTGTATGAAGGAAGTTTTCAAGTGTAGGGATTGGAGAATGATGAGATGAGTTGAAGAATGGACAAAAGCTCAAGCTTGGAGATGCCCACGCACCCCAAGAAATATCCAAGAGGTACAAGCGTCAAAGCTTGGGGATGCCCCCGAGGCAGCCCTTCTTCATCGGCAAAAATCAGGTCACCTTTCAACACACTATATTTTTATTGCTTCATGCACTATGCATTTTTCTTGGAGCATCAATTGCTTTAGTTTTTAGTTTTGTTTAGTTTTGTTTGCTGCAATAAATGGTTGTACCCCAACAAATTTCTTTTGGAGAAGTTTCCTTGCTTTTTATTTGCCAGGAACACTCCATTTTTCACTCTTATCGTTCAACGAGTGTTCTCTTTTTCTAGAACTGTGTTTAGCTTTTGATTTTTACCTTGATTTGTGTTCAGATCTTGTTGTATCTTTATATCAAGGTGTATTATGACCTCTGGTCCATGTTGGTTTTCATCAAAAGAGTTGTTTCAAAAAAGTTCAAATGGTGTTGGAAAAGAGAAAAAGCTTTATACAAAAAAGTGGTACAAAAAGGAGCTTGTGTAGACTGCGGCCTAGGCTTTTGCATGTCATGCTTTATGTATTTTTGATAGTATGCTTATTGGTTTTGCTGTAGCATGACTTGTCTCAAATGACTGAGATTTCTAAATGAGCCTTTGAAAAAATCATGCGTTCTTTTAATTATTTGGAAGCATTATTTTGGTTTTCTCCTTGATGCTTTATTTGGGTTGACTTGGCGCATGCTCACACATGTTAGACTCATACAAAGTCGCCATTGCCTATATGATCATTTAGTTTTTGACTTTGATGCCATCTTATGCTTCTTTTAATGTCGCTTTGTCGCTTTGCATGATTATGGCCGTTATTGCTCTCTTAGTTGGTCGCTCCTAGGCTTTTGCTAGCCCTCATTTTGTACTGAGTATGAGCTCTACTCGTGCATCCAACTCCTAAAAACAAAGTTGTTCCAATATTTCCACCATACATACCTATTAGCAATTTGCTATTCCAAAGTACATTTGACTTACTTTTATCTATCCTTCAAATTAAACACTTTTGGTATTATGCGAAAATTGGTCAGTAAAGCTCTCACGAACCTAATGGCACACTTTACTTTTCTCATTTTAAAATTTTGACATTGTGGCTCTCTTATGTTGAGTTGTTATGCTTGCAAGTTGTAAGTTGGAAATTAGCCCAGCCATGCCGTCATGGGGCAAGCTTTCAACATTGCACTATCTTTCATTTGAGTTGATATCGTGATCTTTTGTTTATGGATATTAACGATGTGAAATAAGTTGGGAATCTTGCGGGACCATGGAGTTTCTATATGTGTTAGGGAAATGCCTGGGCCGCTAATCTAAGCCATGCATAATTCATGGTGGAAATTTACAGCATGGCCATAGTGGACATTCGACGACGCATCTCACAATAAAAAGCTATACCAATGGTAAATAAAAGAGATGTCGAGGTGTTCATTGTCTGTTTGTCTTGTCATTTTGATGTGGGCTTGTTCCATGTCATCGGGCAGGAGGTACCCCATTGGCGGTTCTCGATGATACACATATATTTACAATGACAAGAGCCTGCTTGGGACTCTAAGTCGAGTAGCATGAGGTTTGGGTATTCGTACTTCATGGGACACGAGGTTTTCAACTTATGATTTGTCAAGCATATGCTTCATAATTGTACTCGCATTAACTCTAACCATTCAAGATGCCTATGATGGGGGCAATGAGAGCTCAAAGCTAGTAAGTACCATAATTTTTGAAGGTTTATAAAGCTTGCAATCACTGCTTCCCTCCGCGAAGGGCCTTTCTTTTACTTTTATGTTGAGTCTCCACCTTCTATCTTTATGCACCGTCTAATAGAGCATAGTTGTCATTCTTAGTATAATGTGCATTGTCCCAAAGTTTTCATTGATTGATTCATGATGTTGGTTTCACTTGTTCTTAAATTACTTGTATCTAGTCGCCCTCTTAAACTTGAAGGTGTCATATGCATTTATGTTTTGCTCTCTCATGAAGGACACGCTGAAAACCATTTGCTATGTTTTTCCATATGATTTGAACACACGTTTGACTTTCATTGTTTCATTTTCATGATCTTTCATTTGTGTTCTTTTTCATGTTATAACATGGTTGCTAAGTTTCTTTTGTCAAGATTATATCTTTCATGCCCATGTTTTAAGTTCTTTTGATCCCAGCACACAATGCTTACATAGATGATCAAGATTGTGTAGGTGCATGTCACCTCAAAAATTATTTCTTTTGTTATCACTTACCTACTCGAGGATGAGCAGGAGTTAAGATTGGGGATGCTGATATGTCTCAAACATATCTATAATTTTTTGATGCTCCATGCTTGTTTTTACACCATTTGCTTAGTGTTTCGTTACACTTCATGGCATTTTTATGCATTTTCTGGAACTAACCTATTAACGAGATGCCACAGTGCCAGTTCCCTGTTTTCTGCTATTTTTGTGTTTTAGAAAAGTTACACAGGAAATATTCTCAAAATTGGACGAAACAAAAGTCGAACATCCAGAAATTTACCGAAGCTTCCAGAGAACCGAAGAGGAGATGGAGCCGAACCACGAGGTGGTCTCACCACGAGGGGGCGCGGCCTAGGGCTTGGCCACGCCGCCCTATGGTGAGCCCCACTTGGTCCACTTTTGATGCTGCCCTTCGCCTATAAAGACCCCCGACGGGAAAAACCTAAACACCCGATCAATTTTCCAGAAACACATTGCGATCCGCCGCCGTCATCGACCCGAGATCAGGAGGGTCCAGAAGCTCTTCCTGGCACCCTGCCAGAGAGGGGAATCGCCACCGGAGGTCTTCTTCATCGCCATGCTTGCCTCCGGCGCGATGAGTGAGTAGTCTACCTTGGACTATGGGTCCATAGCAGTAGCTAGATGGTTGTCTTCTCCACCATGTGCTTCATGTTTAGATCTCGTGAGCTGCCTTACATGATCGAGATCACCGTTATGTAATTCTACATGTTGTGTTTGTTGGGATCCGATGAATATTGGTGTTATGATTGAGTTGATGTGCTGAATATTATCTTATGTTATCTCTATGTTGTTTATGATCTTGCATGCTCTCCGTTGTTAGTAGCTATCTTGGCCGACTAGATACTAGTGACTCTAGGAGGGGGTATTTATGCTCGATAGTTGGGTTCATGCCTCTATTTAATCTGGGGGAGTGACAAAAACCTCTAAGGTTGTAGTGTTGTTGCCACTAGGGAGAAAACAACATTCTTATGTCCAAGGACATATGCTTTGTTCACATTACACACTTTGCTTAATGTAGTTATCTGTTGTTCGCAACTTAATACTTGTGGGGTTCTCGGATTGATTCCCCGCGAGTGGATTATTAGTCATAGATGCAGTTGGATGGCAGTCTATGTATTTTGTTGTAATGCCCAGAGTAAATCTCATAGTGATCCTCTCGACATATGCACGTTATCTTTATTCTATCAATTTCCCAACTGTAATTTGTTTACCCAGTGACGAGGGGTTAACTCGACAAATGTCCTAGATGAAGGACTTAGGATCGGGGAGATAGGGCGTCGGATGAACTCGAAAGTAAAGTTAGTCGAAATAGGTGTGTATCGAAAGTAAACTCGGGTGTTCAACCTGGCTTGCTTTCAATCTGCCCTACACCGTCCCCTCCTGACCCCTATATATAGGTGGCCAGGTCTCAAGGATCGGGTAGGGTCCGATACAAATTACAAATATCGACATACGGTAATAACTCGTATTCGACTATCATTACAATTGGGCCTAGCTTATCGGGTATCAGGGGTACTCAACTAGCGGGCTCTATTAACTATACCCTTGTCAGTAGCCCCTGAGATTCTACCAGAATTGTAGATTCAGGTTGAATCTCTAATCTTCAAATCTTCGACTTGATCAATTCTTCGACTTTAGTCTTTTTTGACTTATTTTTACGATATTCTTTCGCAAGGGGTTTTGATGAGCAAGCCTGACAACTCTGACGGATCAAGAGGTCAGTTAACTGCCGGAACAGATACTTGTCACCTACTTCAAATTCAATCCCCTTGGACTTGAATTCGGGATACCGGTCAAATCCATTCTTTTGCCGCATTTAGGACTTACAAAGAATGAATCCCAGTGGTTCTCAAGGTACCCAATGCGTCCACCAGGATTTTCTTCGCGTCGTAGACACGGATACATACCAGCAGAGCGCATCCATGTGCGTATACCAGGCCACACAGGATGGATCCCGGGGTCTTACCTTCGTGATAAATCACGGCATTCGAGTTTCGTTGTGATAACGCAACTCGAGAATCTTATGTCGCAGTCAGAATTTCGACTCAAAATATTCGGGTTTCTACAACCATAAAACTCGCTCCCGATGGGAGTAATCTCTAATCTTTAATTTGTCGACTACGTAGTCGAAGTTTTGTATGCTTACCCTTCTGCATCTTCAATATTGATCATCTCATCTTTATCGGGTGCGCGCTCAGCGCTCCCGATGGGAGTAGCCCCCGAGGCTATGTTTGGCGACTTGTAGTCAAGCATAGGCTCAAAGTTCAGCTCTTCTTTCTTCTGCGAACCTCTTATTATTTTACGAGCCCCCGAGTCCAAGTCGAGGTTTTCATATCGCATAATCTCTACCCCCTTTTTTTCCCTTCTTCTTTGATATTATCGTCTGCTGTGCGCAGAATTTAACTCCTGTTGTAAATTATGTTCACGGGCTTTGCTGTAGCCCGAAGGCCCAATAATATATGCTTATAAATAAAGCGCCTGCTAATTAAGGGAAAAAACCCTAATCAGACTCCTCCTCTGCCGCATCATCTTCTTCCTCCATCTAGGGTTTTTGCGAGGTTTTTCTGCTGTGCTCATGGCTAATGCTCAAGGTTCTCGTCTGACCCTTGGCTCTCCGGTAGCCCCACGAGGTCGGGGTCACCCTCGTGGAAGTAAGAACAAGAAAACCACGCCGGCCGCCGCAGGAACTTCTTCTAACGCTCCGGCTAAGCGTTGTCCCGGCCGCCCACCTGGTAGCAAGAACAAGTCTAAGGTGACCAGCGCCACTCCAGGCCCTGCTGCTCCTCCTCCTGCTGCGCCTGCCGCTCCCGCTACTCCTCCTGAAATCTTCTCCTTCCTCTGCATTGCCATGGCGCAGTGCCGTGAGATTCAGCGATTACCGCTGAATTTTACGAAGTTTATGGATGGCCGCGAACTGCGAGAAGCTGTTCTCCGTGAACAATCTGGCAGTGGCATCCCATACGAGGTGGAGGTATGGTACGATGGCGACGGCGAGCAGTACTTCAGGGGAGGCTGGTCGCAGTTTGCGGAGGACCATGACATCCGTCAAGGTTTCTTCATGGCCTTCGACTTCCATATCGGGACGTCGAAGTTCGACGTGAAGATCTTCGATGGCACTCTTTGCCAGAAGGAGTACGAAGCTTGAAGTCCACTTCTATTAGGACTTGCTGTGTTTTTCATGTAATTCCTTTTTATCATGTTCTTGCTACCATGCTTATCTGTAATGAATATTGTCCAAGTACTCGATGTCTTTTGCTAGTACCATGAGAACAAGTTATGTTCTGAGGTATGTTTTCCATATATTGGGCTCTTTGCGAACCAAAAAAGGTAGGAATAATGTTGGGTTCTTCTTATGAACCAAATTCTATCAATAGTCGTCGGGTTGTCTAAACATCCTTATAATAAGGGAAAAGCCTCCATCTTGTCATAATAATTTTCGTACGACCCAGGGGTTGAAGCCCCCGAGCGGAGAAGTAACACAAGAATCGTACAATTTTGTCGAGTTCAACCCAAAGAACCCGACCTGTGGCCTCATGTTCTGGGTTCAGAAGGCTAACTCGAATATATTGATACCTCTATATTTAGTCTACGTGTAAAAACGTCGTAGCTGTTCTGCATTCCACGGGTTGCTTTCGTCCTTCCCGGTCTTCTTGTCTTGTAGTCGATATGCTCCTCCTGGTATGACTTCCGTGACGATGTAAGGTCCCACCCAAGGGGACTCCAATTTCCCATGGCTATCTTGCCTGAGTCGCAAAACAAGGTCTCCTACCACGAAGGATCGTGGACGAACTCGACTACTATGGTAGTTTCGTAAGCTTTGTTGATATTGCGTAGCCCTTTCTAATGCTTTGTCTCTTGCTTCATCTAGCGCATCGACGTCATCTTGCAATGCTTCTGTCGATGTCGCCTCATCATATGCTGTCACTCTTGGAGCCTCGTGTGTAACTTCGACTGGAAGCACGGCTTCTGCGCCATGGACCAGGAAGAAAGGAGTTTCTTGAGTTACTGCATTGGGCGTAGTTCTTAGGCTCCAAAGAACGGAGGGCAATTCTTCTACCCAAGCGCTCTTGGCTTTCTCGAGAGGTGCTAAAAGCCTCTTTTTTATTCCACTACTTATCAGGCCATTGGCTTTTTCGACTTGCCCGTTTGTCTTCGGGTGCGCCACAGATGCAAATTTAAGCTTGATCCCCAATCCTTCGTAGTAACTTTTGAATTCTTTTGAAGTAAAATTTGTCCCATTGTCTGTGATAATGCTGTGTGGTACACCAAAACGAAAAACTATCGACTTGATGAAGCTGATTGCTGCTGTAGAATCTTGAGTTGTTACTGGGGCCGCTTCCACCCATTTGGTGAATTTATCGACTGCCACTAGCATATAGACATGCCCTCCAGGCCAAGATTTGTGCAATTTTCCCACCATGTCAAGTCCCCATTGTGCAAAGGGCCAGGATAATGGTATTGTTTGTAGCTCCGCTGCTGGTGCATGTGGTCTGGATGCAAACCTTTGACATGCTTCACACTTTCGAACTATATCTTTTGCGTCCTCGATGGCTGTTAGCCAATAGAATCCCGCTCGAAAAGCTTTTGCCGCTATTGCTCTGCTGCTGGCGTGATGGCCACATACTCTGCCGTGTATGTCTTTCAATATTGCTTGCCCTTCTTGGGGTGTGACACAAAGTTGTAAAACGCCGGTAATTCCTCTCTTGTATAGTTTTCCTTCCAACACGACAAACGCTTTCGCTCTTCGAGTTATCCTCTTCGCCTCCACTGCATCTTCTGGGAGCTTTTTATTTATCATGTACGCAAGATATGGCTGCATCCATGTTTCTTCTATCATCATGACCTCCTCTGGTTCTGTCGTAGCCCCCGAGCCTGCCGTGGTAGTCGAACTTTTAGCACTTTTTATTGATCTTTCTGCTATTTCTTCCCAAAATACTCCAGACGGCACAGGTAAGCATTGTGATCCGATATTTGCTAAAGTGTCGGCTTCTTCATTGCTGTTCCTGCTGATGTGCGAGACTTCGCATCCATCGAACGTTCCTTCTAGATAATGGTACAAATTCTTGTAGGCCATCATGTTGTCATTGATTGCGTCACACCTGTTCATGACTTGCTGAACAACAAGGTTAGAATCTCCAAATATTTTTAGGCGAGTTGCTCCACAAGCTTTAGCCATCTTCATTCCGTGCAACAAAGCCTCGTACTCCGCTTCATTGTTAGAATCCTGCGGGAAGCTCATCCTTAGGACATATTTTAATTTATCGCCATGAGGCGATATCAATACTACTCCTGCGCCTGCGCCTTGGACTCGCTTAGAACCGTCGAAGTACATTGTCCAAGTACTCGATAAATCTGGTGGTCCTGTGCTTTGCAACTCGAGCCACTCTGCTGTAAAATCTGGCAAGATTTGCGACTTGATCGCTTTCCTTTTTTCGTACGTGATGTCCATGGGAGATAACTCGATTCCCCACAAAGAGACACGGCCCGTTGCTAAAGGGTTGTTCAGTATGTTCGATAGTGGTGCTTCATTGACCACTATAATTGGGTGCACAGTAAAATACTGTCGTAACTTACGTGCAGTTGTGAAGACACTATACGCCAACTTCTGATAATGCGGGTACCTCTGTTTGGTTGGAGATAGCACTTCACTGATGAAATATACCGGTCTCTGGACGCCATGAGCTTTGCCTTCTTCACTTCTTTCGACTACTAGAACTGTACTTACCACCTGATGGGTTGCGGCGATGTACAGTAGGAGTGGCTCTTTTTCTTTAGGTGCGACCAGCACTGGCGGCGTGGAAAGCACTTTTTTCAATTGCGCAAACGCTGCGTCTGCTTCTTCTGTCCACTCAAATTTGTCGTCTGACTTTTTCATGAGTGCATAAAAAGGAAGTGCCTTCTCCCCTAGTCGAGCAACGAAACGACTTAATGCCGCGACGCGTCCTGCTAATATCTGTACGTCGTGGAGTTTCGTGGGTTTCCCCATTGTTAGAATTGCTTGAATCTTCTCTGGATTTGCCTCTATCCCTCGTGTTGATACCAAGAACCCCAAAAGTTGCCCTGCTGAAACTCCGAAGGAACACTTTGTCGGGTTCAACTTAAGCTTGAACTTGTTCAGGTTGTCGAAGGTTTCTGCCAAGTCGCTGATTAAAGATTTCTCCTCTCTTGTAGTGATGACTACATCATCAATGTAGACTTGTATGTTGCGCCCTATTTGGCTCCCGAGGCAACTTTGCATCATCCTTTGATAAGTTGCTCCTGCATTTTTTAGGCCGAATGGCATCACTTGGTAGCAAAACACCCCATACGGTGTGATGAAGGCCGTTTTTTTCCTCGTCCTCTTTCTTCAGCTTGATCTGGTTATAGCCAGAATATGCATCCAAAAAGGAAAGCCTTGCGCAGCCCGCTGTTGAATCGATTATTTGATCGATGCGGGGTAAAGGGAAGGGATCCTTTGGACAATGCTTATTGAGAGATGTGTAGTCGACACATACTCTTTGTACGTCTGTGTTCTTCTTGGGTACTATTACTGGGTTCGACACCCAACTCAAAGTTTTGATTTCTCTGATAAATCCAGCACTTTCTAATCTGTGCAATTCTGACGCTATTGCCTTCCTCTTGGGTTCATCGAATCGTCGCAGTGGTTGCTTGACTGGTTTCGCCTTGGGATCTACATTTAGTGCGTGCTCGACGAGTTCCCTGGGAACCCCTGGCATGTCCGATGGACACCAGGCGAAGATTTCCCAGCGCTCACGGAGGAACTCGACGAGCGCGCCTTCCTATGCGGGATCCAAGTTCACCGCAATTGATGTCGTCTTGTTTGGATCCGTAGGGTGGACCTGTATTTTCTTTGAATCCTGCGTTGTGTCGAAAGCCTTATCTGGCAGGGATCATCCAACGTCGGGTAGCACATTATGATCTGTTTCTCCTTTTAACCTCTCGTATTCTGCTGTCATGCCGAAGGTTTGCGCCATCTTGTTGAATTCTCTGTCGCATGTGTTGGCTACTTCAAAGCTCCCTTGTACTGTGATTGTTCCTTTGGGCCCTGGAATTTTCAGCGTGAGATACGCGTAGTGCGGTACTGCCATGGATTTTGCAAATGCTAGGCGCCCCAGGATTGCATGATATTGTGACGGCCAATCCATAACTTCGAACTCCAGTTTCTCTCTTCTATAGTTTTCGCTGCTACCAAAGCAGACATCGAGTTCTATTCTTCCCAAGGGGTAATTTGCTGCTCCTGGTACTATCCCGTGGAAAGAGCAATCTGTTGGCTTCAGACTCGTCGGTGATATGCACATAGCCTTCAGTGTTCTAGCATATATTAAGTTTATGCCGCTCCCTGCATCCATGAACACTCTTCCGATGTCGTACCCTCCTATTTGCGCTTTTAGAACCATAGGCGAGTGGCCCGGCCTAGGAACTTTCCGTGGGTGATCCGCTCTACTAAACTTGACTGGTTGCTCTGACCATCGTAGGTACTCTGTGGTAGCTGGTGGTGACGATATTGCTAGGTTCACTTGCCTGGATATGCTCTTTCGCTCTTTTTTCGACTTGGGCACCGGTTGAATCATGGCTGATATGTATACTTTTGACTCTAGATGCTTTGATAACCTTTGAGTTTGATATCCTTGACTTCTACGTTTTTCTCCTTGCCTTCCTTCTTGGCTCGAGCCCATGGCACCTTGCAACCTTAGGAATGTTCTGCAATCCTTCATCTGGTGATTTGAGACCCTTTTCCCGTCGAGGTACGCGTAGCGGATTCGACAAGGTCCGTATAGCTTATCCTCAGCCGAAGGACCAGAGTATCTTGATTTTTCTGTTCCTTTTGCCTGAAACCTCCTGCTTTCGTACCCTTCCTCTTCTTCTAGTATATAACCTGCGGCTACATGATTTCGCCTTCCTTGGTTACCCCCGCTGTGGTATCGTCTCCTTTGTCGACTTGTTCTGTCAACTTCTGGTGAACGTCCTCTTTTATTGTTATACGCGTCCTCTCCATCAGCGAATTTGTTGGCTTGTTCCATTAGCTCAGTTACTGTCGTAGGTCTTGTTCTTCCTATTTCTTCTACAAGATCTGAGCGACGAAGTCCTTCCGAAAAGGCGTCTATTGCTCGTTCATCGGAGACGTCCTCTGCTGAGTTTTTGATTATACTCCAGCGTTGTATATAAGATCGTAGCGTTTCGCCTTTCTTCTGCACACATGCTTTAACTTCTTCCAGTGATGCTGGGCGCTTGTAGGTGGAACGAAAATTTCTTGCGAATTGACTTTCGAGTTCCCCCCAGCTTCCAATTGATTCGTCGGGTAGGGTGTTCAACCAGGACCGGGCGGCGCCGGTGAGGTGCAGCTGCAAACTTTGCATTGCAGTCGCCTTTGTTCCTCCTAATATCTGCACTGCCTGTAGATAATTTGATAGCCATAGGGTGGGTTCCTGCGACCCGTCGTACTTGTTCTGATCTTGGGGTAGTTTAAATCCTTTGGGTACTCGCGTTTTGCGAACCCTGCGGGTAAAGCATAACGCACCCATATCTTTATCATCGTCTTCGTAATTTTCTTCCCTCCAAGCATGCCGCGATTTATCTACTCGAGCTTGTGCTATTATACTTCTTGCATCCTCCTTCCTTTTCTGTCGCTTTTTCTCTTCTGATGATTCACTATAGTCATCGTTTGAGTACTTGTACCTGAACTTCTCCTTGCCGCTTCCCTTGTAGCTTGTCGACTTCTCCTCTGGGGCTTGCTCCCTGATTTTACCTTCTACTATTCTGAGGCTTCGTATCGCGGCTCGGTGCATACCTTCTCGCGGGTCTCCATGTTCTGGTCTTGTAGCTAGCAAATACGCTTGTGCTGCTGCCAATGCTGCCTCTGGCGTTTTTTGTATCAGGTCATCTTCTTCCTCTTCTAGCTGCGGGGTGGGGCTCCTCGAGTACCCTTCTTCCCTGCCGCATGCTGTCACCCCCCTGTTGTGTTTTGGATCTCTACGCCTTTCTCTGCTATATTCTGAATCTTCGCTATAGTCTTCCCAGTATTCTTCCCTTGATGTACTGTTATTGTCTTGAAACATCATGTCTCTTTCCTCCCTTAGTTTCTTCTTGTGTTGGTATAGTGCATACTGATATCCCATTAGAACTTCTCTTCTCGATCCCTCGGGTACTTCTGTACCATGATTAATTGCTGACGTAATCATTCTCCATTCACCAGCCGAGACGTGGACTTTCTCTTTTCCCTTTTTGTTGTGATCTTTCACTTTGTCGACTTGCCTGTCGACCTTTTTGCTTCCTTCGCTGTTGTTTCCATCTTCTGCTTCAGTGATAATGACGCATAACTGATGTACTTTGGAGACGCTGCTACTTCCTCCGGCGAAGTCCTTTGCGTTGTTGTGTGTTTGACATGCTTTTTCTTCTGAGTCGAGATTTTCCTCAATTTCGTCGCCTTCTGTGATTGATGCTTTTTCTAAGCTGATCTCCGAGTTCACCTCATTGGAAGAGCCTTCTGATGACTCCAATGTTTCCTCTGTTTCGGGCTTTCTTGCTGATGGATCTGGTTTCGTCGAGTCCGAGAGGCGGGATGAACCCGATGGCCCGATGAGGATGCTGAAACTTCCAATTGTCAACTCCGTCTCTTGACTTTCGTTGAGTTCTGATCTGCTGTTGGCTAAAAGCGAAAAAGCCGTCGAATTCATGATTCCAACGCCCAGAGTCCCCACGGTCGGCGCCAATTGACGAGGGGTTAACTCGACAAATGTCCTAGATGAAGGACTTAGGATCGGGGAGATAGGGCGTCGGATGAACTCGAAAGTAAAGTTAGTCGAAAGAGGTGTGTATCGAAAGTAAACTCGGGTGTTCAACCTGGCTTGCTTTCAATCTGCCCTACACCGTCCCCTCCTGACCCCTATATATAGGTGGCCAGGTCTCGAGGATCGGGTAGGGTCCGATACAAATTACAAATATCGACATACGGTAATAACTCGTATTCGACTATCATTACAATTGGGCCTAGCTTATCGGGCCTCAGGGGTACTCAACTAGCGGGCTCTATTAACTATACCCTTGTCACCCAGCATGTCGTTATTTATCTTATGGAGAGACACCACTAGTGAACTATGGACCCCGGTCCTATTTCCTTTATATTGCTATCTCCTGTTTACTTTACTCACACTGTTTACTTTACTCACATATTACTATTGTTTTCACTCAATACGCTCATTCCTTTGTTTACAGCAAACCGGGGAGATTGACAACCTCATCGTAAGTTGGGAGCAAAGTATTTGGTTGTGTTGTGTGCAGGTTCTGCGTTGCAGCTGGCAAAGCAAAGCACTGGACGAGGTGCCTTATAAATTGTCCGAAGCTGTCGTGAAGCTAGCCAGCATCACCTTCTGGAGTTTGGCTTTTTCCTGGATACGATTAAACCTTGGTTTCTTACTGAGGGAAAAGCTTGCTTCTGTACTCATCATACCTGCCTCTTGGGGTTTCCAACTGGACGGTGATTTATATCAACACACCGTGCCGCATCACTCATGTTCGGTCTTCGCGAAGCTTCGGTAAAAATAGGAGGTTCGGCTTTTGTTTCGTCTAATTCCGAGAATATTTCCTGTGTAACTTTATGAAACACAAAAACAGTAGAAAATAGGGAGCTGGCACTGTGGCATCTTGTTAATAGGTTAGTTCCAGAAAATGCATAAAAATGCCATGAAGTGTAACAAAACTCAAAGCAAATGGTGTATAAACAAGCATGGAGCATCAAAAATTATAAATATGTTTGAGATGTATCAAGCATCCTGCTCGTCCTCGAGTAGGTAAGTGATAACAAAAGAATAATTTTTGAGGTGACATGCACCATCACAATCTTGATCATCTATGTAAGCATTGAGTGCTCGGATCAAAGAACTTAAAACATGGGCATAAGAGACATAATCTTGACAATAAAAACTTAGCAACCAAGTTATAACATGAAAAGAAACACAAACAAAAGATCATGAATAATGAAACAATGAAAGTCAAACTTGTGTTCAAATCATATAGAAAAACATAGCAAATGGTTTTCAGCTTGTCTTTCATGGAATAGCAAATCATAAATGCATAGGACACCTTCAAGTTTAAGAGGGCGACTAGATACAAATAATTTAAGAACAAGTGAAACCATAATCATGAATCAATCAATGATGAACTTTGGGACTATGCACATTAAACTCAGAATGGCAACTATGCTCTCTTAGACGGTGCATAAAGGTAGAAGGTGGAGACTCAACATAAAAGTAAAAGAAAGACCCTTCACAAAGGGAAGCAGTGATTGCAAGTTTTATAAACCTTCAAAAATTATGGTACTTACTAGCTTTGAGCTCTCATTGCCCCATCATAGGCATCTTGAATGGTTAAAGTTAATGCAAGAACAATTATGAGCATATGCTTGACAAATCATAAGTTGAAAACCTCCTGTTCCGTGAAGTACGAATACCCAAACCTCATGCTACTCGACTTAGGGTCCCAAGCATGCTCTTGTCATTGTAAGTATATGAATATCATCGAGAACCGCCAACGGGGTACCTCCGTGTCCGATGACATGGAACAAGCCCACATCAAAATGACAGGACAAACAGACAATGAACACCTCGGCATCTTTTTTATTTACCATTGGTATAGCTTTTTATTTTGAGATGCGTCGTTGAATGTCCACTATGGGCATGCTATAAATTTCCACCATGAATGATGCATGGCTTAGATTAGCGGCCCAGGCGTTTCTCTAACACATATACAAACTCCATGATCCCGCAAGATTCCCAACTTGTTTCACATCGCGAGTATCCATAAACAAAAGATCACGATATCAACTCAAATAAGAGAAGTGTAATGTTAAGAAGTGAGCTAGGCTCACTTGGTTAGGGAAGTGGATGTACAACCCAGCCACCCAGGTTCAAATCCTCACGGATCCAGATCTGGATTCTTATTATTAAAAAATAAAAACTCGCCGTAGGGGCTCCCCTACTGCATTTCTTTCAAAAAAAAGAGAAGTGCAATGTTGAAAGCTTTCCCCATGACGGCATGGTTTGGCTAATTTCCAACTTACAACTTGCAAGAATAACGTCAACATAAGAGAACCACAATGTCAAAAAATTTAAAGCGAGAAAAGTAAAGTGTGCCATCAGGTTCGTGAGAGCTATACTGACTAATTTTCACATAACACCAAAAGAGTTTAATTCTAAGGATAGATAAAAGCAAGTCAAATGTACTTGGAATAGAAAATTGCTATTAGGTATGTATGGTGGACACATTGGCATAACTTGGTTTTTTGGAGTTAGATGAACGAGTAGATCTCATACTTAGTACAAAACGAAGGCTAGCAAAAGACTAGGAGCGACCGACTAAGAGAGCAATAACGGCCATAATCATGCATAGCGACAAAACATCATTAAGAGAAGCATAAAATGGCATCACAAGTCAAAAACCAAATGATCATAGAGGCTTATGGTGACTTGTTAGAGTCAAACATGTTGTAAGCATGCGCCAAGTCAACCCAAATAAAGCATCAAAGGAGAAAACCAAATAAATACTTCCGCATAATAACAACAACGCATGATTTTTTCAAAGGCTCATTAAGCAATTTCAGTCATTCGAGACAAGTCATTCTACAGCAAAAATCACTAATCATACTATCAAAACAACATCAAGCATGGCATGCAAAAGTCTAAGCCGCGGTCTAAACAAGCTCCTTTTTGTACCACTTTTTTTTGCATAAGACTTTTTCTCTTTTCCAACACCATTCAAACCTTTTTTAAACAACTCTTTTGATGAATACCAACATAGACCAGAGTTCCAAATACACCTTGATGCAAAGATAAAACAAGATCTGAACAAAAATCAAGGCGAAAAACGAAAGCTAAACACAGTTCTAGAAAAATATAACACGCGTTGAACGATAAGAGTGAAAAACGGAGTGTTATTGGCAAATGAAAAATGAGTACATCTCCTCAAAGAGAAATTTATTGGGGTCCAACAATTTATTTCAGCAAACAAAACAAAAGAAAACTGAAAGCAAAAGCAAAGACGCTCCAAGAAAAAAGCATAGTGCATGAAGCAATAAAAATATAGTGTGTTGAAAGGTGACCTAATTTTTGCCGATGAAGAAGGGGTGCCTCGGGGGCATCCCCAAGCTTTGACACTTGTACCTCTTGGATAATTCTTGGAGTGACATGGGCATCCCCAAGCTTGAGCTTTTGTCCATACTTCATCTCATCTCATCATTCTCCGATCTCTACACTTGAAAACTTCCTTCATACAAAACTTAACACAATTATATTAGCAATGTTAGCATAAGCATAATAGTAAATCAACCCTTTTTGGTTCAGGTTTCAACTCAAAAACACCACATATAAAGCATATACTACTGTAGCGACATCCCCAAAAGTTCCGTAATCAAAAGAACTCAAAAAGAAAGCGATCGAGAGGCAAACACAAATAGTGGCAGAAATCTGTCAAAACAGAACAGCTGACAAAGGTCAATTTTTTCGAGGACCTTCTGTTGCTCAAAACGAAAAGTGTAAAACTAATGAAAGTTTTTATATAACCTGGGTCATATGCACAAGAAATCTCAGGTCAAAAAGATATTCTGAGAATTTTCACGAATTTTTACGGTGCAGTACCGAAATCTGTTTCAGGACAGCAACTTTCCCAAATCTTACCTCCCTCAAATTATAGGTTCTTCTTGGCACAAAAATGAAATAAAAAGGATAAGGAGTGGTTATTACAGTAGTAATAACTTCCAAGACTCAAATAAAAGAAAAATTACTGAAAGTAAAACATTGGGTTATCTCCCAAGAGTGCTTTTCTTTAACGCTTTTGAGCTAGGCGCAGAAATGTGGAAATCAAGTATTATCAAGCAATGAAGCATCAAGTTCATAGTTTGCTCTAAGAATAGAGTCAAAAAGTAATTTTTTCTTCTTCTAGGGAAGTGTTCCATACCTTTCTTAAATGGTAATTGATACTTGATGGTGCCTTCCTTCATATCAATGATGGCACCTACTGTTCGAAGAAAAGCTCTTCCCAAAATAATAGGACATGAAGCATTGCATTCAACATCCATAATAAGAAAATCAATGGGAACAAGGTTATTGTTAACCATAATAAGAACATCATTAATGCTTCCCAAAGGTTTCTTCTTAGCAACATCAGCAAGAGGAACATCAAAATAACACTTTTCAAGCGGTGGTAAACCAAGCATGTCATAAATCTTTCTAGGCATAATAGAAATACTAGCACCTAGATCACATAAAGCATGGCAATCAAAACCATTAACATGCATATCAATGAGGGGCTCCCAACCATCTGCTAACTTCTTGGGAATAGAAGCTTTTTGTTTCAACTTTTCCTCCCTAATTTTCATGAGAGCATTTGTAATATGATTTGTAAAAGCAATATTCAAAGAACTAGCATTAGGACTCAAAGCAAGATTTTTTAAGAACAAAATAACTTCAGATATATTGCAGCCATCAACATCAAAATCATTAAAAGAAATAGCGCTATCATCTCATACACTCCGAAAAATTTCAGCACTCTTTTGAGAAAAAGTTTTTGCAGTTTTGGCCTTTTTCGCACAAGGAGTAGGAGTTTTCTCTACACCAATCAAAGTAAGAGGATTGCAAGCATTTGGGGCAATATCATTAGAGGTAGTAATAGTACATACCTCCATCTTTCTATCCATCTCATCTTCTCTTTCCCACCTGGCATACAATTCTGCTAACATCTTAACATTTTCATCAATTCTAACTTGGATGGCATTTGCAGCGGCAAAAGTATTGCTTTCTTTCACATCATTAGGAAACACTTTTAGTTTCAGAAATTCAACATCAAGAGCAAGGCTATCAACTTTAGAAACAAGAATATCAATTTTGCCCAACTTTTCCTCAACAGACTTGTTAAAAATAGTTTACTTACCGATGAAGTCCTTGAGCATGACTTCAATGTAACAACCCAAATTTTTGGAAATTTAGAAACAAATAAAATTTATTAAAATACCAAATTTTGGACCCAACAAAAACTTTTATTTTAAATTCAAGATTTATTTCTTGCCTTTCCGGAATTGGGAATTTGAGCATTTTGCTCCCATGCTTGAAATAAGAATAATAGGAGAAAGGTTTTAAACCAAATACTTTGAGCCAAACGTTTCACTCCCTTTCTTTTAAAAGAAAATAGTTGGAAAGAAATTAAAACCCTATTGCAATAAACCCAGCTGCTTGTTTTAGTCGTTGGAATAAAAATACCCACTTTGAAAACTTAGTTCCAAAACCTTTGCAAAAATCCACATGATTTCCTAGACAATCTTTGATACCAAAATAAACCTTTGTTTACAAAATAGTTTATTTGATACAACCTTGTTTTCTATCTATTTAAATCTTGCATGAGTGCATGTTCAATCCATTTGGAAATAGTTTAAGTGAACAAAGTCATCCAATCCCATGCAACAAGAAAGAAAACCCACACCTTTGGACCAAGATAAAACTTTTGCACTTCATATTGCATGTATGCATAGATTTCTAATATACGTCTTTTATGATTTCATGTGGATTATTTCTTGTTGTGTGTGGTTAAGATGATAAAGTCCTAACTAGCATAAGCATTAGAGAAGAACCACAAGAACTAAAGAAGCCAGAAACAAAAGAAATAAAGAAAAGAGAAGAAAAGTTTGATCTAGAAAATGTTATTGACTACCCTACTTTGGACCCTTAGATTAAGAAATCTGCAACTCAACTAAGGGTGTGATCAGTTAGTTGAGCAAGAACAAACCACATTCTTGCTTGGCCAACAAATTTCAAACAAAAACTCAAATGCTAACCGAACTCAAACCTCTGCAAAAGATTGAATCTGAAACATAGGACAACCCCAAATTCAAAATAACCCTGAAGCAAAACACCACCTCTTGACCTAACAAAAATTGTTTTAGAATCCCTATCCAATATAATGACTAACCCAATTTGAAAATTTCGAAAATTCAAATTTTGACTTCTTGCGGACTTTGTGTCGAACACCTAGTGGGAAGGATTCAGCAATAGTGCAAGCACTGTTTGCAAGCAGTGGAGAGACACCTCTGATGTGCCCATGTCCTTCCCACAGTGCCCTGGACTCTTCTTTGTCGATCCCCTGTCTCCCCTGCCCGGACCCCGACTATGAGACCCGGAAGAACGTCGCCCGACCACGTCCACCAGGCATCACTTGCCCCCTCTGCACCAGACCAAGCCGCCGCCCGCAAATGCGCCAGCAGCACGCCACAGCACGCCGCCGCCCTCCGCCGAAAGCACCGACCGCCTCGTCCCTTCTTTAGCCGACACCGGCCGTGCTCTGACCGCAGATCCCCTCACCCCATGCTGCCTCTCCCGCCTATAAAAGGCCGCTATTGTTGGCAGGAAAGATTCACACCACCACCCTCTACCTCCTAGACAACATCTCCAGCTTCCCCTCTCCCTAGTTCGAGCACGCCGGCGACGACATCCCCGCAGACCACCGCCCGTTCCCAGCGCTACTGAGCCTCCCCCGACGTGCTGCCTGCTGGAGGTGGCCGAGAAGAACCCCCGCCGCCGCCCTGCGCCCTCGCCGCCGCTCCCCGTTGCCGCCGGTGAGCCTCCCCGTCGCCGCCTCCTCCCAGTGCTCTCGCTCGCTATGTCGTCGGGCTGGGGAAGAAGCTTCCCAGGATACCGATTCGATCCTGACCGGCGGGCCCCTCCGGTCAGGCCCCTTTTTCTTTTTTTTCCCAGCGCCCGCCCGGGACGAGCTAACGGGCCGGCCCGACTCGGTCTCCCGGCCCAGGATAGTTCCAGTCCGATAACTTTTTTTTTCTTAGAAAACCTTTTCGTATTTGTTGCTTTACTGCAAATTCAAACTAAAATTCCTAGAGTTGTACACTTTCAAATTTAGCAAATAATATGCCGTTGGAAAGCTTAGGACATGAACTATCTAATGGTAGTATTTACAACCCATTTAGACTTATATTTTTAATGGGGTAAAAATAACAAACTTGCAGTTATGCAACCTTGCAAAATTCATAACAAATCAAATAAAATTCAAAAAAATATGAATCCAACTTTCAAAATTCACATTTAGTGTTATCTATCTGTTGGTAACATTAGTTTGCAAATTAAAACCTTTTAATTGAAATGCTAAATTTCTTATGTGGTTAAATAGGAAATCTTAACTTAGGGATATTATGCAAATGTTTTATAAATAGAAATTTTCTACATCCATTAGTATAAACCACATTTTAGAATGCATCTCTGTAAGAATTGACCTTGGTCTAGTGAACTTGCAGGAGATATTTTCATAATCCAAAATAAATAAACCCTACTTAGATACAACAACTCAATAATCTCATCCATCGGAACTCAATTATCTTCGAAACCACTCTCCATAGACTTCCTAGATAGTTTCCCTTACCCCAACTATCCTTATTTGAGTGAATATGTGTTGTTTAGAAATTGTGTGGTGATTGTATGCTTATTTGATTTTCGACGATTAGACGACAACGAGAGTAAGGAGAATGGATCCTGAAGTCAACCAATCAATGGTGATGGAGACTACACAACCCGAGATGAAGATGAAGAAGCCTATGACATTGCCAAGCCAGGCAAGCCATCTTTTGATCATACGATTACCCAGTTTTATAATGCATGTTTACTTGCTTTTAAATAAAAGTGCATGCAAAAATAATCGTTACCAAGTTGCAAATGAGTAGGGATGTCTTTCTTAACAAGTGCATCCACCTTTTCTCGTGGATGACATCAAGGGCATCAAACCTAGCCTACCTTTGAGAACCCCTTTTCTTAGTGGATGCTAAGTAGAGCATCAAGCTAAGCCTATCCAATATACCTACCTAGATCCTTGTGCCCTCATGAGGATCATGCTTGAGCTGAAGGCATTCATGGAAAATGACTAGGTGGGAACCCCAATGAAGATCATGAAGATTTTGAAATGAAAACCTTGAAAAGGGGCAACCTTGCCCAAGGATGATTTTGCAATACAAACCTTGGAGACGGGCAACCTTACCCAAGGGTGACTTTGAAAACTATTTACAAAATGGTGACATGAAGGTTTGACAAAAATGATAAATGTGTGAGGTACCATACTGGACCAACTATACAGTACGACCACATTACCCTGGTATGGGACGGGGCTTAGTGGAGTAGTTTGTTTCGCCTTAGTGTAGACCCTACAAATGTAGTGGAAGTCTGACCAGGGACTCCTCTTCCAGGGCACCCTATGGCTGCGGCCTAGGTTCGACTTGTCCTCCTCTTCAGGTGGTTGGGGTACAAGCCAAGGAGCCCTCATTGAAAATGGACTACCGGGTGTAGGACTCTACCTCGGTTAGTGGCATTCCGGTGGGTCAAGCGGCTGGGAACTTTGCACACTCTGGACAGCTTCTTGGACCCCGGTGTTGGGGGATACATCTCTAGGCGGTAGTGTTTATGCTAAGGCGGGCAGGTGAAACATTAATGGTCGGCTGCTTGTCGTGGCATATGTCGTTATGCAGGGAAGTTGCCCACACGATGAGTAGTCGGATGATGTGGGTAAAGTGTACAACCTCTGCAGAGTGTAAAACTATTCGAATAGCCGCGTCTGCGGTCATGGACGGTTGGATTGGTTGTACTTGGCCGTTGTCAGGTTTTACTTTGAAAATGATTGAGAAAGGTGACTTGACAATGAATTTTGATAACCATGGAGGTGACTTGGTGAACAAAAGAATTGACATTTGGGGGATTCCATCTAGAGAATTATAAAGAGCTAAATGTTTTATTACCATTTTGAATAAAAGATCTTTGAAAGGAAATTCTGCCTGATGCAAATGAACCTAGAGCTTAGACCACTATATGAACTATGCATTCTCTATTCATTTAATTATAAGATGGTTTGCGAGTGCATGCAATGTACTCATGGCTCTGTCCCTGGCTATTAACTTGGCCAGACTTGAAGGAGAAAAGTCAAGAAGGAAAGAATCGTTGACGACTTTGCGAATTAGGCTCGTTTCTTACTGTCGGCTTTGCCTGTGCGGTTGAAGCTTGACGATATGGACCCGAAGGGTTATTCCGCTGCATATTGATGTATTGTAAGGTTTGGTCTATATGACCACCTATCTAATCCCTTTATTTACTATTAATAGCTATGACTGTGATATCAACTACGTTATGTAAATCACAACAATGATTCTGGGATTGTGATGGATTACATAACGGGCACTTTGAATTTGTTATAAATTCGTGGGTGTTACAAGTTGGTATCAGAGCCTAGGCTGACTCTAGGAAACCCTAGCTAGTATGGTCGTTAGAAAATGATATCTCTGATATCACAAGTTTGGTATCAGGACTATCATGACCTTAGGAGACCTTAGTTAGAATGGTCGTTAGCTAAGAAAGTAATATTTTGGAAAAAAACACTTATTTCCACAAAAGAAACTTATTTGCGTTGGTATCCAAAGCCAATCTTATACTCTTCTCTTATTCACTTCAAATACCTTATACTCTTAACTTATGCTCTCAAAATATTTTTGACACAGAATGTGTTAACCTCTTGATTCGAAAATCTTTTAAAGATTTGTTTTACTCTATTCCTCATCTACTTCAAATATATACTATGGACGATATACCGACCTAAGACCGAAGGACTTTTGGACGAAAAGATTAAGGACTCAATATTTTTCAAGACTTCAACCTTGGATGACAACTACGACCGCTACCATCGCAAGAGAGTCTCTTCACCTGATCCAGAAATCTTCCAACAAGAGTCAACCCTATGAGACAAAGACTTCAAGAGAAAAGAAAGAGTGATAAAAAATGATGAAGACCCAGCAACCTTTTGACCCACAGGATTTATAGGAAATGCTCAGTGGGTTTGATTGAGCTACCCTTACCTCACGATTAGTAAGTGTGCTTAGTACCTTGTGTGTTTGAAGGATTGATTTGTTAGCAATGTGTTCCTCGTAGTCCATCGCAACCACTTGTGCGTTCAAAAATATTTTGGCCTTTCCAGCCCAAACTAAACTATGAACCATACCAATCCCATGTAAGTAACATTTTGGAAAACTTTTCCTTCTCATCTACGGCAGGATTTGCCCCCTATTTTGCATCCCATGCTTGCAAGTCCACCATTTAATATATGTACAAAAGGAGGTCAAGCTAGCTCAGATTTCAAACTTCACCTCCAAGGGATTGCCCGGAGGTACCAAGCGGCATCAAATCTATACAAGTTTCCAAGAAAGAGGAAAGGAGATCTTCACACCCAACAAATATGATATGCTTGTGGGGAAACACACCATGTTGCACTCCAATGTCCAAGTCCGAAAATTGCAAACCTGGATCATCTAAAGAAGAAAGCTTGTAGCCATTGTGGAGAAGAAGGACATCGAGCCAGTCAATGTCCCGGAAACTGTCCCAATTGTGAAGACAATCATCCACCTGGAGAATGCCCTTCAAGCGACATCACATGCTTCTTATGTGAGAGTAGTACTCATGTTCCAGCAAACTGCTCCATGAATCACCTGGTGACAGCTATATCCAAGGTCAAGAAAAAGCATTTTCAGCTAGCAGCTCAAGTTGTCAAGACTAGCAAAGAGCATGACAGTCATAGAAAACAACAGAAAGCTCGTAACAAAAAGAAGAAAGAAAGGAGGATAAGACGTCAAGAAAATAAGCCTCCAGCACCCTCTAACCTATGCTATAACCTAAACCTACGATCCGGAACAACCTTGTCAAAGGATACCTATCCCAAGCTTGGCGACACGACCAACATCATCTGTTGGAATTGTGGAATCAAAGGGCACTATTCCAACGAGTGCCCAACAAAGTTGAACACTGCACCAGAACCTCCGGTCGCTCAAGATTCGGTCATAACTAAAGAAAGTATCAAACCCAGTTGCTCTGAAGATCCTACAAATGTTCTTTCATCTTCAGGAGGCAACCCTATCAACACCAACCTGGGCAAGGTTCGAAACCGCATCATTATTGAAGATAGTGTCAAAGGACTCTATAGCCTCAACTTCCGCAGGGGAAGGAAGCAGCCTTACAAACCACCGGGAAGTAACTTTGGCAACCTCAAGACACGAAGAGAAGAAAAAGATCAATCATCATGAATCAGCCATAGAATTCCCCGAAGTTGCTCGTAACCATAAAGTTAGTAAGAACAAGTTGAATCAAGTGTGAGGATCCAAGCCGAGAAGAAGCCTTAGTCACCTTAGTTTGGGACTAGTAGGCTTGCTTATTTCTTTGTAAATCTAGAGCGAGACTTGTAATCCACAAGACCCCTTTTTAATAAAAGCCTATGGTTTAGATGCGAAATACTTTGTTTTTGAAAAGTGTGATTGTTTGTTGAAAATGCTATGTGATTGATATGGGTTTTGGCCCATCTGGCCACATCACCTTTCGGGTGTACCCAATCTTTCCATCTTGATACAAATTAATACACACTCTATCGTTTATCTAGTAATCTCATTTCTCAATCCATCTCAATCTTAACTTGTGAATCTCGGGACGAGATTCTTTTTAAGGGGGAAGATTGTAACAACCTAAATTTTTGGAAATTTAGAAACAAATAAAATTTATTAAAATACCAAATTTTGGACCCAACAAAAACTTTTATTTTAAATTCAAGATTTATTTCTTGCCTTTCCGGAATTGGGAATTTGAGCATTTTGCTCCCATGCTTGAAATAAGAATAATAGGAGAAAGGTTTTAAACCAAATACTTTGAGCCAAACGTTTCACTCCCTTTCTTTTAAAAGAAAATAGTTGGAAAGAAATTAAAACCCTATTGCAATAAACCCAGCTGCTTGTTTTAGTCGTTGGAATAAAAATACCCACTTTGAAAACTTAGTTCCAAATCCTTTGCAAAAATCCACATGATTTCCTAGCCAATCTTTGATACCAAAATAAACCTTTGTTTATAAAATAGTTTATTTGATACAACCTTGTTTTCTATCTATTTAAATCTTGCATGAGTGCATGTTCAATCCATTTGGAAATAGTTTAAGTGAACAAAGTCATCCAATCCCATGCAATAAGAAAGAAAACCCACACCTTTGGACCAAGATAAAACTTTTGCACTTCATATTGCATGTATGCATAGATTTCTAATATAGGTCTTTTATGATTTCATGTGGATTATTTCTTGTTGTGTGTGGTTAAGATGATAAAGTCCTAACTAGCATAAGCATTAGAGAAGAACCACAAGAACTAAAGAAGCCAGAAACAAAAGAAATAAAGAAAAGAGAAGAAAAGTTTGATCTAGAAAATGTTATTGACTACCCTACTTTGGACCCTTAGATTAAGAAATCTGCAACTCAACTAAGGGTGTGATCAGTTGGTTGAGCAAGAACAAACCACATTCTTGCTTGGCCAACAAATTTCAAACAAAAACTCAAATGCTAACCTAACTCAAACCTCTGCAAAAGATTGAATCTGAAACATAGGACAACCCCAAATTCAAAATAACCCTGCAGCAAAACACCACCTCTTGACCTAACAAAAATTGTTTTAGAATCCCTATCCAATATAATGACTAACCCAATTTGAAAATTTCGAAAATTCAAATTTTGACTTCTTGCGGACTTTGTGTCGAACACCTAGTGGGCAGGATTCAGCAATAGTGCAAGCACTGTTAGCAAGCAGTGGAGAGACACCTCTGATGTGCCCATGTCCTTCCCACAGTGCCCTGGACTCTCCTTTGTCGATCCCCTGTCTCCCCTGCCCGGACCCCGACCATGAGACCCGGAAGAACGTCGCCCAACCAAGTCCACCAGGCATCACTTGCCCCCTCTGCACCAGACCAAGCCGCCACCCGCTAACGCGCCAGCAGCATGCCACAGCACGCCGCCGCCCTCCGCCGAAAGCACCGACCGCCTCGTCCCTTCTTTAGCCGACACCGGCCGTGCTCTGGCCGCAGATCCCCTCACCCCGTGCTGCCTCTCCCGCCTATAATAGGCCACCATTGTTGGCAGGAAAGATTCACACCACCACCCTCTACCTCCTAGACAACATCTCCAGCTTCCCCTCTCCCTGGTTCGAGCACGCCGGCAATGACATCCCCGCAGACCACCGCCCGTTCCCGGCGCTACTAAGCCTCCCCCGACATGCTGCCTGCTGGAGGTGGCCGAGAAGAACCCCCGCCGCCGCCCTGCGCCCTCGCCGCCGCTCCCCGTCGCCGCAGGTGAGCCTCCCCGTCGCCGCCTCCTCCCAGTGCTCTCGCTCGCTGTGTCGTCGGGCTGGGGAAGAAGCTTCCCAGGATACCGATTCGATCCTGACCGGTGGGCCCCTCCAGTCAGGCCCCTTTTTCTTTTTTTCCCAGCGCCCGCCCGGGACGAGCTAACGGGCCGGCCCGACTCGGTCTCCCGGCCCAGGATAGTTCCAGTCCGATAACTTTTTTTTTTCTTAGAAAACCTTTTCGTATTTGTTGTTTTACTGCAAATTCGAACTAAAATTCCTAGAGTTGTACACTTTCAAATTTAGCAAATAATATGCCGTTGGAAAGCTTAGGACATGAACTATCTAATGGTAGTATTTACAACCCATTTAGACTTATATTTTTAATGGGGTAAAAATAACAAACTTGCAGTTATGCAACCTTGCAAAATTCATAACAAATCAAATAAAATTCAAAAAAATATGAATCCAACTTTCAAAATTCACATTTAGTGTTATCTATCTGTTGGTAACATTAGTTTGCAAATTAAAACCTTTTAATTGAAATGCTAAGTTTCTTATGTGGTTAAATAGGAAATCTTAACTTAGCGATATTATGCAAATGTTTTATAAATAGAAATTTTCTACATCCATTAGTATAAACCACATTTTAGAATGCATCTCTATAAGAATTGACCTTGGTCAAGTGAACTTGCAGGAGATATTTTCATAATCCAAAATAAATAAACCCTACTTAGATACAACAACTCAATAATCTCATCCATCGGAACTCAATTATCTTCGAAACCACTCTCCATAGACTTCCTAGATAGTTTCCCTTACCCCAACTATCCTTATTTGAGTGAATATGTGTTGTTTAGAAATTGTGTGGTGATTGTATGCTTATTTGATTTTCGACGATTAGACGACAACGAGAGTAAGGAGAATGGATCCCGAAGTCAACCAATCAATGGTGATGGAGACTACACAACCCGAGATGAAGATGAAGAAGCCTATGACATTGCCAAGCCAGGCAAGCCATCTTTTGATCATACCATTACCCAGTTTTATAATGCATGTTTACTTGCTTTTAAATAAAAGTGCATGCAAAAATAATCGTTACCAAGTTGCAAATGAGTAGGGATGTCTTTCTTAACAAGTGCATCCACCTTTTCTCGTGGATGACATCAAGGGCATCAAACCTAGCCTACCTTTGAGAACCCCTTTTCTTAGTGGATGCTAAGTAGAGCATCAAGCTAAGCGTATCCAATATACCTACCTAGATCCTTGTGCCCTCATGAGGATCATGCTTGAGCTGAAGGCATTCATGGAAAATGACTAGGTGGGAACCCCAATGAAGATCATGAAGATTTTGAAATGAAAACCTTGAAAAGGGGCAACCTTGCCCAAGGATGATTTTGCAATACAAACCTTGGAGACGGGCAACCTTACCCAAGGGTGACTTTGAAAACTATTTACAAAATGGTGACATGAAGGTTTGACAAAAATGATAAATGTGTGAGGTACCATACTGGACCAACTATACAGTACGACCACATTACCCTGGTATGGGACGGGGCTTAGTGGAGTAGTTTGTTTCGCCTTAGTGTAGACCCTACAAATGTAGTGGAAGTTTGACCAGGGACTCCTCTTCCAGGGCACCCTATGGCTGCGGCCTAGGTTCGCCTTGTCCTCCTCTTCAGGTGGTTGGGGTACAAGCCAAGGAGCCCTCATTGAAAATGGACTACCGGGTGTAGGACTCTACCTCGGTTAGTGGCATTCCGGTGGGTCAAGCGGCTGGGAACTTTGCACACTCTGGACAGCTTCTTGGACCCCGGTGTTGGGGGATACATCTCTAGGCGGTAGTGTTTATGCTAAGGTGGGCAGGTGAAACATTAATGGTCGGCTGCTTGTCATGGCATATGTCGTTATGCAGGGAAGTTGCCCACACGATGAGTAGTCGGATGATGTGGGTAAAGTGTACAACCTCTGCAGAGTGTAAAACTATTTGAATAGCCGCGTCCACGGTCATGGACGGTTGGATTGGTTGTACTTGGCCGTTGTCAGGTTTTACTTTGAAAATGATTGAGAAAGGTGACTTGATAATGAATTTTGATAACCATGTAGGTGACTTGGTGAACAAAAGAATTGACATTTGGGGGATTCCATCTAGAGAATTATAAAGAGCTAAATGTTTTATTACCATTTTGAATAAAAGATCTTTGAAAGGAAATTCTGCCTGATGCAAATGAACCTAGAGCTTAGACCACTATATGAACTATGCATTCTCTATTCATTTAATTATAAGATGGTTTGCGAGTGCATGCAATGTACTCATGGCTCTGTCCCTGGCTATTAACTTGGCCAGACTTGAAGGAGAAAAGTCAAGAAGGAAGGAATCGTTGACGACTTTGCGAATTAGTCTCGTTTCTTACTGTCGGCTTTGCCTGTGCGGTTGAAGCTTGATGGTATGGACCCGTAGGGTTATTCCGCTGCATATTGATGTATTGTAAGGTTTGGTCTATACGACCACCTATGTAATCCCTTTATTTACTATTAATAGCTATGACTGTGATATCAACTACGTTATGTAAATCACAACAATGATTCTGGGATTGTGATGGATTACATAACGGGCACTTCGAATTTGTTATAAATTCGTGGGTGTTACATTCAAGCTCAAAGGGCGCGCCCCTAGTGTTATTGGAGGAATTACCATAAGAGTTACCAAAACCATTACCATTGGTAGAAGGATACGACCTATAATTGTTGCTAGCAAAATTGTTCCTATAAGCACTGTTGTTGAAATTATTATTTCTAATAAAGTTTACATCAACATGCTCTTCTTGAACAACCAAAGAGATCAAAGGAATATTATTAGGATCAATATGAGCTCTATCATTAGAAAGCATAAGCTTAATAGCATCAATCTTATCACTCAAGGAAGAGGTTTTCTCAACAGAATTCACCTTCTTACCTTGTGGAGCTTGATACGTTGCAAACGTATCTATAATTTTTGATGCTCCATGCTTGTTTTACACTAATTGTTATATGTTTTGTCTACACTTAGTGACACTTTTATGATTTATTTGGACTAACTTACTAATAGTTGCAAAAGTGCACAATCTTGTTTTACACTTTCATGTGTAAGAATTACCAAGAATACAAGTGGAAACCTTGTTGGAGTCAAATTGGGACTTTTCAGAAATCTGTGCCAAAACTCTTTTCGAAGTTTGTCACGTTACGGGTCGAAGACAGCGTCAAACGGAAAACTCTTCTACTGCAGAGTTGTAGGGAATTTCACGGGGAACGTTCTGGACATACAATTCACCTGATTCCAAGTCCGGACGGCCGAGATAAGCCCACTCCATTGTGGCCCAAGATGGGAAGATGGGAATCCGAGAGACTATATAAAGGGAGGAACTCTAGCTCGTGGGAGACACCTCCACCCACGAATTTGCAGCCACCAGAGCCACGTTTTTGCCTCCCCCATGGATCCCATCTCCATGGGGGAGGGCTCCCATGAAGCCATGAAGGAAGGGGGCTAAGGGGCGGCGCTCCCCCATGATGCCGGCGGCGGGGGAGTCCTCCGCGCCGCCGCCGCGCCGCCGCCCACGCCCCTCGCTGCTCATTTCCGCCATCTTCACCGCTATCTCCATCACCAACTCCTCCTATTATGTAGTGGTTCATCCTCCCACACACCTCTGTACCGTCCTATGTAAACATGATGTTTGATGCTATAATATTTATCCTATGATCTATGTCATGTTTGCATAGTTTATTTGTTCTTATATTGATTTGTTGAATATCTTTGGTTCATTAGAGTTGCATGTTGATATGGTACTGTCCTTTGGTGTCCATCATATTTATGCACGCATGGATTAAACATCTTAGGGTTAGTAGTATGTGCAAAAGGAAGGGGGTAGTTCTGCCGGAGTGATAGAAACCTGAGGACGCGAACCGGAACGTTGCACGTATGGGTGTAAGAGGACCATTAACTTAAGGCTATGGTTGGGGAAACCTTAATACATTGTTAGTATTTGCGGATGCTGGCTAACAATCCAATCATATAGTACTTGTATTTCCAAGTAGTGAAGTGCTTGTATATTTAGCCTCTCCCACTTAGAAAACTGCATCGAAGACAATAAACCCGATTTATTCACTAATTAAACTTAGACAAAGCCACCACTATTACCACCACTTTTCCACACTCATAGCACTTTTAGTTTATGGTTACTTAGTATATTTTATTGAGGCAGCACTAACAATTACTTTCTTGTATTTATTATCTTACAAAGCTATCTCTCATACACGTATTGTTGCTCTAGTTTTATTTCCTAGATGATGCAAATGTTTAGTGTGCGTAGAGTTGTATCAGCGGTTGATAGAACTTGAGAGAACATTTATCCTACCTTTAGCTCCTCATTGGGTTCGACACTCTTACTTATCGAAAAGGCTACACACGATCCCCTATACTTGTGGGATATCAAGACCTTTGCCGGGGAACTTTAGCGTGTGGGTAACAAGTACAGCTAATTTTTTTGTAACTGGCGCTGTTGCCGGGGAGCTCTAGCGTGTGGGTGAATATTCTTGTGTGCACTTGTTTGCTTTATCTCTAAGTAGTTTTTACTTTGAGTTTTAAGTTGTTCTCTATCTTAGTATGGATAGGGAATGCGAATTACAAAAAAATTAGCTGTACTTGTTACCTAAAAATGTTTTCAAAAAGGAAAGTGATTGGAAAGATGAGTAATGGTTAAGTGGGGGTCGACCTTGAACACTTGTGTTCATGCCTATGAAACCGAAACAAATCTTTCCATGGAAGCTTTTCAGTTAAAAACTTGTACATATTGTGTATATTGTATATATTGTACATATTCCTTTGTACCATAAAAGTAAAGTGATAATTGTAGTTCCTAGTTACTTGGAAGTTGATAGTTTTGCTTTGCTGTCCAAAAAACAGATTTTCTATGCTAGTTTTGCTTTGCTGTCCAAAAACAGATTTTCTGTGCTTCACTGTATAACATGTTTAAAATCACCAGAACGTGATATTGACCTGAAATTTCTTGAGTGCAAAGTAATGATTATTATCTTTCTTTCATTATACTAACTTTTTCTAATTTGAGATACATAGCTGTCTCAAAAAAAATTATTTTCACCGACTGTTCTGTTTAGACAGATTTCTGTGCTTCACTATAAAAAATCTCAGAATAGTGTTTTGATCTAAATTTTTTTTTTGCATAAACCTGAGATTGTGATTTGTCTTTCTTTAGTTTGGAGTTTTTCGATTTGAGCTACCTAACTATCTCGTTGAGTGTCATCTTTACAGACTGTTCAGTTTTGACAGATTTCTTAGTTTATTCAATATTGTACTTGGTGTTATTAGTTTCATTAGTTTTTGACGAACGACGGAAATCATGAATACCTTAGTATATACAGTGGCTAATGTTGAGTATAAATTATGAAACTTGTCAATGCTTGAACATTAGTGGATTTTATTTAATGAGTACTAACCCTACTAATGAGTTTTGTGAAGTTTTATGTGGATGTAGCTTATAAGTTCTAATTAATATGGTGATATGAGATGAACAAGAAGACACAAGAGCTAAAGCTTGGGGATGTTTAGGTGCATCCCAAGAACGTGTCCAAGAAGATACAATCATCTAAGCTTGGGGATGCCCGAGTCATCCTCCTATTCATCAACTAACATGGGGTTGTCTCCTTCATACTCTATATTACGCATCCACATGATATGTATTGTGTTAACTTGTATTATAATTACTTTTGTATGTCTTGGTTTTATCTTCTTTAATTTTATTAGGCTCTTTATTTTGTTTTTATTGCCTCTTTACTTTCACTTATAAATTGAAAACAACAAAATAGTTCCTTTTGTTTTGCTTTTTTGTTTGGTTCTCTATTTTGTGCCTAGTTGAAAGGCATTAAAGAAAAGCACTCTTGGGAGATAACCCATATTTTCTTTCAGTACTTTTTCTTTTATTTGAGTCTTGGAAGTTATTACTACTGTAATGACTGCTCCTTATCATTTTTATTTTGTTGTTGTGCCAAGAAGAACCTCTAATTTGAGGGAGGTAAGATTTGGGGAAGTGGCTGTCCTGAAACAGATTTTGGTGCTGCACCGTAAAAATTCGTGAAAATTATTAGAATATCTTTTTGACCTGAGATTTCTTGTGCATATGCCCCAGGTTATATCCAAACTTTCATTAGTTTTACACTTTTCGATTTGAGCAACAGAAGGACCTCAAAAAAATCGACCTTTGTCAGCTGTTCTGTTTTGACAGATTTCTACCACTATTTGTGTTTGCCTCTCGATCGCTTTCTTTTTGAGTTCTTTTGATCACGAAACTTTTGAGGAAGTTGCTATAGTAGTATATGCTTTATATGTGGTGTTTTTGAGTTGAAACCTGAACTAAAATGCTTATGCTAATGTTGCTAATAGAATTGTGTTAAGTTTTGTATGAAGGAAGTTTTCAAGTGTAGGGATTGGAGAATGATGAGATGAGATGAAGAATGGATAAAAGCTCAAGCCTTGGGATGCTCATGTCACCCCAAGAAATATCCAAGAGGTACAAGGATCAAAGCTTGGGGATGCCCCCGAGGCACCCCTTCTTCATCGGCAAAAATCAGGTCACCTTTCAACACACTATATTTTTATTGCTTCATGCACTATGCGTTTTTCTTGGAGCGTCTTTATTTTAGCTTTTGGAGGAGATGTACTCGCTTTTCATTTGCCAAGAACACTCCATTTTTCACTCTTATCGTTCAACGAGTGTTCTCTTTTTCTAGAACTGCGTTTAGTTTTCATTTTTCGCCTTGATTTTTGTTCAGATCTTGTTATATTTTTGCATCGAGGTGTATTTTGACCTCTGGTCTATGTTGGTATTCATCAAAATAGTTGTTTCTAAAAGGTTTGAATGGTGTTGGAAAAGAGAAAAAGTTTCATGCAAAAAAGTGGTACAAAAAGGAGCTTGTTTAGACTGCGGCTTAGACTTTTTCATGCCATGCTTGATGTTGTTTTGATAGTATGCTTAGTGATTTTTGCTATAGCATGACTTGTCTCAAATGACTGAGATTGCTTAATGAGCCTTTGAGCCTTTAAAAAAAATCATGTGTTGTTCTTATTATGTGGAAGAATTTATTTGGTTTTCTCCTTTGATGCTTTATTTGGGTTGACTTGGCGCATACTTACAACATGTTTGACTCTTAACAAGTCACCATAAGCCTCTATGATCATTTGGTTTTTGACTTGTGATGCTATTTTATGTTTCTCTTAATGATGTTTTGTTGCTATGCATGATTATGGCCGTTATCGCTCTCTTAGTTGGTCGCTCCCATTCTTTTGCTAGCCCTCATTTTGTACTGAGTATGAGCTCTACTCATGCATCCAACTCCCAAAAACCAAGTTATTCCAAGTGTCCACTATAAATTCCTATGCATGGCATTTGCAAGCCATTCCAAGTAAATTTTCATGTGCTACCTTTCAAAAAACCTTCAAAATACTTCTCATTTTGTGACACTGTTTTTAGCTCATGGGGACGTAGTGGTCGGATTTGCTATCTTCCATATTGTCTTATTCAAAAAATAAAAAAAAGAGAAAAAAAAGAAAAAAAGGCACTCCTCCATGGTATGAGAATGTTGGTGGGCACCCGATGAAATCGGTTAGCCATGGTTTGTGAAAGGAAAAAGGTGGGGAGGAGTGCCAAGCTTTATAAAAGAGCACCAAAGTGCCAATCTCTCTCAAAAACTTGCTTCATTTTTGTATGAAAGATAGTAAGAACCCCATTGCTAGTCGTTGACAAAGACAACCAGCTCTCAAAACCAAATTTTTATCTCTCGGTTTTACAAATTAAAAGCTCTAGCACATGTTTAATCACTGCTTCCCTCTGCGAAGGGCCTTTCTTTTACTTTTATGTTGAGTCTCCACCTTCTACCTTTATGCACCATCTAAGAGAGCATAGTTGCCATTCTGAGTTTAATGTGCATAGTCTCAAAGTTTATCATTGATTGATTTATGATTATGGTTTCACTTGTTCTTAAATTATTTGTAAACTTGAAGGTGTCCTATGCATCTATGTTTTGCTATTCTATGAAGGACAAGCTGAAAACCACCTGTTATGTTTTTCAATATGATTTGAACACACGTTTGACTTTCATTGTTTCATTATTCATGATCTTTCGTTTGTGTTTCTTTTCATATTATAACATGGTTGCTAAGTTTTTATTGTCAAGATTATGTCTCTTATGCCCATGTTTTAAGTTCTTTGATCCAGCACTGAATGCTTTACTTAGATGATCAATATTGTTATGGTGCATGTAACCTCAAAAATTATTATTTTGTTATCACTTACCTACTCGAGGACGAGCAGGAGTTAAGCTTGGGGATGTTGATACGTTGCAAACATATCTATAATTTTTAATGCTCCATGCTTATTTTACACTAATTGCTATATGTTTTGTCTACACTATGTGACACTTTTATGATTTATTTGGACTAACCTACTAATAGTTGCACAATGTTCTTGTTTTACACTTTCATGTGTAAGAATTACCAAGAATACAAGTGGAAACCTTGTTGGAGTCAAATTGGGACTTTTCAGAAATCTGTGCCAGAACTCTTTTCGAGGATGGTCACGTTACGGGTCGAAGATAGCATCAAACAGAAAACTCTTCAACTACAAAGTTGTAGGGAATTTCACGGCGAACGTTCTGGACATAAAATTCACATGATTCCAAGTCCAGACGACCGAGATAAGCCTGCTCCATTGCGGCCCAAGATGGGGAGACGGGAATCCGAGAGACTATATAAAGGGAGAAACCCTAGCTCGTGGGAGACACCTCCACCCACGAATTTGCAGCCACCAGAGCCACATTTTCGCCTCCCCCATGGATCCCATCTCCATGGGGGAGGGCTCCCATGAAGCCATGAAGGAAGGGGGCTAAGGGGCGGCGCTCCCCCATGATGCCGGCGGTGGGGGAGTCCCCCGCGCCGCTGCCGCGCCTCCACCCGCGCCCCTCGCTGCTCATCTCCGCCATCTTCACCGCTATCTCCATCACCAACTCCTCCTATTATGTAGTGGTTCATCCTCCCACACACCTCTATACCGTCCTATGTAAACATGGTGTTTGATGCTATAATATTTATCCTATGATCTATGTCATGTTTGCATAGTTTATTTGTTCTTATATTGATTTGTTGAATATCTTTGGTTCATTAGAGTTGCATGTTGATATGGTAAATGTCCTTTGGTGTCCATTATATTTATGCACGCATGGATTAAACATCTTAGGGTTAGTAGTATGTGCAAAAGGAAGGGGGTAGTTCTGCCGGAGTGACAGAAACCTGAGGACGCGAACCGGAACATTGCACGTATGGGAGTAAGAGGACCATTAACTTAAGGCTATGGTTGGGGAAACCTTAATGCATTGTTAGTATTTGCGGATGCTTGCTAACAATCCAATCATATAGTACTTGTATTTCCAAGTAGTGAAGTGCTTGTATATTTAGCCTCTCCCACTTAGAAAACTGCATCGAAGACAATAAACCCGATTTATTCACTAATTAAACTTAGACAAAGCCACCACTATTACCACCACTTTTCCACACTCATGGCATTGTTAGTTTATGGTTACTTAGTATATTTTATTGCTGCAGTACTAACAATTACTTTCTTGTATTTATTATCTTGCAAAGCTATCTCTCATACCCGTATAGTTGCTCTAGTTTTATTTCCTAGATGATGCAAATGTTTAGTGTGCGTAGAGAACATTTATCCTACCTTTAGCTCCTCGTTGGGTTCGACACTCTTACTTATCGAAAAGGCTACACATGATCCCCTATACTTATGGGATATCAGAGCTCTCTCAGTGTGCTATTCAGAATAATTTACTATCATGTTGTTGAGAAGCTTTGTTGCGGCGCCCAAGGTAAGGGACATAAAAGTGCCTCCATCAGCTGAATCCAATAGATTTCTTGAAGAAAAATTCAGCCCTAAATAAATATTTTGGACAATCATCCAAGTAGTCAGTCCATGAGTGGGACAATTCTTTATCATAGATTTCATTCTTTCCCAAGCTTGAGCAACATGTTCATTATCAAACTGTCTAAACTTCATGATATCACTACGCAAAGCTATAATCTTAGCAGGAGGATCGTATTTTCCAATAAAAGCATCCTTACACTTATCCCAAGAATCAAAACTATTTCTAGACAAAGATAGCTACCAATCCTTAGCTCTTACTCTTAAAGAGAAAGGAAACAACTTAAGCTTAATAATATTACCATCAATATCCTTATACTTTTGCATCTCACATAGCTCAACAAAATTGTTGAGATGAGCTGCAGCATCATCAGAACTGGCACTAGAAAATTGCTCTTTCATAACAAGATTCCATAAAACAGGTTTGATCTCATAAAAATTTGCCTGAGGAGTAGGTGCTGCAATAGGAGTGCAGATAAAATCATTATTTTTGGTGCTACTAAAATCACACAACTTGGTGTTTTCAGGAGTACCCATTCTAGCAAAACTAAAAGCAAACAAGTAAAAGAAACTATAAAGGAAACTAAATTTTTGTGTTTTTTATAAAACGATGCAAGTAAAAATAAAATAAAGCAAAACAAAAACAAAGTAAAAGATTGTGCGTGCGAGACTCCCCTTGCAGAAGTCTTCTTCCTCCCTGGTAGGGTCAAGAGGCTAGAAAGTTACAAAGAGTAAGGTTGACTTTATGTCGGTTGACCTAGATGGGGTCTGGCCGGAATAAAGGAGCATCGGCCAGACCGGCATATAAGTGTATCCCGGTGGCAGTATAGATATGCCGGATTAACCGGGATACTTATTGAGGAGTGCCGGCATATGCATAGATATGTCGGCCTACTTATTTGATGTGTTGTGCAGGAGCAGGGGAGGCCGGATTACCCGACCTTCATAGGTCGTTGGTCCGGCATATAGGTCTGGGGTATGGCCAACGGTCATGCCCGGGATATATAAGTCAACTAAGGTGTCATGTCCCTACAATCAAGGAGAGGTTCAGTTCAGCATGGAGGAAGATCGTGTTGGCAGGGTGCACAGTGGAGACCTACCTACCCTCACTGTGCACAAGTACAGAGCTTACCTCACAGTGGTAAGGTCACAGTCCAGGAAGTACAAGGTACAGGGATATGGAGTCCCATCGAGAGCAATCAGGGACAAAGTCAAGGGATTCTGCCCTCGTCAGCCTACCCTGTTTGGGGTGTAGTTGTTGTCTCTGATCTCAGGTGACCGTTGTAACCCTGGCCACCACTATATAAGGTGGCACAGGGAGCCCTAGTGAGGGGTTGGTCACTCAGTGTTCCTACACTTAGCAGTTCATCTTACTCCTCTAGCAGAGAGCTTGGAAGCACCATTGTTGTATACTCCATCGATCCAAATATACATCCAGTAGAGCAGGAGTAGGGGTGTTATCTCCTTACGAGAGCCCCGAACCTGGGTAGATCTGTGTTCCTTTCTATCGTGCTTTTCAGCTCGTTCCCCTCTCCCGAATCCTCCAGCATCTAGTTCGGCCCCATTTAAGCCATCCCATGGCATATGTTGTTTCACCACGACGACATTTGGCGCCCACCGTGGGGTAGATCGATATGCTGGGTGGAGTGTTTATTCGGACGGGGTCCATGATAGCAGCTTCGGGAGTGTGCGTGGTCTCTGGCCTCGTCCAGAGGCTAGGCTCGCTCAGCTTCGTCAGTGACAACGCCGGGTGCCTCGGCGGCCGGCCGTTCCCCAGGGATGGCCGGATCATGTCTTTCGGTTCCCACGAGGTGTACGTGGGGACTGAGAGAGTTTGCAGGGAAGAGGTGCTAATGGTGGCGGATCCGCCGTCGCATCGGCTGGCTCACGCTGGGCGTAGCGCTCGCTCAGTAGAGTCGGCCGAGGTGATGATGGCCGGCACATCAGTGTCGTCGGCGGAGGATGCCGGCAAAGCAATAGCAGCAGCAGCAGGAAATACTCCCCCGGAGCCGCCGAAGGCCAAGAGGTCGGCGCGTCCTCCGTTGGAGCGCGTTGAGAACCTGGCCGGCACTTCTGGCGTGCCGGCTAGAGGGCAGGTGCTTCTCCCCATCATCGATCTGCTTCTCGAGCCGGTGCGATCCGGCGATGATCTGGAGCAAACAAGGGAGGTCCTGGAAGGATCTCGTCAGGCCCTCGTCGACGAGGCCCTGGCCATGCATCAGGAGCGCGAACGGTTTAACCGGCAACTCCGTGAGTATGAGGCAGCCCATGGTTTTACTCCTGTGGTAACCCGGCCTAGCCGGATAGATGAGGTTAGAACTAGAGGTAGAGATCTTAACACTGAGCTAGGTAAAGATGCTAGAGCTAAGAGTCATACTGCAACTAGCACTGTGCCTAAGGTAGTCTATAGCTCACCAGTGAAGAACCTTAGAGCAGCAGCGGAGGTAGCTAAGGACTTATCTAATTTGTCCGGCGAAGCACTGCATGAGTAGCAAGCCCGGCTTAACCATCTTTTGTCTGAAGCTACCAAGCAGCAGGAGGCCTTTAAGAAGGCAAACCCAGGTGCCGGGGCATCCCAGTACGTTGCGTCGGTAGGAGGTGCCGGCGCAAGGTCAAGGGGGGAAGCTTTGTCCCCGCATCCAAGCGCTCGGCATGCCGGAAGTGTGACCTCCGGCCGCCGGGACAAGCAGATCCAGGTGTATGATCCGGCAATCGCCGGAAAGCAAGCAATAGTTCAAAAGAGTGCCGGCCAAGCTGACAAGTATATCGGCAGCAAGAAGGCTGGCCAGAATATGCCGGCCGGGCAAGGAGCAGTGTAGGCCGGTGGTGGCCGGAGTAATAGTGCTGCTCGGCGTCAGCAGCAAGGCGCCGGGGTGCAGCACAGCAGCAAGGTGCAGGTCAGCCGAGACATTGGGAGGATGATGGGAACTCCACCCTTGCCAGGGCGGGATATCAGCAGCAACACCAGCAAGATCAGCAGTATCGGCAAGGCCAGCTAAATGAGCAGCAGCAACAAAAGATGATCGCGGGCCCAATTGCATCCCGGCTAGGACCTCGGTCCTTGGCAGCAAGTGATGCGCGCTTCAAGCTGGACAGGATTCACCAATCAGAGTTGGTGGAGAGGCAAGGAGCTCCGGGTCCTATGTGCTTTGGACCCCGGATTATGGGTGAGCCGGTACCTTACTACTTCCAGCTCGCGCGTGGCGCGAGGACATACAACGGCAGTACAAAGCCGAAAGATTGGTTGGAGGATTACTCCACCGCAGTGAACATTGCCGGAGGAAACCTCAGATGGGCGGTACGATATGTACCGCAAATGCTAGAAGGACCAGCCAGGATATGGCTGAATAATCTGCCGGCCGGAAGTATCAACGGCTGGGTTGATTTCGAAGAGCAGTTTGTGTCAAACTTCACCAGTACATACAAGAGGCCTAACCGTCCGCAGCAGCTGGCCAACTGCCGGCATGGGGTAAATGAGACCGACCGTGACTACCTGACTAGGTGGTGCACATTGCGCAATTCCTGCGAAGGAGTTGTGGAGCAGCAGGCCATCATGTGGTTCGCTCATGGGTGCCGGCATGGCACCATGTTGTGGCAAAAGCTTCAGAGGGAAATGCCGGCCACGTTGGCCGAGACAATCAAGATTGCCGATAGCTATGCTCTGGGAGATCCCATGCAGCCCACCCTTGATTCACAAGGACAGGGGCAGACCCAGGGGAACAACAACAGCACCGGGAGACCAGGGCAATGCTATCGCTCTGATAACTGGAACAAGAGAAGAGATGAAAGGCCGGATTACCGGTATGGAACGGCACAAGTAGCAGCTGTGGAGGAAGAGCAAGGGGGCACCAGCAGTAGCCAGCGTCCGAGATATGAGGGCAATCAGCAGCCTCAGCACCAATAGCAACAGCAGCAAGCGCAGCCCTTCCAGAAGAAGAATGTCTGGATCAACAAGAATGCCGGCGGCGGCACCGGCCAGAAGAAGCAATGGCCGAAGTATATGGTGGGTCTGGCCATGGACAAGCCTTGTGTGTTTCACACGTTCCAGCCGGGTAAGCCGGCAAATCATTTGACGAGAAACTGTTCATGGCTGGACGACATATTAGCAGGTCGTGCAGGTCCCTGGGGACCGGCTAGACCATCTATCCCGGCAGCTCCATCGCCGTTAACAGGTGCAAATACTGTTGCAGTCCCGCCTAGGCCGGTTGATCCCGAGAATCAGAGCAATGCCGGAAATGCCGACGTGAATCAAGTAGATCAGAACTATAACCCGGAGTACTATGCCGGAGGCCCAGCAGCGGGCCAGAATGAGTACAAGGAACATGATCAGAGCTACATGGTCTTTGAGACCGAAAGAACAGACAAGCAGAGCTTGTACCGGCGGTGTTTGGAGGTGAATGCCGTTATGTCGGCAGTTCCGAAGCGAATGTACTGGTCTGACCAGGCCATTGGCTGGGACAGGACGGATCAACCCAGGATCATGCCAAACCCCGGCGGGTATGCTCTGGTGATGGATCCGACATTCGTCGGGCCGGCTAATAACGTGAGATTCAGCAAGGTCCTCATTGACAATGGAAGCAGCATCAATATCATATACCGGGATACGATGCAGAAGCTAGGTATCAAGGAAAATATGCTGGAGCCAAGCAAGACCACATTCCACGGCATTGTGCCGGGACTTTCGTGTGCGCCGATGGGCAAGATCCGGATGGATGTCATGTTTGGTAACCGGGATAACTGCAGGGTGGAGAACCTCATGTTTGAGGTGGTGGATCTGGAAAGCCCCTACCATGCTTTGCTAGGTAGGCCGGCACTGGCAAAGTTCATGGCCTCTACGAATGTTGCGTATCTGAAGATGAAGATACCGGGGCCCAAGGGAGTGATCACCATCATTGGTGATTACAAGCGCTCAATGGCATGTGCAATAGCCGGATCTAACCTGGCCGAGACTCTGATCATTGCAGAGGAAAAGAAGAGGCTCAAGCGAGCAGTGGAAATTGCTGAAACAGTCGTGACCGGCACACCTTTGCCGGGCATGACAAACCCAAGTGGCGGCACTTCTTTTCAAGTGGCCAAGGAAGTCAAGAAGGTGCCTCTGGATGAGGTTTTCCCGGAGCGCTATGCCCTCATCGGGGCAGGTTTGGATCCCAAATAGGAAAGTGAGCTCATCAACTTCCTCCGTGAGAATCGGGATATCTTTGCATGGTCTACTTCAGACCTGCAAGGTGTGCCGAGGGAGCTGGCTGAGCACGCATTGCATGTGAGACCAGATGCTAAGCCGGTGAAGCAACCGCTCTGGCGGAATGCAGGCGATAGAAGGAAAGCCATTTGGGACGAAGTGGCCAGGCTCCTAGCCTCCGGCTTTATCAAAGAAGTGCTTCATCCGGATTGGGTGTCTAATCCGGTTTTGGTGGAAAAGAAGAAGGATGAGCCCACCAGAGTGAAAGTATGGCGGATGTGTGTCGATTACACCAACTTGAACAAGGCATGTCCTAAGGATCCATTCCCGCTACCTCGGATCGATCAAGTGATTGATTCCACGGCCGGATGTGAACTGTTATCATTCGTAGATGCTTATTCTGGTTTCCACCAGATCCCCTTGTATGAGCCGGATCAAATAAAGACATCCTTTATTACCCCGTACGGGGCTTATTGCTATCTCACCATGCCGTTTGGTTTAAGAAATGTCGGCGCAACTTACCAGAGGTGCATGCAAAAGTGTTTGCATAACCAAATAGATAAAAATGTGCAGGTATATGTCGACGATGTCGTCATAAAAACCAAGGAGAGCAAGACTCTCGTAGATGACCTCCGGGAAACCTTTGCAAACTTGAGGAGATTCCGGATGAAGTTGAATCCGGCTAAGTGTACCTTCGGTGTGCCGGCAGGCAAATTGCTCAGTTTCCTGGTTTCCAGCCGGGGAATTGAGGTGAATCCCGGCAAGATTCGTGCCATAGAGAGAATGAAGCCGCCGACAGATTTGAAGGAAGTACAGAAGTTCACTGGGTGCCTCACATCCCTGAGCCGTTTCATAAGCCGGCTGGGAGAGAAAGCTTTGCCGTTATATCAATTGATGAAGAAGTCCGACACATTTGTCTGGACAACGCAAGCAGATGCAGCTTTCAAGGAATTGAAACAGATGTTGTCAAGATCGCCGGTGTTGGCATCTCCGATGCCCAGGGAGCCAATGCTGCTCTATATAGCGGCGACCAACAGAGTTGTCAGTATAGTAGTGGTAGTAGAGCGAGAGGAAGGAGGCAAAACCGTGCAGCGGCCGGTATATTATTTGAGTGAAGTCCTTTCTACCTCGAAGCAAAACTACCCCCACTATCAGAAAATGACATATGGCATTTATATGGCGGCCAAAAAGCTCAAGCATTACTTCCAGGAGCACCCAATCCAGGTAGTGGCCGAGGCCCCTATCTCAGAAATCATAGGCAACAAAGATGCCAGTGGCAGGATAGCCAAATGGGCAATAGAGTTGTCACCATATACACCTCAGTATGATAAGAGGGATACAATCAAGTCCCAGGTGTTGGCTGATTTCTTCATTGACTGGGCAAAGATACAATATGAGCCACCATTGCCGGACGCAAACTATTGGAGGATGCATTTCGATGGCTCCAAGACAATACATGGCCTGGGTGCCGGCATAGTGCTCAGTTCACCCAAGAATGACCAATTGAGATATGTCTTGCAGATTCATTTCGCAGGATCAAATAATGTGGCGGAGTATGAGGCACTTGTGCACGGCCTGAAGGTGTCTAAGGACATAGGAATTCGCTGGATTATGTGTTTCGGTGATTCTGACTTAGTGATTCAGCAGTGTTCCGGCATATGGGATGCGCATGATGCAAACATGGGATCCTACCGTTTCCTGGTGCAGCAGTTGAGTGGTTACTTCGAAGGCTGTGAGTTCCGGCATGTTCCCCGGGCTCAGAATGAAGCAGCCGATACATTGTCCAAGCTGGGATCTTCCAGAGATTCAATCCCGCCCGGCATTTCGTTGGAACATCTGAGGAAGCCGTCAATCAAACCCTCGCCGGAATCATCGTCCATTTATGTCCCGCCAAGCCCGGAGGATGCAGTTCCGATGGAGATAGATGTCGAAGCCAGGTCAGATAACCCGGGGACTGCTCTCTCAGTCCTGGGGACTGGGCCGACATATGCTGTAAGTACAGTATTCCGGAGCAGAAGTAAAGGCAAGGGAAAGATGTACCAAGAGGTTGTACCGGTATACCCGGGGACTGCTCCGGCATACCCGGGGACTGATCCCTCAGTCCCGGGGACTTCGCAGCCCATGGAGATCGATTATGTGTCGGCCGAAATGATGGAGATAGATCAGGCAGTGTTCACTATCAGGGAAGTGCCCTCATGGGCACGCCCTGTCATGGATTTCCTGGTAAATGGTCAAGTGCTGGCGGATGAAACCGAGGCGCGCCGGGTTGCAAGGAGATCCAAAGGATACACCATCATAAGCAAGGAGGTATACAAAAGAAGTGCCACCGGAGTATTGCAGAGATGCGTTGAATCTGTAGAAGGCCTGGAGATGCTCCGGGAAATTCATCAGGGGGAGTGCGGTCATCACGCTTCCTCCAGAGCATTGGTGGCAAAGGTATTCCGGCATGGGTTTTACTGGCTGACGGCATTGCAAGATGCAGAAGACTTGATCCGGAAGTGCAATGGATGTCAGAGATATGCTCACCAGATTCATCAGCCAGCGTCAGCATTGAAGACTATCCTGATAACCTGGCCCTTTGCTATTTGGGGCTTGGATATGGTTGGAGCCTTTAAGCCGGCGAGGGGAAAGATGACCCATATCCTGGTCATGGTGGACAAGTTCACCAAATGGATTGAAGTAAAGCCCATAAGCAAGTGTGATGGTCACACAACAGTGAAATTCTTAAAAGATATAATCTTGAGATATGGTGTTCCCCATGGTATCATCACTGCCAATGGGTCGAACTTTGCCCAAGGGCCATTTGCTAGATTTTGTGAGGAGGTGGGAATCCGGCTGGACATTGCGTCGGTCGCTCACCCTTGTTCCAATGGCCAAGTAGAGAGGTCAAATGGACTAGTGTTATCCGGCATAAAACCCCGGCTGATAGAGCCACTGGAGAAAACTCCGGGATGCTGGCTAGATGAATTGCCAGCAGTGCTTTGGAGTTTGAGGACAACTCCGAATAGGTCAACAGGCTATACACCATTTTTCCTTGTGTATGGAGCAGAAGCTGTGGTTCCAACAGATGCAATACATGATGCACCAAGAGTGGTGCTATATACTGAGGAAGAGGCTAAAGAAGCCAGGGAAAATGATGTTGATCTGCTGGAAGAAGCAAGAGAAATAACACTGTCAAGAACAGCAGTATATCAGCAGAACCTTAGACGCTATCATGCGCAGAAGGTAAATCCAAGGAGATTCCAAGAGGGAGATCTAGTACTCCGGTTAAGGCAAGGCACTGAAGGCCGGCATAAGTTAACTCCTCCATGGGAGGGGCCATTCATTGTGGGCAGAGCTCTGCACAATGATTCCTATTATCTTATAGATGCGCAGGCCCCCAAGAAGGACAAGGCGGACAGGTCTGGAGAAGAAACCAAGCGACCATGGAACATAGCCCTACTCCACCCCTTTTACTCCTAAGAAGCACAATGTATGTATTTCCATATTTCACTTTATGCCGGCACAAGGCTAATGAATAAAAAATCGGCATCCCGGAGAGATCGGGCACTGCCTCCGAGATATATAGTTGTTTATTTTCAGTTTTTTGTTTATGTGCCGGCTGGCTTGATTTGAGCGCTTCCTATGTCGGCCTAGTAGTGTGTCGGCACCAAAGGCCGCTCTTCGACTCAGCTGTTATCCGAAACCCGGCTTCATGGCTAGCAAGAGTAGATGCCGGAGATTGTCTACACATGGAAAACGGCTAAGGAAATATAGAGCAAGCGAACCGGCATTTGTGTAATTGCTAAAGTTAAAACCTGAAATGTCGGATGACTTGTAGTCTAAATTTCAAAGTTTAAGTACTGTATGTTTAATGAAGCAACCTTGAGACTCATATGTCGAAAGCCAAATAAGGTAGACAAGTAGCCAAGGTTGTGAAGTTGAGGAAACAGGAAAACAAACTCGGTGACTTAGCCAAAAGATGATCCGGCATTCATAAACAAGCAAACCAAGTTAAAACTTGTTCAGGTAGCAAACTAAAGGGAAATAGAGTATATATTACATCTGCACCCGGCATACCGGGGATCTGATAAAGCTTAAAGTTTTTTGGTGCGGCAAAGTTAAGAAGTAGGGGCAGAAGTAGAGCCGCCGGCTAGTGGAGCTGTAGCAGTGGAGATGTCGGCTTCAGGAGTACCGGACCCAGCAGATGGAATGGAGCCATCACCTCCGGCCGGGACAGATCCCTGTTCCGGAACGTCGGTGTCGGCTTCTTCAGTTTCTTCTTCATCTTGGCTGGAGTCGGAGCCCTCAGCGTCAGCAGCGTCCTTGGCGACGTCCTCCTTCTCCGGCTCGCGGATGTCCCGGACAAAGGCTTCGGTGTCGGCATAATCCACATAACTGTGGGCTAATTCTTGCCGACGCCGGATATGGTCCGGATCCGTGGTCCAGATGGATCCCTCGCGCACAGTGCGCAAAGTCTCCAAGTCTGCTTTCTCGTACCAGGAGAGGAAGTAGCTGAGAGCTTCATCAGCTCCCACCCGGGCGCCAGAGTCCCGCCATTCCCTGAGGCGAACCTTGGCAAGCTGCAGATCATTGCCGAGGTCGACAGGATCAGTGGGCGTCCTTTGTCCCGGCCAGAGGGCAGAGTATGCCTCCTAGGCGCCAAGAAAGAGTTCTTCCGTGTAGAAGGTCATGGCATTCTTCCGGGATTGCAGGGCCAACAGCTGTTCTGACATGTCCCAGTTGGCCGAGTCAACCGGAACACCCCGGTCCGCTCGATCCAACTGCAGAGCCCTCTCAACGTCTTCGATGGAAGCAGGAAACATGTCTGAAAAATAGAGAGTATGTTAGCAAAAGAAGAATATGTCGGCGTCAAAGTTGTGCCGGGAAAGGACATGGTATGTCGGGCAGGATAAGGGAAAAGGATTTGGAGCTTACTGGCGAGGTCGGCATTGAGCTGGGCAACTGTAACTTCCCACTTGGTGGCCTGCTCCTTCAAGCCAGACAGTTCGGCGTGAGCATTGGAGGCATCAGTCTCGGAGGTGACAAGCAGTTCCTGGGCTTTCTTAAGCTGGCCCTCCCTCTGTTCCTTCTCCTCCAGAAGCTCGGCAATCCGGCCCTTCAATTGCTCAACCTCAGCTTTGTGGGCAGCATCCCGGTCATCCAACTGCTTGGCCACATCCACAGAGGGCGTACAGTCCTGGTGGCGGGACTCCAGTGCAGCCTTCTCATCTGCGAGGATTTGAAGTTCAGAGAATATGAAGATAAGAAGCAGTGACAAGAGTTAAAGGATTTGAAGTACAAGTTGAGTAGTAAAGAATCAGCAGAAACCGACATAGCGGTCAACTCCTTCACCCTCTGGAGGAGCGCGGTGACTTGCTCTTCAGTGGAAGCTAAAAATATGTCGGTAAAAGGGTTATGTGTCGGCAAGAGAAATATTCCGGAGTAAAAGAAGGCAGACATCCGGCACATGTGGATGTGTCGGCTGAGTTTACCTTTCTGGCGCAGTTCTAGCCGGAGCTTGCTATGCGCATCTGACAACTTCCGGTGCTCGCACACCAAGTCGTGGTACATGTCGGCACGTGCATTGTTCATGCGCTGCAAAGGAGATAGGATTTGAAAGGTTATGAGAAAAGTCTAGCATAGCAGTACAATTGAAGATTATATGAAGTATTCAGATTGGTAAAGACCCGGCACAGGTGCTGCGCACCTATCGCGGCTCTCGGTGACTAGGATTCGAAGCTCGGATCAAGCTCATATGTTGGACAGTTAATTTAAGAACAGCTAACTAAGAAAGGTGTTGGAAAATCCCGGATGTCCGTATCCCGGACAGCCGACATTTTTGGGGACTGGGGATATATATGCAGAAAAGACTTACGTTGGTGGCATCGGCCAGGAGGTGAAGTCTTTGTTGGAGGCTGAGGAGCTCACAGGCAACAGGAACAGGCTTCGCGGCCAGGATATCAGCTGGATCGCCTATGGCCGAGGCTTCGGCCAACTTCTTGCTCCTGGACTCAGCAGTATCCATGGTGTCGGCGTCATTCCACCGGATGCAGTGCTCCTTGAGAGATCCAAGGCTCTTGTCGCTTTTCGACAGCAGGGAGACGTGGCCCTCAAGTTCCGGCGTATCAAAGAAGCTGGGCCGGTAGCCGGGCTGGGATGCTGCCTTACCAGAGTGAAGGGCCAGGGTAGAGCTAGGCCGAGGTGCTGCTTTGGCAGAGGCAGTGGCAGCGGACTGTGTCCCGGGCTTGATGATTTGCTTGATCTTAAGGGTGCCGGTCTTGGCCAGGATAGCGGTCTTGGCCGGAGCTGGAGTCTTCTCAGCAGAGGGAGTCTTGGGCACGGGTTGTTCCGACGCGGCAGGTGCAGCTTCTCCAGCGGAGGCAGGTTCCGGAGTAGTCCGGACTTCCGGCACTGCAGGGCCCTTTCCTTTGTTATCTATGTCGGCGCTCTTGTTGCTTGCGCCGGCATCCTCAGTAGTCCCAGCGCCGCTGGTGGGCGCGCCGGAGTCTGGGGCATCTTGTTGGGCTCCTGTGTCCATATGGACATCAGAAGCCGAATGTTCCTGTTGAGCCCCCGAGTCCATGTGGACGTCGGGGGCAGAGTTGTCTTGCTCCGGCGGAGGATCGTCCTTCGCCGGGGAGATGGTTCTATCGGGCGCAGGCGAAGATGCCGGCGCCGGGGAGGTCGTGTGGCTTGCAGATGGTATGTCGGAGGTGGCAGTGGCCGCCGGCTTGGTAACCTTCGGGCCGCCACTCGAGCCGGAAGCTTGTTCCGGCGCAAGAGGAGCCCTGAAAAAGAGAAAACACCAAGTTAGTAATCAAAGCAAGAGGTATGTCAGAGGCAATACAAAGAAAAGAAGCTTACCCCGGGGCAACAGGTCGAGGTTTCTTCGGGCGAGGCGCCGAAACCTTCTACCTCGTCTGTGTCGGTTCAGCCTGGGGTTTGACCCCGCGCTTCTTGCCACTGCGTACGCCGGCAGGAGGAGGTCCCTGGCTTAATGGCGCAGCATCGATTACTTCATCATCCGGGATAGCTGAGGACGGCATAGGATAAGCAAAAGGTGTCGGAGGAAAGGCATATGCAAGTGGCTTTGGGTCATAATACATCAGGATCTCCTCGTCAGAATCACCCTCACTCCGGTCTTGAGTAGATTGCCGGGGTGAGGAGGCCTTACCCGTGGCAGCTACAGCACGGGTGCTCCTGGGAAGCTTGTCCCAGTGGTCCAGGTCTTTAGGGTCTGCGGCAGTGCGATCTGCAGCTATGGTAATGCGGGAATTCTCCATAGCCTGGAAACTACATTTCTGCATAAGAGCAAGGTCAATTGGTCAGACGAAGGAATATGTCGGCAAATAACAATATCTCGGTCCATGCATGATATGTGTCGGTAAATAGATATGTGTCGGCTTAGATATCTATGTGCCGGACAAGAGACTATGTGTCGGCCAGAAGGATTTACCGTTGGGGCGGGGCGATTCCGGCTGTATGGTTCAAGTCCCCAGGCAAAAGTGGCCTGAGAACACTTGCAGATGTCCTTGATCCGCCGCAGAATGTCGGCCGGAGTCAGCTCGTGTGTAGAATGCCGGGTGGGGTCCATGGGCCCGCTCATCTGGCAGATTTTATGTGACCGGCGCTGCAGAGGGGAGATGCCCCGGCTGATAAAGCATGCCACTAAATCTTGAGGGGTAAGGCCGGCATCCCAGAGCTCGCCCTTAACCCGGTGGAGAGCATTCACCGGCATCACGGAGTTCTTTGGATTATAGGTCCAGTTCTTCATCGCCAAGGGTGGCTCATCCACGAATGGCGGCAGGTTGAGCAGGTCGACGTCGGTGGTGTTCTTGACATAGAAGAAGCTCTTCTGCCACTTCTTGCAAGACTCGAGCAGTTCCACCTTGGGGAAGTCCAAGCCCTTCCGGGACATGATGGTGGCCGCGCCACATAGGGTCATGGGGCGGTCCTTCTTCTCCTGAGCCGTCTCCGGCGGGTCATCCTTGCTCCGGGGTGGTTCTTGGATGACTTGCTTCCGCAGTTGGAAGTACTTCGCCCAAGCTTGGGTGAAGGGCTCTATGCCGGCGAAGCCTTCGCAAAAAGCAGCAAAGGCGGAGAGGATCATCACGGCATTGGCCGGGATATGGTGAGGTTGCAGGTCGCAGGTGTCGAGGAAGTCCCGGAAGAAGTCCGATGCCGGCAGACCAAAGCCCCGCTTGAAGTGGGCGCTGAACACGACGCGTTCGCCGGGTTCAGGTGCCGGCACAATTTCTCCCGCTGGTAGCCGGCATGCCACACCCTCCGGAACTCTTCTCGTGGAGGTGATCCATGATATGTCGGCCGGAGTAACCTCCGACCCCTCCCAGCTGGAGCGTCCTTGAAGCTGGGCCGAGTTATCCTCCTCCGAGGCCGAGGTGGCCGTCATACTTGATGATGCCATCTTGGTGGCCGGGACAGGGCGTGAGAGCCGGAGTCCCGTGATGTTATTCCTATCAAAGCCAGAGAAAAGAGGGAGGTTAGTCTCTCCGGCATACCACTCACGCAGAAGTTAGCAGGAAAAGAGGATCTACCATCGCAGTTAAAATCGGAAACAAACGTGGGTAAAACTTCTACGGAAGAACGCCTGCGAACCGCTAAGGAACATTGCTAGCAATGCTAATCGAATCAAAGAGATGTCAAGCAGAGGAACTGCCGCAGATCTATGCGAGTAGGGTTACCATTGTGAAGCTACAGAAAAGCATGAGAGAGGAAGAACAGAGAAGGAGGAACTCACCGAAGCTTGGCCGGCGGCGATGGAATGGCGGCGAGCGTGCAGAGGAAGGTCCAATCTCCTAGCAATGTCACGGAGAAGAGAGGCAGCGGCGGCGGCGTCGTCAACGAAGATGTCGGGCGTCGTAGGGCGTCAGCGGCGGTGTGGAGCAGGTCGACGGTGACGCAGGTTCTCTGTTCCTCGGTCCGGTGATGAAGCGCAGGAGGCAGAGGGACAGGGGAAGAAGATGATGGTGTGGGGTAAAAAGGAGAAGTTAACCCCCGCCGCCCTATTTATATATCTCCGGGTAAGAGCCGAGATATAATGAAATGAAGATATGTTAAACCTGCCAAGGCCCCTCAGTCAAGACTGGGGGACCTCGACAGCTTTGGGGACTAATGTCGGGGGGATGACCCCCGGCAGGGTCAAGAGGCTAGAAAGTTACAAAGAGTAAGGTTGACTTTATGTCGGTTGACCTAGATGGGGTCTGGCCGGAATAAAGGAGCATCGGCCAGACCGGCATATAAGTGTATCCCGGTGGCAGTATAGATATGCCGGATTAACCGGGATACTTATTGAGGAGTGCCGGCATATGCATAGATATGCCGGCCTACTTATTTGATGTGTTGTGCAGGAGCAGGGGAGGCCGGATTACCCGACCTTCATAGGTCGTTGGTCCGGCATATAGGTCCGGGGTATGGCCAACGGTCATGCCCGGGATATATAAGTCAACAACTAAGGTGTCATGTCCCTACAATCAAGGAGAGGTTCAGTTCAGCATGGAGGAAGATCGTGTTGGCAGGGTGCACAGTGGAGACCTACCTACCCTCACTGTGCACAAGTACAGAGCTTACCTCACAGTGGTAAGGTCACAGTCCAGGAAGTACAAGGTACAGGGATATGGAGTCCCATCGAGAGCAATCAGGGACAAAGTCAAGGGATTCTGCCCTCATCAGCCTACCCTGTTTGGGGTGTAGTTGCTGTCTCTGATCTCAGGTGACCGTTGTAACCCTAGCCACCACTATATAAGGTGGCACAGGGAGCCCTAGTGAGGGGTTGGTCACTCAGTGTTCCTACACTTAGCAGTTCATCTTACTCCTCTAGCACAGAGCTTGGAAGCACCATTGTTGTATACTCCATCGATCCAAATATACATCCAGTAGAGCAGGATTAGGGGTGTTATCTCCTTACGAGAGCCCCGAACCTGGGTAGATCTGTGTTCCTTTCTGTCGTGCTTTTCAGCTCGTTCCCCTCTCCCGAATCCTCCAGCATCTAGTTTGGCCCCATTTAAGCCATCCCATGGCATATGTTGTTTCACCACGACGACAAATAGCGCCAGAAAAACTTGTTGATGGTGCGGTGTTGATATAGATGACCGACCAGTTGGGAACCCCAAGAGAAGGTGTGATGAGCACAGCAGCAAGTCTTCCCTTAGTTATGAAACCAAGGTTTATCGAACTAGTAGGAGAAAGAACCAAACTTAAGAAGGTGATGCTTGCTAGCTTCGTGACACTAAGGACAATGGCGCCAGAAATATTGTTGGTGTGTCTTCACCCAGCAGCAACGTGAAACCTGCACACACCACAACCAAGAACTTTGCTCCCAACTTACGATGAGGTTGTTAATCTCATCGGTTTGCTGTAAACAAAGGATTGAGCATATCGAGTGGTAAAAGGATAATAGTATGCAAGAAAGTAAACAGTGCGAGTAAAAGTAAAATGGTATAACAATGTAAAGGAAATTGGACTGGGGTTGTGACGACCTCAAATTTGATAACAAATTCGAAGTGCCCGTTATGTATTCCACCGCAATCCTAGAATCATTGTTGCGATATACATAACGTAGTTGGTAACCAGTTCCATAGACATTACAATACGATGATTCAAATACAATGGTCATATAGACCAAGTCATATTACAACACAATATAGCAGCGGAAATAACGTTTTCGGCCCATGCCTTCTCCCTACAGGCAATTGGCGACTCACGGAGACGAGCTTAGTTCTGGTACTCTTCTTCATACCCTTCCTCCTGGTATTCCTCCCCATAGTCTGGCCAAGTTGATAGTCAGGGACACAGCCGTGAGTACATTGGATGCACTCGCAAACCATCTCATAAATGAACAGATGAAGTAGATATGCAGGGTTTGGGTATAGTGGACTAAGCACTAAGTTGGTTTGCAAAAGCTAGTTTTATTTCCCAAGAATGCTCATTTGTAGAAAAGAGGTTTAGTTCTCTAAGTTCATTCTAAAGAGGAACTTCAATGTGTCAAGATCAAGGTCAAGTCATGTCAATTCAAATTCATGTCATTCACCAAGTTCACCCTAGTTATTTTTTTAGTCTTGACAAAAGCCAGGTAGAGTTTGCCAACCGTCCATGACCGAGGACTCGGCTATTCGAATAGTTTGAAAACCTCTGCAGAGGGGTACACTTTACCCACAAGATTCGATACATCTGCCGGGAGAAATCCACGGTTCGCTATACACAAAGGTATGCGGCTTTCAGATAATCAAACAAATTCTTTCACTTGCTCATCCTAGTATAGGATCCTTCCCTAGAGCCCGGGATACGGACTTCCCGCTCCGGCGCCTCTAGTTATGCCCATCCCGGAGGCCGGGTTAGTGGAATCCACTTGGTCAAGAAGTATCCGCCCGTGGAGTCCTTCCATGAAGATTTTATGCAAGACCTCCCATACTAAGATCAACAAACTACGGATTAAGCCCCTTCCCATATAGGGGTAACGTGGTTGTACGGTATAATTGGCACCCATGTACATCACTCGTTGTCAATTGAGAAACACATTTCATAGTTCTTAGTCAAGATTATTTTCTTTCATAAAGCCATCATGTAGGAGCAATCTCCCATTTCAAGTTTTAATGTCAAGTCACCACCTTTCAAATGGGGTTCCTCCAGAGATAGCCTCAACTTTTATTAGCGACTAAGCAACTACATTGAGTGATAGTACTACTACTATGGTTGGATAAACTCAGCTTGATGCTCTTGATAACCAAGACATCAATATGCTTCTATCATTCTACTCTAGCAATTCAATCATGCAATTTACTTCTATCATTCTACTCTAGCAATTCAATCATGCAATTTACTTAAAACAAGTAGAATGCAATATTAAAACTAGGTAGTGGGAGTATGAATCAAAAGATGGCTTGCCTTGGTTGGCAAGGTGTCCGGGGTTCTCTTCTTCTTCTTGATAATAATAATCCCCTCCAATATCCTCCTCGGCAACACTAGCGTCTAATAACGATTAAACACAAAGCACACCATCACTTCACCAAGCTAACAACACACCAAGCACACATCTTTGTTTGTTAACCAAAGCATTCATGTTGCATTGTTATGGTATTGGATTGTAAGTCTTTCTTCTAAGTTTTCTTCAAGTGTGCAAGCTAGATTTCTTTACTAAGTAGCATAAGTGGTTCACTTGTGCAGCAGTGGAGGTGATTTGGGGTTACTACGACAAGTTTAAGTGGGATGGGTTCACTAAGTGGATTTGTAAAGAGGGCAATTAATTCTAAGTGTGCATTAGGGCTCTATCATTTTATGCTAACAAATAGGTTTGGGTTAGGGTCTAAATGATCACACTAATATGGTTTGGGTAGATTAGTGTTGACTAACAGTAAGAGGGGTCATTAGTAAGTTCACATTTTAATTTTCATGATTTTTGAAAGCTTAAATAATTTTCTAGAAATCTTTCATTAATTCACAAGCTAGGGTCACACTATTCATAACCATTTTTATTCTTAACTGATATTGAAATCTAACCAGTACTATTGGATAGAGTATTTTCTAAGCTTTCCAACGAATATTTATTTGCTAAATTTGGACTTATAAAACTCTAGGAATTTGAATTTGAAAATACCATTTGAAACAGTTTTGAAATAAAAGAAAAGGGCGGGAATTAATTAAAAATGATTCGGACCGAAACTTCACTAGCTGGGCCTATTCCGAATGAAACCCGAACGGGCCTGGCCCAGAAAACGTTTCGCGTCGGCTGGGAAAAAAGAAAAGGGTGCTGACAGGTGGGGCCACGACGTCAGACCTAATTCAAAACCCGAATCGGTAAGTTATCGTCGGATTGCGATCTAACGGCTCCCAGTCATCGTCTCGACGAGAAAGGGCGGAGCTCACCTGCGAGCAGTGAAGACCGTTCGACGGCGAGGGAGTGGCGTAGAGGAAACGAAACTCGACGGCGACGCTCGGGATCGGCTGCGGTGCTCCTCCTCCTCCGATTCCCTGCGGCGGCGAGCTCCCAGGTGGTCTAACGCGGCGGCGCTCCGTGCGTCCAGTACTTCGCCGGCGTGGCGAGCGTCGACGAACCAGAGCGAGCTGGGCTAAGCGGCGATGTCCGGGAGGTAGCTGGGAGTGAGGTGCCTTGCTTCGTTTGATCGAGGGGGCTTTTTATAGGCCGGAGCGACGGGGGCGAGCGCGTCCAGTGAACGACCGGCGCAGGACATGCTGGCGGCGTGCACGGGCGACACTGGCCTCGTCGGCGTTACTCGCGTGCTGGAAGGGGTTGGTCTCGGCCGCGGGGTCCTGTGGGTCGGCGCTGGCGAGGGCAGGGTGGTCGCCGACGTGCAGGCTACTGGGAAGAAGAAGAGGGGGTCCGGGGTTGCTGGCTTCTCTTCTCCTCCTTCTTCCAGGGCTTGGGTCGGGGCAGAGGGGACTGGGTTCGACCAGGGCACCGTCCAGAGGCGTGGCAACAGGGTTGCAGCGAGCTGGAACAGTGCACCACAGTGAAGTTTGGTTTGATTTTCTTTTCTGCTGCCAGTGTTCGACGAAATGCTTACAAGAATTCAAAATTCGAATTTTTCAAATTTGCCACTTTGGGTGCTCATCATATTGGATAAGGTACCCAGACATATTTTTGTTCTGGAGAAATAATGAGTTTTGCCAAAATTTATATTTCAAATTTGGAATTGTCTCTGTTTCAGATTCCAACTTTTGCTCAAGTTTTAGTGATGTTCCAATTTGAATTTTTGGTAGCTCTTGATTGGTTGAGTTAGTCCCTAACTTGGTTAAGCTCAACTAGTTGGCCAAACACTGATTTGAGTTACAGATTTCTTAATTCAAGGGCTCAAAGTGGTGTAGTCATTAACAGATTCTAGATCATATCAACTTTATCTCTTTCTTACCTATTTTTATTTTTGGTTCTTTTGGTTCCTAATATCTTTCTTAGTTGTTTCTATTGGTTCACTTAGAATTATCTAACCAATGCTCAAGCAAAAGAACACACATAAAATCATAGAAATACAAATAAAGAGAATACATGTATGCATACAATATTGAAGAAAAAGTTTTATTTGGGTCCAATTCTTGACTCTTTATTTAATAAGACTTGGGTTACAATTCCTGGGTTGTTACAATCTTCCCTCCTTAAAAAGAATCTCGTCCCCGAGATTCACTAATTAAGAACTGAAAAGATTGGGAAATTCTTTCTGAAGGTAATCTTCTCGTTCCCAAGTGGCTTCCTCTTCGGTGTGATTACTCCACTGAACTTTCAGAAATTTGATGCTTCGGGTTCGAGTGGTTCGATAAGCTTCCTCGAGGATACGGATAGGCATTTCACGATAGGTCAAGTCCTTGTTGATGTCCACAGACCGGTGATCAATATTCTTGAAGACTTCGGGCTTCTCCGGAACTTCAAGACATTTCCGAAGTAACGACACGTGAAAGACATCGTGTACTTCAGACAATTCAGGGGGCATTTCCAACTGATAAGACACTTCTCCTCTGCGGTCTAGTATCTTAAAGGGTCCAATATATCTTGGGGCAAGCTTTCCTTTTACTTGGAATCTTTGCATTCCCTTGAGAGGTGATACTCTAAGGTAGACAAAATCTCCAATCTGGAAGGTCAGTTCTCGACGTCTCCTGTCGGCATAACTCTTTTGTCTTGATTGGGCTGCCTTGAGGTATTCACGAATCATGCGAACTTTCTCCTCGGCTTCTTGCAGAATATCCGGTCCAAAAATCTGGCTGTCTCCGGTTTCTGACCAATTCAGAGGGGTACGGCACTTTCTTCCGTACAAAGCTTCAAATGGGGCCATTTGCAAACTGGCTTGATAACTGTTGTTGTAGGAAAACTCCGCGAAAGGCAGACAATCTTCCCACTTAGCTCCATAAGCTAGGACACAGGCTCTCAACATATCTTCAAGTATTTGATTTACCCTTTCAGTCTGTCCATCAGTCTGAGGGTGGTAAGCGGTGCTGAAGGCTAACTTGGTTCCCAAAGCTTGATGTAAGCTTTTCCAAAATCTCGAGGTGAATTGGGTTCCTCGATCAGAAACTATGGTTTTAGGGATTCCATGCAAACTGACAATTCTGGACAGATACAGATCTGCTAGCTGATCTGAGCGATGAGTGGTCTTGACAGGAATAAAGTGGGCCACTTTGGTTAGTCTATCCACAATGACCCAAATAGAGTCATTTCCACGGCTAGACTTTGGAAATCCAGTGATGAAATCCATTCCAACAGATTCCCACTTCCATTCCGGAACTTGCAAAGGTTGCAGCAAACCAGCAGGACGTTGATGTTCAGCCTTGACTCTTTGGCAGATATCACACTTGGATATAAACGATGCAATTTCGCGCTTCATTCCATGCCACCAAAATTGTTCCTTCAAATCTTGGTACATCTTAGTTCCACCGGGGTGGATGGAGTAAGGTGCCTCATGAGCTTCCTTCATAATTACTTCCTTCAATTCTGAGTCAGCAGGCACACAAATACGGCCTTTGTACCAAAGAACTCCTTGATCATCTTCTTCGAATCCTGGCACCTTGCCGGAACTAATTCTGCGCTTGATTCCTTCAATACTCTCATTTCCCTTCTGGGCTTCTTTGATTTGGCTCATCAAGGTGGGCTGAAACTCAAGGTTGGCTAGGAATCCTTGACTGACTAGTTCCAATCCAAATCTTTCAAACTCTTGGTACAACATAGGTTGCTCTTCCTTGATCCTCATATTCAACGAACACGGCTTTCTACTCAACGCATCGGCCACTACATTAGCCTTACCAGGGTGATAGTGAATTTCCAGATCATAATCCTTGATCAACTCTATCCATCTCCTTTGCCTCATGTTCAACTCCTTCTGGGTGAAAATATACTTCAAACTCTTGTGGTCCGAATAGATCTCACAGCGGTTGCCCATCAAATAATGCCTCCAAGTCTTCAAAGCTAGAACCACGGCTGCTAACTCTAGATCATGGGTTGGATAATTTTCTTCATGAGGTTTAAGCTGCCTAGAGAGGTAAGCTATGACCTTTCCTTCTTGCATCAGTACGCAACCAAGTCCAAGTTTGGAAGCGTCGCAATAGACATCAAAATTCTTGGTGATATCGGGCATGGTTAGGACAGGGGCGGTCACCAATCTCTTCTTGAGCTCTTGAAAACTCTCTTCACACTTAGGGGTCCATTCAAACTTCTTATCCTTCTTCAATAATTGGGTCATCGGACGGGCAATACTGGAAAATCCTTCGACAAACTTGCGGTAATATCCCGCTAATCCGAGAAAACCTCTAACTTCCGTTGGAGTGGTAGGGGCTTCCCATTCCATGACTGATTTGATCTTCTTGGGATCTACCGATATTCCTCCTGCTGATAGCACATGGCCTAAGAATCCAACTTCCTTCAACCAGAACTCACATTTACTGAACTTAGCATATAGCTGATGCTCTCTTAGGGTTTCTAGAATTAATCTCAAATGGGTTGCATGCTCTTCTTCGGATTTGGAGTAGATAAGAATGTCGTCAATGAAGACCACAACAAACTTATCCAAGAACTCCATAAAAACCTTATTCATGAGATTCATGAAATAAGCAGGGGCATTGGTCAATCCAAAGGACATTACGGTGTACTCATACAATCCGTATCGGGTAGTGAAGGCTGTTTTGGGGATATCCGTTGCACGGATCTTCAGTTGGTGGTATCCGGTTCTAAGATCTATCTTCGAGAATACTCGTGCTCCAGTCAATTGGTCAAACAGATCTTCAATCTTCGGGAGAGGATACTTGTTCTTGATGGTCACATCGTTAAGCTTGCGATAATCAGTGCACAGTCGGCTAGAACCGTCACTTTTATCCACAAACAGAACGGGTGATCTCCAAGCAGAAGAACTTGGTTGAATTAATCCTTTGCTCAAGAGGTCATCCAATTGCTTCTTCAACTCAACTAATTCAGCTGGGTTCATACGATAGGGTCGTTGGGCTATTGATCCAGTTCCGGGGATAAGCTCAATGATAAACTCAATATCCCGATCCGGTGGCATTCCGGGTAGCTCATCGGGAAAGACATCCGGGTATTCACAGACGATGGGGACTTGCTCCAAAGTCGGTCCTGAGATACTCTTATGACATCTGGTGGTTTGGGGTGGTTTTACGGACACATGCTTGACTATGATTCCATTGCTACTCTTCATGGTGATGGTCTTCTTGGCACAATCTATCACTCCTTGATGAAAAGACATCCAATTCATACCAAGAACTACTTCCAAACCCTTGGTTCCCAACACTATCAAATCGGCTAAGAAAGCTATCCCATGGATTTCTATGGGCACTGCCAAGCAAGTACAACTGGCTTTTGTTACTGACCCGGGAATTTGCACAGACATGACATCTTTCAAGGGTGTGGGTTGAAGTCCACTTTTATCAACGAATAATTGGGTAACAAATGAGTGTGAAGCTCCAGAATCAAACAGGACTCTTGCAAGAACTGAGTTAACAGGGAACATACCAAGCACCACGTCGGTTGCTTCCTGAGCTTCTTCAACATTCATGTGATTCAGACGGCCTCGAGAGTGAGGCTGGTTCCTTGGTGGATACTTCTTGCCATTTCCCACACGGCGCTGTTGCTGAGCAGGAGCAGTAGTCTTGGATGCATCATTCAGCTTCTTGGGGCACTCATTGGAGTAATGCCCTTTTAGTCCACACTCATAACATGTAATACCAGACTTGTCACCAGGCTTGGGTAACACAGGGGCGCCATTTGGCCTTGGAGTATTGGTGTTGAAGTTGTTGCCACTAGGTCTTGGGGGTGCACGGTTGAAATTGTTGCCGGGTGGGCGGTTAGGATAGTTGGGACGCGGAGCAGGTGCAGACGGCCTCATTGGTCTAGGGGTGAAACCCATTGGTGCATTTCCCCTTGGCTTCTGCGAGTTGCTCGAGTTGCCTTGATACATCATACGGCGCTTGCGGTTCTCGGTAGCTTGCTTGAGTTTGCCTTCCATCTGAATGGCAGAGTCAACCAATGACTCCAGGTCGGCAAAGGGAATACTCACCAGGACACATTGCATCTCATCATGAAGTCCATCCAGAAACCTTTCTTGCTTCTTCTCAGTGGTGTTGGTGTCATCTGGGGCATACCTAGACAAGGTAAGGAACTTGTCACGGTAATCCACCACCGACATAGAACCTTGCTTCAGATTTCTGAACTCATCTCTCATCCGTTTTACCAATCCCTTGGGAACATGGGCTTTGCTAAACTTGCTCTTGAACTCCTCCCAAGGCATCACATACCCTGGGGCTTGCATGGCACGGGTGCTGTCCCACCAAGCTCTCGCTGCTCCAGCAAGATAGTGGGTGGTGTATAAGACCTTCTCATTTTCACCAACTTCAGCGACTGCCAAGTTGTTCTCCATGGTACGAAGCCAATCATCGGCATCTAAGGGTTCTTCAGACTTAGTGAATATAGGAGGGTTGGTGTTCTGGAAACTCCTTAACTTGGATCGGTGCTCTCCATTGCCATGGTTTTCTCCTTCACCATTGCCATTGCCATGGTTGTGGCTCATTGCCATCTGGGTTAACTGCTGAAGAGTGGCCAAGTTGGCTTGGCGCTCAGCTCGGGCTGCTTCCCGGTCTTCCATGATCAACCTTAGCAATTCAGCCATTTCCGGGTTCGGGGGTGGGGGTGCTCGCGGCATCTGAAGATAAGGTGTGTAAGACAAGAGGGAAAAGCTAATTTGCTAAGATTTAGAGGTACATGGATGATGCAATTTTTGTTTTACTAAGGCCTTAGAGGCCAATTCAAATTTCATTCATCACTCATCAAACATATCATACATACGAGTTCACACATTACAAATGGTTTACATCAAACCATTGCGACTCGTCTACTAGAGAGGGGGATACAGCTCACACCTACACGAAGTGATCATAAAGTGGAACTCATAGCTAGATAATACGTGGATCTCGGACCTAAACAGCGGGCTCCTCGGGGTCTTCCTCCTCGTCACTCACAATGAATCCATTGTGACCACCATCCTCCGGATCATCGAGGTCCTCCATGAAGTCATCCTCATCACTAATGAGGGCATTATCCTCCTTGCGGAGATCAATGCCTTCCTCCTCACCAAGGTGATCCTCCAGACTCTCAATGTACGCAGTTAATTCCGCCACATTGGCCTTCAACTCCTCAAGGTCCTGTTCCTTCTCATCGCGCTGGCGACGAAGGCTCTTGCGCTCCTTCGCAAGAATCCTGATAGTGCTCCTTGCTTCCACCAGTGCAACGTGCTCGAGGTTGGCCCTAGTACGGGCACGGTCGGCCTCCTGCTGAGTGGAGTACAGCAAGAAGTCCATGTGGTCGATGTAGGTACTCGGCTCATTCTGCCCGGGCATGTTTGCGGGACGCCCATCCGCATCACGCCGAGCAAAGTCCTTGAAGCGTCCTCCCTGAACCTCCTCAACGTGCAGTCCGCATAAGCGGGCGTGCATCTCCTGCATCGCTCGGACCAAACCATCGGCCCAAGTGTTCTCCACAAGCTCAAACTTGATCCTTGGAGAACCCAACATTCCCTTCTTGCCATGGCAACTAGCTCGGATGAGCCACCGTAGCTCTCCATCCGGGTGCTCATTGAGCACGGCTCCCTTGAACTCCGGGTACAAACGGTTCAGGAACAAGGTCAAAGTGGTGAGGTCGCGCTCGAAACAAAGGCTGCCACCTTGGCCCAACTGGTACTGCTCAGTGAATACCAGGGCCATCTACAAAATTTTAAATTAGTTTTAAGTTAGTGATCAACTCAAGTGTGCAAAATTTTAGGTAAGCTAAAACTGAAGTATGTATAAAACTTTGCAACTGGAGAGGAAAGACTAAGCAATTTTTGCAACCGTTCTTGTATCTTTCTTTTATCAAGGTTTTGTTTTAACGCCCATTCTAACTAAGGTCTCCTATGGTCAACCTAGGCTCTGATACCAACTTGTGACGACCTCAAATTTGATAACAAATTCGAAGTGCCCGTTATGTATTCCACCGCAATCCCAGAATCATTGTTGCGATATACATAACGTAGTTGGTAACCAGTTCCATAGACATTACAATACGATGATTCAAATACAATGGTCATATAGACCAAGTCATATTACAACACAATATAGCAGCGGAAATAACGTTTTCGGCCCATGCCTTCTCCCTACAGGCAATTGGCGACTCACGGAGACGAGCTTAGTTCTGGTACTCTTCTTCATACCCTTCCTCCTGGTATTCCTCCCCATAGTCTGGCCAAGTTGATAGTCAGGGACACAGCCGTGAGTACATTGGATGCACTCGCAAACCATCTCATAAATGAACAGATGAAGTAGATATGCAGGGTTTGGGTATAGTGGACTAAGCACTAAGTTGGTTTGCAAAAGCTAGTTTTATTTCCCAAGAATGCTCATTTGTAGAAAAGAGGTTTAGTTCTCTAAGTTCATTCTAAAGAGGAACTTCAATGTGTCAAGATCAAGGTCAAGTCATGTCAATTCAAATTCATGTCATTCACCAAGTTCACCCTAGTTATTTTTTTAGTCTTGACAAAAGCCAGGTAGAGTTTGCCAACCGTCCATGACCGAGGACTCGGCTATTCGAATAGTTTGAAAACCTCTGCAGAGGGGTACACTTTACCCACAAGATTCGATACATCTGCCGGGAGAAATCCACGGTTCGCTATACACAAAGGTATGCGGCTTTCAGATAATCAAACAAATTCTTTCACTTGCTCATCCTAGTATAGGATCCTTCCCTAGAGCCCGGGATACGGACTTCCCGCTCCGGCGCCTCTAGTTATGCCCATCCCGGAGGCCGGGTTAGTGGAATCCACTTGGTCAAGAAGTATCCGCCCGTGGAGTCCTTCCATGAAGATTTTATGCAAGACCTCCCATACTAAGATCAACAAACTACGGATTAAGCCCCTTCCCATATAGGGGTAACGTGGTTGTACGGTATAATTGGCACCCATGTACATCACTCGTTGTCAATTGAGAAACACATTTCATAGTTCTTAGTCAAGATTATTTTCTTTCATAAAGCCATCATGTAGGAGCAATCTCCCATTTCAAGTTTTAATGTCAAGTCACCACCTTTCAAATGGGGTTCCTCCAGAGATAGCCTCAACTTTTATTAGCGACTAAGCAACTACATTGAGTGATAGTACTACTACTATGGTTGGATAAACTCAGCTTGATGCTCTTGATAACCAAGACATCAATATGCTTCTATCATTCTACTCTAGCAATTCAATCATGCAATTTACTTCTATCATTCTACTCTAGCAATTCAATCATGCAATTTACTTAAAACAAGTAGAATGCAATATTAAAACTAGGTAGTGGGAGTATGAATCAAAAGATGGCTTGCCTTGGTTGGCAAGGTGTCCGGGGTTCTCTTCTTCTTCTTGATAATAATAATCCCCTCCAATATCCTCCTCGGCAACACTAGCGTCTAATAACGATTAAACACAAAGCACACCATCACTTCACCAAGCTAACAACACACCAAGCACACATCTTTGTTTGTTAACCAAAGCATTCATGTTGCATTGTTATGGTATTGGATTGTAAGTCTTTCTTCTAAGTTTTCTTCAAGTGTGCAAGCTAGATTTCTTTACTAAGTAGCATAAGTGGTTCACTTGTGCAGCAGTGGAGGTGATTTGGGGTTACTACGACAAGTTTAAGTGGGATGGGTTCACTAAGTGGATTTGTAAAGAGGGCAATTAATTCTAAGTGTGCATTAGGGCTCTATCATTTTATGCTAACAAATAGGTTTGGGTTAGGGTCTAAATGATCACACTAATATGGTTTGGGTAGATTAGTGTTGACTAACAGTAAGAGGGGTCATTAGTAAGTTCACATTTTAATTTTCATGATTTTTGAAAGCTTAAATAATTTTCTAGAAATCTTTCATTAATTCACAAGCTAGGGTCACACTATTCATAACCATTTTTATTCTTAACTGATATTGAAATCTAACCAGTACTATTGGATAGAGTATTTTCTAAGCTTTCCAACGAATATTTATTTGCTAAATTTGGACTTATAAAACTCTAGGAATTTGAATTTGAAAATACCATTTGAAACAGTTTTGAAATAAAAGAAAAGGGCGGGAATTAATTAAAAATGATTCGGACCGAAACTTCACTAGCTGGGCCTATTCCGAATGAAACCCGAATGGGCCTGGCCCAGAAAACGTTTCGCGTCGGCTGGGAAAAAAGAAAAGGGTGCTGACAGGTGGGGCCACGACGTCAGACCTAATTCAAAACCCGAATCGGTAAGTTATCGTCGGATTGCGATCTAACGGCTCCCAGTCATCGTCTCGACGAGAAAGGGCGGAGCTCACCTGCGAGCAGTGAAGACCGTTCGACGGCGAGGGAGTGGCGTAGAGGAAACGAAACTCGACGGCGACGCTCGGGATCGGCTGCGGTGCTCCTCCTCCTCCGATTCCCTGCGGCGGCGAGCTCCCAGGTGGTCTAACGCGGCGGCGCTCCGTGCGTCCAGTACTTCGCCGGCGTGGCGAGCGTCGATGAACCAGAGCGAGCTGGGCTAAGCGGCGATGTCCGGGAGGTAGCTGGGAGTGAGGTGCCTTGCTTCGTTTGATCGAGGGGGCTTTTTATAGGCCGGAGCGACGGGGGCGAGCGCGTCCAGTGAACGACCGGCGCAGGACATGCTGGCGGCGTGCACGGGCGACACTGGCCTCGTCGGCGTTACTCGCGTGCTGGAAGGGGTTGGTCTCGGCCGCGGGGTCCTGTGGGTCGGCGCTGGCGAGGGCAGGGTGGTCGCCGACGTGCAGGCTACTGGGAAGAAGAAGAGGGGGTCCGGGGTTGCTGGCTTCTCTTCTCCTCCTTCTTCCAGGGCTTGGGTCGGGGCAGAGGGGACTGGGTTCGACCAGGGCACCGTCCAGAGGCGTGGCAACAGGGTTGCAGCGAGCTGGAACAGTGCACCACAGTGAAGTTTGGTTTGATTTTCTTTTCTGCTGCCAGTGTTCGACGAAATGCTTACAAGAATTCAAAATTCGAATTTTTCAAATTTGCCACTTTGGGTGCTCATCATATTGGATAAGGTACCCAGACATATTTTTGTTCTGGAGAAATAATGAGTTTTGCCAAAATTTATATTTCAAATTTGGAATTGTCTCTGTTTCAGATTCCAACTTTTGCTCAAGTTTTAGTGATGTTCCAATTTGAATTTTTGGTAGCTCTTGATTGGTTGAGTTAGTCCCTAACTTGGTTAAGCTCAACTAGTTGGCCAAACACTGATTTGAGTTACAGATTTCTTAATTCAAGGGCTCAAAGTGGTGTAGTCATTAACAGATTCTAGATCATATCAACTTTATCTCTTTCTTACCTATTTTTATTTTTGGTTCTTTTGGTTCCTAATATCTTTCTTAGTTGTTTCTATTGGTTCACTTAGAATTATCTAACCAATGCTCAAGCAAAAGAACACACATAAAATCATAGAAATACAAATAAAGAGAATACATGTATGCATACAATATTGAAGAAAAAGTTTTATTTGGGTCCAATTCTTGACTCTTTATTTAATAAGACTTGGGTTACAATTCCTGGGTTGTTACAGGGGTCCACAGTTCACTAGTGGTGCCTCTCCATAAGATAAATAACAACATGCTGGGCAACAAATTACAGTTGGACAATTGATAGAGTAAAGATAATGTACATATGTCATGAGGATCACTATGAGATTCATTCTGGGCATTATGACAAAATACATAGACCGCCATCCAACTGCATCTATGACTATAAATCCACTCGCGGGGAATCATCCGAGGACCCCTTGAGTATTAAGTTGCGAACAACATATAATTGCATTAAGCAAAGTGCGTAATGTAAACAAAGCAAATGTCCTTGGACACAAGAATGTTGTTTTCTCCCTAGTGGCAACAACACATCTACAACCTTAGAGGTTTCTATCACTCCCCCAGATTAAATAGAGGCATGAACCCAACTATCGAGCATAACTCCCTCTTGGAGTTACTAGCATCTACTCAGCCAAGATAGCTACTAGCAACGGAAATCATGCAAGATCATAAACAACATAGAGATAACATAAGATATATAATTCAGCACATCAACTTGACATAGTACCAATACTCATCGGATCCCAACAAACACAACATGTATGATTACATAAAGGTGATCCTGATCATGTAGGGCAGCTCACAAGATCTAAACATGAAGCATATGGTGGAGGAGACAACCATCTAGCTACTGTTATGGACCTGTAGTCCAAGGTAGACTACTCACACATCACTCCGGAGGCGACCATGGTGGTGTAGAAGGCCTCCGGCAAGGATTCCCCTCTCTGGCAGGGTGCCAGGAAGAGCTCCTGGATCCTCTCAACCTCGTGACGGCGACGGCGGCGGCTTGCAGTATGTTTCATGGAAAAGAGATTTGTTCCTTAGGTTTTTCCCATTGAGGGGACTTTATAGGCGAAAGGGCATCGTCAGAGGTGGGGCCAGCTGGCCTCACCATGGGGCGGTGCGGCCAGGGGCTGGGCTGTACCCCCCTGTGGTGAGCCTGGCTCCTGGCCCCCTCGGTCTCATCTTCGGTCTTTGTGAAGCTTCGGTCAAAATAGGAGGTTTGGCTTTTGTTTCGTCCATTTCCGAAAATATTTCCTGTGTAACTTTTCTGAAACACAAAAACAGCATAAAACAGGGAACTAGCACTGTGGCATCTTGTTAATAGGTTAGTTCCAGAAAATGCATAAAAACGCCACGAAGTGTAACAAAACTTAAAGAAAATGGTGTATAAACAAGCATGGAGCACCAAAAATTATAGATACGTTTTAGACGTATCATCCCTTACCTTGGGCGCCGCAACAAAGCTTCTTGACAACATGATGGTAAATTATTCTGAGTGGCACACCGAGAGAGCTCCACAAGGTAAGAAGGTAAATTCTGTTGAGGAAACCTCTTCCTTGAGTGATAAGATTGATGCTATTATGCTTATGCTTTCTAATGATAGAACTCATGTTGATCCTAATAATGTTCCTTTGGCCTCTTTGGTTGCTCAAGAAGAGCATGTTGATGTAAACTTCATTAGAAATAATAATTTCAACAACATTGCTTATAGGAACAATTTTGCTAGCAACAATTATAGGCCGTATCCTTCTACCAATGGTAATGGTTTTGGTAACTCTTATGGTAATTCCTCCAACAACACTAGGGGCGCACCCTCCGATCTTGAGGTAATGCTCAAGGACTTCATCGGTAAGCAAACTGCTTTTAACAAGTATGTTGAGGAAAAGTTGGGAAAAATTGATATTCTTGCTTCTAAAGTTGATAGCCTTGCTCTTGATGTTGAACTTCTGAAACTAAAAGTGTTGCCTAATGATGTGAAAGAAAGCAATAATTTTGCCGGTACTAATGCCATCCAAGTTAGAATTGATGAAAATGTTAGGATGTTAGCAGAATTGCATGCCAGGTGGGAAAGAGAAGATGATATGGCTAGAAAGATGAAGGTATGTACTATTACCACCTCTAATGATGTTGTTCCAAATTCTAGCAATCCTCTTACTTTGATTGGTGTAGAGAAATCTCCTACTCCTTGTGCGAAAAAGCCCAAAACTGCAAAAACTTTTTCTCAAAAGAGTGCTAAAATTTTTTGGAGTACGGGAGATGATAGCTCTATTTCTTTTAATGATTTTGATGTTGATGGCTGCAATATATCTGAAGTTATTTTGTTCTTGCAAAAGCTTGCTTTGAGTCCTAATGCTAGTTCTTTGAATGTTCCTTTTACAAATCATATTACAAATGCTCTCATGAAAATTAGGGAGGAAAAGTTGAAACAAAAAGCTTCTATTCCCAAGAAGCTAGAAGATGGTTGGGAGCCCATCATTGATATGTATGTTAATGGTTTTGATTGCCATGCTTTATGGAATCTAGGTGCTAGTATTTCTATTATGCCTAGAAAGATTTATGTCATGCTTGGTTTACCACCACTTGAAAAGTGTTATTTTGATGTTCCTCTTGCTAATGTTGCTAAAAAGAAACCTTTGGGAAGGATTAATGATGTTCTTATTATGGTTAACAATTACCTTGTTCCCTTTGATTTTCTTGTTATGGATGTTGAATGCAATGCTTCATGTCCTATTATTTTGGGAAGACCTTTTCTTCGAACTGTAGGTGCCATCATTGATATGAAGGAAGGCACCATTAAATATCAATTCCCACTCAAGAAAGGTATGGAACACTTCCCTAGAAAGAGGAAGAAATTACTTTTTGACTCTATTCTTAGAGCAAATTATGAACTTGATGCTTCATCATTTGATGTTACTTGAGCGCCTAGCTCAAAGGCGTTAAAGAAAAGCACTCTTGGGAGATAACCCAATGTTTTATTTTCTATAATTTTTCTTTTATTTGAGTCTTGGAAGTTATTACTACTGTAATGACCTCTCCTTATCCTTTTTATTTCGTTGTTGTGCCAAAAAGAACCTCTAATTTGAGGGAGGTAAGATTTGGGGAAGTTGCTGTCCTGAAACAAATTTCAGTGCTGCACCATAAAAATTGGTGAAAATTCTCAAAAAATCTTTTGGACCTGGGATTTCTTGTGCATATGCCCCAGGTTATATCCAAACTTTCATTAGTTTTGCACTTTTCGATTTGGGCAACAGAAGGTCCTCGAAAAAATCAACCTTTGTCAGCTGTTCTTTTTTGACAGATTTCTGCCACTATTTGTGTTTGCCTCTCGATCGCTATCTTTTTTGAGTTCTTTTGATCACGGAACTTTGGAGGAAGTTTCTACAGTAGTATATGTGTGGTATTTTTTAGTTGAAATCTGAACGAAAAGGGTTGATTTACTATTATGCTTATGCTAACGTTACTAATAGAATTGTGTGAAGTTTTGTATGAAGGAAGTTTTCAAGTGTAGGGAATGGAGAGTGATGAGATGAGATGAAGTATGGACAAAAGCTCAAGCTTGGGGATGCCCATGTCACCCCAAGATATATCCAAGAGGTACAAGTGTCAAAGCTTGGGGATGCCCCCGAGGCGCCCCTTCTTCATCGGCAAACAATCAGGTCACCTTTCAACATACTATATTTTTATTGCTTCATGCAATATGCGTTTTTCTTGGAGCGTCTTTACTTTTGCTTTCAGTTTTCTTTTGTTTTGTTTGCTAATATAAATGGTTGGACCCCAACAAATTTCTTTTGGAGGAGACGCACTCCGTTTTTCATTTGCCAGGAACACTCTATTTTTCACTCTAATCGTTCAACGAGTGTTCTCTTTTTCTAGAACTATGTTTATCTTTTGTTTTTCGCCTTGATTTTTGTTCAGATCTTATTATATCTTTGCATCAACCAGTGGTCTATTTTGGTTTTCATCAAAAGAGTTATCTCAAAAAGGTTTGAATGGTGTTAGAAAAGAGAAAAAGTTTTATGCAAAAAAGTGGTACAAAAAGGAGCTTGTTTAGACTGTGGCTTAGACTTTTGCATTCCATGCTTGATGTCGTTTTGATAGTATGCCTAGTGATTTTTTTCTGTAGCATGACTTATCTCAAATGACTGAGATTGCTTAATGAGCCTTTGAAAAAAAATCATGCGTTGTTTTTATTATATGGAAGCATTTATTTGGTTTTCTCCTTGATGCTTTATTTGGGTTGACTTGGCGCATTTATTTGCGTTGTTTAGACTAGCATTAACTTTAACCATTCAAGATGCCTATGATGGGGGCAATGAGAGCTCAAATCTAGTAAGTACCATAATTTTTGAAGGTTTATAAAACTTGCAATCTCTGCTTCCCTCTACGAAGGGTCTTTCTTTTACTTTTATGCTGAGTCCCTACCTTCTACCTTTATGCACCGTCTAAGAGAGCATAGTTGCCATTCTGAGTATAATGTGCATAGTCCGAAAGTTTATCATTGATTGATTCATGATTATGGTTTTGCTCTTTCTTAAATTATTTGTATCTAGTCGCCCTCTTAAACTTGAAGGTGTCCTATGCATTTATGTTTTGCTATTCCATTAAGGATAAGCTGAAAACCACTTGATATGTTTTTCCATATGATTTGAACACACGTTTGACTTTCATTGTTTCATTATTCATGATCTTTCATTTGTTTTTCTTTTCATGTTATAACATGGTTGCTAAGTTTTATTGTCAAGATTATGTCTCTTATGCCCATGTTTTAAGTTCTTTGATCCTAGCACTCAATGCTTTACATCGTTGATTAAGATTGTGATGGTGCATGTCACCTCAAAAATTATTCTTTTGTTATCACTTACCTACTCGAGGACGAGCAGGAGTTAAGCTTGGGGATGCTTCATACGTCTCAAACGTATCTATAATTTTTGATGCTCCATGCTTGTTTACACACCATTTGCTTTGTGTTTTGTTACACTTCGTGCCATTTTTATGCATTTTCTGGAACTAACCTACTAATGAGATGCCACAGTGCCAGTTCCCTATTTTCTGCTGTTTTTATGTTTCAAAAAAGCTACATAGGAAATATTCTCAGAATTGGACGAAACAAAAGCCAAACCTTCTATTTTTCCCGAAGCATCACGAAGTTCGAAGATGAGACGGAGGGGGGCCTGGAGCCAGGCTCACCCTAGGGTGGCACGGCCTACCCCTAGCCCACGCCACCAGGGGGTGAGGCCAGCTGGCCCACCTCCTGATGCTGCCCTTTCGCCTATGTATTCCCCTCGACGGGAAAAACCTAAAGGACGGATCGCTTTTCCTCGAAACATACTGCAAGCCACCACCGTCATTGTTGCGAGATCGAGAGGATCCAGGAGCTCTTCCTGGCACCCTGCTGGAGAAGGGAATCCCTGTCGGGGGCCTTCTTCACCACCATGGTCGCCTCTAGAGTGATGTGTGAGTAGTCTACCTTGGACTACGGGTCCATAGCAGTAGCTAGATGGTCGTCTTCTCCACCATGTGCTTCATGCTTAGATCTTGTGAGCTGCCCTACATGATCAAGATCATCTTTATGTAATTCTACATGTTGTGTTTGTTGGGATCCGATGAGTATTGGTACTATGTTAAGTTGATGTGCTGAATTATACTCCCTCCATTCCTGAGGAGAAGGTGCAAAAATTTCGGCTCGTCGATTAAGGCAAGATTTGGATCGCTAAACTTTCCTAGGAATACCCCTCCTTAAACGCATGATCTCCTCTTTATTCTCTCCCCATTTCCTTTTCCTTTTTTCTCTCTCCCGTTAGCTGCATGGACTCCTCGTTTCTCTCCAGGCCTCGCACGCCTCGCGGTAATTACTCCTCTGTCGTTCCAGTGATGCTACGATTGATCCTCCTCTCTTGTTTCTGCCCAACCAGAGAAAATTCTGGATTTCATCCATTGGGGATTAGTTTGTGCCATGGATCAGTACATCCACCTACGGTGGAGATCAAGCGATGGAGCAAGATGGAGGCAAACAGTGATTCAATTGAAAATTTTTGAGCTCCCTATAAGTTCTTGCCGCCATGGTTCACAGCTCACCATCTTCTACCTCTGGCGCCTTTATACGTCTCCAATGTATCCATAATTTTTGATGCTCCATGCTTGTGTTTACACCATTTGTTTAGTGTTTCATTACACTTCGTGGCATTTTTATGCATTTTCCGGAACTAACCTATTAACAAGATGCCATAGTGTCAGTTCCCTGTTTTCTGCTGTTTTTGTATTTCAGAAATGCTACACAGGAAATATTCTCGGAATTGGACGAAACAAAAGCCAGACGTCCAAATATTTCACAGAGCTTCCAAAAGACCGAAGAGGAGACGGAGCTAAGCCAGAGGGCGGCCACACCATAGGGCGGCACGGCCTAGGGCTGGCCTGCGCCCCCTGGTGGTGTGGGCCCCCTGGTCCACCTCTGATGCTGCCCCTTCACCTATAAAGACCCCCCGGTGGGAAAAACCTAAAGACCCGATCGCTTTTCCAGAACACATCACGATCCGCCGCCGCCGTCGACCCGAAGATCGGGAGGGTCCAGAAGCTCTTCCCGGCACCCTGCCAGAGAGGGGAATCACCACCGGAAGTCTTCTTCATCACCATGCTTGCCTCCAAAGCGATGAGTGAGTAGTCTACCTTGGACTATGGGTCCATAGCAGTAGCTAGATGGTTGTCTTCTCCACCACGTGCTTCATGTTTAGATCTCGTGAGCTGCCTTACATGATCGAGATCACCGTTATGTAATTCTACATGCTGTGTTTTTGGGATCCTATGAATATTGGTGTTATGATTGAGTTGATGTATTGAATATTATCTTATGTTATCTCTATGTTGTTTATGATCTTCCATGCTCTCCGTTGTTAGTAGCTATCTTGGCCGAGTAGTTGCTAGTGACTCCAAGAGGGGGTATTTATGCTCGATAGTGGGTTCATACCTCTATTTAATCTAGGGGAGTCACAAAAACCTCTAAGGTTGTAGATGTGCTATTGCGACTAGGGGGAAAACAACATTCATATGCTCGAGGGCATATGCTTTGTTTACATTACACACTTTGCTTAATGCAATTATCTGTTGTTCACAACTTAATACTTGTGGAGTTCTCGGATTGATTCGCCACAAGTGGATTATTAGTCATAGATGCAGCTGGATGGTGGTCTATGTATCTTGTTGTAATGCCCAGAGTAAATCTCATAGTGATCCTGTCGACATGCACGTTGTCTTTATTCTATCAATTGCCCAACTGTAATTTGTTTACCCAGCATATATTATTTTATCTTATGGAGAGACACCACTAGTGAACTGTGGACCCCGGTCCTATTTCCTTTATATTGCTATCACCTGTTTACTTTACTTGCACCGTTTACTTTACTCGCATATTACTATTGCTTTCCACTCGATACAATCATACCCTTTGTTTCAAGCAAACCGGTGAGATTGAAAACCTCATCGTAAGTTGGGAACAAAGTATATGGCTGTGTTGTGTGCAGGTTCCACGTTGCCGCTCGCAAAGCAAAGCTTGGATGAGGCGCCCTATAAATTGTCCGAAGCTATCGCGAAGCTAACGGGCATCACCTTCAGTCGTATTTCGTCCTCCTACTGGATTGATAACCTTGGTTTCTTACTGAGGGAAAAACTTGCTGCTATATTCATCACACCTTACTCTTGGGGTTTCCAACTGGCCGGTCATTTACTTCATTAATTACATGCCAACAAGTTCTCTGGCACTATTCATCACCGCGCCATCAACAAGTTTTTCTGGCGCCGTTGCCAGGGAGGAAGAAGACTTCTGCAAGGGGATTTTCGCACGCACATCCTTTACTTTGTTTTAAGTTTTGCTTTACTTTGTTTTTACTTGCATCGTTTTATCAAAAACCCAAAAAAATTAGTATCCTTTGTAGTTGTTTATTATGTCTAGTTCAGTTGCTACTACTATGTCGCCCGAGGATATGATTTTCACTTTCAAACAAAAGGATGAGGAAAGTTTTAAAGAAGCTTGGTCTAGAATTTATGATTGGCATGGAAAAACTGAACCGAAAATGACCTTGAGTTTGCTTCTTAGTTGCTTTTACTTTGGACTTGCTCTTCGTTATAGATATGCTTTGGATGCTACTGCAGAAGGAGATTTCCTTCATTGTGATGGAGATCAAGCCTTCAATATTATAAAAAAGTTGATTACAATTTATAGCATGCCTACCTATTTTGATTCCTCTCTTGTGTGCATTTTTAATAGACTTAATACTCTTGAGACTCGCACTGCTAGTTTGAATACTTGCTACAATACTTTGTGCCAGCATTTTGATTATGTGCCAGCAAATGCTGAACCTTACGGTAAAAATCACCATTAATGGTGAAACTTTTCATGCTCGTTGTGATATTATGTCTGAATTTTGTGTCATGCCAAAGGATGTTTATGAATCTTTGAGTCTTTGGAAGCTTTCTGAGGGGGGAGAAGAAATTTACCTTACTAATAATGCCACTATATTTCCCGTTGGAATAGCTGAAGGAGTTTTTACAAAAATCCTAGGAAGAATGATATCTACTGATTATCTTGTTATTGAATGTGTAGGAAAAGGACAAATCACACTTGGAAGATCCCTACTGAAGCTCCTGGGCACCGTCATAGATGTGGGAAAAGGCAATATAAGATTTATCTCTCCACCTTGCAATAGCCACATCTTTCCTAGATTCAAGAGCAAAGATAAGAAAGGAAGACGTAAGGCACCCGCTGATCCTAGCACTTCATCACTTGATATTACTTGATTCACACTTTCTGCGCCTAGCTCAAAGGCGTTAAAGAAAAGCACTCTTGGGAGATAACTCAATGTTTTTATATTCAGTTCTTTTTCTTTTATTTGAGTCTTGGAAGTTATTAATACTGTAATGACCTCTCCTTATCATTTTTATTTCGTTTTTGTGCCAAGAGAAGCCTCTAATTTGAGTGAGGTAAGATTTTGGGATGTTGCTGTCCTGAAACAGTTTTCGGTGCTGCACCGTAAAAATTCATGAAAATTCTGTGTATATCTTTTCGACCTGCGATTTCTTGTGCATATGCTCCAGGTTATATCCAAACTTTCATTAGTTGAACACTTTTTTATTTGAGCAACAGAAACCCCTCTAAAAATTCGACCTTTCTCAGCTGTTCTGTTTTGACAGATTTCTGCCAATATTTGTGTTTGCCGCTTTATCGCTTTCTTTTTTAGTTCTTTTGATCACGGAACTTTTGGGGAAGTTGCTACAGTAGTATATACTTTATATGTGGTGGTTTTGAGTTGAAACCTGAAGCAAAAAGGGTTGATTCTATGTTATGCTTACACTAATGTTGCTAATAGATTTGTGTTTAGTTTTGTATGAAGGAAGTTTTCAAGTGTAGGGATCGGAGAATGATGAGATGAGTTGAAGAATGGGCAAAAGCTCAAGCTTGGGGATGCCCATGTCACCCCAATAAATATCCAAGAAGTACAAGCGTCAAAGCTTGGGGATGCCCCTGAGCCACCCCTTCTTCATCGGCAAAAATCAGGTCACCTTTCAATATGCTATACTTTTATTGCTTTATGCATTATGCGTTTTTCTTGGAGCGTCAGTTGTTTTTAGTTTTCAGTTTTTTTAGTTTTGTTTGCTGCAATAAATGGTTGGACCCCAACAAATTTCTTTTGGAGAAGTTGCCTTGCTTTTCATTTGCCAAGAACACTCCGTTTTTTATTCTTATAATTTCAACGAGTGTTCTCTTTTTCTAGAACTGCATTTAGCTTTCGATTTTTGCCTTGATTTGTGTTCAGATCTTGTTATATCTTTTCATCAAGGTGTATTTTTGCCTCTGGTCTATATTGGTTTTCATCAAAAGAGTTGGTTATAAAAAGTTTGAATGGTGTTGAAAAAGAGAAAAAGGTTTATGCAAAAAAGTGGTACAAGAAGGAGCTTGTGTAGACTCTGGCCTAGGCTTTTGTATGTCATGCTTTATGTCTTTTTGATAGCATGCTTAGTGGTTTTGCTGTAGCATGACTTGTCTCAAATAACTGAGATTGCTTAATGAGCCTTTGAAAAAATCATACGTTGTTTTAATTATTTGGAAGCATTATTTTGGTTTTCTCCTTGATGCTTTATTTGGGTTGACTTGGCGCATGCTCACACATGTTAGACTCATACAAAGTCGCCATTGCCTCTATAATCATTTAGTTTTTGAATTTTGATGCCATCTTATGCTTCTTTTAATGTCGCTTTGTCGCTTTGCATGATTATAGTCGGTATTGCTCTCTTAGTTGGTCGCTCCTAGTCTTTTGCTAGCCCTCATTTTGTACTGAGTATGAGCTCTACTCATGCATCCAACTCCTAAAAACCAAGTTGTTCCAAAGTGTCTACCATACATACCTATTAGCAATTTGCTATTCCAAAGTAAATTTGACTTGCTTTTATCTATCCTTCAAATTAAACTCTTTTTGGTGTTATGTGAAAATTGGTCAGTAAAGCTCTCACGAACCGGATGGCACACTTTACTTTTCTCGTTTTAAAATTTTGACACTGTGGTCTCTTATGTTGAGTTGTTATGCTTGCAAGTTGTAAGTTGGGAATTAGCCCAGCCATGTCGTCATGGGGCGAGCTTTCAACATTGCACTATCTTTCTTTTGATTTGATATCGTGATCTTTTGTTCATGGATACTCGCAATGTGAAATAAGTTGGGAATCTTGCGGGATCATGGAGTTTTTATATGTGTTAGGGAAACACCTGGGCCACTAATCTAAGCCATGCATAATTCATGGTGGAAATTTACAGCATGCCCATAGTGAACATTCGACGATGCATCTCGCAATAGAAAGTTATACCAATGGTAAATAAAAGATATGCTAAGGTGTTCGTTGTCTGTTTGTCCTGTCATTTTGATGTGGGCTTGTTCCATGTCATCGGGCACGGAGGTACCCCATTGGCGGTTCTCGATGATACACATATATTAACAATTGACAAGAGCTTGCTTGGGACTCTAAGTCGAGTAGCATGAGGTTTGGGTATTCGTATTCACGGGACACGAGGTTTTCAACTTATGATTTGTTAAGCATATACAGCATAAGTGTTCTCGCATTAACTTTAACCATTCAAGATGCTTATGATGGGGGCAATGAGAGCTCAAAGCCAGTAAGTACCATAATTTTTGAAGGTTTATAAAACTTGCAATCACTGCTTCCCTCCGTGAAGGGCCTTTCTTTTACTTTTATGTTGAGTCTCCACCTTCTATCTTTATGCACCATTGAGAGAGCATAGTTGTCATTCTGAGTATAATGTGCATTGTCCCAAAGTTTTCATTGATTGATTCATATTGTTGGTTTCACTTGTTCTTAAATTACTTGTATCTAGTCGCCCTCTTAAACTTGAAGGTGTCCTATGCATTTATGTTTCGCTCTCTCATGAAGGACAAGCTGAAAACCATTTGTATGTTTTTCCATATGATTTGAACACACGTTTGACTTTCATTGTTTCATTTTCATGATCTTTTGTTTTTGTTCATTTTCATGTTATAACATGGTTGCTAAGTTTCTTCTATCAAGATTATATCTTTCATGCCCATGTTTTAAGTTCTTTTGATCCCAGCGCACAACGCTTACATATATGGTCAAGATTGTGTAGGTGCATGTCACCTCAAAAATTATTTCTTTTGTTATCACTTACCTACTCGAGGACGAGCAGGAGTTAAGCTTGGGGATGCTGATACGTCTCCAATGTATCCATAATTTTTTATGCTCCATGCTTGTTTTTACACCGTTTGTTTAGTGTTTCGTTACACTTCGTGGCATTTTTATGCATTTTCTAGAACTAACCTATTAACAAGATGCCACAGTGCCAGTTCCCTGTTTTCTGCTGTTTTTGTGTTTCAAAAATGCTACACAGGAAATATTCTCGGAATTGGACAAAACAAAAGCCAGACGTCCAGATATTTCACGGAGCATCCAGAAGACCGAACAGGAGACGGAGCTGAGCCAGAGGGTGGCCACACCATAGGGCGGCGCGGCCTAGGGCTGGCCCGCGCCCCCTAGTGTTGTGGGCCCCCTAGTCCACCTCTAATGCTGCCCCTTCGCCTATAAAGACCCCCCGACGGGAAAAACCTAAAGACCCGATCACTTTTCCTGAACACATCGCGATCCGCCGCCGCCATCGACCCGAAGATCGGGAGGGTCCAGAAGCTCTTCCCGGCACCCTGCCGGAGAGGGGAATCGCCACCGGAGGTCTTCTTCATCGCCATGCATGCTTTCCTCCGGAGCGATGAGTGAGTAGTCTACCTTGGACTATGGGTCCATAGCAGTAGCTAGATGGTTGTCTTCTCCACCATGTGCTTCATATTTAGATCTCGTGAGCTGCCTTACATGATTGAGATCACCGTTATGTAATTCTACATGTTGTGTTTGTTGGAATCCGATGAATATTGGTGTTATGATTGAGTTGATGTACTGAATATTATCTTATGTTATCTCTATGTTGTTTATGACCTTGCATGCTCTCTGTTGTTAGTAGCTATCTTAGCTGAGTAGTTGCTAGTGACTCCAAGATGGGGTATTTATGCTCGATAGTGGGTTCATGCCTCTATTTAATCTGGGGGAGTGACAGAAACCTCTAAGGTTGTAGATGTGATGTTGCTACTAGGGGGAAAATAACATTCATATGCTTGAGAGCATATGCTTTGTTTACATTACACACTTTGCTTAATGCAATTATCTGTTGTTCGCAACTTAATACTTGTGGAGTTCTCGGATTGATTTGTCACAAGTGGATTATTAGTCATATATGCAGTTGGATGGCGGTCTATGTATCTTGTTGTAATGCCCAGAGTAAATCTCATAGTGATCCTCTTGACATGCATATTGTCTTTATTCTATCAATTGTCTAACTGTAATTTATTTACCCAGCATGTGTTATTTTATCTTATGGAGAGACACCACTAGTGAACTATGGACCCCAGTCCTATTTCCTTTATATTGCTATCACCTGTTTACTTTACCCGCACTGTTTACTTTACTCGCATATTACTATTGCTTTCCACTCGATACGCTCATACCCTTTATTTCAAGCAAACCGGTGAGATTGACAACCTCATCGTAAGTTGGGAACAAAGTATTTAGTTGTGTTGTGTGCAGGTTCCACGTTGCCGCTCGCAAAGCAAAGCTTGGACGAGGTGCCCTATAAATTGTCCGAAGCTATCGCGAAGCTAGCGGGCATCACCTTCAGTCGTATTTCATCCTCCTACACCTTGGTTTCTTACTGAGGGAAAAACTTGCTGCTATATTCATCACACCTTGCTTTTGGGGTTTCCAACTAGCCGGTCATTTACTTCATTAATTACATGCCAACAAATTCTCTGGCATTATTCATCACCGCGCCATCACGCCTCCTCTAACAATGGAAAATTTGAACCTAAACGAGCCCATAAACTGGGATGAAATCAAAGATTTTCAAGGGGAGGCCCGTCATCTTGCAGGAGATTATTTCTTTGAGGTGGAGAGTGACGAAGGTGAGGTTCTTGTTCTTGTTTTGATTCAGTTCTTGCTTGTTTGGATACGGTTCATGTTTTGATTTGATTCTTATGTTCTTTGAAATTCTGAGCAGAGGATGATGGACGTTGACATGAGCAGGAGGGGAGCGACCCACCACGAGGAACTCTCAGCCTCACCGCTCTCCGAGCAGCCAAACGGTGGCGCGCAGAGAACGCCACAGGGTTTGCTTCCTCCTTCTTCGAGCACGGCGAGTCGAGTGGTGGTGGACACGATCGTTACATTGGCGAGGCCAACTACGACGGACGCGGGCGCAGCGCACCTTCGTTCCATGGTGAGGCCAGCCAAGACAGGGGCAGCAGCAAGCACGAGCCCGCCGACGATCGGGTCCCTCTGTTCGACGGCATGTTCATATTCACTGGTGGCCGCAGACGTCTTGGGCTATCCGGACGTGGCCGCAGTAGCTGCCCACCGTTCAGAGCTGCGGCGGCTGGACGTGGTGGTGCGGCGGCTGGACATGGTGGTGCGGCTGGACGTGGTGGTGCGGCGGCTGGACATGATGGTGCGGCTGGATGTGGTGGTGCGGCGACTGGACATGGTGCTGCGGCTGGACGTGGTGGGGCGGCGGCTGGACATGGTGGGGCGGCTGGACATGATGCTGCGGCTGGACATGGTGGTGCGGCTGGACGCGGTGGTGCGGCGGCTGGACATGGAGCTGCGGCAGGACGCGGTGCTCCCGGACGAGGTGCGGCTGCTCCACACCGTGATGGACGTGGTGGTGCGGCAGCTGGACGTGGAGCTGCGGCAGGACGCGGTGCTCCCGGACGAGGTGCGGCTGCTCCGCACGGTGCTGAGCGTGGTGATCATGGAGATGCCGACGATGGCGATGCAGGTGGTGACGATCAAGAAGCGGGTGGTGCAGGTTCGTTTTCAATCTTTGCATGCAGGTTCAGGAAGTTGCATGCTCCAATGCATGTGCACATGCAGCTAGAAATAAAATGTTGTTAAAATCATTTTAACATTGCTACTGTTACGCAAACAATTCTCACTTGTTTAGATTTATTAAAATTTATTTGGTGTTGTTAGACTTAAACAATTCTCACTTGTTTAGATTTATGAAAATTTATTTGGTGTTGTTAGACTCAAACAATTCTCACTTGTTTAGATTTATGAAAATTTATTTAATGTTGTTAGACTCATGTTGTATGCATTCTTACCTTGCAGTTGTGCCACTAGGACGAATGGTGAACTCCCGTAGAGTTTATAGTGACGAGGACAAACGGAAAATTTATACAGCCCTCGTCCGCAAAACCTCGTCGGAAGTGTTGAATGATGGAGTAACCAAGCAAGTTGCTGCTGAGCTGGGGATACCTTTGCGAGTTGTGCAGCGTGTATGGTTTGATGGACGAGCCGGTATTGAAAACATTTTTAACAAGAAGCCAATGAATAGTGGTTGTAAAAGAATTGATTTTGATCCTCAAGCCATCACACAAGTGCCACCGTCGAAGAGGACTACTTTGAAGGACCTAGCTTATGAGTTAGGCATGTCAAAGACCACTGTGTGGAGGCGACTCAAGGAGAAGATATTTAGGAGGCACTCAAATGCCATCAAGCCTCGTATCACGGATGAAAACAAAAAAGCTCGGGTTAAGTATGCACTCTCTACGCTAGACCCCGATAGCGTAGACCCTAAGTTTCAAGGCATGTACAACACCGTGCATATTGATGAGAAATGGTTTTACAAAACCAAGGGCTCGCAAAATTATTATTTGGCTAATGAAGAGGAGGAACCTTACTGATCATGCCAAAGCAAGCACTACATTGACAAGATCATGTTCCTATGTGCCATGGCAAGACCTAGGTATGATGCCGAGGGTAATTGTACTTTTGATGGTAAAATTGGTATGTTCCCATTTGTTACCGAGAAGCCGGCGGCACGTCGTAGCGACAACCGCCCTAGGGGTACAATGGAAACTAAACCGGTGAGTGTTACACAAAAAGTGAGCCGGGAGTTCCTTATTGAAAAAGTATTGCCCGCTATCAAGGAGAAGTGGCCATTGGAGGATCGTTGGAGCCCAATATTCATTCAACAAGACAATGCGAAGACTCTCGTATTTCCACATGATACTGAATTTTGCGAGGCTGCCGCCGCAGGTGGGTGGAACATTCAACTCACTTGTCAACCTCCGAACTCACCGGATACCAATATTCTTGATTTGGGTTTATTTGCCGCTCTCCAATCGTTTGTTCCAAAAAAAGTCTCCAACTTCTATTCTTGATATTCTCATTAAGGTACAACAATTTTACTTGGCATATTTAAATACATTGTTTCAAAATGCTTGACTAACTAATTAAAATTTCCTTGAAGGTACAACAAGCATGGAACGAGTACCCGGTTGAGAGGAGCAACCGTGTTTTCTTGACGCATCAATCATGCATGGTGGAGATCATGAAGCTTATGGAGGAGCACCGGTACAAAATCCCGCACATGAGGAAGGGGGTTCTAGAAAGATTAGGGATACTACCCGACATGCTACATTGTGATCCCGCAATTGTGAACGCAGCTAGAGAGTTTGTACTTTAGAGAGTTCATGTAATGGTCATGTAATGTGCTAGGATATGGTGTAATGGATTTATGTTTTTATTAATCAACTAAATTGTTCCAATTTTGCGTTACTTTTCAGATTGTAAGACAAGTATAAATACCAAACATTGTAGGAATAAGATGATAACCATTGCCATCAAATAATCATGATAAAGTTTGCATAACTTAAAATTGGATAGCATAAAGCTCTAATCCTTGAGATAACTTTGCATTACATAGCAACATCATAAAATTCTAATCCTCGAGATAACTATATGAGCCATCATTGTTACGAATAATGTTGGGATGATATATGTCAAACATAACATCCCTAATCACCTCTTCACCGGCAGTGAGAACATCAAACTCATGCACCACCGGAGTGCTAGATGCCGGAGGTCGAGTTTGAGTGAGGTGACAATATGCCAACCAATCGTGCATGGCGTCATCATGTTCATACCCGGCCATGTCGGTGGGGTTAACACAATGCTCGGTCCATGCTCGAGGATCGGTGGAACCGGACTCGTACCCGCTCATCTCTCCATCTTCGTCCACAACGACCTCTTCTCCCACATCCATCATCAGCTCCTCTTCTTTCTCTCCATCAACAACCTCTGCAGCAACCTCTTCTCCTACAGCTACTCTGCACCATCATCATCCCCCATGCCATCTATCCATTGATCAAACTTTGGTTGTAATTCCCACACCCATTGTATGGACGGCATGAGGACAGGGATGTCGTCAGTACCTCTGCTCTCGTGCTCCTGCTGCACCACGGGAAGGCAGCCGCGCTAGCCCACACCAGCCAGACTCCCACGCTCGTGCACAAGCACGCGCACACCGGCGTGTTGTGCCAGCCCGGGTTGCTCGCCGAACTCGCCATGCTCGACGTCGCAGGCGCCCAGCATCACCGGAAGGATGTCGTGGTCGCCAGCGTGCACGGGAAGAACGCCAAGATTGACTTGCATGGGGTCGCTGCCACCTGCATGTAAAAACGCGGTCGGTCCATCGTGGATGGCATGGGCGCCTGGCGACATGGAGACCGCCGCCAACGCCATGAACACCGCCGCCAACGCCATGAACACCACCGTCCAGCTCGTGAACTATGCCTCAAGCGCCTTCCTCCTCCACGGTCGACCGGTGCTACTACCGCTCGACGCCATGGACCAAAATCTAATCTGTGGTGTCTACGGAGGATGGGAAAAGGTCTAGGAAGAAGATGACTGGGAGAGTAATGTGGAATCATGCCGGAGTGGGAGCTCTTTTCTACTCCAACAGGAGGGACGGCGCGCATTACTCCCTCGCCTCAGAAGACGAACGGAATGGCGGCGGTGGTTTAATCAGGGGCAATTTTTGAGGGAGAGGGCGAACGAGAAGGAGGGGTATTTTAGGAAGATAGCGATCCCTCGCTCACCTGGCATCGCCTACTCCTTCCTTTATGAGGAAAAATCGGAAAAAAAATTGTGCCTTCTCCTCAGGAACGGAGGGAGTATATCTTTATGTTATCTCTATGTTATTTATGATCTTGCATGCTCTCCGTTGCTCATAGATATCTTGGCCGAGTAGATGCTAGTGACTCCAAGAGGGAGTATTTATGCTCGATAGTTGGGTTCATGCCTCTAGTAATCTGGGGGAGTGACAGAAACCTCTAAGGTTGTAGATGTGTTGTTGCCACTAGGGAGAAAACAACATTTTCGTGTCCAAGGACATTTGCTTTATTTACTTTACGCACTTTGCTTAATGCAATTATCCATTGTTCGCAACTTAATATCCAATGTTTGCTTGGACGACATTCGGAGGGTGGATTATTAGTCATATATGCAGTTGGATTACGGTCTATGTATTTTGTTGCAATGCCCAGAGTGAATCTCATAGTGATCCTCGTGACATATGTACGTTATCTTTACTCTATCAATTGCCTAACCGTAATTTGTTTACCCAGCATGTTGTTATTTATCTTATGGAGAGACACTACTAGTGAACTGTGGACCCCGATCCAATTTTCTTTACATTGTTATACCGTTTACTTTACTTGCTTGTTTACATTCCCGCATACTATTACCTTTTACCACTCGATACGCTCAATCCTTTGTTTACAGCAAACCGGTGAGATTGACAACCTCATCATAAGTTGGGAGCAAAGTTCTTGGTTGTGTTGTGTGCAGGTTCCACATTGCTGCTAGTGCAAGAATGTAAATAAAGCGAGTAAATGGTAAACGGTAATAACAGTGTAAAAGAATGGATCGGGGTCCACAGTACACCAGTGGTGTCTCTCCATAAGATAAATAACATGCTGGGTAAACAAATTATAGTTGGGCAATTGATAGAATAAAGCAAGCATACAAATGTCATGAGGATCACTATGAGATTCACTTGGGCATTACAACATAATGCATAGACCGTAATCCAACTGCATCTATGACTAATAATCCACCCGCCGGATGTCATCCGAGCAACCGTTGGGTATTAAGTTGCAAGCAACAGATTATCGCCTTAAGCAAAGTATGTAATGTAAACAATACAAATGTCCTTGAACACAAGATCGTTGTTTTCTCCCTAGTAGCAATAGCATATCTAAAACCTTAGAGGTTTTTGTCACTCCCCCAGATTACTAGAGGCATGAACCCACTATCGAGCATAAATACTCCTTCTTGGAGTCACTAGCATCTACTCGGCCAAGATATCTACTAGCAACGGAGAGCATGCTAGATCATAAACAACATAGAGATAACATAGAGATAATAATTCAGTAAATCAACTTGACAAAGTATCAATATTCATCGGATCCCAACAAACACAACATGTAGAATTACACAACGATGATCTTGATCATGATAGGCAGCTCACAAGATCTAAACATGAAGCACATGGAAGAGGTGACAACTATCTAGCTACTGCTATGGACCCATAGTCCAAGGTAGACTACTCAGACATCACTTCGGAGGCAGGCATGGTGATGAAGAAGGCCTCCAGCAGTGATTCCCCTCCCCGGCAGGGTGCCAGGAAGAGCTTCTGGACCCTCCCGATCTCGCGTCAATGATGGCGGCGGCTTGCAGTATGTTTCGATGAAAATTGATCGGGTTTTTTTGGTTTTTCCCATCGAGGGGAATATATAGGCGGAAGGGCAACGTTAGGAGGTGGGCTAGGGGGGCACACCACCTGGTGGCACGGGCCAGGGGTAGGCCGCGCCACCCTATGGTGCTGAAATTTATCTTATGTTACCTCTATGTTGTTTATGATCTTGCATGCTCTCCGTTGTTAGTAGCTATGTTGGTCGAGTAGATACTAGTGACTCCAAGAGGGGGTATTTATGCTCGATAGTTGGGTTCATGCCTCCATTTAATCTGGGGGAGTGACAGAAACCTCTAAGGTTGTACATGTGCTATTGTCACTAGGGAGAAAATAACAATCTTGTGTCCAAGGACATTTGCTTTGTTTACATTACACATTTTGCTTAATGCAATTGTCTGATGTTCGCAACTTAATACTCTCGGGGTCCTCGGACGATTCCCCGTGAGTGGATTATTAGTCATAGATGCAGTTGGATGGCGGTCTATGTATTTTGTTGTAATGCCCAGAGTAAATATCATAGTGATCCTCATGACATATGCATGTTATCTTTATTCTATCAATTGCCCAACTGTAATTTGTTTACCCAGCATGTCATTATTTATCTTATGGAGAGACACCACTAGTGAACTGTGGACCCCGGTCCAATTTCCTTTACATTGCTATTACTGTTTACTTTTACTCGCACTGTTTACTTTCTTGCATACTACTATTGATTTCCACTCGATACGCTTGTCGATGGATTTCGTGTCGCAAGAACACGGGGTACCACACGACGGACCCAAAGATTCGAACGCAGGGGGCTGAACGTGGGAGATCTTGGATTGCAACGAAACACGGTGACAGAAGCCTTGAGTCGTCGAACGCATAACGCACTGCAGAGAGGGACGCCGAGCTTTACCCAGGTTCAGGGCCCTCGTGGTGAGGTAAAACCCCTACTTCCTGCCTTCTTGTATTACGACGTGATACCTCGTGAGGAGTACAAGGTCTTGGTTACAGAGCTCTAACTGGCCGGAGGTAGACGAACCAACTTAGCCTAGCTAGGAGCCCCGAGATGAAGATTCGATCCCCTCTAAGGGGTGGCCTCCCCTCCTTTTATAGTGTCTAGGTCCTCCTTCCCCTTATCATCTTGGGGAAGGGGTTGCCACACACGGCCAAGGAGGGAGGATAGCTGTAGTCTTGATTCTGCCGTGGACGTAGTCTTCATAGAGTAATGGCGCCGGTCCACAGGAGTGGGCAGAGGAAGCTGACGTCTTCCTCTGGTGCCCTGCACCATCCATGCTATTTTTAGGGGGGTGGCCAACAACCACTGTGCCGCTTTATGCAGGCATGGCGAAAGTTGGTCTCCTCCCTGTCGGGGGTAGCGTGGGCGGTACGCGGTCTTTTGCCCTTATCTTCTTGCTCTGCACGCAAACATGCCGAACTGACGTGGACGTGGTCCCTCCCCTCACCAGCAGAAGCTCGTGAGGAGGTCTTCTGGTCCTTAGCAGTTTTGGTCGTCGTTCTCCTCATGAGGCGCCTCCTCATGAGGGTCTTCTCTGGTGGCTTCGGTCGTCATTCCACCCCTAGGCCGAAGCTGGGCCGTTGAAGGGGCCCAGGAGCAGGTGGACCGGGATACCCCGGTATCTAGAACACCGATAGTAGCCCCTGGGAGCCTGGCCCGCGAACGCGCCCTCTTGAGGGAGCGAAGGGCTAGGGGCCCCTAGAACCTGCTGGGCCCTCCAACGGCATGCGTCAACGCGTGGTCAGAGGACCATGTGAAGATGCAGAGGCCGCGAACGCGTGGCATGACCGCAGCTGGGGAGACGAAATGGTGGGCGATGCTGTAGTCCCTGAGGCGTCAAACCATCATGATGGCACGTCGCTTCGTTGCAGAGCGCTGCACCAACGCTTCGATTCCCGTGCTAAGACTTGACGCATCGACGATGGCCACGCCCCTTAAATACAGCCTCCTCGAGACCTCCGGCACCTCACCCTCTTCCTCTAGTGCCACTTCTTCCTCGATGCTCCCCAAGCCCATGGATCCCTCTGCCTCCTCCGCCACCGCAGAATCGAGCTCGGGGGTGAAGCGCCGCAGGCGCCCCGGGCAGTAAGAACAAGGCGAAGATTCCGACCCAGTGGACGCCCGGCGCTGGCGGCCCCCTGCGCATCGGTGCGCCGAGGCAGGGCGAGGCGAATCACGCTGCCCCGGGGGCCTCCGGCACCTTGACCCTTCGGGGTCCTGTGCCTAGAGGCATTCTGCACGCGCCGTCGCTGGTGGCGGCGACGTTGGCTCCCCGCTCCCCGGGAAGCATCGACCGGGTGCTCCAGGAGATGGCCCGGGGCCGCAGGAGGCGGCTCCGCCGGCGACCGGAGTGGTCGCCACTCCCCACCCCTTGGCGGTGGCAATGCTGGGACCCCTCATCGCCCCGGGGTCCCGCTTCCTGGAGCTCCTCATCGTCATCGACCTTTGGAGCTTCGACTCCCTCCGGCTACCCGACGCAGTCCAGAGGGTGATCTACGCCCCCGGCGCTTCCTCAGGAGAGGTCGCGCTGTCGGAGCAGAGCAGGCCAGATCTCTTCTGGCCTATGGACATCATCCTCGAAGCGAGCGGCAACGCCGTCCTCTCCGGGCGCTGGAGGGCTTTTGCCCTCAGCCACCGCCTCCGCGTCGGCGACCACCTCGTCTTCTGCTTCAAGCTGGGGACGCTGGAGGCCTCGGAGCGGATCTTTGCCGCCGCCGGCGTCCGCTGCACCTACCCCCAGCCCGCGGCGCAGTAAAGGGGCGGCCTTGGCGTGGTAGCCTTCTGGGGAGGGGAGCTAGTCTTCTTCCCTCTTTTGCGATGTAGCTTGCACCAGCGGGGTATGCCCTGCCGTGCCTTTGTTCCTTCCCCCACCGGGGGTCATCAATGAAATCCTCTTTGCTTTTCTCGCTCTTCGTTGTTCGCCGTTGTCCTAGTCGTCCGTGCACTCGAGAGCCCTAGCGAGTTGTCAACACCGACGGGAGGCCTCCCTGCACCTCAGAGCTCATGACGGGGTCGGCGTCGGCGATGACATTGGACGATTCCTGAGACAAGTAGTTGAAGAAAGAGTTGGAAAACAAAAAACCCCAAATCCCCAAAAATGAAAAACAAATCGAAAAAACAAACGAAAAAAGAAGGCGAATAAGATACCCCTGTGACCGGCACAGGGACCTTCCTCATAGTGAGGGAGCACGGCACTATATGTGCCAGCAGCTAAGACCAAATTGCCGTGCATGGCGATTCATGGGGCCTTCCTCGTCATTGAGGGAAGCTAGAACCTCACGGACATGAAAGCGTCGATGCTTAAGAGAGCCCAGAGACCGTCGACACCTCGTTAAGGGTTGCTCATGAGGTGAAGGGCCTGGCGCGGACCTCTGGATCTGTGTCTCCTTCGCAAGATGATCGGAGTGGCCTTAGTCTTCAGTAATCCTGCCGCGTTTGGCCTTCCTCAAGCGAGGGGAATCTTCCTGCGGATGCTTAAGCGTATCGACGCGTCCTTGCACCTCATGAGGGTTGCTCACAAGGCATTGGTCCTTAGCGGGTGCCTTAGGCACACCTTGGACTTTTCCCAAAGATTTCTTATTTTCCGGTGTACTTCGCGAGGAACTAAGCACCATGGGTACTTGGAGGTGATCGATAACGGGGCCGTCGCCCCTGATCAGAGCTCAGTCCCTTCGGGTTTTTTGGGCTTGTTGTTTTCCGGGCGAAGGCCCCAGCATAGACACCGTGCCTAGCCCCCTTCCGTGTGGAGTACAACAGAAAATAAATGGACTTCATGCCATTTTAACATCATGCCAAAGCAGAGGCGCTATATTGCGCAATAACTTAATATCAGTGTTGAAGAGCAGTTTGAGCTGATACAAAGTGCCGTGACAACGGTCTTTATCTCCTCGTGAGGAACCTACGGGTAGAACTTTCGCAGATGAGCTATGTTCCATGGGTTCCCCACCGGCACGCCTTCCGCAGTTTCTAGCCGCGCCGTGCCGAGCCTGGCCTGGCGATGTGCGTCACCTTGAAGGGGCCTTCCTACATTGGAGACAGCTTGTGCAGGCCCTCGCGAGAGAGTATCCTCCTCAGCACCAGGTCGCCGACCTCCAGAGTTCTTGCTCGGACATGGCGGCTATGGTAGCGGCATAGTCCTCGCTGGTACCTCATGGCGCGAAGTGCTGCTTGGCACCGGGCTTCTTCGAGCTGGAGGAGGCGGTCCTTGATGAGGTCCTCTTAGCGAATCTCGTCGAAGGCAAGCACTCTTGGCGACCCAAACTTGACATCGGTGGGAAGGACAGCCTCCACCCCATAGACCAGGAAGAAAGGAGTCTCCCCAGTGGGCTTGGTGGCGGTAGTCCGGATGGACCACCGGATGGATTGGAGGTTGTCTAACCATTTTTTGCTGCAGGCTTCGAGCTTGGCATTGAAGCTTCTTGTCTTGAGTCCCTTGAGGACCTCGGCGTTGGCACGCTCGGCTTGGGCATTGCTCCTAGGATAGGCGACCGAGGCGAAACAGATCTTGATGCCAGCCGATGCGCAGTACTCCCGGAATAGCCCGTTGGTGAACTGGCTGCCGTTGTCGGTGATGATGCGGTTAGGCACACCAAAGCAACAGACCAGCCCACGGATGAACTTGACTGTGGACCTGGCCATAATGGTGCACACCGGCTCCACCTCCACCCACTTGGTAAACTTGTTGACGGCGACGTAGAGGTAGCGGTAGCCCCCTTGCGCTCTAGGGAATGGACCGAGAATGTCCAGCCCCCAAACGGCAAAGGGCCAAGTGAGTGGGATGATTTGCAGCTCCTGTGCCGACTGATTAATCTGCTTGGCATGGTATTGGCACGCCTCGCACCTCTTGACCATCTCCGCCGCATCCCAGAGCGCTAAAGGCCAGTAGAAGCTGCTTTGATATGCCTTTGCGGCGAGAGTTGAAACAGAAGCATGATGCCCACATTCGCTGGCGTGAATGTCCCTGAGAAGCTCTTGGCCTTGGTGAGTAGATATGCACTTCAGAGCGACGCCGTTTGGGTGACACCAGTACAAGTCACCATCCTTGACACAGTATCCTGAAGCTTGGTGCACTATCCTTTCAGCCTCCGATTTATCTTCAGGAAGCCTGCTGCTGATGAGGAATGCCTTGAGCTGAAGGATCCAATCCACTCCCTCCTGCCGGGCCAATGCCAGAAGGACGCGGTCACCCAAAGGAGGCCCACAGTCTGGAGCCCCCTGCTCCGGTGGCGGTGGCAGGGCAGGCGGAAGGTCTGATCCGGATGATGATGGAGTAGCGGATGGCTTGAAGAGACGCTCCTCAAAGATGCCAGCAAGTTGTGCCAGGCGATGAGAAGCGCGCTTGGCGATCTCGTCTGCTTCCACATTTTCTCCTCTTGGGATGTGCTTCAGCTCTAAGCCTTGGAAGCGTTTTTCATCTTTCGGTGCTCCTCAAGATAAGCTGCCATGTGCTCATCCTTTGGAGTGTAGCTCTTGTTCGAGAAGTTCACAACCAGCTGTGAATCTCCATTGACGATGAGGCGCTTGATGCCCAAAGCATTCACCGCCCTTAGGCTAGCGAGTAGTCCTTCATATTCCATGATGTTGTTGGAGACCTTGTGCTCTAGTTTAAAGCAGAGCTGGATGGCGTAGAAGAGCTTGTCCCCAGAGGGAGAGGTAAGGACAGTGCCAGCCCCCATGCCGGGAAGGTTGAAGGCACCGTCGAAGTGCATGACCCAGAGGCCTGGGGCTTCTTCTCCTGGAAGCGTTGACTCCACCTCTGGAGGCTCGTCGGCGAATGGATCAGTCCATTCGGTGGTGAACTCAGCCAAAGCTTTGCTCTTGATCACCTTGGTGGTTTCGAAGGACATCTCGAAGGGCTGAAGCTCCATGGCCCATTCTGCCACCCGCCCGGTGACATTTGGGTTGCGTAGAATGGTCTCCATGGGACGATCAGTGACCACCTTAATCAGGTGACCCAGGAAGTAGTGACGTAGTTTCCTTGAAGCGACGAGCAAGGTGTAGAGCAGCTTTTGCTGCATGGTGTAGCGCTCCCGTGCATCTCGTAGCAACGTGTTGATGAAGTACACGGGCTTCTGCACCTTGGCGGTATCCTCAGGAGTCTTCTCCTCTTGGAGTTCAGGAGCGTCGCTCTGAGAGAGCGGCTCGGTCGGCAAAGTTGCAGCGGGCGGCTCCTCTTGAAGGATAGAAGGAATAGCTGCCTCTACCTCGCAAGGAGCCCTCGGGCAGGGAGGATCAATTTCCTCTTTGGCGATTACCTTGGCGTCTCGTTTCGCGACGAGGACAGCGCTTGCAGTTCTTGGGGTTGCCGCGATGTAGAGCAGGAAGGGCTCGTGGAATGTAGGGACAACCATGATTGGTGGGCTCGTGAGATACCTCTTCAGCTCGGCAAAGGCTTTGTCGGCTTCCGGAGTCCACTCAAACTTCCCAGTGCACTTCATGAGCTTGAAGAAGGGCAAGGCCTTCTCCCCACTCCTTGCGATGAAGCGCCCTAAGGCTGCCATGCATCCTGCAAGGTGTTGCATTTCCTTGAGGTTGCGCGGAGGACGCATTTCTTTGATGGCTTTGACTTTGTCAGGGTTCGCCTCTATCCCGCGATGAGACACGAGGAACCCCAACAACTTTCTCTACGGTACGCCGAAGGCGCACTTGGCGGGGTTGAGCTTGATATTTACCTTTCTCAGGTTGGCGAAGGTTTCCTCCAGATCCTCGATGAAGGTGTGACTCTCACGAGTCTTGACGACGATGTCATCGATGTAGGATTCCGCATTTCTTCCCATCTGAGCCCCTAGGGCCTTAGGCATGAGCCTTTGGAAGGTGGCTCCTGTGTTCTTCAGGCCAAAGGGCATGCAGACGTAGCAGTACACACCATAGGGCAAGATGAAGGCAGTCTTCTCTTCGTCCTCCCTTGCCATCTTGATCTGATGATAGCCAGAGAAGGCATCCAAGAAGCAAAGGAGGTCACAGCCGGCGATGGAGTCGACGATTTAATCTATCCTCAGGAGTGGATAAGGATCCTTGGGACAAGCTTTGTTGAGACTTGTGAAATCCACGCAGAGGCGCCCACTGCCATTAGCCTTTGGGACAACCACCGGATTGGCAATCCAGGTGGGTGATATCCCACAAGTATAAGGGATCATTTGTAGCCTTTTCGATAAGTATGAGTGTCGAACCCAACGAGGAGCTAAAGGTGGAATAAATATTCTCTCAAGTTCTATCAACCGCTGATACAACTCTACGCATACTAAATGTTTGCATCATCTAGGAAATAAAACTAGAGCAATAATACGGGTATGAGAGATAGCTTTGCAAGATAATAAATACAAGAAAGTAATTGTTAGTGCTGCAGCAATAAAATATACTAAGTAACCATAAACTAACAGTACCATGAGTGTGGAATAGTGGTGGCTTTGTCCAAGATTAACTAGTGAAGATATCGAGTTCATTGTCTTCGATGCAGTTTTCTATGTGGGAGAGGCTAAATCTACATGCGCTCCGCTACTTGGGATTAGAAGTACTTATGATTGGATTGTTAGCAAACATCCGTAACTACTAACAATGCATTAAGGTTTCCCCAACCATAGCCTTAAGTTAATGGTCCTCTTACTCCCATACGTGTAACGTTCCGGTTCGCGTCCTCAGGTTTCTGTCACTCCGGCAGAACTTCCCCCTTCCTCTTACACATACTACAAACCCTATGATGTTTAATCCATGCGCGCATAAATATAATAGACACCAAAGGATAGTACTATATCAACATACAACTCTAATGAACCAAAGACATTCAACTAATCAATCTAAGAACAAATAAACTATGGAAACATGATATAGATCATATGATAAATATTATAGCATCAAACACCATGTTTACATAGGATGGTGCAGAGGTGTGTGGGAGGATGAACCACTGCATATGTGATAGAAATAGCGGTGAAGATGGTGGAGAGGAGCAGCGAGGGCGCGGGCGGCGGCGGCGGCGCGGGCGGCGGCGCGGGAGACTCCTTCCCCGCCGCCGGCATCATGGGGGAGCGCCGCCCCTTAGCCCCCTTCCTTCATGGCTTCATGGGAGCCCTCCCCCATGGAGATGGGATCCATGGGGGAGGCTAAAACATGGCTCTGGTGGCTGCAAATTCGTGGGTGGAGGTGTCCCCCATGAGCTAGGGTTCCACCCTTTATATAGTCTCTTGGATTCCCGTCTCTCCATCTTGGGCTGCAATGGAGCAGGCTTAGCTCAGCCATCCGGACTCGGAATCAGGTGAATTTTATGTCCAGAACATTCACCGTGAAATTCCCTACAACTTTGTAATTGAAGAGTTTTCCGTTTGACACCGTCTTCGACCCGTAACGTGACCATCTTCGAAAAGAGTTCTGGCACAAATTTCTGGAAAGTCCCAATTTGACTCCAACAAGGTTTCCACTTGTATTCTTGGTAATTCCTACACATCAAAGTGTAAAACAAGAACATTGTGCACTTTTGCAACTATTAGTAGGTTAGTCCAAATAAATCATAAAAGTGTCACAAAGTGTAGACAAAATATATAGCAATTGGTGTAAAACAAGCATGGAGCATCAAAAATTATTGATACGTTTGTAACGTATCAGTTGGGTGGGCTACCTCACGTATTAGCTTGGCCTTCTTCAGCTTCTCTATTTCTTAGATGATGAAGTATTGCTTCTCTTGCACTTGTTTCCTGGTCTTCTGCTTCACGGGGTGTGCCTGAGGGCACACGGCTAAGTGGTGCTCAATCACCTCCCTGGGAACACCGGGCATATCTGACGGAGTCCAAGCGAATATGTCAGAGTTTGCCCGCAGGAAGGTGACGAGCGCGCTTTCCTATTTGGGAGAAAGCCCTGCCCTGATGGTGATGAAGTTTTCGCAGCCCCCAGCCTGGAGTAGGACCTTCTTTGTTGCAGAGCGCTCTTGGGTGAACTGGGGCCTCCTCCCCGAGGGTACCACAGCTTCCCCAATGCTCATGTCCAGCATCGGATGGACCAGGTCCTCGCTTGGAGTAGGCGATGCAGAGGCAGCGAACTTCTTCCCTGTCGAGCCTGGCAGGTGGGACTCGAGAGAGGCCTTCTTCACAGCAGCCCGCTCTTGGGATACGAGCTGCTTCTTCCTCGTGAAGTCACCGGAGTGTTCCAGTAGATCTTCATCGGCGGGGAACATGGCGGCGGCCTCACGGTAGACATGCTCAACAGACCGAAGAGCATCCTTTTTGTTGCAGCGCACGGTGATTGTGCCATTGGCGACCGGAATCTTGAGGACGTTGAAGCCATGATGCGTTGCTGCCATGAACCTTGCCAGGGCTGGATAGCCAAGGATGGCATTGTATGGCAGCGCGATGTAGGCGATGTCGAAGTCGAGGCTTTCTGTCCTGTAGTTGTCCGGGGTGCCGAAGGTGATGGGCAGGCGTACCTGCCCAATTGGCGTTGTAGACCTTTTGGTTACCCCGAAGAATGGTCGGGTTTGCATGAGCCGATGGTACGGCACCTACATCTTCTGGAAGACCTCGACTGAGATGATGTTGAGGCCCGCCCCTCCATCGATGAGAGTATGATTGACGGCGATGTTATTGATGGTAGGCGTGCACAAGAGGGGAATTGTGCCCACACCCTTGGTGGAGGTCGGATGATCCTCCTCATCGAAGCTGATCTTGCTGGTTGACCACTTCATTAAGCGGTTGCCGGCATTGGGCTGTGCCGCCACGATCTCTCGCGACAGCTGCTTGAAGTGACGATTAGATAAAGGAGCTTGAGCTCCACCCAGGAGGCAAGCGGTGAAGCCTCACGGCTCTTGATAGCCCCCCTGGTTCTCTTCATGATGATCATTTGTTGGTGGAGGCAGTGGCAGCGGGTCGGGATCTGCACAAGACAGACCATCGCGGCGGCGACCCTCGTCACGGTCGTTGTCGCGATGATCGCCCCGGGATCCACCCTTGCCATGGCTATGGCTGCTCCCACGGCGCTTGGTGACACCATTTTCTTCATGAAACTTTCGGACAATCCAACAATCATCGGTATTGTGGGTGTCCTTTTTATGGAGGATGCAGTAGCGGCGACATCGACCTTTATCGTGCTTGGAGCGGTCCCCGCGGCGCTGCTTATGTTCGGGCTCCGCTGCGAGGACAGCAGCCTCCTTGCGCTTGGGGTCCTTGGACTTTGGCTTTGGGGGAAGTGCCTCCGGCAGGTTGTGCATGAAGAGCCTCCCCTCCTCAGCCTTGGTGCAGCGGTCGGCGATCTCGAAGAGCCTGACGACGGAAGTCAGCTCATCATTCACGGATAGCTTCTCCCTCATCTTGATGTCGGAGACGCCCGTGGAGAACACAGAGATGACCTCCTCATTGGAGATCCTGGGAATGTTGTTCCTCATCTGGCTGAAGCGCTGGATGTATTGACGAAGTGTCTCACCCTTGTACTGACACACCGCCTTAAGATCATTCTTGGTGGAGAGGCGCTCGTACGTGGGCATGAAGTTAGCGACGAACTAACGGCACAAGTCCTTCCATGAGGTCACGGATTCGTGAGGAAGATTCATGAGCCAAGTTCGCGGAGCATCTTTGAGGGCCATGGGGAACCAATTGGCCATCGCACGCTGATCTCCACGCGTGGCCTGGACGGCGACGACATAGAGCTAGAGGAATTCGACGGGGTTGGTGGTCCCGTCGTAACGCGCGCTGATGTCTAGCTTGAACTTGTCAGGCCAGACCACATAGCGTTGCTGGCGAGTAAGAGCAAGGCACTCGGGGTTGTAGATAGGGTCCCCGGGGGTCTTGACGTTCTTGCCAGCTTCGCCGATGTCGTTGATGGCGCGGTCATGGTTTTCGCGATGGCGCTCAAGGGAGACGTGTGTGTCTTCCGGAGCGCGTTGGATGATTTGGCCGCTGGGCTCCCCGCGCGGCGAAGATGCGGTGTGGGATGCTACCTTCTTGGCCTTGGCGGCCTTTCCATCTTCGGCGCCCGGGGCGCGATGCCCCGCCGCCGGATCTGGTTCACCCGCGCCCTGGGCCGGGTCTTCATTGGCGATGGCGACGAGCTCGGCGATTTGAGCGCGCCACCCCTCACGCCCATCATCAATGGGCTAATAGCGCAGCAGCTCCTGCGCCATGGCGAGAGCCTGCGCAGGAGACAGCCGACTCCTAGAACGAGCGCGAGAAGTGGCGGTGGCGGTGAAGGAGAGCGAAGGCTCTGTACGCCCGGACGAAGGTAGGAGGACTCCAAATCTTCCTACTCTTCCTCCTCAGCCGAGGCTTCACGACGACGGAAGATGGGCTCAGTTTGCCCCCGAACAGCGTTACGGTGGCGAAGACGCTCGAGCCTTGCGTTGGCATTGGCCATGTCGAAGTAGATCTAGAAGAAAACACACCACAACCCCCTACCTGGCGTGCCAAATGTCGATGGATTTCATGTCGCAAGAACACGGGGTACCACGCGACGGACCCAAAGATTCGAACACAGGGGCTGAACGTGGGAGATCTTGGATCGCAACAAAATACGGTGACGGAAGCCTCGAGTCGTCGAACACATAACGCACTGCAGAGAGGGACGCCGAGCTTTACCCAGGTTCAGGGCCCTCGTGATGAGGTAAAACCCCTACTTCCTGCCTTCTTGTATTACGACGCGATACCTCGCGAGAAGTACAAGGTCTTGGTTACAGAGCTCTAACTAGTCGGAGGTAGAAGAACCAACTTAGCCTAGCTAGGAGCCCGAAGATGAAGATTCGATCCCCTCTAAGGGGTGGCCTCCCCTCCTTTTATAGTGCCCAGGTCCTCCTTCCCCTTATCATCTTGGGGAAGGGGTTGCCACACACGGCCAAGGAGGGAGGATAGCTGTAGTCTTGATTCTTCCGTGGACGTAGTCTTCGTAGAGTAGTGGCGCCGGTCCACAGGAGTGGGCAGAGGAAGCTGACGTATTCCTCTGGTACCCTGCACTGTCCATGCTATTTTTAGGGGGGGTGGCCAACAACCACTGTGCCGCTTTATATAGGCATGGCGAAAGTTGGTCTCCTCCCTGTCGGAGGTAGCGTGGGTGGTACGCGGTCTTCTGCCCTTATCTTCTTGCTCTGCACGCAAACGTGCCGAGCTGACGTGGACGTGGCCCTCCCCTCACCAGCAGATGCTTGTGAGGAGGTCTTCTGGTCCTTAGCAGTTTTGGTCGTCATTCTCCTCATGAGGCACCTCCTCATGAGGGTCTTCTCTGCTGGCTTCGGTCGTCGTTCCACCCCTGGGCCGAAGCTAGGCCGTTGAAGGGGCCCAGGAGTAGGTGGACCGGGATACCCCGGTATCCAAAACACCGACAATGCTCAATCCTTTGTTTACAGCAAACCAGTAAGATTGACAACCTCATCGTAAGTTGGGAGCAAAGTTCTTGGTTTTGTTGTGTGCAGGTTCCACGTTGTTGCTGGTGCAAAGCAAAGCCCTGGATGAGGCGCCTTATAAATTGTCTGGAGCTGTCGCGAAGCTAGCAGGTCTGAAGTTTGGCTTTTTCCCACTGGTTTGATAAACCTCGATTTCTTACTGAGGGAAGACTTGCTACTGTGCTCATCATACCTTCTTCTTAGGGTTCCCAACTGGGTGGTTATCTGCCCGCATCAAGCATTTTTTATCTGGCGCCGTTGCCAGGGAAAAAGATTATTTCTGCAAGGGGAGTCTCGCACGCACAATCTTTTACTTTGTTATTTATTTTGCTTTACATTATTTTTGCTTGCATTTTTTTATCAAAAACACAGAAAAATTAGTTTCTACTTCAAGTTGCGATAGAGGGGGGCCAGGAGCCAGGCTCACCCTAGGGTGGCGTGGCCTACCCCTGGCCCGCGCCACCAGGGGGTGAGGTGAGCTGGCCCACCTCCTAACATTGCCTTTTTGCCTATATATTCCCCTCGACGGGAAAAACCTAAAGGACAGATCGCTTTTCCTCAAAACATACTGCAAGTCGCCGCCGTCACTGTCGCGAGATTGGGAGGATCCAGGAGCTCTTCCCCGCACCCTGCCGGAGAGGGGAATCCCTGCCGGAGGCCTTCTCCACCACCATGGTCGTCTCCGGAGTGATGTGTGAGCACCCTGCCGGAGGCCTTCTCCACCACCATGGTCCATAGCAGAAGCTAGGTGGTCGTCTTCTCCACCATGTGCTTCATGTTTAGATCTTGTGAGCTGCCCTACATGATCAGGACCATCTTTATGTAATTCTACATGTTGTGTTTGTTGGGATCCAATGAGTATTGGTACTATGTTAAGTTGATGTGCTGAATTATATATCTTATGTTATCTCTATGTTATTTATGATCTTGCATGCTCTCCGTTGCTAATAGATATCTTGGCCGAGTAGATGCTAGTGACTCCAAGTGGGAGTATTTATGCTCGATAGTTGGGTTCATGCCTCTATTAATCTGGGGGAGTGACAAAAACCTCTAAGGTTGTAGATGTGCTGTTGTCACTAGGGAGAAAACAACATTCTTGTGTCCAAGGACATTTCCTTTGTTTACTTTACGCACTTTGCTTAATGCAATTATCCGTTGTTCACAACTTAATACCCAATGTTTGCTCGGATGACATTCGGAGGGTGGATTATTAGTCATAGATATAGTTGGATTATGGTCTATGTATTTTGTGGTAATACCCAGAGTGAATCTCATAGTGATCCTCGTGACATATGTACGTTATCTTTACTCTATCAATTGCCTAACTATAATTTGTTTACCCAGCATGTTGTTACTTATCTTATGGAGAGACACCACTAGTGAACTGTGGACCCCGGTCCAATTTCCTTTACTCGCATTATTTACATTCCCGCATATTATTACCTTTTACCATTCGATACGCTCAATCCTTTGTTTACAGCAAACCAGTGAGATTGACAACCTCATCGTAAGTTGGGAGCGAAGTTCTTGGTTGCGTTATGTGCAGGTTCCACGTTGCTGCTGGTGCAAAGCAAAGCCCTGGACGAGGCACCTTATAAATTGTTCGGAGCTGTCGCGAAGCTAGCAGGCATCACCTTCTGAAGTTTGGCTTTCTCCTACTGGTTCGATAAACCTTGGTTTCACAACTGAGGGAAGACTTGCTGCTGTGCTCATCATACCTACCTCTTGGGGTTCCCAACGGGGTGTAATCTATATGCCATCAAGCAATTTTTCTGGCGCTGTTGCCGGGGACTGAAGAAGAAGCTCCCACGTCAACCACGCACCATCACGCATCTCACAATAAAAAGCTATACCAATGGTAAATAAAAGAGATGCCAAGGTGTTCATTGTCTATTTGTCTTGTCATTTTGATGTGGGCTTATTCCATGTCATCGGGCAAGAGGTACCCCGTTGGCATTCTCGATGATACATGTATGCTTACAATGACAAGAACGTGCTTGGGACCTAAGTCGAGTAGTGATGACCCACAAGTATAGGGGGTGTATCATAGTACTTTCGATAAATAAGAGTGTCGAACCCAACGAGGAGCAGAAGGTGTTGACAAGTGGTTTTGATCAAGGATTCACTGTAAATACTAGCAAACGGGTTTTCAGGGGTATTTGGTAATGCAAATAAATAAAGTACGAGTAAATAAAAGACATTAATAACAATTGCAGCAAGTGGTCCAATCCTTTCTAGAGCAAAGGACAAGCCGGTTGTGTAACTTATGATGACCAAACGTTCTCGAGGACACACGGGAGTTTCTGTCAAGAGCTTTCACTTCATGCCGCTAAATAATCTTAATTGGTTGATAAGTGTTATGGGGGTGAACCTGTGCTAGCGCACTACCCTTACTAGGATAAATACACACTTGTGATTATACCCCTTGCAAGCATCCGCAACTACAAGAAAGTAATTAAGATAAATCTAACCACGGCCTTAAACTCTAAGATCCTATGCTCCCTGGTGCAATGGTTTCCTAACTGAGGTTTAGGTTTCTGTCACTCCAGCAACCCCAGAATTAGTAGCCAAATATACAATGCATCTCACTAGGCCCATAAATGGTGAAGTATCATGTAGTCGACGTTCACATGACACCACTAGTGAAATAACACCACAACAAATAAATATCAAACCACTAAATATTACTTAACATAATTCCACTACTAACATCTTGACTTCTCCCATGTCCTCAAGAACTAAATGAACTACTCACAAGACATCATATGGATCATGATCAGAGGTGAAATAATGGTAAATAACAATCTGAACATAAACCTTAATTTAACGGTTCCACTCAAGAGCATCAACCACAAGAGTAATCAACACCGAGAAAGTTTCCCCTAAGAATTTAAAAAGTTTCAACTCAAGATGTTACAGCGGGATGGCATGGTAATGGTGGAGATGAAGGTGCTGGTGGTGGAGATGATGATGATCCCGATGAAGTCTGGTGCAATGGCAATGACGATGGCGACGATCTCCCCTCTCCGGGAAGGAATTTCCCTGGCAGATTCCTGCCTGCCGGAGAGCTTTTCTCTCTCTAGTATTTTCTGCCCCGTAGAGGCGGCGGTGTCTATCTCTGAGCCCCCCCCCTGACTTAGGTTTTCGGGGATGATGAAATACGTGAAGGGGCGATGGCAGAAGTGGGCCAGGGCGGCCACACAACAGGCCGGCGCGGCCAGGGGTCAGGTCGCGCCCCCTGTGTGTGTGCCTGCCCTGTGGCTCCTCTCCCCTCCTCCTTCTGGCTTCTTCAGTCTTCTGGTAAAATATAATTTCCTGGTATTTTTCTAGAATTTCCTGATCTTCCGAAATATGGTGTCTTGGCGGTCCTTTTTCCAGCAGAATCTTGACTCCGGCAGCAAATCCTCGAATGATCATCAAACATGTAAAAACAGAGGAAACAACATATGTATCATCTCTGAATGTGAAATATATCAATGAATAACAGTAAATTATGATACAAAATAGTGATGCAAAATGGACGTATCAACCCCCCCAAGCTTAGACCTCGCTTGTCCCCAAGCAAAAACTGAACTCGGTAAACATGACCACAGGTTTATAGAGTGAAGTGTCGATAATCAAAATACGGACAAGAAGCATCACATTTACCAAGGCACAAATTAAAATAAACAGCAACTTCCCTTTATATGATATAGACTTGCAATAAGTAAAATGGAATCACAAACAAAGATGCACAAGGTAAACTATAATTGGTGATGGCAAACCTCAGTTCTTGGTTAGAGAACAATGAACAAACTATACTTATTTTTGAATGGAGCCTTTTATAACAGAGCTGATATAGCAAAAACTATATGCTCAACAAGACAAACTCTTAGTAATCATGGAAAGCTTTCAAAGATATATTCCTTCAGGTAAAAGCATTATACTAAACAAAGGAAGATAATAAATATGATTGAACGGATCAACATATGGATGAGTGAAACATAACAACTCAAATGCTTGCTTGAGATAGAGGGGAATAGGTTGACTCAACATAAAAGTAAAAGACAGGCCCATCGTAGAGGGAAGCAGGGATTAAACATGTGCTAGAGCTTTTCATTTGTAAAACAGAGGTAAAAGTTGTTTTGAGAGGTGGTTGCTTTTGTCAACGACTAGCAACGGAGTTCTTGATATCTTCCATACTAAACAAGTGAGAGCGGTTCCGAGATGTTTGATTAGTTGGCACAATTGTGCTCTTTTATAGCTTAGCACTCCTCCCCACCTTTTCCTTTCTCAAACCAGGCTAACCGATTCCATTGGGTGCCCACCAACTTTCACATACCATGGAGGAGTGTTCTTTTTCTTTTCTTGTTTAGATTAGATTACAATGGTCTAACCAGCTCCCTTGCAAAATTAATGACGAGCAGATGAAGCTGCCTAGTCGAGGGGTACTCAATTTAGTATGGAAGATAACAAACCCAACCACTACGTCCTCATGAGCTAAAAACAGTGGCACAAAATGAGAAGTATTTGAAGGTTTTTGAAAGGTAGCACATGAAAATTTACTTGGAATGGCTTGAAATACCATGCATAGGAATTTATAGTGGACTCTTTGGAAGTAACTTGGCTTTTGGGAATTGGATGCACAAGAAGTATTCCCTCTCAGTACAGGTTTTTGGCTAGCAAGGCTGGGTAGCAAGCATAAGAGTTGCATGAAACAAACAAACATACATATAATAAGAATAATCATGCAAACTTCCTTGAAACTACAATGATTTTAACTTGAGAATAGTATTGCTTATGAGCTAAACATGAAGGAAAGCTGAAATGATGTATCTACTAGCACTTCTTTCTTCTTTTTCTACTCAAAACTCAAGGTAATGTTGCTACTGACCAAGCTAAGTTTGCCAAAACCAACTAAATTTACTCATGCTCCCAAAGTGATACCAATACTAATCAACAAGACTAATTGTATAAGAGAGATTGCAAACTAAAATAAAGTGTGCCGAAAGTAAATGATAAAACTTCTCATTAATATTTCATTACCGCAACTCACACCAAGGGATACATAGATAACCAACTAAGGAGGATACTTCCACACTGCAAACTATTCTATAAGATAACTTCTCTATTCATGATATGACTCTACTTGAAAAGTAAATGAGTAAAAGATAATGATGTGATACCACGGCACTCCCCCAAGCTTGGAACAAGCTAAGGGGATGCCTATACCAATGACGAATTACTCCTTTGGCGGTGGTGGTGAGTCTTTATCATCATCATACTTCCAAGGTAGAGGTCCCCCATCAAGGAAGGATGTCTTGGTCTCCAATATCCTGAAACTTGCAGCAACACTCATTTGTTTAAACCTAGCTTCATACTCACAATTTTGGTTCTGCAAGTCGTAGAGTTGTGATTGTAATTGGTTAGTGGTCTCATGGAGAGAAAAGATGTCACTCTAGAGCTCTGTAGTCTCTTTCTTGTACTTGGTGACAAGCTCTTGATTAATCCTATGGATGATGTCCACCTCGCGTTCCGCCATCTTCTTATATTTAAAAACTTCTTGTTCCAGTGCTTCCATCCTGGCTTCGAGACTCCCCTCTCCCTTAGGGCCCTGGACATCTTCAATCTGCAACTCCCCATCCTTGATTGACAACTCCTTCAGATGCATCTTCAGCTCCCTCATGTACGGATTAATGATATCCGCAAGAGAGTTCTCCTCGGATGGACCGGACGAAGACATTGTAACTCCAAAGCTGAGAACAATCCCCTGACAGAAACAGCTCGAAATGAAAACACAACGAAAACACGATATACAAACCTTGGGTACTCTGGGGGTTATATAGCCGAAAATTAAACATCAAGGCGAAATCACAGGAGGAAACCGGGACGGAAACAAGCTCCGGGGTGCTCTCACACCAGGGCAGCGCGGCCAGGGGTGGGCTTGCGCCCCCTGTGTGTGAGGGCACTCAGGACTCCGTCTACTGCCCATTTTCGTCTCGTGATTTTTCATATTTAGCAAAAACAATAAAAATAGTACTAAAAAAGTTTAACGCGAACCTTTTCTGACTAGAATTGTTACCTATTCGAAAATGAACTCTGCAGGTTCCTGCATATTGTCCTAGATGAATTCTTCTGGAGAAACCGTTTGAATAACATCAACATCTTCATTATAAGAATCTCCAGCAATATAATGTTTGAGTCTTTGACCATTCACCACTTGTGTAGTGTCATCTTTTAATGAGGCAATCTTTATTGCACCTGAGCGGTACACTTCTTCAATAACATAGGGTCCTTCCCATTTTGAGAGTAATTTTCCTGCAAAAAATCTGAGACGAGACCTATACAATAGAACTTTCTCACCAACATGAAACTCTCTCTTAAGATTTCTCTTATCATGCCATTATTTGACTCTCTCTTTGAAAAGTCTGGCATTCTCGTAAGCTTCGTTTCTCCACTCATCTAGGGAACTCAAATCAAGCAACCTTTTCTTACCGGCGAGTTTAAAATCCCTATTAAGCTCTTTCACTACCCAAAAAGCTTTGTGTTCTAATTCTAAGGGCAAGTGACACGCTTTTCCGTAAACCATCTTGTAAGGAGACATGCCCATAGGGTTCTTATAAGCAGTTCTATAAGCCCATAAAGCATCGTTTAACTTGCTAGCCCAGTTTTTCCTAGATCTATTGACAGTCTTCTGCAAGATAGACTTGATCTCTCCATTTGAAAGCTCTACCTGCCCACTAGTTTGGGGATGATAAGCAGAAGCAATTCTATGATTAACGTCATATCTAGCAAGAGTTTTTCTAAAACCGCCATGAATAAAATGAGAACCTCCGTCAGTCATAAGATATCTAGGCACACCAAACCTAGGAAAAATAACGTCCTTAAGCATTTTTAACGAGGTCTCTCCATCAGCACTCTTTGTAGGTATGGCTTCTACCCACTTGGTAACATAATCAACAGCAACAAGTATATGAGTATACCCTTTTGAAGTAGGAAAAGGACCCATGAAGTCAAATCCCCAACAATCAAATGGTTCAATAACAAGAGTGTAACTCATAGGTATTTCATTACGTCTAGAAATATTACCAACTCTTTGACATTCATCACAAGATAAAACATACCTTCTAGCATCTTTAAAGAGGGTTGGCCAATAAAAACCTGATTGTAGAACCTTTTGTGCAGTTCTATCTCCAGCATGATGTCCTCCATAAGCATTGCCATGGCACTTTCTCAATATTTCTTGTTGCTCATATTCCGGAACACATCTTTGCATAATACCATCAACTCCTTCTTTATATAGGTGTGGGTCATCCCAAAAATAATGCCTCAAATCATAAAAGAATTTTCTTCTTTGCTGAGCTGTAAAGGTTGGAGGCAAATACTTGGAAACAATAAAGTTAGCATAATCAGCATACCACGGAAGGTCTCGCGAAGTTACATTTATTGAAGCCAACTATTCATTTGGAAAACTATCATTAACAGGAATAGGATCAAAAGAAATGTTTTCCAATCTAGACAAATTGTCAGCAACAGGATTTTCAGCACCTTTCCTATCTACAATATGCAAATCAAACTCTTGTAAAAGCAACACCCATCTAAGAAGCCTAGGCTTAGCATCCTTCTTTGACAAAAGATATCTAATAGCAGCGTGATCAGTATGAATAGTAACTTTAGAATCAACAATGCAAGGTCTAAACTTATCACATGCAAAAACAACAGCAAGAAACTCTTTCTCAGTAGTAGCATAATTCTTCTGAGCAGCATCAAGAATCTTACTAGCATAATGAATAACATTTAACTTCTTATCTACGCGCTGTCCAAGAATAGCACCAATAGAAAAATCACTAGCATCACACAAAATTTCAAAGGGTAAATTCCAATCAGGTGGTTGAACAATAGGAGCAGTAGTTAAAGCCTTCTTAAGAGTTTCAAAAGCTTCCTTACAATCATCATCAAAAACAAATGGTACATCTTTTTGAAGAAGATTACTAAGAGGCTTTGAAATCTTAGAGAAATCTTTAATAAACCTCCGATAGAAACCAGCATGACCAAGAATACTATGAATACCTTTAACATCTCTGGGACAGGGCATTTTCTCAATTGCTTCAACTTTCGCTTTGTCAACTTCAATACCTCTTTCAGAAATTTTATGTCTAAGAACAATTCCTTCATTAACCATAAAGTGGCATTTCTCCCAATTAAGAACAAGATTAGTTTCTTCACACCTTTGCAAAACTTTATCAAGATTGTGCAAACAATTATCAAAAGAAGTTCCATAGACGGAGAAATCATCCATGAAAACCTCCACAATTTCTTCACAAAAACCATGAAAAATAGCAGACATGCATCTTTGAAAAGTAGCAGGAGCATTGCACAAACCAAACGGCATACGTCTATAAGCATAACTTCCATAAGGACAAGTAAAAGTGGTTTTCTCTTGATCTTCCTTTTTAACAACAATCTGAGAGAAACCAGAATAACCATCAAGAAAACAAAAATGAGTCTTCTTAGACAACCTCTCTAACATTTGATCTATAAACGGTATAGGATAGTGGTCTTTCTTAGTAACTTTGTTTACCTTTCTAAAATCAATGCACATCCTATAACCAACTACTACCCTTTGAGGAATAAGCTTGTTATTCTCATTAGGCACAATAGTGATACCTCCTTTCTTAGGACCACAATGAACATGAATAACCCATCTAGTATCAGCAATAGGATAAATAATACCAGCATCAAGGAGCTTCAATACCTCATTACTTACCACTTCCTTCATCTTGGGAATTAAGCGGCGTTGATGTTCAACAACTGGCTTTGCATCTTCCTCCATGTTAATAGCATGCTGACATAAAGTGGGAGAAATCCCTTTTAAATCATCAAGAGTATATCCCATAGCTCCTCGATGTTTGATATGTCCAAAATGTATCTAAAATTTTTGATGCTCCATGCTTGTTTTTACACCATTTGCTTAGTGTTTTGTTACACTTTGTGGCACTTTTATGCATTTTCTGGAACTAACCTATTAACAAGTCGCCATAGTGCCAGTTCCCTGTTTTCTGCTGTTTTTGTGTTTCAAAAAAGTTACACAGGAAATATTCTCGGAATTGGACGAAACAAAAGCCGAACGTCTAGAAATTCACTGAAGCTTCCAGAGAACCAAAGAGGAGACGGAGTGGGGCCACAAGGGCCCCTCACAATAGGGCGGCGCGGCCTAGCCCCTGGCCGCGCCCCCTATGTGTGACGGCGCCATGGCCCACTCCTGATGCTACCCCTTCGCCTATAAAGACCCCTCAACGAGAAAAACCTAAGTCCCCGATCACTTTTTCAGAACACATCGAGATCCGCCGCCGCCGTCGACCCAAAGATTGGGAGGGTCCAGAAGCTCTTCCCGGCACCCTGCCAGAGAGGGGAATCGCCACCGGAGGTCTTCTTCATCGCCATGCTTGCCTCCGGTACGATGAGTGAGTAGTCTACCTTGGACTATGGGTCCATAGCAGTAGCTAGATGGTTGTCTTCTCCACCATGTGCTTCCTGTTTAGATCTCATGAGCTGCCTTACATGATCGAGATCACCGTTATGTAATTCTAAATGTTGTGTTTGTTGGGATCCGATGAATATTGGTGTTATCATTGAGTTGAAGTACTGAATATTATCTTATGTTATCTCTATGTTGTTTATGATCTTGCGTGCTCTCCGTTGTTAGTAGCTATCTTGGCCGAGTAGTTGCTAGTGACTCCAAGAGGGGGTATTTATGCTCGATAGTGGGTTCATGCCTCTATTTAATCTGGGGGAGTGATAGAAACCTCTAAGGTTGTAGATATGCTGTTGCTACTAGGGGGAAAACAACATTCATATGCTCGAGGGCATATGCTTTGTTTACATTACACACTTTGCTTAATGCAATTATCTGTTGTTCGCAACTTAATACTTGTGGAGTTCTCGGATTGATTCGCCACAAGTGGATTATTAGTCATAGATGCAGTTGGATGGCGGTCTATGTATCTTGTTGTAATGCCCAGAGTAAATCTCATAGTGATCCTCTCATCATATGCACGTTGTCTTTATTCTATCAATTGCCCAACTGTAATTTGTTTACCCAGCATGTGTTATTTTATCTTATGGAGAGACACCACTAGTGAACTATGGACCCGGTCCTATTTCCTTTATATTGCTATCACCTGTTTACTTTATTCGCACTGTTTACTTTACTCGCATAATATTACTATTGTTTTCCACTCGATATGTTCATTCCTTTGTTTCAAGCAAACTAGTGAGATTGACAACCTTATCGTAAGTTGGGAACAAAGTATTTGGTTGTGTTGTGTGCAGGTTCCATGTTGCTACTGGTTGAAGACGCGCTAATAAGTTATCGTTAATGGCGCCCTTGTTAGAGCATCATGCAGCTAGTGGGCATCACCTTCAGTCATACTTTCATCCTCCTACTGGATTGATAACCTTGGTTTCTTACTGAGGGAAAAACTTGCTGCTATATTCATCACACCTTGCTCTTGGGGTTTCCAACTGGCCAGTCTTTTACTTCATTAATTACACGCCAACAAGTTCTCTGGCACTATTCATCACCGCGCCATCAACAAGTTTTTCTGGCACCGTTGCCAGGGAGGAAGAAGACTTCTGCAAGGGGAGTTTCGCATGCACATATTTTACTTTGTTTTAAGTTTTGCTTCACTTTATTTTTACTTGCATCGTTTTATCAAAAACACAAAAAAATTAGTATCCTTGATAGTTGTTTTTACTTGTCTGCTTTTAGTTTTGCTAGAATGGCTACTCCTGAGAACACCAAGTTGTGTGATTTTACTAGCACTAATAATAGTGATTTTATCTGCACTCCTATTGCGCCACCTGCTCCTGCTGCAAATTTTTATGAGATTAAGCCTGCTTTATTGAACCTTGTTATGTAAGAGCAATTTTCTGGTGCTAGTACTGATGATGCTGCAGCTCATCTCAACAATTTTGTTGAGCTATGTGAGATGCAGAAATATAAGGATATTGAGAGTGATATTATTAAGCTTAAGTTGTTTTCTTTTTCTTTGAGAGGAAAAGCTAAGGATTGGTTGTTGTCTTTGCCTAAAAATAGTATTGATTCATGGGCTAAGTGTAAGGATGATTTTATTGGTAGTACTATCTTCCTGCTAAGATTATAGCTTTGCGTAGCAATATTATGAAGTTTAGTCAGTTTGATAATGAACATGTTGCTCAAGCTTGGGAAAGAATGAAATCTATGATAAAGAATTGCCCCACTCATGGACTGACTACTTGGATGATTGTCCAAACTTTTTATGTAGGACTGAATTTTTCTTCAAGGAACCTACTTGATTCAGCTGCCGGAGGCACTTTTATGTCCCTTACCTTGGGCGCCCCAACAAAGCTTCTCGACAATATGATGGTCAATTACTCTGAATGGCACACCGAGAGAGCTCCACAAGGTAAGAAGGTAAATTCTGTTGAGGAAACCTCTTCTTTGAGTGATACGATTGATACCATTATGGCTATGCTTGCTAATGATAGGACTCATGTTGATCCTAATAATGTTCCTTTAGCCTCTTTGGTTGCCCAAGAAGAGCATGTTGATGTAAACTTCATTAGAAATAATAATTTTAACAGCTTATAGGAACAATTTTGCTAGTAACAATTATAGGCCGTTTCCCTCTAATGGTGATAATGGCTATCTTGGTAGACCTAAAATGCCTAGTGAAGAGAGGTTTTTAGAACTTGAGAAGGCTACCAAGAATTTTATGCAAATGCAATATGAGCAAAATAAGTTGTTTACTAAGACCATGGAAGAGCAATCTGCTTTGTTAAAAACTATTAGTCATCAACTTGATAATTTGAACATGGCTATTCCTAAATTACAAGCTAAGGTTTCTAAAGCTGAAACCAATATTTCATCTCTGTCTGATGCACAATCTTCTTTGGTTAATAGAATGTCTGCTAAAACTGATCCTTTTGCTACTGCTAATGCTATCCAAGTTAGAATTGATGAAAATGTTAGATTGTTAGTAGAATTGCATGCTAGATGGGAAAGAGAGGATGAGATTGCTAGGAATATGAAAGTTTACTATTACTACCTCTAATGATGTTGTTCCTAATACTAGCAATCCTCTTACTTTGATTGGTGTAGAGAAAACTCCCACTCCTTGTGTTAAAAAGCCTAAAACTGCTAAAACTTTTTCTCAAAAGAGTGCTGAAATTTTTTGGAGTGTAGGAGATGATAGCTCTATTTCCTTTAATGATTTTGATGTTGATGGCTGCAATATATCTGAAATTATTTTGTTCTTGCAAAAGCTTGCTTTGACCCCTAATGCTAGTTCTATAAACGTTGCTTTTACTAAGCATATTACCAATGCTCTCATGAAAATTAGGGATGAAAAGTTGAAGCAAAAAGCTTCTGTTCCCAAGAAGTTAGAAGATGGTTGGGAACCCATCATTGATATGCATGTTAATGGTTTTGATTGCCTTTCTTTATGTGATCTAGGTGCTAGTATTTCTATCATGCCTAGAAAGATTTATGACATGCTTGATTTACCACCACTTGAAAAGTGTTATTATGATGTTCCTATTGCTGATGCTGCTAAGAAGAAACCTTTGGGAAGGATTAATGATGTTATTATTTTGGTTAACAATAACCTTGTTCCCATTGATTTTCTTGTCATGGACGTTGAATGCCATGCTTCATGTCCTATTATTTTGGGAAGATCCTTTCTTCGAACTGTAGGTGCCATCATTGATATGAGGGAAGGCACCATCAAATATCAATTCCCACTCAAGAAAGGTATGGAACACTTCCCTAGAAAGAGAAAGAAATTAGTGTTTGACTCTATTCTTAGAGCAAATTATGAGCTTGATGCTTCATCATTTGATATTACTTGATTTGCACTTTCTGCGCCTAGCTCAAAGGCGTTAAAGAAAAACACTCTTGGGAGATAACCCAATGGTTTTACTTTTAGTTCTTTTTCTTTTATTTGAGTCTTGGAAGTTATTACTACTGTAATAACCTCTCCTTATCATTTTTATTTCGTTTTTGTGCCAAGAGAAGCCTCTAATTTGAGCAAGGTAAGATTTGGGGATGTTGCTGTCCTGAAACAGTTTTTGGTGCTGCATCGTAAAACTTCGTGAAAATTCTCTGTATATCTTTTGGACCTGCAATTTCTTGTGCATATGCCCCAGGTTATATCAAACTTTTATTAGTTGAACACTTTTTGATTTGAGCAATAGAAAACCCTCTAAAAATTCGACCTTTGTCAGCTGTTCTGTTCTGATAGATTTCTGCCAATATTTGTGTTTGCCGCTTTATCGCTTTCTTTTTGAGTTCTTTTGATCACGGAACTTTTGGGGAAGTTGCTACAGTATTATATGCTTTATATTTGGTGGTTTTAAGTTGAAACCTAAAGCAAAAAGGGTTGATTCTATGTTATGCTTATACTAATGTTGCTAATAGATTTGTGTTTAGTTTTGTATGAAGGAAGTTTTCAAGTGTAGGGATCGGAGAATGATGAGATGAGTTGAAGAATGGACAAAAGCTCAAGCTTGGGGATGCCCATGCACCCCAATAAATATCCAAGAAGTACAAGTGTCAAAGCTTGGGGATGCCCCCGAGGCACCCCTTCTTCATCGGCAAAAATCAGGTCACCTTTCAATACGCTATATTTTTATTGCTTCATGCATTATGCGTTTTTCTTGGAGCATTAGTTGTTTTTAGTTTTCAGTTTGTTTAGTTTTGTTTGCTGAAATAAATGGTTGGACCCCAACAAATTTCTTTTGGAGAAGTTGCCTTGTTTTTCATTTGCCAAGAACACTCCGTTTTTCATTCTTATAATTTCAATGAGTGTTCTCCTTTTCTAGAACTGCGTTTAGCTTTCGTTTTTCACCTTGATTTGTGTTCAGATCTTGTTATATATTTTCATCAAGGTGTATTTTTGGCTCTGGTCTATATTGGTTTTCATCAAAAGAGGTGTTTATAAAAAGTTCGAATGGTGTTGGAAAAGAGAAAAAGCTTTATGCAAAAAAGTGGTACAAGAAGGAGCTTGTGTAGACTGCGGCCTAGGCTTTTGCATGTCGTGCTTGATGTCTTTTTGATAGTATGCTTAGTGGTTTTGCGGTAGCATGACTTGTCTCAAATAACTGAGATTGCTTAATGAGCCTTTGAAAAAATCATGCGTTGTTTTTAATTATTTGGAAGCATTATTTTGGTTTTCTTCTTGATGCTTTATTTGGGTTGACTTGGTGCATACTCACACATGTTAGACTCATACAAAGTCGCCATTGCCTCTATGATCACTTAGTTTTTGACTTTTGATGCCATCTTATGATTCTTTTAATGTCGCATTGTCGCTTTGCATGATTATGGCCATTATTGCTCTCTTAGTTGGTCGCTCCCAGTCTTTTGCTAGCCCTCACTTTGTACTGAGTATGAGCTCTACTCGTGCATCCAACTCCTAAAAACCAAGTTGTTCCAAAGTGTCCACCATACATACCTATTAGCAATTTGCTATTCCAAATTAAATTTGACTTGCTTTTATCTATCCTTCAAATTAAAATCTTTTTGGTGTTATGCGAAAATTGGTCAGTAAAGCTCTCACGAACCGGAAGGCACACTTTACTTTTCTCGTTTTAAAAATTTGACATTGTGGTCTCTTATGTTGAGTTGTTATGCTTACAAGTTGTAAGTTGAAGATTAGCCCAGCCATGCCGTCATGGGGCAAGCTTTCAACATTGCACTATCTTTCATTTGAGTTGATATCGTGATCTTTTGTTTATGGATACTCGCGATGTGAAATAAGTTGGGAATCTTGCAGGATCATGGAGTTTTTATATGTGTTAGGGAAACGCCTGGGCCGCCAATCTAAGCCATGCATAATTCATGGTGGAAATTTGCAGCATGCCCATAGTGGACATTCGACGATGCATCTCAAAATAAAAAGCTATACAAATGGTAAATAAAAGAGATGTCGAGGTGTTCATTGTCTGCTTGTCCTATCATTTTGATGTGGGCTTGTTCCATGTCATCGGGCACGGAGGTACCCCGTTGGCGGTTCTCGATGATACACATATATTTACAATGACAAGAGCTTGCTTGGGACTCTAAGTCGAGTAGCATGAGGTTTGGGTATTCGTATTCACGGGACACAAGGTTTTCAACTTATGATTTGTTAAGCATATGTAGCATAAGTGTTCTCGCATTAAATTTAACCATTCAAGCTGCTTATGATGGGGGCAATGAGAGCTCAAAGCCGGTAAGTACCATAATTTTTGAAGGTTTATAAAATTTGCAATCACTACTTCCCTCCGCGAAGGGCCTTTCTTTTACTTTTATGTTGAGTCTCCACCTTCTATCTTTATGCACCATTAAGAGAGCATAGTTGTCATTCTGAGTATAATGTGCATTGTCCCAAAGTTTTCATTGATTGATTCATATTGTTGGTTTCACTTGTTCTTAAATTACTTGTATCTAGTTGCCCTCTTAAACTTGAAGGTGTCCTATGCATTTATGTTTTGCTCTCTCATGAAGGACAAGCTGAAAACCATTTGTATGTTTTTCCTTATGATTTGAACACACGTTTGACTTTCATTGTTTCATTTTCATGATCTTTTGTTTGTGTTCATTTTCATGTTATAACATGGTTGCTAAGTTTCTTCTATCAAGATTATGTCTTTCATGCCCATGTTTTAAGTTCTTTTGATCCCAGCGCACAACGCTTACATATATGGTCAAGATTGTGTAGGTGCATGTCACCTCAAAAATTATTTCTTTTGTTATCACTTACCTACTCGAGGACGAGCAGGAGTTAAGCTTGGGGATGCTTAATACGTCCAAAACGTATCTATAATTTTTGATGCTCCATGCTTGTTTTTACACCATTTGCTTAGTGTTTCGTTACACTTCGTGGCACTTTTATGCATTTTCCAGAACTAACCTATTAACAAGTCACCATAGTGCCAGTTCCCTGTTTTCTGCTGTTTTTGTGTTTATGAAAAGTTACACAGGAAATATTCTTGGAATTGGACGAAACAAAAGGCGAACGTCCAGAAATTCATCAAAGCTTCCAGAGAACCGAAGAGGAGATGGAGTGGGGCCACGAGGGCCCCACACAACAGGGCGGCGCGGCCTGGCCCTTGGCCGCGCCCCCTATGTTTGACGGTGCCTCGGCCCACTCCTGACGTTGCCCCTTCGCCTATAAAGGCCCCTCGATGGGAAAAACCTAAGTCCCCGATCACTTTTCCAGAACACATCGCGATCCACCGCCGTCGTCGACCCGAAGATCGGGAGGGTCCAGAAGCTCTTCCTGGCACCCTGCCGGAGAGGGGAATCACCACCGGAGGTCTTCTTCATCGCCATGCTTGCCTCTGGCGTGATGAGTGAGTAGTCTACCTTGGACTATGGGTCCATAGCAGTAGCTAGATGGTTGTCTTCTCCACCATGTGCTTCATGTTTAGATCTCGTGAGCTGCCCTACATGATCAAGATCACCGTTATGTAATTCTACATGTTGTGTTTGTTGGGATCCGATGAATATTGGTGTTATGATTGAGTTGAAGTACTGAATATTATCTTATGTTATCTCTATGTTGTTTATGATCTTGCAGGCTCTCCATTGTTAGTAGCTATCTTGGCTGAGTAGTTGCTAGTGACTCCAAGAGGGGGTATTTATGCTCGATAGTGGGTTCATGCCTCTATTTAATCTGGGAGAGTGACAGAAACCTCTAAGGTTGTAGATGTTCTGTTGCTACTAGGGGGAAAACAACATTCATATGCTCTAGGGCATATGCTTTGTTTACATTACACACTTTGCTTAATGCAATTATCTGTTATTCGCAACTTAATACTTGTGGAGTTCTCGGATTGATTCGCCACAAGTGGATTATTAGTCATAGATGCAGTTGGATGGCGGTCTATGTATCTTGTTGTAATGCCCAGAGTAAATCTCATAGTGATCCTCTCATCATATGCACGTTGTCTTTATTCTATCAATTGCCCAACTGTAATTTGTTTACCCAGCATGTGTTATTTTATCTTATCGAGAGACACCACTAGTGAACTATGGACCCCAGTCCTATTTCCTTTATATTGCTATCACCTGTTTACTTTACTCGCACTATTTACTTTACTTGCATAATATTACTATTGTTTTCCACTCGATACGCTCATTCCTTTATTTCAAGCAAACCGGTGAGATTGACAACCTCATCGTAAGTTGGGAACAAAGTATTTGGTTGTGTTGTGTGCAGGTTCCACGTTGCTACTGGTTGAAGATGCGCTAACAAGTTATCGTTAACGGCGCCCTTGTTAGAGCATCACGTAGCTAGTGGGCATCACCTTCAGTCGTATTTTCGTCCTCCTACTGGATTGATAACCTTGGTTTCTTACTGAAGGAAAAACTTGCTGCTATATTCATCACACCTTGCTCTTGGGGTTTCCAACTGTCGGTCATTTACTTCATTAATTACACGCCAACAAGTTCTCTGGCACTACTCATCACTGCGCCATCAATGTTTCCTCAATATCTCCAATAACCTTTCTTCTTCCTTTCCTGAAAGCTTAGAATTGATAATAACAGGATATATTTTCTTATCATCTATATAAGCATACTAAAGATCATCAGGTAAAGGTTTTAATCCAAAAACAGGATCTTCCTTAGGTGGCAAAGTGGTACCAAGATCCTCCACAGGTAAATTGTGCTTAATCAACGGTGGTTGACAAAGAAGAATATCGTCAATCTCTTCCCTTTCCTTCTTGAAAATATCACTTTCATGGTCCTCCATAAATTGCTATAAAGCATTGTTAGGAGCAAGAGCAATAGAGGCAAGCTGTTCAACTCCAAAATTTTCATCAGGCAATTCACTTTCAAAAGGAGTTTTAGCGAACTTTGAAAAATTAAACTCATAAGATTCTCCATCGAACTTAGTAAAAAAATTCTCCTTCTTACAGTCTATCACAGCGCCACAAGTATTCAAAAAGGGTCTACGAAAAATAATAGGACAAGTTTTACTAGCTTCCTTACCAAGTACTAGAAAATCAGTAGGATATTTAGTCTTACCGCATAAAACTTCCACATCTCGAACAATACCAAGTGGCAAGACAGTCTCTCTATTAGCAAGCTGAATAACCACATCAATCTCCTCTAATTCACAAGGGCCAATCTCATGCATGATTTCTCTGTAAAGCTCTATAGGAATGGCACTTGAACTTGCACCAATGTCACATAAACCATAATAGCAATGATCGTCAATCCTGACAGAAATAATAGGAACACTTGTTTTCCTACGCCTATTAGGATGTGAAACAATGTTAGTAGCATCTTCACAAAAGACAATATGTTCATCTCCCACATCTTTAGTAACAAGGTCCTTCACTATCGCTACAGGAGACTTAATAGTAATTTGTTCATCAGGTTCTGTAGCTTTCTTAGTACTTTTATTAAGCACACTTACCAAAGTAGAATGCTCTTTTACCTTAGTAGGGAAAGGCGTCTTCTCGAAATAAGGTTCACGCAAAATGCTATCAACAGTACAAACTTCAGTAGCTGTAGCAGGAATATAACTAATAGAATCTTTATAAGGCGCATGATATTTGTTCCAATCTTTCTTTGGAACATCAAGATAAGAGGCAAAGGCCTTAAAACAGTTAGCAAATATTTGAGAATCAAGACCATAAGCAGTGCTAACATTATGAAAGTCATCGGTTCCCATAAAAGCTTTAATGCATTCATAATCATAATTTATACTTGACTTCCTACCTTTGTTGTTTTCCCATCCTTCAGCATTTTCTTGAATATAGTCAAGAAGATTCCACTTAGCATCTTCTTTCATATGGGTAAATGATCCAAAACAGGAAGCAACCAAAAATTCCTTTTCATGAAGAGTAAGCCTCGCATAAAAGTTATCAATAACAATATTACTGGGGAGCTCATGAATGGGACATTTGAGTATTAGTAACTTCAATCTCCCCCACGCTTGGGCAATACTTTCTCCATCATGGGGCCAAAAGTTATATATTAGATTACGATCTTTATGAATTTCACTTGGAGGATAAAACTTGGAATAAAAGAGAGCTACAATTTCTTCCCAAGCAATAGATGGACCATCTTTCAGCAGCCGATACCACTCCTCAGCTCTGCCTTTCAATGATAAAGAGAATAGCTTCCTCCTGACCTGGCTTGGTGAAATACCTGCACACTTGAACAACTCGCATAATTCATGTATAAATAGTAAGTGATCACCCGGATGGACAGTTCCATCTCCTTAATAGCAGTTATCCATAACACGTTCAACAATTTTCATAGCTATTTTAAAAGGATCTAATTGACCAGGAGGTGGTTGTGGTTCATCCACATCCGCAACAGTGGTAGTAGTTTTCCTGAATAGGAACCCAAATGGAGAACTTTCCATGGCAAAATAAAATAAAAATAAAAGACAGAAATAAAAAATACTCACAGCGACGGTTACCTTTACCAATCCCACTCTTCAATAGCGCTTCACTCCCCGGCAACGGCGCCAGAAAATAGTCTTGATGACCCACAAGTATAGGGGGTGTATCATAGTACTTTTGATAAATAAGAGTGTCGAACCCAATGAGGAGCAGAAGGTGTTGACAAGTGGTTTTGATCAAGGATTCACTATAAATACTAGCAAACGGGTTTTCAGGGGTATTTGGTAATGCAAATAAATAAAGTGCGAGTAAATAAAAGACAGTAATAACAATTGCAGCAAGTGTCCCAATCCTTTCTAGAGCAAAGGACAAGCCGGTTGTGTAACTTATGATGACCAAACGTTCTCGAGGACACACGGGAGTTTCTGTCAAGAGATTTCGCTTCATGCTGCTAAATAATCTTTATTGGTTTGGTAAGTGTTATGGGGGTGAACCTATGCTAGCGCACTACCCTTACTAGGATAAATACACACTTGTGATTATACCCCTTCCAAGCATCCGCAACTACAAGAAAGTAATTAAGATAAATCTAACCACAGCCATAAACTCTAAGATCTTACACTCCCTGGTGCAATGTTTTTCTAACGGAGGTTTAGGTTTCTGTCACTCCAGCAACCCCACAATTAGTAGCCAAATACACAATGCATCTCACTAGGCCCATAAATGGTGAAGTATCATGTAGTCGACGTTCACATGACACCACTAGTGAAATAACACCACAACAAATAAATATCAAACCACTAAATATTACTTAACATAATTCCACTACTAACATCTTGACTTCTCCCATGTCCTCAAGAACTAAACGAACTACTCACAAGACATCATATGGATCATGATCAGAGGTGAAATAATGGTAAATAACAATCTGAACATAAACCTTAATTCAACGGTTCCACTCAAGAGCATCAACCACAAGAGTAATCAACACCAGGAAAGTTTCCCCTAAGAATTTAACAAGATTCAACTCAAGATGTTATAGCGAGATGGCGTGGTAATGGTGGAGATGAAGGTGCTGGTGATGGAGATGATGATGATGATGATCCCGATGAAGTCTGGTGCGATGGCGATGACGATGGCGACGATCTCCCCTCTCTGGGAAGGAATTTCCCCGATAGATTCCTGCCTGCCGGAGAGCTTTTCTCTCTCTGGTGTTTTCTGCCCCGCAGAGGCGGCGGTGTCTATCTCTGAGCCCCCCCTTGACTTAGGTTTTCGGGGACGATGAAATATGCGAAGGGGCGATGGCAGAAGTGGGCCAGGGCGGCCACACAACAGGCCGGCGCGGCCAGGGGTCAGGTCGCGCCCCCTGTGTGTGTGCCTACCCTGTGGCTCCTCTCGCCTCCTCCTTCTGGCTTCTTCAGTCTTCTGGTAAAATATAATTTCCTGGTATTTTTCTAGAATTTCTTGATCTTCCGAAATATGGTGTCTTGGTGGTCCTTTTTCCAGCAGAATCCTGACTCCGGCAGCAAATCCTCCAATGATCATCAAACATGTAAAAACAGAGGAACAACATAAGTATCATCTCTAAATGTGAAATATATCGATGAATAACAGTAAATTATGATACAAAATAGTGATGCAAAATGGACGTATCAAGTAGCATGAGGTTTGGGTATTCGTACTTCAAGGGACATGAGATTTTCAACTTATGATTTGTGAAGCATATGCTTCATAATTGTACTCGCATTAACCTTAACCACTCAAGATGCCTATGATGGGGGCAATGAGAGCTCAAAGCTAGTAATTATCATAATTTTTGGAGGTTTATAAAACTTGCAATCACTGCTTCCCTCTGCGAAGGGCCTTTCTTTTACTTTTATGTTGAGTCTCCACCTTCTACCTTTATGCACCGTCTAAGAGAGCATAGTTGTCATTTTGAGTTTATTGTGCATAGTCCCAAAATTTATCATTGATTGATTCATGATTATGGTTTTGCTTGTTCTTAAATTATTTGTATTTAGTCGCCCTCTTAAACTTGAAGGTGTCCTATGCATTTATGTTTTGCTACTCCATGAGGGACAAGCTGAAAACCACTTTACTATGTTTTTCTATATGGTTGAAACACACACTTGACTTTCATTTCTTCATTGCTCATGATCTTTTGTTTGTGTTACTTTTCATGTTATAACATGGTTGCTAAGTTTTATTGTCAAGATTATGTCTCTTATGCCCATGTTTTAAGTACTTTGATCTCAGCACTCAATGCTTTACTTCATTGATCAAGATTGTGATGGTGCATGTCACCTCAAAAATTATTGTTTTGTTATCACTTACCTACTCGAGGACGAGCAGGAGTTAAGCTTGGGGATGCTTGATACGTCTCAAACGTATCAATAATTTTTGATGCTCCATGCTTGTTTATACACCATTTGCTTTGTGTTTTGTTACACTTCGTGGCGTTTTTATGCATTTTCCAGAACTAACCTACTAACGAGACGCCACAGTGCCAGTTCCCTGTTTTCTGCTGTTTTTGTGTTTTAGAAAAGCTACACAGGAAATATTCTCAGAATTGAACGGAAAAAAGCCGAACCTCCTATTTTTCTAGAACACGAGTCGGAGTCCAAAGCAGAGATGGAGGGGGGCCAGGACCTGGCCACACCGTAGGGTGGCGCAGGCCAGGCCCTAGCCACGCCACCAGGGGTGAGCCCCCCTGGTCCACTTCCTGACGCCGCCCTTCCGCCTATATATTCCCCTCGATGGGAAAACCTAAAGCCCCCGATCAATTTCCACGAAACATACTGCAAGCCACCACCGTCATCGACGTGAGATCGGGAGGGTCCAGAAGCTCTTCCCAGCACCCTGTCAGAGAGGGGAATCACCGCCGGAGGTCTTCTTCATCACCATGGTCGCCTCTAGAGTGATGCGTGAGTAGTCTACCTTGGACTACGGGTCCATAGCAGTAGCTATATGGTTGTCATCTCCACCATGTGCTTCATGTTTAGATCTTGTGAGCTGCCTATCATGATCAAGATCATCGTTGTGTAATTCTACATGTTGTGTTTGTTGGGATCCGATGAATATTGATACTATGTCAAGTTGATGTGTTGAATATTATCTTTATGATATCTCTATGTTGTTTATGATCTTGCATGCTCTCCATTGCTAGTAGATATCTTGGCCAAGTAGATGTTAGTGACTCCAAGAGGGAGTATTTATGCTCGATACTGGGTTCATGCCTCTAGTAATCTGGGGGAGTGACAGAAACCTCTAAGGTTGTAGGGAGAAAACAACAATCTTGTGTTCAAGAACATTTGCATTGTTGACATTACGCACTTTGCTTAATGCAGTTATCTGTTGTTCGCAACTTCATACTCAACGGGTGCTCGGACGACACCTCGAGAGTGGTTTATTAGTTATAGATGCAGTTGGATTACGGTCTATGTATTTTGCCGTAATGCCCATAGTGAATCTCATAGTGATCCTCATGACATTTGTATGCTAGCTTTATTCTATGAATTGGCCAACTATAATTTGTTTACCCAGCATGTTATTTACTATATGGAGAGACACCACTAGTGAACTGTGGACCCTGGTCCATCCTTTTACATTGCTATTACCATTTACTATTTACTTGTTTTATTTACATTCTTGCAAACTATTACCTTTTACCACTCGATACGCTTAATCCTTTGTTCACAGCAAACCGGTGAGATTGACAACCTCGCTGTGAGTTGGGACAAAGTACTTGGTTGTGTTGTGTGCAGGTTCCACATTGCTGCTAGTGCAAAGCTACACCCTAGACAAGTCATCTGGCGCCATTGTCCAGAGTTGTCGCAAAGCTAGCGGGCATCAACCTTTGGAAGTTTGGTTCTTTCTCCTACTGGTTCGACAAACCTTGGTTTCACAACTGAGGGAAGACTTGCTGATGTGCTCATCATAACCTTCTCTTGGGGTTTCCAACTGGGCGGTTATATATATAAAACTCCTACATCAACACCGCACCACCATTAGGCAAAACTTTTAGTTTCAAAAGTTCAACATCAAGAGCAAGGCTATCAACTTTAGAAGCAAGAATATCAATTTTACCCAACTTTTCCTCAATAAACTTGTTAAAAGCAGTTTGCTTACCGATGAAGTCCTTAAGCATGACTTCAAGCTCAGAGGGCGCACCCAGCTAACCAGACGGCGTCGACGGCGGCTGACTCGTTGCAATATGGACCAGCTGCGGCTCTCACTCAAGTTTGCGTGACAGCTTGTAGGTCATGAACCTACCGAAGTAGGTCTGTGGGTAGCTGGTTGTGCCTGAGGTACCTGGCCCATCCGGCTGTATGTGGATTCAGCAGACGACATGTACCTTGGGTGTGGCTGGGGTGCCTTTGCCCACGTGCATGATCTGCAACTCGGGTACATCCTCATCTTCAAGTTCAACGGAGTAGATGAGTTCGTCGTCAAGGTCTACGATAGCTATCACTGTTGCAAGACATATCACCTAGATAGCGACGATGAGTTCGATAACTCCGATGAGGAAAATATGTAATTTAAGTATCAGTTAAAATCGCTATTTTATTTTAGTTTCATTTCAAAGATTCCCTGTTTGAATGCCATGACATGCATTGCCAAAAAAATATTGCACGGGCATGGATGCACGCCGAGTGAGGAGATAGATGTACATGTACGCTTGGGCATGCGCGTCGTGTTGCCACTTAGCTGGGACCCAATGCAGAGTCCCATCAAGTTCAATGCCCAGTCCCATCGTGGCAGTGCGCAGTGAAAAAGCAAGGGGCTACTGCTGCCTATTCGTTCATACCTACGGTGACCCTTTGTCGACAAGGTACCAAGGGCTACACTTAGATTCAAACGGATGGCCGAGATTGCTTGAGATGGCGCCCAGGAGGCAAGGACACGGTGGTCAGCTGAAGCTGGTCCTTGACCGGGTAGCACTATTCTGCAGAAACCCACTTCCTCTTCTTCTTCCTCCTGCCTTCCTTGCCCCTCCCTCTATTCTACGATGAAGCCATGCCTCCGAAGAAGTGGACCCGACCAGTGTTGAAGACCGATGGGGTCAATACTAGGGCGTCGGAGAGGAAGGAGTTAACCCGCCGGCAGGCAGATCTCCATGCAAGCAGCCTAATCAGTCAGGCCCAAGACACCCTCTCTTTCTGCGCACCAATGCCAGTGGATGAGGGAGACGTTGTCTCCCCCGGGTGGGTTAACAATGCCTTGATCTTCCGTTTGTTTGTTCTTTCCAACTTGGTAACCTATTTGATTTTTTAGGCCCCCAAAATCCACAGATAAGAAGCTGCCCATGAAGACCTTGGACCCGTCACTAGACTTCCTGATCAAGCCCGTTCCCTGGCTAAGCAAGGTAATCGCATGCCATCTAGTCTACTTCCTGATCAAGCCTGTTTACCATTGTTCATAACCTGCCTTTGGCAATGCGGCTTGGTGCCACGCATGGAGATCTATATAGATTCAGTGTATAGATTCACTCATTGTTAACCGTAGCTAGTTTACTTTAAAAGCTATAAAAATAACTTTATACTCCCTCCGTTCCTTCATATAAGGTGTATAGTTTTTTGTGAAAAATTCCAAAATATAAGGTGTATGATGAGATTGTGGGATTTTTTACACAATTTAGGAGTCAAATCTGATTGGGAGAGATAAGATACTGAGATTTTCATGTTTTTCCTCTATTGCCACATCGATCACCTACCTGTATTAACGTCTTAAAGTATCAAAATTTTCCCTTTTAGCCTGTGCGTTAATATTCGTGCAAGAAAACTATACACCTTATAATAAGGAATGGAGGGAGTATTTAGCACTAATTTCTTTTATTGTATGCCCTAAGTATGGGTGCAGGAAGCGAAGGAGAAGATCGAGGCAGATGTTGCCGCACTAAATGTTAAGATACAGAGCCAACTAGCTGAGGAACATTCCCTCGAGCTACACTGTGCTAGCCTAGGCTCACATTTGGATTAGGAGAAGTAGAAATCTCGAACTTTGGCGTATGAGGTTGGCAAGCTTACGGCTATGAAAGGCTTGCTATCGAGGCATATGGACTACCTTGTGAAGACGCATGAGCAGATGAAAATGTTGCTGGACAAAGGCGCTGGAGGAAGAAAATCTGAAGCTCAAGGCCACATGCAGCAACCTTCGTGTGCGAATCACCAAGGGCCTCAAAGAGCAGATCAAGCAGAGCGAGAGGACCGTGGTAGCCTATGAGTCCAGAGACAAGTCCAGAGATTACTTGAAACTGATGACTCAGAGCACTCGCAAAGCAAACGCTCTGCTCAAGGCTGTTAAGAAGGAGAACGACATGCTGAAAGCCAAGATCAATGACTTCGAGCGCCTCCAACAGGATCAGATTGCCTCTAAGTAAGAGGAGATATGATGTAGTCTAAACTTTGTGTTTACTAGCCTGAATCTTATGTTATCTGAACTAGTAGTGAAATGTTAACTGAACTATGATGTTGCGTTAATGTTCTCTATTATATGGAAGCAATTGTTGTATGTACGCTATTGCTTTTAGATAACTTGAAATGCTGAATTACATAGACATAACTTATTCATCTAAAATTTGTTTCAATCTATCTAACTTGTCCTTGTTAACTGCTGCTTGCTTCAAGAGATCTGCAATGCAGTTCTCCAGCCTTTTATTCTCCTCCTTCAGCTGGTCCCTCTGCTTTTTTGCCTTGAGCTTCACAAAGATCTGAATATCTAGAAGATTTTTCAAAATGGATCCCACCCGCCTAGCGGTCATTGTTTTCTAGAGTTCTTTGGCCATATTGTTGTTTCTTTCATCGAGCTCCTTCTTATCCTGTGATAGCCTATAACATTCATCAGCAGCAGCACAAGCATCACTAATTCTCCCAATACTTTCTGATTTATACAACTCCCATAACTTGACAAAACATTTCTTCAGTGCGTCAGGCCACTCCGGATCAATCCACTCCACTATTCCACACACCGGACCATCCTAATGATCAGCAGCATAGTATAACAAATATAAGAAACTATGAAATGAAGAGAGAACAACGCTATTTAAACATTCATTTTGCAATATAAATAATTCAAACCTCCTTTGCGCATCCTATAAACCTTTTCCCTGTGTTAGTGCCTTCGAAGGCAACAAATTTCCTTAGTTTCAACCCATGGTCACATGGTGCCTCCCTCTCGATCGCCAAACCATCCCAATCTAGGTGGTAGATGGTCTGTGGCACCTAAAAAAAACCTAAACCTAAAATCCTAACCCCATAAACCAAGACGTCGAATAAAAGGAACTCACATTGGTCCGGCAGTAGTCGAAATCGGAGAGAAGGCTGCCGCTGTCGCTGCCGCTGCCGCTGCCGTAGCTTCTATCTTCGCCATCATTACAAGACGGCATGGTGAAGGAAGGAGCAAGGGGGGTAGAACTAGAGGAAGGAGAGAGAGAGGGGGTAGAGCCCGCGTGTGAGTTAGTGACTCAACGGTCAGTTTGAACATAAATATCTTGTTCTGCCTACTACCCATGCCTCAGTGGAAATAAATAATTTATACTCTTTCAAAAGGAAAACAACACATAAGTTGCCAATTGAGTTTGAATAAATCAGGTAAATTATGCAGAACAATGGCTGTCCCCTACTAGTTGGTATTTTTTGTAATATTTGATTTTTATTTTTTAATATTTTAGTAATGCAGAGTCTTCAAAATTTGAAATGTATTTTACAAATGTGAATCTACACACTACAATGCATCTAGATACAGGACATGTTTTGTTTGTAATAAAATACAACAAGTGATGTAAACAACACTTATTATTTCAGCAGTCAATATATTACAACATCTCAATATCCCAGAAATGAATTTATTACATTCTCTCAACATAGTTCTACAATAAAATTACAAATTGACACTATTTTCAGAAGAAGTTTGAGGCACACAATATGAAATACAACATTTGCTAAGATACAACAACTTATTGCATGGAGCAGCTACATCACAGTCACAAACATTTACAGAGTGATGCAGAATGAAGGAGATAACTCAAATAGTGACCAGAATTGGATTGCACTTCTCATTGTAATATATCAGCACCTATGAAGCGGGAAGCTCAAACTTTCAAGAAGACAGCTCTACATCAGTCTCATCATCTCCAATCATTTCTGAAATTGCAACAACAAAAAAAACCTTCTTACTCAATTTCTTCCTTCGGAAAACCTGTATGAGATCGTCATCTTTAACAATTTTGATGAAATCCCTCTTCTTAAAGTGCCACCAATGTAAACGTGCCTGCTGATTAGGGCCCCAAGGACATCTCTGCTTTAGCTGCTCAAGAATCTGGTCAACAGTAACTGTCTTGGGATCTACCATAATTTCCATATGATCGTTCTCCACAGCAAATTCTTGGCCATCATCTAGTATTGTAGTGTAAGGATCCACTTGCAAAGCAATTAGATACAGTTGTGAATGGTCAATAGCTGCTAGTTTACAATCATCCAAACCACTGGTAGCACCACCATCTGGATCAACACCTTTGGCACCTAACTGTGCTTCTGGTGCATCAACATCATCAACCATAACAAAGAGATCCAACTGACGAGTACCATTATACTTCTCCCAAATCTGCAACAGCTGATGGGAGTGCTCAAGTTGTTCGTACACCTGATTCATGTTCATCCACACAAACTTAGCCTTCTGTTTGGAGCCCAAAGGAATCGTAGCGTGAAGAATGTCAACAAGCTGTGAAACAGACACAATCTCACTGCAATTCACATTCATTTGCACAGCCTGCGAAGCCACACACCTCTCCAAGCCATAATCTAATCTAGCAATGTACTGATGTACTCGGACATTTATTTTGTATATGTTCTCTGAATCATCGCTGTCTCATAAATATTAGGAAACAAAAGATAAAAATTAGTTGCTTCTCTCTAATCATACCACAATTTAGGAAAATATAAGACAAAAAGTATGTTTTCTGCTATTGGATAAATTGGAGCCTTCAGATCTGAACATAAATTTGAGATGACTTCCATAAGATAAAAAATCTCGGTTTGCATGTTGGTTGGTTTGATAGAAATTGAGGATTACTTGCATACAAAATGATACCACAATTTGGGAAAATATATGACAAAAATTAGTCAGTTGCTTCTCTACAGTTGTTCAGATACTGACAGTTACCCCTGCCGTTCCATAAAACATCTTAGTGCTATCGGGATGTAAGAGAGGGATCTGAAATATTCACCTCTACTTTCTGGCGCTCACACTGACAGTAGAAGGCCCAACTCCTTTCATCTTTAGGATTTGTTCTTTTGCTCCAATCTGCAGGCGGCGCCGCGCCAGCGACGCCGGATGGCTACCACTCCGATTGCAATTGGTAGGCAGCGCCGCCGTCGCCATCGGGCTGGCTCTTCGCTTGGTCGACGGCGCCACCACCATCGGGCAAGCTTTCCGCTTCTCGCTGCTCCTCGCTGCTGGCATGTTGCAAGATCTCTGTATGCTTTCCTGGCTGGCAGCTCCAGCTCTCACCGCTCCCGGTGGTGATGGTGTCTCTCGTTTCCTGCTGGTAGACATGCGCCGCCCTGGAATTCGACACCAACCTAGCGGTCTAGGGTTGGAAGGACAAGAAAAGAGAGTTATTTGTACTAAGAGTTGCAGGTGGAGTTGATATACTGTCAACTAACGAGGCAACATAACAGAGACTGCTGACAAGCAGGACCCATTAGCTGGGCACATCACGAAGAAATACTGACATACAAGACCGGAATGGGCCCAGAACGGGAGAAGTCACGGCAATATTTGGTTTAGCCTACATTCGTTCAAAATAAGCTCTCTGAGAAATTGGCTACCCAAGTTTTCAAATAGCTGCTATTACAAACAATAAAAATATCTATAAACCTATAGCAAAGAACTCAGTGACCGCAACCCAATATCCCCATCGATTAGGACTCCCCATATCTCGACTCGCTCGTCAAACTTCCTTCCACCCGAAAGGTCCAGGTACGTGGGCTCCAGCCTAACTATCGATCAACCTACTCAGCTGGCCCATAGCGGTGGCAGGAGCGATCAACTACCATGCACAGCTTTCCCTCCAAAAAAACTGGCATGCACAGCTCAAGACGTAAAAAAGCTTCCAAGCGCAGGTGCTGCTCCTTCAAAAAAAATAGGATAGTTATAAATCATGATCATTATTCAATGATTGAATTTTTATATGATACCTTTTTAAACTGTAAAATATTTAAAAGTACACACTCCAATCAGAAATAAGTGTCGGCAATTTTGTACTAGTTTAGTACAAAATTTATACTAAGTCCCCAACAATTATTTTTGATCGGAGGGAGTACAACTTTTAAATTTTCATGATTTCAGAAAGTTCAATTTTAAAAATAATGTATAGCTTTGAAAATTATTCAGTATTTAGAAAAATTTGGATTTAAAAATTCTTTAATGGGTAAAATGGTTTTGATTTAAATATGTTCAGTTTTGACAAATAGTCATGATTTCAAAAACTTCAGAATTTTAAAAAAATTCACCAGGTAAAATGGTTCGGAACAAAAAATGTTCAGTTTTGAAAATGATTCCTTATTTTAAAAAAGATTGGATCTTAAAAATTGTTCCAAGTAAATTGGTCCAGACTAAAAAATGTTCAATATTTTCAAATGTTCAGTTTTGAAAATGATTCATGATTTAAAAAAAGTTTGGATGCTAAAAATGTTCACCAAGTAAAATGCTTTAGATTTTAAAATGTTCACAATTTTAAAATGTTCAATCTTGAAAATGTTCAATTTTGAAAATGTAAAAGTTTGAAAATTACTCATAATTTCAAAAAAGTTCAGATTTTTAAAATTGTTCACCAACTAAATTGGTTCAGATGAAAAAATGTTAATTTTCTCAAAAAAATATAGAAAAACTAATGTTTTAGCAATTATTTAATGAGTAAATACGAAAATAAAAACGAAATGAAAAAATAAATAGGAACAAACAAATAAGAAATGTTCACGTATTATATTGGGAAAAAAGATAAAGAAGAAGTGTGACAGTACCGATCAAGGACCTAGACATCCCACGTGATGACGAGAAACATACTAGACCCAAAAGGAAGTGTCGCGACGTGGGCCAGCCCAAGAAGAAATAACGCGGGCGAGTTGGTGGTACCGCTCGCAATAAGCAAGCGATATATATAGTGCGTGCGGTCTCTTAGGCCATCCGAAGTAAAGTTGCCGAAGAAAAGAAGCAGGGACAAAGGTTTCGAGGGTAAAAAGTACTTCCTCCATTTAGAAATATAAGATGTTTTAGTTTTATGAAGTGAGTGTATCTAGACATCTTTTAGTGTATAGGTTTAAGCGAATCTATACACTAAAAGATGTCTAGATACACTCACTTTACAAAACTAAAACATCTTATATTTTCCAAACGGAGGGAGTAATGTTGAATCGTATTTCATGCCAGATATATACTCTAAATGCCTTCATGAACTCTCATGAGTTGCATGGTCCCTCCGTGTCATCTCCAGTATCTCCTTTCTTCTTAGTTCTGATCTGGCTTGTTTATTGGGCATATTGGTATAAGTCGATCCATCTTAAGCTTTTATACGGCCCACTCTTTATGATCATTCTGGTAGTCTCTTGGGCCATCCGAGTCGTTTTCGTGTGGCATCTTCTGAATTTGGCTCAATGTTCTTAATGCATCCATGTGGTACTAGTGCTCTACTCGCCTTAGTCGCTCACCTGCTAAAAAAATGCGAACACTATAATACACTTCCTCCGATTGGAAATAACTGTCGGCAATTTAGTACAAATTTTATATTAAGGTAGTACAAAATCACCGACAGTTATTTCCAATCGCAGGGAGTAAAATTTAGTGCAACTAATATAGAAGTAAACTAGATCGGTGTGATATGAAGCGATCGCGATCTTATCGCAGAGATTCGTTCTAATTTAAATGTGGAAATATTTGTTTTTGTACTACTACTCATGTTACTGACCATTGATGGCGTGATATGGAGTATCCGAGGCGTAGATATACAGAGACGGCAGAAGTGTGAAGCTTTAATTACTGGGGTACCTGACACGATATAAAACGGTCAAGTGGCCTGTCAGCCCCCGCAAAAAACAAAAGTGGCCTGTCAGGCATACTTAGGAACTCGTTTAAGCGGTAAGTGGTGGTACTCTTCATCACGTGACATTGTAGATACTTACACACCTGACAGTGTGCCGGATTATTAAGCAAGCAAGTGGCCTATCAGGCATACGTTGGAACTCGTTTAAGATTATGGTTTAAAGGCTGCACACAGAGATGGAAGACCAGATGAGGTTTAATAACCGTTGGCGCCAATAAACATGGTCAGAATGTGATTTTTGCTGTACGATTTTCATTGGACAGGATATGACTGACCACCACGTATTCTGGGCATCTGACTTACAATATCATGTGCTTGGGCAGGTGGATCGACAAGTTAGCTTACCGATCTCGAGAGCAGATGAGTTTTCACGTGACTCGACATGTTTGTGATCTTTTGCTGATCTCGTGGGAATAAGGAATTCCCAGTACCAATCGTAACAACCCAGCTAAAGATTTCAGTCTCCCTGTATGTTGGAATTTGGTCGTGGGCCTTGGTTCATAGCCCAATACAAATCCTGAAATTCTCATGGCCCATTCATGCCTAGCAAGGGATGGCACCAAAGTTTAGTCCCACCTTGCTAGTTTGAGGGGAGTTGCACCAATATATATAGTGGGGTGTTCTACTACCTCCTAAAGTGAGAGAAGAGAAGAGGCTTACACGCGCGCTCCTCCTCCTCCACCGCCCGCCTCGCCTCGTCACGACGCGCGCGCGCCGCCGCGGTTTGCGGTTTGCGGTTTGCGGCTCGGTGCCGAGCTTACTTATCTTTTTGCTGTTTAGGAAAATTATTGTACGAGTTATTTCTTTATCAGTCGTTTCCGGTTTTTCCGGATCGTGGGCTGTTACTAACTCGGACATGGGCTGCGGCCCACATCTTACCCGACCGGCGCTATATAAGCAGGCTTAGGCGCAAACCCTAAGTATGCTGTATCACATCCCGTCTCTCGCCTCCAGAGCCTTGCGCCGCCGCCACACCTTCTCCATCCCCTCTTCCGGCGTGCACCGGACGACGGGACAGTAGGCCTCTGGAACCCCGCCTCTTGTGAACCTATACGGGTGAGGGGCGATCAGGTTTTTGGGGAGCGCTTCTGCGCGACTACTGACGGCATCACGTCGACCGACGACTCCTTCCCCGACGAGGACTTCTTCCCGGACATCAGCGCCCTCTACATCGACGACATGGCCGACGACGCTGGTGCCAACGCGAACGCCAACGCCAACGCGAACGCAAATCTGAATGCGAACGCGAATCCTCCTGCAGCACCGTATGCAATCTGCTCCTACCTATTTCAGTTTCCGTTACAGTTTCTTGTACTAGCGTTTGGAGTAGATGTGATCTGTTTGTCTATTCTGCTAGTATGCATGATTAGGTTAATTTCTGCAATTATCATCATGCTTTATTATTGGTTATTTCGGATTAAATCTTATGGTAAATTGCTTATATACTCAACACTGTATATCTGTCGCCGCACCGCGGGGGGTGGGTGGGTGGGGGGGTTTCTTGATTTCAGTCTTCCTTTCGCTTGACAGATCGGAAGTGGGTCTTATTGCTGAAGATATTTTTGGAGTCTTGCATAGGAGAAAGACCATGTCTCATTGACCTACAGTAGTAATAGTAAGTACATGCAATATGGTTGCTCATGATATTTGCCAATTTGGTCGTAGGGAGTTGTGTTCGGGTTATGTTACAAGGTGATGTTCTTGCCTGCGCGCTGAGGGCAACCTTTTGTAGATTGGAACCCTTTTGTTTGAGCTTAAGTAATACAATCCCCTTTCAAAAAAAAAACTACCCAGCTTATTATTCCCTCTGATTACGGATTAGCCCTAGGACCAATTTTCTCATATTATGAAGATTAAATGCCCCCATTTGTTTTCACCAACTATGGTGTAATTTTAATTTTATAAAAGAAAACCAGAATTCTGAAGGAGATATGCCCTAGTGGCAAATAATAAAGTGTGTTTTATTTTCATATCTCATTGTTCATAATATTTTAACGTAATGAAGCCCGAATGACAAAGGTATAGCTGATAAGGCCCATTATCTTGGTACCCCTGGGGCCCGTTAGGGAGGCATAAGCATAGATGTAGTCGAAATATGAGTTGATATCGTATACAGACATTGTAATTTGTATTGAATCCGACCGGATCCTCCGGACCTGGACACCTATATATAGGGGCCAGAAGAGGCCGGCCAGAGACAGATTGAGATTGAGCCAATTGAGTACCAAGCTTATTCTCGACACACACCAAACCTTGCCATGTTTGACTGATCTTTACCTTTGAGTTCATCTCACACCCTCTTCCCCCGATTCTAAGTCCTTCATCTAGGACATTTGCCGAGTTAACCCTCGTCAATTGGCGCCGACCATGGGGACCTTGCGCATTGGAATCATGAATTCGACGGCTTTTTCGCTCTCAGCCAACAGCAACTCGAAATTCGATGGAAACCAGATATCCTTCGGGACCATATATTTTCAACCTCATCCACCAACCTTTTCTCTGGTCTTTTCAATCTTGGAACAGGAGATGGACCTGATGGTTGGAAGCCTGAACTTTCGCGTTGGTTCTTTGGGTTCGATTCGCCTCTTAGATCTGACAAAATCGGATCCGTCGGCAGAAGAAACCGCGACTATAGCAGTGTCAGAATCAGCGATAGGATTTTCCTACGAGGTAAACTCGCTGGTCAGCTTTACGACAACAGAAAGCATGGAAGATAAAATGAAGAACTCGACGAAATCATGAGAAACCTCAACTTAGGAGAAGTGATCACTCAGATTTCAGCCAAATTTTCAGCAAAAACACGACAGTGGACTTCACCACCTGAAACGGCGGTGTCTCTAGCAACATACGTCAAGTATGCGTTATCATCACTGAAGAAGCAAAAAACAATGATAGCGTAGATAACATACTAGCCAACACACAGGGAAACAACCCGAGGAGTAACAGCAGGAAGGAGAAAGAAAAAATATATGTCTCCACTGGAGAGTGGAGATTTATCATGTCAGCAATCAATCACGGCACGGGAATACCTGCGGATTCAAGAAGAGAAGTTTTAATGGGATATCAGTACGCCTTACACCAGCACAAAAAGAAGCTACGAGAAGAAAAGAGCGAGCTAAGGAGAAGCCATGAGAACAATAGTGCATCAAGCAGATCATACTGGGATGAATACAGTGAAATTTTAGACTCCAACGAAGAAAGACAACGTGAACCAAAACACAGCAGGAGAAGGACAGCACAGCCCAAGAAAGAGGACCGTGCAAAGAGCATCAGCACACCTCTATCACATGAAGAGGAGGACTTCATACAAGAAACGCCAGAAGCAGCTCTAGTGGCAGCACAAACATATCTATTAACTATGCAGTCGGAACCAAAGAGCTGCGGTGGCATGCATCTTGCTAGGAGGGTTGCTCTCTCTCTCATGGTGAGCTCTCGGGGCTCTAGCCCCTGATCGCCGGTGAGGCTCCGGCGTTCCCCCAGGTCTGTTCCTTCCTCCTTCCTAACCTCCATGGCTTCTCCATCTGGTCGTTGGGCGGTTTCTTTTGCCACCAACAGAGACTGGGATGATGGCAAGTTCTCTTCGGGTTTTCTGGTCTTCAACAAAGCTGATTCTTCTTCAAAATGATCTTGAGGCTCCTCTGATTGGGAGAGAGGTTGAAAATGGGGAAACTTTTCATGTTGGATCAATCATGAGGTTCCCCTCTCACATGGTCAAGATTATTCAGTATTATTCCTCTCCATGACCATCAATTGAACTTCCCCCAATGAGGTGGAACGCTTTATGCTCGTCGTTTGTCAATGTTGATTGGCCTTGTCAAAGGAATGGATTTCTCACTCTTCGACCTATGGCTAAAAGATTGGTTCTTTTGGATGATCAAGATATTCTAATTGATGCTAGGTTCCTACTGGAAGGAGAATCTATCTCTCCAGGTATGCATATCGAACTTCCTGTTCACAAAGTTACTGTTGGGGAGCAAATTTCCAAGGCTTGTGAGGCATTTCCTAGTGCAAATTCTTCCCAAGCAAGAACAAATTCGTCTCTTAGTCTTAACTTTGAGAGAGGCATCAAATTTTCTGAAGTAATGCTTCAAAAGTTTGGACAGGCAGTCAACTTTGTGCATGGTGTTAGGAAAAGGGAATTCTTTCTGGTTGCTTCTTTTGGTAGAGCAAATTTCAAACTGAATGTGCATACGGTAGGAGTGGCTTTGCAAGCGTGTTTTGGTGGATCTGCAGCAAAATTTCAAGTCAAGTTGCTTTGTGAACATGTATTCCGTTTCTCTGTGGAATCTTGTTCAATTGGTTTTGAAATTTACAACGCTGGGAAAATTTTGGAAGCTCATTTTGTTATTCATTTCCATCTCTGGGGCAAAGGTGGGCCAAACTGGATGTTTGAAGAGAAGAAATTTTATCAAGAAGAAGATGCCTCCTGGTCTACAATTTCGAATCATAAAGTTTCAAATTCAAAGGCTTCGGTCTTCAAACGGCTATCTTTTTCAAAACCTTCTCCCAAGAGATCAGTTTTTGAGCGTGTTGAATTCCCTGCGGTTTATTCACAATCAATTGGTCCTAATTCTTCACGCAGTTATGCTCAGGTGGTCAAGTCAAAATGCCCTAATGATGGCCTTAATGATGTCCATAATCGTGGGGGCAAATTTCCCGCGCCAGCTGCAAACTTAATGCAATTTAAAGAAAAATCCCCGTGGCTCCCGGGCCTTCTTCCTTTTATGAAATATCCCTCATTTAATTTGCCGGATGTTTTGGCCTGGCCCGCTGATTCTTGCCAAAAATGGTTCTCGGCCCGGTACCAAATCGAACCCCCCGCCGTTGTGACTTCCTTCAGTAAACTTTTCTCTCTGCTAGCTGCCAAAGAAAACCTTGCCTCCTCGCATTCTCCGGGTACAGTAAACCCTAGTTCCTCTTCCCCTGCTTCCGATTCTCCAGCTCCAGAGTCGCCATTGGCCGCCATGGCCAACATTCTGATAGACCCTACTTAGTTCGTCCCCCATGGCTTCAACATTCTGCATGTGGAGGGGAGGACTTCGGTGCATAGGGTTATCCTTCCCCGCTGAGCTCAGAAGCATGAGGACTTCGCCATCGCATTGATCAACCCTATGCCAGAAGGTGAAGTGCACTTTGCTAATATTCATGATGTCTTGGCAGAATATCTTACTCAAGTGGCTAGGGTTGGTATCAAGTCGATTCAGAAATGTCCGTTTGGTTAGGCTTATGTGCAGTTTGACAGAATTAGGGACAGAGACAGATTAATTCAAGAAGCCCACATGTGTTTGAAGATATCAGTATTTCTTTTTGAAAGCACAATGAAGGGATTAACTAGAGGCATGCTCATCTGGATAGAGAGTACTGGATCCTTTTGGTTGGTCCACCTCTAGATAATTGGTCAACTGAAGATATGACTGCCATGGTCTCCAAGTTTGCAGGCTCATTATCTGGGAAAATGATGCTAAGAACAAGGGGAGAATCATTGCCAAGATCAGATGCTCTGAGTGGAGAGACATTCCCAAGAGTGTCAGGTTTACTGAAGGAGAGCAGCCTAAAGCTGATTCCTAGACCTTTTCTGTTGAGGTACTGTCCCAAACACTGCTGGGTGCTGGGCCCTAGGATGAAGACCCTATCCCTGATGATGGCATTGACCCTCACCCTTTGCCTGTACAAACTTTTCAACCTCCTACTATGCAAGCCCCTGCTGTCAATGCATGGCAGAATCAAGATGTGGAGCCTTTTGTGCAGCAAGAAAACATTGCTCAAAACCAAAACAATCCTATAGATGATCTGATAATTGCAATGGAAATGGAAGCTGACTTTCCTGTTCTCAACCAAGCAAACAATGCTGAGCAAGTCAATCAAAACCACAGCAGTATCACTCTAACTGTTTCTTTTTCTAAAGGAGTTAATTCTGTCAACAATCCTGCTGCTTTCATGCATGACCATGAAGTTAATCAGCTGCAGTTAGTCCCTATTCATGATCATATTCCACAAAATAGTCTAGGCCCAGTCATTGTACATGGTAATGAACAGGGTCTGAATCTTGACAACTTTATTCAGCTTGTAGAAGGAGTTCAGAACTTAATGCTAGCTTACCATGATGTGGAGGACAATGATGCCATTGATGCTGAAAATCAAAATGATGATATCTTGAATGAAAACATTGATGTGGAAGATTTCATGGATGTTCACAATGCCAATGATTTGGTTCCACCTGAAGTGGCTCATCTTCAGATGGGCTTTGTTCACACACACTTCTTCCCAGTTCTAGACAAGCAAGAATTATCCTCTGAATTTTTTGAAGAAGGAATGAAGCTTTAGGATAAATATTTTGCCCCTCACTATGCAAAAGATGCAAGCACTAATGAACCAATGTGTTCTAGATTCCTGTAAGTTGGTTTAATTTCATAACTCTTATGCTTTTATCCCCTGAAAAATTTGATTGGGCAAAAGGCTTTCTCCGTTCCCCCCCTTGGAATATTCTTTCTGAAGCTGATAATCATGAAGCATCCGTGACTTTTGTGATTCCTGAAAAATGTTGTGTGCAGCAGAAGCGTACATGCAAAATATCAGAGTTTTCTGAAGAAGAAAGTTGTCTGGACTCAAGCAAGGATTTTGCTGATAAGGAAGATGAAATTACTGACCAAGTCCTGCCCAATGTCACTCCTGCTGCTCCCAAGAAAAGGAGAAGAGAAAATGTCAATCTGGTAGAAAGTGAGGTGAGAAGAAGTCCCAGGATTACTAAACTTAATGAGGGTTTCAAAGATCATTCAAACTGCAATAATAAGCATTTCCTTCCTTGTAATTCTGCCCCACCAAGTCTTAAAACAAATCTTGTTAAGAACTTGGCTATCTCGTTTTGTAAGGTAAAGGAGGATGGCTTGGACAAGAAGCTCCTCAAACTCTCCAAATATAGAAGAGTGGGAGCAGAAGATGCGGCTCTAGGCCCAAGCAAGAAAACTGGGAAAGGCTCTGTGAAGGAAGGAGTCACCAAAAGCAAGGGAAAGAAAGATGCTCGAGCTAGTCCCCCAACATGGAAAGAAGAAAGCTTAGTGGTTGCCATGTATTGCTTTAAGAAGCTGCTTATCAGGTGGATGTCCACCTTGATATTTGGAAACTTTTGTAATAAGTTAAACTGCTGCTGGTTTAGTACTAAGACCCGTGAATTCAGTTTCTTTCAAGATATTTTGTTAAATGAGACTTATTGTGATATTTGTTGCATAAATTGCAATCTCCCCTCATTTGTTATGAGGGTCTTCACCCACTATTTAAATGGATATGAATAGATCTTGGAAAATTCTAAACTGGAATTTAAGGGGAATTAATTCTGAAAAGAAATGGCTTGTTTTATCTAGTAAAATTGTTGAATCTGATTGTGATATTATTTGCTTGCAAGAAACCAAGAGGGAAGTTTTTGATCTAGATTACATCATGAAATTTTGCCCCGGGAAATTCAACAAGTTTGAATTTCTTCCCTCAGTTGGTGCTTCTGGAGGTCTTATTATTATTTGGAATGGAAATCTGTTCAAAGGGGAATTGACTTTCCATAATGAGTTCTCTTTATCTATAAAATTCACAAACAACATTTCTGCTGAAAACTGGATTATAACAAATATTTATGGTCCTTGCCAAGATGATAGAAAATCTCTCTTTATTGATTGGTTCTCAAACGTAGATATGCCTGATGATTTGGACTGGCTAATTGTTGGGGACTTTAATTTTATTAGAAAACCCTCAGATAGGAATAGGGATGGAGGAGAAGTTAATGAAATGGTCATGTTCAATGAGGCCATCAGTAAGCTTGGCATTGTGGAATTACCTCTCAAAGGTAGGCAATACACTTGGAGTAACATGCAGAAAATTCCTTTGCTTGAAAGACTGGATTGGTTTTTCACTTCTAGTTCTTGGACTATCTCATACCCATCAACATTTGTCTTTCCCCTGGTGAATCCAACTTATGATCATCTTCCATGTGTGATATCTATTGGTACAAAAATCCCAAGAGCTAAGCTTTTCAGATTTGAAAATTATTGGCTTGAACATAGTGCTTTCACAGATATTGTCAAAAATGCTTGGAACATCCCTGTGTCCTTCTCCAATAGTGCAAAAAGAATTAATGCTAAGTTCAAAAATGTGAGAAGGGCCCTTAAGATATGGTCAAAGAATCTACCCTGTCTTAAGAAACAGATTGATAAAGTTAACTCTGTTATAGAAATGCTGGATAACTTTGAGGAAATAAGAGCTCTCAATGATGTTGAGTGGAATTTAAGAGACATCCTAAAGTAACATGTCATCTCACTTCTCCAAGACCAGAAAGCTTACTGGAAACAGAGAGGAAAAATCAAATGGGTCAAACTAGGAGATGCTAATACAAGATTTTTCCATACCAAGGCCACCATAAACTATAGGCACAACTACATTGCCATGCTGAGAGAAAATGAGGCTGAAATTACTGATCATGATGGAAAAGCAGATATTTTATGGACAACCTTCAAAGAAAGAATGGGTACCTCTGATCACCTATCCATGCAATTCAACTTACATGAAAGTTTTGGAGACTCCATTGACAGACAGTTATTGGATAATTTGGAAATTCCTTTTTCTGATAAGGAGATTGAGGAAACAATAAAACAATTGCCAAATGAGAAATCTCTTGGGCCTGATGGTTTTAACAATGAGTTCATTAAGGCATGCTGGACTATAATTGGTTCTGATATAAAATGTCTCATTTAGGACTTCTTTGATTAAAAGAATAATCTGGAGAGTATAAATGCTTCATTGATAACTCTCATCCCAAAGTCTGAGTCTCCTTCTTCAGCTAATGATTTCAGACCCATCTCTCTTCTAAATAGTGTGTTCAAAATCTTAACAAAGTTATTGGCCAACAGGTTGCAAAAAGTTATTCTTAAATTGGTACACAAAAACCAAAATGGCTTTCTCAAGAAAAGGTCAATTCATGACTGTCTTGGTTGGGCTGTTGAATATCTCTTCCAATGACACCAATCAAAGAAAGAGATTGTGGTGCTGAAATTGGATTTTGAAAAAGCCTTTGACAAAATTGAGCACACTACCATTTTGGATATTATTAAAGCAAGAGGATTTGGGAGTAAATGGATCAAATGGATTGAGATTTTGTTATCCTCCGGTACTTCTGCTATTGTCCTAAATGGAGTGCCAGGGAAAAAATTCTATTGCAGAAGGGGTAAAGCAAGGGGACCCTCTCTCTCCTCTCCTCTTTGTGTTGGCTGCTGACCTGCTGCAATCTTTACTTAAGAAGGCAATGGTGCAAGGAAATCTTTCTGCCCCTCTGAGTTATGGTTCTTGTCTAGATTATCCAGTGATTCCATATGCAGATGATACTTTAATCATTTTGCCTACTGATGCAAACCAGTTGATTTGTTTGAAGGCTATTCTTCATACATTTCCTGAATCTACTAGCCTCAGAGTGAACTATCAAAAGTCCAGTATGTACCCAATTAATATGAATTCGGAAAGATTAGTTCATTTTGCCAGCACTTTAAACTGCAAATCTAGAAGCTTCCCTTTCACCTATTTAGGTCTGCCTTTGGGAATTACCAAACCAACTCTGGAGTATTTTCTCCCCATGGTCTCTAGAGTAGAAAGAAGACTGTGTGGAATTGTTGATTTCCTAAATTATGGGGGAAAGTTAGAACTTTTCAAGTCAGTGCTCTCCTCACTACCCATCTTCTACATGTGCACTCTAGAAATTCCAGTGACAATTCTTGAGCAAATGGTTAAATATATGAGGCACTGTTTATGGAGAAAGAAAAATCAAGATGTCCTGGCAAGAGGAAATGCCCTGATCTCTTGGGACAAAGTTTGCAGGCCAAAAAACCAAGGAGGTCTTGGGGTACTAAATCTTTCCATTCAAAACAAAGATCTGCTGTTAAAAAATCTAGACAAATTCTATAACAGGCATGATGTTCCTTGGGTTAATATAATTTGGGAGGCCTACTACAGTAATAGAAATTTACCTGACAAGTTAAATGTAGGCTCCTTTTGGTGGAGGTCTCATTAAAGCTTCTAGATCTCTATAAAGGAATGGCAAGATGCAATGCTGGAAGTGGCTCAACTGTTGTGTTCTGGACTGACCTTTGGCAAGATGTCTGTCTTCACCAAAAGTTCCCCCACTTGGTGACTTATGCTAAGGATTTCAATAAGGATGCTATTGGTCAGGAATATCTGCAAGATCTTTTCCATCTGCCTCTCTCTCAGCAAGCCTATGAGGAATTTCTGAAAATGGAAGAGATTTGTAGTAACTCTGAAAGCTCCATCCAGCAGGGCAATCTTGACTCATGGACATATATTTGGGGAAGTGACATTTTCTCTGCCAAAAAAACATACCTCCTGATGAATGGAGAGCAGCAAACTCCTCCTCATTTTGCCTAGATTTGGAAATCTTCATGTCAGGCTAGGCATAAGTTTTTCTTCTGGCTTCTTCTGCATGATAGATTGAATACAAGAAATCTTCTAGGAAGGAAAAACTTCACTTTGCAATCATATCTCCATATCAACTGTGAGGTAAGACAGGAAGAAACACTCTTCCACTTATTTTGGGCTTGCCCCTTTGCCTCAAGCTGTTGGAATTATATTTGTCCCCAAAGAAATTGTTGTCCCTCAGTCTTGGACAGTATCTCTGAAATGAGAGAAAAGCTAAATCTGCCCTTCTCGATGGATATAATAATCCTAGGAGCCTGGAGTATCTGGATTGTCAGAAATAACAAGATCTTCAATGACCAAAATCTAAGTTTCAATGCATGGAGAGCAATCTTCCTCCAAGAGTTACAAATGCTCAGCTATATAATGAAAAAGAAATATGCTGAGAATTTTAGAATCTGGTTGCAATCACAACATTAGTGCATAGTTCTCTTTTGTATTTTTTCCCACTACTTATCTCGCTTGAGATCTTGTATATACTGTACATACACTTTATTTATTATAAAATTGAAAAATTGCAGTGGGATGCTCTCCGACTGTTGACCTTTAAAAAAAAATGCAGACGGAACCCAGAGATCCGCGGGAGCACATGCACCAAGCGGCCATAAAGAGCCTCGGGCTAGTGGGAGATGAGCTAAAACAGAAATCTTCAGAAAGGAAGTCAACATACCACGAGCACACGGGAAGAAGAAGCCGAAGATCCCAATCTCCACAAAGCCAAAGAACCAATTCGCCTGGCAAACAGACAATGAAGCACAAAGGGAGGACGCAAGGTATATTATCACACAAGCTAGGGTAAACAAGGTACGCTATGCGTGAGATGAAGAAAACTACGAGGACGAAGAGAAGGAAATGGGCACGCTATGCTTTACCCAAAGGGTTCGCAGAACATGGGTACCCAAAGGATTCAAGCTACCACATGACCAGCAGAAATATGATGGGTCACAAGAACCCAATTTGTGGTTATCAGACTACCTTTAGGCAGTACAAATACTCGGAGGATCAAGAGCAACAACATTGCAAAGCTTGCAGCTACACCTCACTGGCGTAGCACGGTCTTGGTTAAGCACGCTACTTGACGATTCCATCGGAAGCTGGGGCGAGTTAATCAGTTCACAAGAAATTTCTGGCAACATACAAACGACCAGCATCAATAGAAGAAGTTAAATCTTGTATGTAGAGAAAGGGTGAAGCATTATGTTCATATATACAATGATGGAGTATAATAAAAAAAACTCGGCAGAAGACATCTCCGACGAGCGAGCAGTAGATGCTTCTGCATCTGGTCTTTGCCGTGCAGATCTCGTTGAAGAACTGGGAAGAACAAAGCCCAAAACGGTGTCAGAACTAATGGAAATAGCAAACAAATTCGCATATAGAGAAGATGCTTATCATAGCAAAAGGGCACGCTTGCCCGAATACGATGGATGAAGCAAGCAACGCAACCAGAGGTGCAGATCTCGCAACGAGGATGGCCGCAACAGGCGTAACCTAGTAGCCATAGGATACGAGAGAAGAGACGAAGGATGAGATCAGAGTGAAGAGCATCACAAAAAAGACAACCAAGGATGAGAGAGGCCGAAATATTCTAACCCACCGGCGGAGGACATCCTTCACGGACCTTGCCGCATCCACTATGTGTATCTAGGTGGCAAAAGGGTTCCAATCATCTGATGAGAGATTGCAGAACGTTCTTAAGACTGCAAGAGGCCATGGAACTAAGCTAGGAAGCAAACCAAGGAGGCACGACACATGATAGGACAACAACAGATCAGGGATATCAAGAACAGAGAGGCACAAGCTATCCCCGATCAATGGCATACATATCTGTAATGATCCAGCCTGTCCCAAAATCTAAAAAAGAGCAGAAAAGTATATTGAGGCAAGTAAACTTAGCAATATCATCACCACTGGCCACCAGAGAGTACCTGCGATGGTTAGACCAAACAGTTAGGTTCAGCAGAGAAGACCACCCGAGGAAAGTACCCAGGCCAGGACACGCGCCAATGGTGTTGAAGGCACAAATTGGAGGATACAATGTAGGATAAGTATTCATGGACGCTAGCAGTGGTATAAATCTGATACATGCAAGAACCTTGAAGGCAATGCACATATTGCTAGAATGGCTACAGCCAACAGACTGCTCTTTCCATGGGATAGTGCCAGGAAGTGCAAACCATCCTTTAGGGAAAATCAAACTCGATATTTGCTTCAGCAACAGTGGCAATTTCCAAAGAGAAAAGTTAGAATTTGAAGTCATGGACTGGCCCTTGCAATATCACGCAATACTAGGACGACCAGCGTTCGCACGGTTCATGGCGGTCCCTCATTACGCATACCTTGCACTCAAAATCCCAGGACCTAATGGATTCATCACAGTAAAGGGAAGCTTTGAAGTATCAAACACTTGCGACAAGGAATTCAACAGGATGGCGCAAACTTTTGGCATGAGAGCAGAATATGCAAGACTCAAAGGAGAAACTGATCATAGTGTGCTACCCGGCATTGGTCTACCCCTGCCAGATCAGGCTTTCGACGCAACCCAAGACTCTAAGAAAGTTTGGGTTCATCCCATGGACCTAGCAAAAACAACCTCCATCGCGGTAAACTTAGATCCCGCATAGCAAAGCGCGCTCGTCGAGTTCCTCTGTGAGCGCTGGGAAATCTTTGCCTGGTGTCCTTAAGACATGCTAGGGGTTCCCAGGGAACTCGACGAGCACGCACTCAATGTGGATCCAAAAGCAAGGCCGATCAAGAAACCTCTTTGACGATTTGATGAACCCAAGAGAAAAGCAATAGCAGCAGAGCTGCACAAATTGGAAAACACAAGCTTCATCAGAGAAATCAAAACATCGACTTGGGTGTCTAACATAGTGATCGTTCCAAAGAAAAACACTAACGTGCATCGTGTATGTGTCGATTACACATCCCTCAACAAACACTGTCCCAAGGATCCCTTCTCGCTACCTTGCATAGATCAAATAATTGACTCAATGGTGGGGTGCGCAAGGCTTTCCTTCCTTGACGCATATTCATGATATAATCAGATCAATTTGAAGCAAGAAGACGAAGAAAAAATGGCCTTTATCACACCATACTGTGTCTTCTGTTACCAAGTCATGCCATTTGGCCTGAAGAATGCTGGAGCAACCTATCCAAGGATGGCGCAAAATTGCCTCGGAATCCAAATAGGTCAAAACATCCAAGTGTACATCAATGGCATGGTAATCACCATGAGAAGAGAGGAGTCCCTACTCAATGACTTGAAGGAAACTTTCGACAACCTCGACAGGTACAAGCTAAAGCTAAACCCAACAAAATGTTCTTTTGGTGTTTTAGCAGGGCAACTTCTGGGATTCCTGGTATCGGCAAGAGGAATAGAAGCAAACCTAGAGAAAATCCAGGCAATATTAACAATGGGAAAACCAGCAAAACTACACGAGGTGCAACAACTCGGGGGATGCGTAGCAGCACTAAGTCGATTCGTCGCACGGCTAGGAGAAAAGGCTCTCCCATTCTACGTACTCATGAAAAAGTTAGATAAAAAGTTCTAGTGGATAGAAGAAGCAGATGTAGCATTTTCGCAGCTAAAAAAAGTGCTCTCCACACCACCAGTGTTGGTCGCACCAAAAGAAAGGGAGCCACTACTACTATACATCGCTGCTACACATCAGGTTGTGAGCACGGTGTTACTGGTCGAACGAAGTGAAGAAGGGAAGGCGCGCGGAGTCCAGCGACCAGTAGACTTCCTCAGCAAAGTTCTGTGACCGTCAAAGCAGCGCTATCCACACTACCAAAAACTTGCGTATAGCATGTTCACAACAGCACGAAAGTTACAGCAGTACTTTGCGGTGCACCCAATCATATTGGTTAACGAAGCTCCACTATCAAATATAATGAACAACCCTAAAGCAATAGGATGTGTCTCCTTATGGGGAATCGAACTCTCCCCTCTGGACATCACATATGAGAAGAGGAAAGCCATCAAATCCTAGGTGCTGCCAGATTTCACATCAGAGTGGCTGGAATTACAGAACACATGACCACCTGACTTGTCAAGCATCTGGACAATGTATTTCGACGGGTCGAAAAGGGTCCAAGGAGCCGGAGCAGGGGTAGTCTTAATATCACCACAAAGAGATAAGTTAAAGTATGTTCTAAGGATGAGTTTTTCGCAAGCTTCCAACAATGAAGCCAAATACGAGGCTTTGTTGCATGGAATGAAGATGGCAAAGCATGTGGTGCAACTCGATTAAAAATATTTGGAGACTCGAATCTCGTGGTCCAGCAAGTAATGAATCATTGTGATGCCATTAGCGACAACATGACCGCATACTGAAACCTGTACTACTACTTGGAAGGAACCTTCGACGAATGCAAAGTTTCACACATCAGCAGAGCAAGTAACGAGGAAGTCGATAATTTGGCAAACATCGGGTCCCAATGTCTGCCCATACCACCAGGAGTCTTTTGGGAGGAAATCATTGAGAGATCAATAAAGGAAAGCAAAAATTCGAGCTCCAGAAAACCTAGCCAGCATGCAGCAGTAGGCTCGGGGGCTAGCAAGTCAGGAGCAAGAAGCACGGTAGAACCAGAGGAGGTCATGATGGTTGAAGTAACCTGGTTGCAGCCATACTTAGCATATATGGTTAACAAAACACTACCCGAAGATGTGGTTGAAGCACAAAGGATACTACACCGATCTAAAGCTTTCGTCGTACTGCAAGGAAAGTTGTACAAGAAAAGTATAATAGGCGTATTACAAAGATACATCACCCCTCAAGAAGGGCAAGTCATATTAAAGGATATCCATGCAGGAGTCTGCGGCCATCACGCTAGCAGCAGAGCTATAGCAGCCAAAGCTTTTCGCGCAGGATTCTATTGGTTAACAGCAATAGAAGATGCAAAAGACATCGTCCAAAGGTGTGAGGCTTGTCAACGATTTGCGTCTAGGCCCCACGTGCCAACAGCAGAACTTCAGCCAATACCGCTGTCCTGGCCTTTTGCACAATTGGGCTTGGACATGGTAGGAAAGTTGTATAAATCATGGCCAGGTGGGCACATCTACATGTTGGTAGTAGTGGATAAGTTCACCAAATGGATCGAGGCAGCCCCGGTAACTACCCAAGATTCTACAGCAGCCATTAATTTCATCAAGTCGATAATATTTCGCTTCGGGGTCCCACATAGCATCATCACGGACAACAGGACGAACTTCACATCAAAGGAATTCAAAAACTATTGTGAGAGTATGGGCATCAAATTGAAGTTTGCATCTGTTGCACATCCAAAGACAAATGGACATGTCGAAAAAGAAAACGGCTTAATATGCAACGGCATCAAGAAGAGGCTACTAGCACCCCTCAAGGAAGCCAAGCACGCTTGGGTAGATGAGTTACCCTCCGTGCTTTGGAGTCTGAGATCCACACACAATGCAGCAACTCAAGAAACACCTTTCTTACCGGAGTTGGCTTCCGGTAAGATTGGATCCGACCAGCGGAGGTCGCGGGGGATCTTGGTGTTTTGAAATTCAAAAGTCTAGGCCGGTGGGGATGAGGCCCAAAATTCATGGTGTCATCTTCTGTTGGGCTAAGAATGCATGGGGGTTAAAAGGGTCTGAGGATTGCACCTGTGTTACGTATGATGCGACTCCATGTAAGGTTTTTGAGACTGCATTATCGAGCGCCGTCATCCTCTTCATCATGCGGAGACCACCTTAGGGTTTCCTCAATGGCAGGTCATGATGAGAGTTTCAACAACTATTCACCAAGGGGCCAGGTCCCTTTAGGGAACAACGAGCATCTCTATCCGCCTCCTCCTCGGGCTGTAGGTCCGGCTGGTGTTCCTCATGCTGCAAACTTCTAGATCCACGACCAGCCGAGCATGCCCCCACCACACTACCAGAACAACAACTCTCTCTTCTAGTTTGTTGCTAGTTCTAATCAGCAATCAGGAGGTAATGTTTCTGCATGGTTCGATGATCAGAATAATTATGATAATCGGGGTTTTAGGACCGAGTTTGGTGCTTTTGATGAAGGCTATTTTGAAGGGTGTCAGAATTTTAATCAGGGTCACTGAGGTTACCGCAGGTAGTACCATCCATACTATAACCGTAACACAAGTTCAATAGGGGGTTACTGAAGTGGTGGTCGAAATCATAGGTATACCGAAGGTAGACCTCCCTGTGCTGCTGAGGACATTACTCCCAATGCTATTATAGAGACGCTGCAAGTGGCACAGGCTATAAGGAACAGGGCGCGAATCTTCAGACACGTGGCAGAGCCTCAGAACCAGGGCATTGCTGATTAAAAGTCGCTGGTCATTGCAGAATTGGATGTTTCTACAAAATAAAGTAAGAATAAGGAGTTTATGTGCTTCCATTGCGACTTAACCAAGCACTTTGATGAAGATTGCAAGGTTGTGCTCTGCGTTTATTGTGAAAAGGCAACTCATAAGGAAGTGGATTGTCCTCTTCTCGCTCTTTACAAGCCAGTTGCAATTACTTATGGGCTCTATTGTAACAAGTTACTATTTTATGAGGTCCCCACTTCCGATGAGATTAAATTCTAGCACGATAGTGGAAAGGTGGGTCAGATTACTATTGATGGTGGTAACATGACGACTTAGGAGATTATTATAGAGCTGGAGTGGATTGTACCCAGTGAGCATCAGTGGGACCTTTCTCAGGTTAGTGAGAAAAATTATCATACAATTTCCCCCTCCAGAGCTTATTTGTCTAGGCTTTAAAAGATCAAAGATATACCTATAGCTCATAACACTTGTTTCCTGCATTTTGAGGATTTGAATGCAACTTCCGTTGATAACTTTGAATTCCATGATGTGTGGGTTTGGGTTTCTGGTGGCCCATATAAATTGAGATGTGATTATCTTTCTATTTTTTCGGTTGGTTCTATCCTTGGTAAGGGAAAGGAAATTTACATGGAATTTACTTGGGCTAATGATGTGGTCAGAATGCTAGTCCAGTGTACAAGTGTTGCCCACATTCCTGATGGTACTGATCTTTCTTATGATGGTAAGGGGTATGGGATTTTTTTGAGGTGTAAGGTGGCAAACCGTAGCCTAAAGGTGACATTACCAGGTCTGAGGCTAATGGGGATGATGATAATGTCCCTCCGTAGGACAAAGCTAGAGAGGATCTACCCAAACATGAGATTGATCAGTCCAAGCATGGAGTAGATAAGAGGGAGGATACTAAATCAAAAAATTGTACCTCTGGCTTGGGACAGAGTGTTCAACATGGTCACAGTGTTTCGTCAGTGTGAGTGCGTTCCTTTCTACTCACAAAGTCCGATGCCAAACTTTGCATAGCATCCAATAAAAAGCTATGTGTGATCATGTGGAGGATGAGGAAGACAACCTTCCCTCACCGCAGGCTCAATCAGCACCCTCCCAAATGTGTGTCTCCTACTGCGGTAGAAGATTTGTCAGTTTTCTCTACCGTGACAGAGATGGTTTATGTTGTGGGTATTCCTGCCACGGCAGTGTTTCAGAATTTTCCTGCCGTGGCAGTGTTTTTTGCTGATTCTCGTGTCACGACACCCGTTCTAGCGGATTTTCCTGCTGAGCTGGTATTTCTCTAATGGTGAACCTATTACCCTGAAGAACTTGTTCACCTCTTTATCCGGGCATGATATGATGCCACAGGCTAGCAAGAGTGCTTTGCCGTGTCATCTGTGCTCAAACTCTTCTATTCACGCTTGTTGTCTAGCCCTAGGCAGGAGGCTGATAATGGGCATGCCAACACATCTGCGTCTGAGCTGTCATGTTCCCCAGGAGGGGTTGCATGACGTAGCACCTCACCTGCTGTGCCACATGGGACATGAGTTTTCTCGGTGGTCACTACACGCAGGCGAAGATCCAGGTGTTCGGTGGCATTCCGGTGGAGGGAGTGTCATGTGTCTGTTCAAGCAAATTGATTAATGCTTCGGATACAACTAAAGCGGGAGATGAAAATTGCTGAGGAATGCAATCTCGGCTTTATAGAAGGTAAAAACCTAGCTTCTCGTTATTCCATAGCATCTTCTGATAATGTTTTAATTCGCAAGAGGGCTCCTACGTTGGGTGTATCCTTAGGGTCTTCACCATATGAGATTGTATCTTTAATTAGTTCGATCATTTTTTAGATTTGAATATGGTAAAAAATAACTTGGACAAAAAATTAAATGAGGAATCTGTTTCGAGTTTAGTCCTGGATAAAGTAATTAAATTGAGTTCAGATCTGGTCGAGGAGGAGGAGCAACAAGGCTTCAAGGATCATAAGGATCCAACACCTAATAAGAAAAAACCGATTAGAGTATATAGAAGGAGAAGACCAGAAGCTCCTGCTCGGTTTAGAGCAAGGCTAAAAAATAAGAAAATTTAACAATGAACGGTTCTATAGGGAATAGCGGGGGTTTTAGAGATCATGCAAAACACTTGGTAGTTCATAATGCTGTTGCAAAATTTAGGCTTGATATTTTTGTGGTTCTAGAAGCAGACAGAGACAACTTTTCGGCACCTTTTAAAGAATTTATCAGGGGGTGTGATTTTCTATTGTGCTATTTACCTCCGCAAGGGATATCAGGTGGAATCTAGGCTGGTTTTAATTCGCATACACTTAAAGTTAAAAATGTGATTGCAGGTGATAGATGTGTTAATTTTTATTTTGCAACTTAGTTACACAATTTCAAGTGGTCTCTGGTGGTGTTTTATGGGGCTGCCCAGGTGATACCCGCATGTGTAGATGATTGCTGAAATCTTCGATGGGAAGTATTACCCAAATTTATAGTTTGACTCAAGGGGAGCAAAGCAAGAATATTAGTAAGACTTTAGCAATTGAGACGTGACTCTCAATCACACTTGTATATAAATATTCTCGAAAGCAAGTTGTGATTATAGCAGTTTAGACAACGTAGTAATTTTAGCAGTAAATAGTAACAACAAATTTCTAGTTTCACTAGAAAGGAAAACTTGTAACTCAGAGATTAAAAGCACAGGCATGAGACTACTAACGAGGCGCTGCATGAATAAGATTGATCATATATCATAATTTACTCAAGTTCATCTCTAATTCCCTTTCCATGTACAAGTGTAGGTGTGTGTCCCAAATATAGTACACGTACTAAAAAGGAAAACTAGCATACATCTAATGTTCGATCTGCCAGGATTTACCGGAAGCCACCGAGGGACTACAGATAATTAAGATCCGCCCTTATGGAATAGTCCAGAACAATGCATTAACACTCCATGAACACACAATATCCTCAAACTAGACATGTCACCATTGATATCACCGGCTGTCACCTCGGGGGTCACCGAATTAACAGAATAGCAAGTAATACACTTTGCAGATATGCACCAAACTCATATATATGCTGAAGCATAAAAGTTCAGTACTGAAATCATGTCACTCGGGCCCTAGTAACAAGCATTAAACATATCAAAGGTGCATAAACACTCATACAGGAAAATCTACAAGATAAACCCCTCAAATCTCGACTATTATGAACAATTACATAATCAAATTATCCAATCCCCATGGATCTCACTGCCTACATAGGATTACTTACACATGGTGATGGAGAACAAGCACATGGTGGATGGAGACGGTGGTAGTGATGGTGATGAAGAAGCTCTCAAAATCCCCCTCTCCGGAGTAGAGATCGGGATCCTGTAGCCCCTAAAAAAGAAGATCACGATGGTGGTGGCGCTCTGGACCTCGTAAAATTCTGCCCCTAGGAATAGGGTTTTGTCCAGTATATAAATTCGTTCATCAAAGGAGAGCGGAATCGGCCATCGTGGCCCAAACGGACCCAGGTGGCGCGGTCTGCTGGTGGGACTGCGCCACCTAGTCTCTTTTGTGGGCCAGGTGGCCCCGGTCTCCATCTTCATCTCAAACTTCTTCTTTTCCATAAAAATTCCATGGTATTTTCCTCAAATTTATTTCCGTCGTTTCCTGCATAAAAAAGACAAAAAGGTATTTTTGCTAAAAACAACATCAGATTCTGCAGGTTTATTTCATAATTGGTGAGATTTTGGAGTAAAACCATGAGCAAAGGACTTGGAAAAGTGGATGTATTTTGGATACATAAACTCCCCCAAGCTAGCGCATCGCTTGACCTCAAGCAACTCAAACAAAGCGTAGAAGCGATAAAAGACTTTGGCAAGAACTTTGCTCTATGCATGCATGATAATTGAATAAAGACAAGTACTTACACCTTGCCTCCTTAATTAATAGCAAAAAATCTTAACAAGAATATATCATATGAAAGTTCAAGATGTTATACATGTTGCAAGATAACTGCCATAAGGTAATATTGTCTAATCAAGATTGATGATATAGTGGCAAACAACAAGGTTCTCGCATCGCTTCTAATTGAAGCACCGTGAGAGATTTCAAAGCTCTTGATTCTTTTCATGTTACCTGCTGATTTCATCATGCTTGCTTTACAGAATAAATATACAAGGAACAACGGTTTCCTTTCACATTCCCAAGCTCTGAACAATCATAATAAAATCATGCACAACGCGGATTGCTAGTACTCCTAGTTGACAACTTATAGATAGAAGGAAATAGGTGACCCTTTTGCAGGGGGGTTTCTTTCAACTTATGCTTAACAATCATCTTCTTTTTCTTTTCTTTTGCTTATTTTATAGTGGTTAGTGAAAACAAATATGGTTTTATATGTTTGACCTCTTATAGAGTTGGAAGTCTCATGCCCCATGATTAATAGTACACCCACCACACACTACTCAACTTTAGGATTACCATAGACTCTCATCGTATGCATACTGTTTTAACCAAGTGCTCGCAAAGGGGTACCTCCGTGCCACCTGTACACAGATTATGCATGGTTTTGTTTAGCGGCTCAATGCTCTTCTCTAACATATATGCATATCCAAACCTTTAGCATGATAACCCCCACTCATTTCACATCGGGAAAGCATGCATAACCAAAGGTGCATGATACGACTAATTTTAGTGCAATGTCGAAAGCCTTGTTCCATGACAGCATGGTTTAGCTTAACTCCCAACTCATAAATTGTCAAACATATAACATACATAATTGAAATCAGTAAAATATGGGATTTTTGTCTCAAGGCTAGCAATATGGCTAAGTTGTCAACTACAAGTATCACCCATCGTGGATGTTCAAAGTTTTATTATGCGGTTCATGATTTGGGAAGATGAAATGACACCAAACATTGACTATAATATTTTCGACACGAAACAAGAGTATAACTCATCATTGAACATGCACCACGTCTATAAAAGCAAGCATAATGGGATGTGAAGACCTTTGATGGAAGTCACTATACTTTTAATCATGTTTGAATATTATTACTCAATGGCACTTACATGGCAACCATGCATAACAAGAGGAACATGAATAACATAAAACCTTGTTGAGCATTAAAGATGCATCATGTATGTACTTGGACATTATTGAATTACATACATACATAGAGTAAAGGTGTCATACCATTTTATTCCTTTGTGCACCTTGTATCATCATGCCTTGCTCTTCCTCTCCCAAACGAAAACTGCTCAAGATAATCATTCGATCCTGTCATGGGATTTTGAGGATAGTAGCCATGGGGATGGCTTAACGAAGGGGCTCGACGGAGTGCAACGATGGGTCTGGCTCGGGATTGGGTAGCTACGACATGAGCACGTACCCAGGTTCAGGGCCCTCCTCGTCGGAGGTAAAACCCCTACTTCCTGCCTTGTTGTTTATTCTCTGCACACTGTGGCTTACAAGGCTTCTAGAGCTGTATTGTCTAGAGGTAGAAGAAGAAGGGTTCGATCTCCCTACTCTAAGGGTCCAGGCCCCCTTATATAGGCAGGGGCCTAGTTACAGTTTTAGTGTTCGGCTGCACGGCTGCCGGCTCCCTCGTGGCTGTGGTCTTGGCGTGGGCCCCACCGTCCTCTAGCCCTCTGCCTGGGCGCATGCCGCTTTATAAAGCGCCTTTTCCCCTTGGACAGGCATATTCGGAACATATGCCTCTTGTCTGCCTCAGATCCTTTCGTGGAGGAGGGGCTTGCCCGTTGTGGTTGGTGGAAGTCGAGCGTGCTTGGCGTCACGCTGGTCTCCGGCCTCTGTCGATCTTGTCGGGTCCATGTTGCCTTTAATAAAGCATCTATTAGAGGGTTTTCATCGTGTTCGCCGGCTCAGACCTCCGGTGATGAAGATGCTAGCCGGCTGCTGGCGCAGTCGGCCCTTCGGTCGAAGCCGGTCTCCTTGGCCGGAAGTCACAGTGATCCTTGGGACGTCAGCCGGCAGATCGCTCTGCCCTTGGCCTACCCAGGTAGTCATCCCCATGACACTAGCCCTTGAAACTGGCGAAGTATCATGGGATAGCATGGGGCTTCGGTGGGTTCTATTCCTCGCCAAAGTAGACTCGCATCCGTCGTAGTCCCAGGATTTCTCGTCCGGCTAGAAAGCGGTTGACCTTGAGGTTAAGTCTTGGTGAATTCTGCTGGTCGTCTCGGGACGTGCCGGCTCCAGAACCAAACCGGCTCAAGGCTTTTCTGCAGCCACTAGCCGGCGCCTAGCTCCTAGGAACTTGAGCCTCTCGAATTCTGAACCCACGTTGTTATTGGCCTGAGCGCCACAGCATAACGTCCCATCACCTGCCATCACTTGGACTTTCGTGGCGGCATTAATGATTTTTTTAGCTGAAGCGTCATGCGGCGTGCGTCAGCGGCACGTCCCATCGAAACATCATGCGCTGGACGATCCATCTGGGCTCATTAAACTGGCTCGGTTTTTTATGTTCCCTCTCCTTTAAAGCCTCGGATCTCTCAAGGAGTGTCTCCCATTCTGCCGTGCCATCGTGTTCCTCGCCAAGCAGACCCCTTTATCCTCCCGCTTGCCCCTACTCCCACCATGTCTTCTGCAGGTGCTCTTGGAGGACCCAGAGCTGGAGGATCCGGCGGGTCAGGAGGCCGCAAGCGCGGCCGCCCGTTGGGGGGCCGAACAAAGACAAGGGCCTGGCGGCGATGGCGTTAGTGCCTCACAAGCGCGGCCGCCCGCTGGGCAGCCGCAACAAGAAGACTCTCGCGGCCCTTGCAGCAGCGACCGCCATGGTCTCCACTGAGGCAGCTACCACCGCTGCCGGCAACTCGTCCGGCGCAGTCGCCGGCTCGGCCCGCCAGTCACGGAGCCCGCCAAAGAAGAAGCGGCCCGCATACACCTTGGTGAACGGGTACACCACCTTTCTGGTCCCCCTCTGGGCCGGGAGCGAGGTGCGCCTCTTGCTACCCTTCAAGTTTGTTGACACGATGGGAGGGAACATGCTGATGCATGTCGTTGTGGAGGAGTGCAGCGGCGGCCAGCCATCGTAGCCCGTCGAAATATTCCACGACGACGAGGGGAAGAGCTAGCTCCACGGAGGCTAGCCACAGTTCTTTGAGGACTACGACCTGAAGGAGGGCTGGTCCCTCATCTTCTCCTGCCACGATGGGGCGCACTACTTCTGTGTCCGCATCGCTGACAGCTCCTACTGCGCTCGCGCCTTCTCTGCCTGGGCGTGAGCGGAGGGCAGTTCCAAGGCTCCCTCGTCGATGACGACCTCGTCGGAAGAAGACTCCCGGAGCTTTGGGTGGGGGGAGCGCCTTTTGTTTTGTCGGCCCTTAGCATGGCCATTTAATGTAATCGCCAGTCTGTTGTTCCAAAACTTTTGATTTCTTGCAAGTTTCGTTTGCTATGTCTTCTATGATTGATCACCTTGTTTGAGTGCTGCTTGAGAATAATGACGAATCCATAGCTAGGACTCCGCCTCACGTTTGAGCCGTAACTTGCCTTTGAGGCAAGCTTCGCGCGTATCCATAGGCTAAAGCTAGGATAGCGAGCAACCACTCGAGATGCCCCCTGGGCGAAGGTATCTTGGCGGGCTTGCCTGGCTCTGGCATTGAGAGCTACGACCCTGCTAGCTGGCTTTGGAAGGCTTTAACAAGCATTGAGTCCAATGCCGGCTTGAGGGAGTTCAAGCGTATGCGGCATTCCATGCCGGCTTGGGCGAGACCGGAGCCAGCCTGTTTTACCTTCGCGAGTCCTCGCAAAAGTCTTGCCACGGCTGAAAGGATCCTTTAGAACGCTAGTTTTAGCTACTCTCTATGCGAGTGCCCTTGTGAATTTCGATTTCGAGCTTCTACCGCTGGCCATGGCGCAGCACCGTCTGGACGGACAGCCGGCGGAGGGTTGGAGCCGACCCGTTTAAGCACCAATTCCCTTTCCCCTAGCCCTCGAGTTTTGGGGAAGCTGAGGTGGTAGCTGGCTTGAAACTGACTCGCTCGCAGATGATGCCTATGTCGTGTGAGGCAGCTCTTGCTTCAAACCTCTTTGGCGTGGCTACCCAGCCTAAGCACTAAGGGTATTGACAATTGACCGCTTGCTGGCCTGCCCTAGCCCGGTTCACTCAACCTTTTCCTTTATCTCCCCACCCTTTGGCCCTTCTACCCCCAACTGGTAGCCTGGTAACAGTTGGTCTCCCTTGGGCCGGCAGTCAAATGCCGGCCTAGGGTGAGAGCGTGCCGCGGGGTTGAGAAGTAATACTTCGGTCTATCAGGCACCCGGCTTGAGCTAGCTGGCATGCAGTCGACGATCATTGCCTTCAATACTTAGTTGAGTGATGCGTTTAACATTTGCGGTTCTTCCCTGCGGTTTTCCTACCTATGCGGTCTGCCGGCTCCCACCCAGCCGGCTATCCTGAGCCGGGGGATGGAGGTTAGGCTTGGGACCTGTCCCACACGTGGTACTCATCTGGCTAACGGGGTTTTGATTGTTTTAGGGCAGCCGGCTGCGGCTCGGTGCGCGGAGCCGACTGTCGGTCAAGTGAATAACGCATGAAGCAAAATACACAAAGTGTTTTTCGTGGAGCCGACTATAACTAGCCGCTCTGTCATCCTTTATTCATTGACATGCATTCGAAGTACAAGCTTTTGCCTTAACAGAAGAAAGGTCTTAAGTGATTGACATTCCAGGGACGCTCTGTCTCCTTATCAAAATTATCTGCCTTGTTCATCCTTGGCTTTTGCGCATCGATAAGGTAGTATGCCCCATTGCCTAGCACCTGGCTGACAAAATGGTCCCTCCCAAGGAGAGGATAGCTTGTGCATGCCTTTGGTGTTTTGGACTAGCCGGAGTACGAGATCTCCTTCGCGAAACGCGAGAGGATAGATCTTCCGGCTGTGATAGCGCCGCAACTGCTGCTGGTAGAGCGCTGATTTAGCCAAGGCCTACTCTTGTGCCTCCTCGAGGAGGTTGACACCATCTTCGCGAGCTTCTTTCGCCTGCTCTTGCGTGTACTGGACTACTCTGGGCACGTCAAATTAAATATCGGTGGGTAACACGACCTCTGCCCCATAGACCAGGAAGAAAGGAGTGAAGCCGACAGAGTGGTTAGGAGTGGTTCGCAAGCTCTAGAGTACTGAGGGTACCTCTTCAACCCAGCAGCCAGCTGAGCGCTCAAGGGGCTCGACCAGTATTGGCTTGATGCCGGCTAGGATCAGGCCATTTGCCTTCTCCACTTGCCCGTTGGACTGAGGATGCGCCATTGATGCCAAGTCCAGCCGGATGCCTTTTTGGCTGCAGAACTCTGCGAAGACTCCCTTTGCGAAGTTTGTCCCATTGTCAGTGATGATGCTGTGTGGGACTCCATATCTCACGATGATCTCATTGAAGAACTTGATGGTTGACAAGCCGTCAAGTTTTTTGATTGGCTTGGCTTCGATCCACTTGGTGAACTTGTCCACCACTACCAAGAGATGCGTCAAGCCCCTAGGCGCGGTCCTAAATGGTCCCACCATGTCAAGGCCCTAGACAGCGAATGGCCAGGTGAGTGGAATGGTCTTGAGGGCCGCTGCTGGGGTGTGCCTATGCTTGGAAAAGCGTTGACAGCCGTTGCAATGCTTCACTAGCTGATCCGCGTCTCAAAGGGTTGTTGGCCAGTAGAATCCGTGGCGGAAAGCCTTGGCCACCAGAGCCCTGGAAGATGCGTGATGCCCGCGCTCCCCTTGATGTATTTCCTTTAGCAGCTCTAGCCCTTCTTCCGGCTTGATGCACTTCTCGAAGATCCCTGACATGCTACGCTTGTACAGCTCGCTGTTGATGATGGTGTACGCCTGTGCATGGTGTTGGAGTCGCCTGGCTTCTATTTCGTTTTGCGGCAAGTCCCCAATGATGAGGTAGTTGGAGAATGGCTCCGCCCAGGATGGTATCTCCCGGATGTGGAAGACGCTGGCGACCAGAGGGTCAGCAGCCCCCGGGTATGTCAATGTGCTGGCTGCAGGGGCCGTGTTGGAGATGGCAACCCCTGAGTCCTTCACCGAGCCGGCCATGCTGGGCTGGCCGGCTACTCCTTCAAGCTCCAAGACGACAGCCCCCGAGTCTGGCAATGGCGTCTGAACTGGAACTAGGTCTTCCGGTATGTAGATGGAGCGGGATTCCGGCGAAGGCTTGATGGAGGGCTTGCGGATTATCTCCAGCGACACTCCGGCTGGAATCTCCTGCTTGGTGGAGCTGATCTTCAACAGCCGATCCGCCTCGTCATTATTCGCTCTAGAGACGTGATGGAACTCACAGCTCTCGAAGAATCCACAGAGCTGCTGGACATAGAAACAATAGGAGGCCATGTTGGTGTCCTTAGCGTCCCATTCCCCCGAGACCTGGTGCACCACAAGGTCAGAATCTCCGAAACAGAGGATCCTTCCGATGCCAATCTCCTTGGCCAGCTTGAGCCCGTGCACCAGGGCCTCGTGTTCGGCGACGTTGTTCGACGCACGAAAGTGGATCTACAACATGTAAAGCAGCTTGTCTCCCTTGGGAGAGGTGAAGATGACACTGGCTCCCAAGCCCCGGCTCATCTTGGAGCCATCGAAGTTCATCCGCTAGTATGTGAAGTCCAGAGCCGGTGGTAGGTACTAGTTCTCTCCCCAGTCAGCAAAGAAATCGGCCAGGATCTAGGACTTGATCGTCGTCCTAGGCTTGTACTGAATAGTGTGAGCAGCTAGCTCAATCGCCCATTTAGCCACCCTGCCAGTGGCATCTTTGCATCCAATGATCTCTAAGAGCGGGGTGGTGCTCACCATCGTGATGGGATGCTCCTCGAAGTAGTGCTTCAGCTTCTTGGCTACCATGTACACGCCGTACGTGACCTTCTGGTAGTGCAAGTAATTCTGCTTGGAGAGGGTGAGCACTTTGCTCAGATAGTACACCGGGCATTGAACAGGCAGCTCCTTGCCCTCCTCGATGCACTCCACCATGATCATGACACTGACAACTCGCGGAGTAGCTGTGATGTACAATAGCATTGGCTCTCGCGAAGCCGGCGCTACCAGCACTGGCGCTATGGATAGAGCTCACTTGAGGTCGTTGAAGGTGTCATCAGCGCACTGGGACCAGACAAAATGGTCTATCTTCTTCATCAGCTGATACAGCGGCATTGCCTTCTCTCCGAGCCGGCTGACAAACCGGTTGAGCAAGGCCAAGCAGCTGGCAAACTTCTGCACATCTCCGAGCTCTGTGGGCGGCTCTAGGCCCTTGATGGCTTTTATCTTTGAGGGTTAGCCTCGATCCCTCGCTGGGAAAAGATATAACCTAGGAGCTGTCCAGCCGGCACGCCAAAGGTGTACTTCACAGGATTGAGCTTTATGTGATAGCATCGCAAGTTGGTGAAGGTCTCCTTGAGATCGTCGAGGAGTGTGCCGCTTTGCTTGGTCTTCACCACTATGTCGTCCATGTAGGCATGCACGTTCCGCCCTATCTGCTCTTGCAGACATTGCTACATCGTTCACTGGTAAGTTGCTCCAGCATTCTTCAGGCCGAAAGGCATGGTGACATAGCAGTAGGCAGCGTATGGGGTGATGAAGGACATCTTGATCTGATCCGACTGGTATAGCGGGATCTAGTGATAGCCCGAATAGGCATCCTGGAAAGACAGCAGGTCGCAGCCAGCCGTGGGGTCGATCACCTGGTCGATGCATGGTAGCGCAAAGGGATCCTTGGCAGGCCTTGTTGCGGCTCGTGTAGTCAATACACATGTGCCAAGTATTGTTCTTCTTCAGGACCAAGACTGGGTTTGCCAACCAGTCAGGGTAGAACACTTCTATGATGAAGCCGGCTGCGAGGAGCCATGCGATCTCTTCACCAATAGCCTTTCTCTTCTTTTCTGCAAAGCACCGCAGTGGTTGCTTGACCGGCTTGGCATCTGGCTAGACATGAAGTGAGTGCTCAGCCAGCTCCCTCGGTACACCTGGCATGTCTTTTGGAGACCATGCGAAGATGTCCCGGTTCTCACGGAGGAAGCTGGTGAGCTCGCTTTCCTATTTGGCAGAGAGGCCGGTGCCGATGATGATGAACTTACTTGGGTCGCTCTCATCCAACAGGATCTTCTTGGTGTCATTGGCTGGCTGGAATTTCTCCACTGGTGACTGTCGATGGATTTCGTGTCGCAAGAACATGGGGTACCTGTCGGTGTTCTGGATACCGGGGTATCTCGGTCCACCTGCTCCTAGGCCCCGTCATCGGCCCATCTTCAGCCCAGGGGTAAGGCAGCAACCCAAGCTGCGGAGAAGACCCTCACGAGGAGGCGCCTCGTGAGGAGAACGACGACCAAAACTGCTAAGGACCAGAAGACCTCCTCACGAGCCCCTGCTGGTGAGGAGAGGAAGCACGCCCACGTCAGCTCGGCACGTTTGCGTGCAGAGCAAGAAGATAACGGGCAGAAGACCGCGTACCGCCCACGCTACCCCCGACAGGGAGGAGACCAACTTTCGCTGTGCCTGCCCAAAGCAGCACAGTGGTTGTTGGCCACCCCCCTAAAAATAGCGTGGACGGTGCAGGGCGCCAGGGGAAGACGTCAGCTTCCTCCACCCACTCCGGTGGACCGGCGCCACTACTCTACGAAGACTACGTCCACAGAAGAATAGAGTCTACAGCTGTCCTCCCTCCTTGGCTGTGTGTGGCAACCCCTTCCCCAAGAAGATAAGGGGAAGGAGGACCTTGGCGCTATAAAAGGAGGGGGAGGCCACCCCTTAGAGGGGATCGGATCTTCATCTTCTTCAAGCTGCTAGCTGGGCACGCAGGTTCTTCAACCTCTGGCCAGCTAGAGCTTTGTAACCAAGACCTTGTACTCCTCACGAGGTGTCGCGTTGAAATACAGGAAGGCAGGAAGTAGGGGTGTTACCTCACCACGAGGGCCCTGAACCTGGGTAAAGCTCGGCGTCTCTCTCTGTAGTGCATCGCGCGTTCGACAGCTCGAGACTTCCGTCACCGTGCTTCGTTGCGATCCAAGATCTCACACGTTCAGCCCCCTGCGTTCGAATCTTTGGGTCCGTCGCGTGGTACCCCGTGTTCTTGCGACACGAAATCCATCGACATTTGACGCGCCAGGTAGGGGTCTGTAGTGTGTTTTCTCCTAGATCTGCTTCGACATGGCCGACGCCAATGCAAGGCTCGAGCGTCTTCGCCGTCGCAACGCTGCTAGGGGGCAAACCGAGCCCATCTTCTGTCATCGTGAAGCTTCGGCCGAGGAGGAAGAGGAGGAAGATCTGGAGTCTTCCTACCTCCCGTCCGGTCGTACAGAGCCTTCGCTCTCCTTCACCGCCACCGCCACTTCTCGCGCTCGTTCTGGGAGTCAGCTGTCTCCTGCGCAGGCTCTAGCCATGGCGCAGGAGCTGCTGCGCTATCAACCCACCGACGACGGGCGCGAGGGGTGGCGCGCTCGAATTGCCGAACTCGTCGCGATCGCCAACGAAGACCCGGTCTAGGGAGGAGCCCAGGGCGCGGGAGACCCAGATCCGGCGGAGGGGCGTCGCGCCCCGGGCGCTAGAAATGGGAGGGCCAACAAGGCCAAGAAGGTGGTTTCCCGTGCCGCATCTTCGCCGCGCGGGGAACCCAGCTGCCAAATCGTCCAACGCGCTCCTGAAGACGCACGCGTCTCCCTCGAGCGCCGCCGCGAAAATCACGACCGCGCCATCGATGACATCGGCGAAGCTGGCAAGAACGTCAGGACCCCCGGCGACCCTATCTACAACCCCGGGTGTCTTGCTCTCACTCGCCAGCAACGCTACGTCGTCAGGCCTGACAAGTTCAAGCCGGACATCGGCGCGCGCTACGACGGGACCACCAACCCCGTCGAATTCCTCTAGCTCTACGTCGTCGCCGTCCAGGCCGCGCGTGGAGATCAGCGTGCTATGGCCAATTGGTTCCCCATGGCCCTCAAGGATGCTTCGCGAACTTGGCTCATGAATCTTCCTCACGAATCCGTGACTTCATGGAAGGATTTATGTCGTCAGTTCGTTGCCAACTTCATGCCCACATACGAGCGCCCCGCTACCAAGAACGATCTTAAGGCGGTGCATCAGTACAAGGGCGAGACGCTTCGTCAGTACATCCAGCGCTTCAGCCAGATGAGGAACAAGCTCCCCAGGATCTCCAACGAGGAGGTCATCTCCGCATTCTCCACGGGCGTCTCCGACATCAAGATGAGGGAGAAATTGTCCGTGAATGATGAGTTGACTTCCGTCGTCAGGCTCTTCGAGATCGCCGACCGCTGCGCCAAGGCCGAGGAAGGGAGGCTTTTCGTGCATAACCTGCCGGAGGCGCCTCCCCCAAAACCAAAGTCCAAGGACCCCAAGCGAAAGGAGGCTGCTGTCCTCGCGGCGGAGCCAGATCATAAGCAACGCCGCAGGGACCGCTCCGAGCGCGACAAGGGTCGACGTCGCCGCTATTGCATTCTCCACAAGAAGGACACCCACAATACCGATGATTGTTGGTTTGTCCGAAAGTTTCATGAAGAAAATGGTGTCTCCAAGCGCCGCGGGGGTGGCCGCAGCTACGACAAGAGCGGATCCCGGGGCGATCGCCGCGACGATGACCGCGAGGAAGGTCGCTGCCGCGAGGGTCTGTCTCGAGCCGATCCCGAGCCGCTGCCGCTGCCCCCACCAGCAAACGATCATCGGGAGGAGAACCAGGGGGGCTATCAAGAGCCGCGAGACTTCGCCGCTTGCCTCCTGGGTGGAGCTCAGGCTCCTTTGTCTAACCGACACTTCAAGCAGCTGTCGCGAGAGATCGCGGCAGCACAGCCCAACGTCGGCAACCGCCTAATGAAGTGGTCAACGTGCAAGATCGGCTTCGACGAGGAGGATCACCCGGCTTCCACCAGGGGCGTGGGAACAATTCCTCTCTTGTGCACGCCAACCATCAACAATGTCGCCGTCAACCGCACTCTCATCGACGGAGGGGCGGGCCTCAACATCATCTCGGTCGAGATCTTCGAGAAAATGCAGGTGCCATACCACCGGCTCATGCCGACTCGGCCATTCTTCGGGGTAACCGAAGGGTCTACCACGCCAATTGGGCAGGTAAGCCTGCCCGTCACCTTCGGCACCCGGGACAACTACAGGACGGAAAGCCTCGACTTCGACGTCGCCAACATCGCCCTGCCGTACAATGCCATCCTCGGCTACCCAGCCCTGGCAAGGTTTATGGCAGCGACGCACCATGGCTTCAACGTCCTCAAGATTCCGGGCGCCAACGGCATGATCACCGTGCGCTGCAATGAGAAGGATGCTCTCCGGTCAGTGGAGCATGGTTACCGTGAGGCCGCCACCATGTTCCCCGCCGACGAAGATCTACTGGAACACTCCGGCGACCTCGCGAGGAAGAAGCAGCTCGTATCCCAAGAGCGGGCTGCAGCGAAGAAGGCCTCTCTCGAGCCCCATCCGCTGGGTTCGACAGGGAAGAAGTTCGCCGCCTCGGCATCACCTACTCCAAGCGAGGACCTGGTCCATCCAATGCTGGACATGAGCATTGGGGAAGCTGCGGTACCCTCAGGCAGGAGGCCCCAGTTCACCCAAGAGCGCTCTGCAACTAAGAAGGTCCCGCTTCAGGCTGGGGGCTGCGACAACTTCATCACCATCGGGGCAGGGCTTTCCCCCAAATAGGAAAGCGCGCTCGTCACCTTCCTGCGGGCAAACTCTGACATGTTCGCTTGGACTCCGTCAGATATGCCCGGCGTTCCCAGGGAGGTGATTGAGCACCACTTAGCCGTGTGCCCTCAGGCACACCCCGTGAAGCAGAAGACTAGGAAACAAGCGCAAGAGAAGCAGGACTTCATAGTCAAGGAAATAGAGAAGCTGAAGAAGGCCAAGCTGATACGCGAGGTAGCCCACCCCACCTAGATTCCAAATCCGGTGGTTGTCCCAAAGGCAAACGGCAGTGGGCGCCTCTGCGTAGACTTCACAAGTCTCAACAAGGCCTGCCCAACGGATCCTTATCCGCTCCCAAGGATAGATCAAATCGTCGACTCCACCGCCGGCTGTGACCTCCTTTGCTTCTTGGATGCTTTCTCCGGCTAACATCAGATCAAGATGGCATAAGGAGGACGAGGAGAAGACCGCCTTCATCACGCCTTGTGGTGTGTACTGCTACGTCTGCATGCCCTTCAGTCTGAAGAACGCAGGAGCCACCTTCCAAAGGATCATGCGCAAGGCCTTGGGGGCTCAGATGGGAAGGAACGCGGAGGCCTACGTCGACGACATCGTCGTCAAAACTCGCGAGGGTCACACCTTCATCGAGGATCTGGATGAAACATTCGTCAACCTGAGAAAGGTAAACATCAAGCTCAACCCCGCCAAGTGCGCCTTCGGCGTACCATCGGGAAAACTGTTGGGGTTCCTCGTGTCCCATCGCGGGATAGAGGCGAACCCTGACAAGGTCAAGGCCATCAAAGAAATGCGTCCACCACGCAGCCTCAAGGAGATGCAATGCCTCGCGGGGCGCATGGCAGCCCTAGGGCACTTCATCGCGAGGAGTGGGGAAAAAGCCTTGCCCTTCTTCAAGCTCATGAAGCGCGCTGGGAAGTTCGAGTGGACTCCGGAAGCCGACAAGGCCTTCGCTGAATTGAAAAGGTACCTCACGAGCCCACCGGTCATGGTCTCCCCAACCACCCGCGAGCCCTTGCTACTCTACATCGCGGCAACTCCAAGGACTGCAAGTGCCGTCCTCGTCGCGGAGCGAGACGCCAAGGTGATCGCCAAAGAGGAGGTCAACTCTCCAAGCTTGGGGGCTCCTCGCGAGGAAGGGGCCGCTCCCTCTCCCGACCCTCGAGAGGAACCGCCCGCGGCATCTTCGCCGACCAAGCCGCTCTCTCAGAGCAATGTTCAAAAGCCTCCCGAGGAGGAGCCTTCCGAGGGTGTCGTCAAGGTGCAAAGGCCTGTGTACTTCGTCAGCACGGTACTGCGCGATGCGCGGGAACGCTACACCATGCAACAAAAGCTGCTCTACACCCTGCTCATCGCTTCGCGGAAGCTACGCCACTACTTCCAGGGTCACCCGATCAAGGTGGTAACCGACCGTCCCCTGGAGACCATCCTACGCAATCCCAACGTCACCGGGCGGGTGGCAGAATGGGCCGTGGAGCTTCAACCCTTCGAGATCTCCTTCGAAACTACAAAGGTAATTAAAAGCAAGGCTTTGGCCGAGTCTACTGCGGAGTGGACTGATCCGTTCGCCGACGAGCCTCCAGAGGAGGAGTCGACGCTCCCAGGAGAGGAGGCCCCAGGCCTCTGGGTCATGCACTTCGACGGCGCCTTCAACCTCCCCGGTGCGGGAGGTGGTGCTGTCCTGACCTCTCCCTCTGGAGACAAGCTCTTCTACGCCATGCAGCTCTGCTTCAAGCCTGAGAGCAAGGTCTCCAACAACATCGCGGAGTACGAAGGACTACTCGCCGGCTTAAGGGCGGCGAACGCTTTGGGCATCAAGCGCCTCATCGTCAAGGGAGATTCACAGCTGGTTGTGAATTTCTCAAACAAGAGCTACACTCCAAAGGATGAGCACATGGCGGCCTATCTCGAGGAGCATCGAAAGATGGAAAAACGCTTCCAAGGTTTGGAGCTGAAGCACATCCCGAGAGGAGAAAATGTGGAAGCCGACGAGATTGCCAAGCGCGCCTCTCACCGCCTAGCACAACCCGCCGGCATCTTTGTGGAGCGTCTCTTCAAGCCGTCCGCTTCTCCACCGTCATTTGGATCCGACCCTCCACCTGCCCTGCCGCCACCGCCGGAGCAGGGGGCTCCAGACTGCGGTCCTCCTTTGGGTGACCGCGTCCTTCTGGCATTAGCACGGCAGGAGGGAGTGGATTGGATTCTCGAGCTCAAGGCCTTCCTCATCAGCAGCAGGCTTCCCGAGGATGAAGAGGAGGCCGAAAGGATCGTACGCCAAGCTTCGGGCTACTGCGTCAAGGATGGTGACTTGTACCGGCGTCGCCCAAACGGCGTCGCTCTGAAGTGCATATCTACTCACCAAGGCCAAGAGCTTCTCAGGGACATCCACGCCGGCGAGTGTGGCCATCATGCTTTTGCGGCAACTCTAGCCGCGAAGGCATATCGAAGCGGCTTCTACTGGCCCTCGGCGCTTGGTGATGCGGCGGAAATGGTCAAGAGGTGCGAGGCGTGCCAGTTCCATGCCAAGCATATCCACCAGCCGGCGCAGGAGCTGCAAACCATCCCACTCACTTGGCCCTTTGCAGTTTGGGGGCTGGACATCCTCGGTCCATTCCCCAGAGCGCAAGGGGGCTACCGCTACCTCTACGTCGCCATCGACAAATGCACCAAGTGGGTGGAGGTGGAACCGGTGTGCACCATCCCGGCCAGGTCCACAGTCAAGTTCATCCGTGGGCTGGTCTGTCATTTTGGTGTGCCTAACCGCATAATCACCGACAACGGCAGCCAGTTCACCAGCGGACTGTTCCGGGAGTACTGCGCGTCGGCCAGCATCAAGATCTGTTTCGCCTCCGTCGCCTATCCCCGGAGCAATGGCCAAGCCGAGCATGCTAACGCCGAGGTCCTCAAGGGACTCAAGACGAAAAGCTTCAACGCCAAGCTCGAAGCCTGCGGCAAAAAATGGTTAGACAACCTCCAATCCATCTTGTGGTCCATTAGGACTACCGCCACCAAACCCACTGGAGAAACCCCTTTCTTCCTGGTCTATGGGGCGGAGGCTGTTCTTCCCACCGACGTCAAGTTCGGGTCGCCAAGAGTGCTCGCCTTCGACGAAATTTGCCAAGAGGACCTCATCAGGGAGCGCCTCCTCCTGCTCGAAGAAGCTCGGTGCCAAGCCGCGCTCCGCGCCGCGAGGTACCAACAAGGACTACGCCGCTACCAAAGCCGCCATGTTCGAGCAAGGACTCTGGAGGTCGGCGACCTGGTGCTAAGGAGAATACTCTCACGCGAGGGCCTGCACAAGCTGTCTCCAATGTGGGAAGGACCCTTCAAGGCGACGCACATCGCTAGGCCAGGCTCGGCGCGGCTGGAAACCGCAGAAGGTGTGCCGGTGGGGAACCCGTGGAACATAGCTCATCTGTGAAAGTTCTACCCTTAGGTTCCTCACGAGGAGAAAAAGACCGTTTTCACAGCACTTGTATCAGCTCAACCTGCTCTTAAGCACTGATATTAAGTAATGCGCAATATAGCGCCTCTGCTTCGGCATGACATCAAAATGGCATGAAGTCCATTTATTTTCTGTTGTACTCCACGCGGAAGGGGGCTAGGCACGGTGTCTATGCTGGGGCCTTCGCCCGGAAAACAACGAGCCCAAAAAACCCGAGGGGAATGAGCTCTGGTCGGGGGCGACAGCCCTGTTATCGATCACCTCTAAATACCCATGGTGCTTAGTTCCTCGCGAAGTACATCGGAAAATAAGAAATCTTCGAGGAAAGTCCAAGGTGTGCCCCAAGGCACCCGCTAAGGACCTACCCCTCGTGAGCAACCCTCATGAGGAGGCAAGAATGCGTCGATGCGACAAGCATCCGCAGGAAGATTCCCTCTATCGAGGAAGGCCTAACGTGGCAGGATTATTGAAGACCAAGGCCGCTCCGATCATCTTGCAAAGGAGACGCAGATCCGGAGGTCCGCGCCAGGCCCTTCACCTCGTGAGCAACCCTTGCGAGGTGTCGACGGTCCCTAGGCTCTCTTAAGCGTCGACGTTTTCACGTCCGTGAGGGTCCAGCTTCCCTCAGCGACAAGGAAGGCCCCGTGAATCGCCACACGCGGCAATTTGCTCTTAGCTGCTGGCACAGATAGTGCCGCGCTCCTCCACGACGGAGAAGGTCCCTGTGCCGGTCACAGGGGCATCTTATTCGCCTTCTTTTTTCGTTTGTTTTATCGACTTGTTTTTCCGTTTTCGGGGATTTGGGGTTTTTTCTTTTCCAACTCTTTCTTCAACTTCTTGTCTCAGGAATCGTCCAATGTGTCGTCGGCGCCGACCCCATCTCGAGCTCTGAGGCGAAGGGAGGCCTCCCGTTGACGCCAACAGCTCATCAGGGCTCTCGAGCGTGCGAATGACCAGGACTATGAAGAGCAATAATAAGCGAAATGCAGGACAGCTAAAAAGCGGACTTCATTGATATAATCCCAACATAGGGAGGAGCACAGGCACGGCGGGGCATACCCCGCCGGTGAGGACTACACGACAAAAGAGGGGAGGAGACTAGCTCCCCTCCCCAGAAGACTACCGCGCCAGGACCTCCTCTTCACTGTGCCGCGGGCTGGGGGTAGGTGCGGCGGACGCCACCGGCAGTAAAGATCCGCACCGTAGCCTCCAGCGTCCCCAGCTTGAAGCGGAAGACGAGGTGGTCGCCGACGCGGAGGCGATGGCCGAGGGTGAAGGCCCTCCAGTGGCCGGGGAGGACGGCGTTGCCGCCCGCTCCGAGGAGGATGTCCACAGGCCAGAAGAGATCTGGCCTGCTCTGCTCCCCCAGGGCGATCTCCCTGGCGGCCATGCCGGGGGCGTAAACCACCCTCCGGACTGCGTCGGGCAGCCGAAGGGAGTTGAAGCCCGGGGCGTCGACGACGACAAGGAGCTCCAGGAAGCGGGACCCCGGGCTGATGAGGGGCCCCAGCATCACCGCCGCCAGGTGGCGCGGAGTGGCAACCACTCCATTCTCCGGCGGAGCCAGAGGATCTGCAGCAGGAGGAAGAGGGCCCAGGGCGGCTGCCACCTCCCGGAGCGCCCGGTCGACGCTCCCCGGAGCACGGGGAGCGGGCGCCGCCGCCAGCGGCGACGGCGAGTTCAGGGCGCCGCCAGCTGCAGGACCCCTAAGGGTCAGAGCGCCGGAGGCCCCTGAGGCGGCGCGGCTCGCCTCGTCCTGCCTCGGCGCGCCAATGCGAAGGGGGCCGCCGGCACCGGGCATCCATCGGGCCGGGATCTTCGCCTTATTCCCGCTGCCCGGGGGGCGTCCGTGGCGTTTCGCTCCAGAGCTCGATCCAGCGGCAGCGGAGGAGTTGGAAGGATCCATGAGCTCAGGGGCGGGGAAGCAGAAATGGCACTGGAGGAAGGAGGTGAAGTGCCGGAGGTCTCGAGGAGGATCTATTTAAGGGGGGCGTCCGGCGTCGATGCGTCAAATCCCTGCGCGGGAATCGAAGCGTTGGCGCAGCGCTCCGCAGTCAAGCGACGCATCATTATGATGGTTTGACGCCTCGGAGACTGCAGCGTCGCCCGCCGTTTCGTCTCGCCAGCTGAGGCCGCGCCACGTGTCCGCAGCCTCTGCCTCTTCACATGGTCCTCTGACCGCGCAGTTGACGCGTGCCGTTGGAGGGCCCAGCAGCTTCTGGGCCCCCCGGCCCTTCGCTCCCTCAAGAGGGCGCGTTCGTGGGCCGGGCTTCCGGGGGCTACTGTCGGTGTTCTAGATACCGGGGTATCCCGGTCCACCTGCTCCTGGGCCCCGTCATCAGCCCATCTTCAGCCCAGGGGTAAGGCAGCAACCCAAGCTGCGGAGAAGACCCTCACGAGGAGGCGCCTCGAGGTGTTCTTGCGACACGATATCCATCGATAGTACCACGCGATGGACCCAAAGATTCGAACGCAGGGGGCTGAACATGCGAGATCTAGGATCACAACAAAGCACGGTGACGGAAGCCTCGAGTCGTCGAACGCACTACGCACTGCAGAGAGAGACGCCGAGCTTTACCCAGGTTCAGGGCCCTCGTGGTGAGGTAACACCCCTACTTCCTGCCTTCTTGTATTACAACACGACACCTCGCGAGGAGTACAAGGTCTTGGTTACAAAGCTCTAGCTGGCCAGAGGTTGAAGAACCTGCGTGCCCAGCTAGCAGCTTGGAGAAGATGAAGATCCGATCCCCTCTAAGGGGTGGCCTCCCCTCCTTTTATAGCGCCAAGGTCCTCCTTCCCCTTATCTTCTTGGGGAAGGGGTTGCCACACATGGCCAAGGAGGGAGGACAGCTGTAGACTACAATGTTCCATGGACGTAGTCTTCGTAGAGTAGTGGCACCGGTCCATCGGAGTGGGTGGAGGAAGCTGACGTCTTCCTCTGGCGCCCTGCACCGTCCACGCTATTTTGAGGGGGGTGGCCAACAACCACTGTGCCGCTTTGGGCAGGCACAGCGAAAGTTGGTCTCCTCCCTGTCGGGGGTAGCGTGGGTGGTATGCGGTCTTCTGTCCTTTATCTTCTTGCTCTGCACGCCAACGCACTGAGCTGACGTGGACGTGGTCCCTCTCCTCACCAGCGGGAGCTCGCGAGGAGGTCTTCTGGTCCTTAGCAGTTTTCACCATCGTTCTCCTCATGAGGCGCCTCCTCATGAGGGTCTTCTCCGTAGCTTGGGTCGTTGGCTCTCCCCTGGGCTGAAGATGGGCCGATGACGGGGCCCAGGAGCAGGTGGACCAGGATACCCCAGTATCCAGAACACCGACAGTAGCCCCCGGGAGCCTGGCCCGCGAACGCGCCCTCTTGAGGGAGCGAAGGGCCGGGGGCCCCAGAAGCTGCTGGGCCCTCCAACGGCACGCGTCAACTGCGCGGTCAGAGGACCATGTGAAGAAGCAGAGGCTGCGGACACGTGGCGCGGCCGCAGCTGGTGAGACGAAACGGCGGGTGACGCTACAGTTCCCGAGGCGTCAAACCATCATAATGACGCGTCGCTTCACTGCGGAGCGCTGTGCCAACGCTTCGATTCCCGCTCCGAGATTTGATGCATCGACGCCGGACGCCCCCCTTAAATAGAGTCTCCTCGAGACCTCCGGCACTTCACCTGCTTCCTCTAGTGCCACTTCTTCCTCCACGCCCCCGAGCTCATGGATCCTTCCAACTCCTCCGCCGCCGCTGGATCAAGCTCTGGGGCGAAGCGCCGTGGACGCCCCCCGGGCAGCGGGAACAAGGCGAAGATCCCGGCCCGGTGGACGCCCGGCGCCGGCGGGCCCCTTCGCATTGGCGCGCCGAGGCAGGACGAGGCGAACCGCGCCGCCTCGGGGATCTCCGGCGCCCTGACCCTTAGCGGCCCCGCGCCTGGAGGCGCTCTAAACTCGCCGTCACCACTGGCGGCGGCGCTTGCTCCCCGTGCCCCGGGGAGTGTTGTCTAGGTACTTCGGGAGGTGGAGGCCGCCCTAGGCCCCCCTCCCCTTGCTGCAAATCCTCCAGCCCCGCCGGCGAACGGAGTGGTCGCCACTCCGCGCCCCTTGGTGGCGGCGATGCTGGGACCCCTCATCGGCCCGGGGTCCCGCTTCCTGGAGCTCCTCGTCGTCGTCGACGCCCCGAGCTTCAGCTCCCTCCGGCTGCCCGACGCAGTCTGGAGGGTGGTTTATGCCCCCGGCGCGGCCGTCGGGGAGATTGCTCTAGGGGAGCAGAGCAGGCCAGATCTCCTCTGGCCTGTGGACATCCTCCTCGGGGCGGGCGGCAATGCCGTCCTCTCCGGCCGCTAGAGGGCCTTCGCCCTCGGCCATCGCCTCTGCGTCAGCGACCACCTCGTCTTCCGCTTTAAGCTAGGGGCACTGGAGGCCTCGGTGCGGATATTCACCGCCGGCGGCGTCCGCCGCACCTACCCCCAGCCCGCGGCGCAGTGAAGAGGAGATCCTGGCGCGGTAGTCTTCTGGGGAGGGGAACTAGTCTCCTCCCCTCTTTTGCTGTGTAGTCCTCACCGGCGGGGTATGCCCCGCCGTGCTTTTGCTCCTCCCCTCGCTAGGGACGCTTTAATGGAATCCGCTTGTTAGCCATCTTACGATTTGCCTCTTATTGCTTTAATAGAAAAGAAAAAACCCCAAATCCCCAAAAACGAAAAAACAAGTCGATAAAACAAACGAAAAAAGAAGGCGAATAAGATGCCCTTGTGACCGGCACAGGGACCTTCTCCATCGTGGAGGAGCGCGACACTATCTGTGCCAGGAGCTAAGAGGCAATTGCCGTGTGTGGCGATTCACGGGGCCTTCCTCGTTGTTGAGGGAAGCTGGACCCTCACGGACGTGAAAACGTCGACGCTTAAGAGAGCCCAGAGACCGTCGACACCTCGCAAGGGTTGCTCACGAGGTGAAGGGCCTGGCGCGGACCTCCGGATCTGCGTCTCCTTCGCAAGATGATCGGAGCGGCCTTGGTCTTCAATAATCCTGCCACGTTAGGCCTTCCTCGGTAGAGGGAATCTTCTTGCGGATGCTGGTGCATCGACGCATCCTTGCTTCCTCGTGAGGGTTGCTCACGAGGTGCTGGTCCTTAGCGGGTGCCTTGGGCACACCTTTGACTTTCCTCGAAGATTTTTTATTTTCCGATGTACTTCGCGAGGAACTAAGCACCATGGGTATTTGGAGGTGATCGATAACAGGGCCGTCGCCCCCGACCAGAGCTCACTCCCTCCGGGTTTTTCGGGCTTGCTGTTTTCCGGGCGAAGGCCCCTGCATAGACACCGTGCCTAGCCCCCTTCCGCGTGGAGTACAACAGAAAATAAATGGACTTCATGCCATTTTGATGCCATGCGGAAGCAGAGGCGCTATATTGCACAATAACTTAATATCAGTGCTTAAGAGCAGTTTTAGCTGATACAAGTGCCGTGAAAACGGTCTTTATCTCCTCGTGAGGAACCTATGGGTAGAACTTTCGCAGATGAGCTATGTTCCACGGGTTCCCCACCGGCATGCCTTCTGCGGTTTCCAGCCGCGCCGAGCCTGGCCTGGCGATGTGCATCACCTTGAAGGGTCCTTCCCATATTGGAGACAGCTTGTGCAGGCCCTCGTGAGAGAGTATTCTCCTTAGCACCAGGTCGCCGACCTCCAGTGTCCTTGCTCGAACATGGCGGCTATGGTAGCGGCGTAGTCCTTGCTGGTACCTCGCGGCGTGGAGCGCGGCTTGGCACCGAGCTTCTTCGAGCAGGAGGAGGCGGTCCTTGATGAGGTCCTCTTGGCGAATTTCGTCGAAGGCGAGCACTCTTGGCAACCCGAATTTGACATCGGTGGGAAGAACAGCCTCCGCCCCATAGACCAAGAAGAAAGGGGTCTCTCCAGTGGGTTTGGTGGCGGTAGTCCTGATGGACCACAAGATGGATTGGAGGTTGTCTAACCATTTTTTGCCGCAGGCTTCGAGCTTTGCGTTGAAGCTTTTTGTCTTGAGTCCCTTGAGGACCTCGGCGTTAGCACGCTCAGCTTGGCCATTGCTCCGGGGGTAGGCGACGGAGGCGAAACAGATCTTGATGCTGGCCGATGCGCAGTACTCCCGGAACAGTCCACTGGTGAACTGGCTGCCGTTGTCGGTGATGATGCGGTTAGTCACACCAAAGCGACAGACCAGCCCACGGATGAACTTGACTGCGGACTTGGCCGGGATTGTGCACACCGGTTCCACCTCCACCCACTTGGTAAACTTGTCGATGGCGACGTAGAGGTAGCGGTAGCCCCCTTGCGCTCTGGGGAATGGGCCGAGGATGTCCAGTCCCCAAACTGCAAAGGGCCAAGTGAGTGGGATGGTTTGCAGCTCCTGCGCTGGCTGGTGAATCTGCTTGGCATGGAATTGGCACGCCTCGCACCTCTTGACCATCTCCGCTGCATCCCTGAGCGCTGAAGGCCAGTAGAAGCCGCTTCGATATGCCTTCGCGGCTAGAGTTGCAGCAGAAGCATGATGGCCGCACTCGCTGGCGTGGATGTCCCTGAGAAGCTCTTGGCCTTGGTGAGTAGATATGCACTTCAGAGCGACGCCGTTTGGGCGACGCCGGTACAAGTCACCATCCTTGACGCAGTAGCCCGAGGCTTGAAGCACAATCCTTTCGGCCTCCTCTTCATCCTCGGGAAGCCTGCTACTGATGAGGAAGGCCTTGAGCTCGAGGATCCAATCCACTCCCTTCCGCCGTGCCAATGCCAGAAGGACACGGTCACCCGAAGGAGGCCCGCAATCTGGAGCCCCCTGCTCCGGCGGCGGCGGAAGGGCAGGTGGAGGGTCTGATCTAGATGACGATGGAGAAGCGAACGGTTTGAAGAGACGCTCCTCAAAGACGCCGGCAGGTTGTGCCAGGCGGTGAGAGGCGCGCTTGGTGATCTCGTCGGCTTCCACATTGTCTCCTCTCGGGATGTGCTTCAGCTCCAAGCCTTGGAAGCGTTTTTCCATCTTTCGATGCTCCTCGAGATAAGCCGCCATGTGCTCATCCTTTGGGGTGTAGCTCTTGTTCGAGATGTTCACAACCAGCTGTGAATCTCCCTTGACGACGAGGCGCTTGATGCCCAAAGCGTTCACTGCCCTTAGGCCGGCGAGTAGTCCTTCATATTCCACGATGTTGTTGGAGACCTTGTGCTCAGGCTTAAAGCAGAGCTGTACGGCATAGAAGAGCTTGTCTCCAGAGGGGGAGGTCAGGACAGCACCAGCTCCCACGCCGGGGAGGTTGAAGGCGCCGTCAAAGTGCATGACCCAGAGGCCTGGAGCCTCCTCTCCTGGGAGCGTTGGCTCTACCTCTAGAGGCTCATCGACGAACGGATCAATCCACTCTGCAGTGAACTCGGCCAAAGCCTTGCTCTTGATTACCTTTGTAGTTTCGAAGGAGATCTCGAAGGGTTGAAGCTCCACGGCCCATTCTGCCACCCGCCCGGTGACGTTGGGATTGCGCAGAATGGTTTCCAGGGGACGATCAGTGACCACCTTAATCTGGTGACCCTGGAAGTAGTGACGCAGCTTCCTTGAAGCGATGAGCAAGGTGTAGAGCAGCTTTTGCTGCATGGTGTAGCGTTCCCGCATGTCGCACAGTACCGTGCTAACGAAGTACACGGGCTTTTGCCCCTTGGCGACACCCTCGGGAGATTCCTCCTCGGAAGGCTTTGGAGCGTTACTCTGAGAGAGCGGCTCGGTCGGCGAAGATGCAGCGGGTGGTTCCTGTTGAGGGACGGGAGGTGTTGTGGCCTCTTCCTCGCGAGGAGCCCCCGGGCCGGGAGGATCGACCTCCTCTTTGGCGATCACCATTGCGTCTCGCTCCACGACGAGAACGGCACTTGCAGTCCTTGGAGTTGCCGCGATGTAGAGTAGCAAGGGCTCACGGAATGTTGGGGCAACCATGATCGCTGGGCTCGTGAGGTACCTTTTCAACTCAGCGAAGGCCTTGTCGGCTTCCGGAGTCCACTTGAACTTCCCAGTGCGCTTCATGAGCTTGAAGAAGGGCAGAGCCTTCTCTCTGCTCCTCGCGATGAAGCGCCCCAGGGCTGCCATGCATCCCGCGAGGTGTTGCATCTCCTTGAGATTGCGCGGAGGACGCATTTCTTCGATGGCCTTGACTTTGTCAGGGTTCGCCTCTATCCCGCGATGGGACACGAGTAACTGGGTTTAGCACTGGATTATTGTTTTTGTCGAATTCTTCTGAGTTGTCTCCCACAATGGCGAGCACCTGGCATTGTTTGCCGATGTTACTATTGAAGCTTGAGAAGATCAAGTCACCATCTTCAGAAAGCTCTAACCCTATCTTCCATGTGTCTGTTGACTTGTCTGAGATATCGTCGAGGCAGATCATGAGATTGTCGAGTTGTACTCTTGTGTCAAAATTTTCCACTGTTTCGTTGTCTTCTGCGATTTTTCCTTTTTGCACTTCTTCTAAGCTGACCGGCGAGTTTACCTCGCTGGAAGAGCCGTCAGAATATTTCGTCATTGCTACTGTTTCGGGCTCACTTGCCGATGGATCTTGTTTCGTCGGATCTGAAAGGCGAGATGAACCCGATGAGGATGCTTAGACTTCCGATTGTCAACTCCATCTCTTGATTTTCGTCGACTTCTGTACTGCTGTTGGCTAAAAGCGAAAAAGCCGTCGAATTCATGATTCCAACGCCCAAGGTCCCCACGGTCGGCGCCAATTGACGAGGGTTAACTCGACAAATGTCCTAGATGAAGGACTTAGGATCGGGGAGATCGGGCGTCGGATGAACTCGAAGGTAAAGTTAGTCGAAATAGGTGTGTATCAAAAGTAAACTTGGGTGTTTAACCTGGCTTGCTTTCAATCTGGCCTACACCATCCCCTCCTGGCCCCTATATATAGGTGGCCAGGTCTCAAGGATCGGGTAGGGTCCGATACAGATTACAATATCGACATACGGTAAGAACTCGTATTCGACTATCTTTACAATTGGGCCTAGCTATACGGGCCTTAGGGGTACTCAACTAACGGGCTCTATTAACTATACCCTTGTCACCCGTGAAGTACGAATACCTAAATATCATGCTACTCAACTTAGAGTCCCAAGCAGGCTCTTGTCATTGCAAATATATGTGTATCATTGAGAACCGCCAACAGGGTACCCCCTGCCCGATGACATGGAACAAGCCAACATCAAAATGACAAGACAAATAGACAATGAACACCTCGACATCTCTTTTATTTACCATTGGTATAGCTTTTTATTGTGAGATGCGTCATCGAATGTCCACTATGGGCATGCTATAAATTTCCACTATGAATGATGCATGGCTTAGATTAGCAGCCCAGGCGTTTCCCTAACACATATAAAAACTCCATGATCCTGCAAGATTCCCAACTTATTTCACATCGCGAGTATCCATAAACAAAAGATCACGATATCAACTCAAATGAAAGATAGTGCAATGTTGAAAGCTTGCCCCATGATGGCATGGCTGGGCTAATTTCCAACTTACAACTTGCAAGCATAACAACTCAACATAAGAGAGCCACAATGTCAAAATTTTAAAGCGAGAAAAGTAAAGTGTGCCATCAGGTTCATGAGAGCTTTACTGACCAATTTTCGCATAACACCAAAAAGAGTTTAATTTGAAGGATAGATAAAAGCAAGTCAAATATACTTTGGAATAGAAAATTGCTAATAGGTATGTATGGTGGACACTTTGGCAAACTTGGTTTTTAGGAGTTGGATGCATGAGTAGAGCTCATACTCAGTACAAAATGAGGACTAGCAAAAGACTGGGAGCGACCAACTAAGAAAGCAATAACGGCCATAATCATGCAGAGCGACAAAGCGACATTAAAAGAAGAATAAGATGGCATCAAAAGTCAATAACTAAATGATCATAGAGGCTTATGGCGACTTTGTATAAGTCTAACATGTGTGAGCATGCGCCAAGTCAACCCAAATAAAGCATCAAGGAGAAAACCAAAATAATGCTTCCAAATAATAAAATAATGCATGATTTTTTCAAAGGCTCATTAAGCAATCTCAGTCATTTGAGACAAGTCATGCTACAGCAAAACCACTAAGCATACTATCAAAAAGACATCAAGCACGACATGCAAAAGCCTAGGCCACAGTCTACACAAGCCCCTTTTTGTACCACTTTTTTGCAAAAAGCTTTCTCTTTTCCAACACCATTTGAACTTTTTTGAAACAACTCTTTTAATGAATACCAACATGGACCAGAGGTGAAAATACACCTTGATGTGAAGATATAACAAGATCTGAACACAAATCAAGGTGAAAAATGAAAACTAAACGCAGTAGCAGAAAAAGAGAACACTCGTTGAAACGATAAGAGTGAAAATCAGAGTGTTCTTGGCAAATGAAAAGCAAGGCAACTTCTCCAAAAGAAATTTTCTGGGGTCCAACCATTTATTGCAGCAAAAAAAACTAAAGAAAACTGAAAACTAAAACAACTGACGGTCCAAGAAAAACGCATAGTGCATGAAGCAATAAAAATATAGTGTGTTGAAAGGTGACCTGATTTTTGCCGATGAAGAAGGGGTGCCTCAGGGGCATCCCCAAGCTTTGACGCTTGTACCTCTTGGATATTTCTTGGGGTGCATGGGCATCCACAAGCTTGAGCTTTTGTCCATTCTTCAACTCATCTCATCATTCTCCAATCCCTACACTTGAAAACTTCCTTCATAGAAAACTCAACACAATTCTGTTAGCAACATTAGTGTAAGCATAACATTGAATCAGCCTTTTTTTCTTCAAGTTTCAACACTACTGTAGCAACTTCCCCAAAATTTCCGTGATCAAAATAACTCAAAAATAAAAGCGATCGAGAAGCAAACACAAATAATGGCAGAAATCTGTCAAAACAGAACTGCTGAGAAAGGTCGAATTTTTAGAGGGTTTTCTGTTGCTCAAATCAAAAAGTGTTAAACTAATGAAAGTTTGGATATAACCTGGGGCATATGCACAAGAAATGGCGGGTCCAAAAGATATACAGAGAATTTTCACGAATTTTTATGGTGCAGCGCCAAAATCTGTTTCAGGACAGCAACATCCCCAAATCTTACCTCACTCAAATTAGAGGCTTCTCTTGGCACAACAATGAAATAAAAATGATAAGAAGAGGTTATTATAGTAGTAATAACTTCCAAGACTCAAATAAAAGAAAAATAACTGAAAGTAAAAACATTGGGTTATCTCCCAAGAGTGCTTTTCTTTAACGCCTTTGAGCTAGGCGCAGAAAGTGCGAATCAAGTAATATCAAGTGATGAAGCATCAAGCTCATAATTTGCTCTAAGAAAAGAGTCAAAAAGTAATTTCTTCCTCTTCCTAGGGAAGTGTTCCATACCTTTCTTGAGTGAGAATTGATATTTGATGGTGCCTTCCCTCATATCAATGATGGCACCTACAGTTCGAAGAAATGGTCTTCCCAAAATAATAGGATATGAAGCATTGCATTCAACATCCATAACAAGAAAATCAACGGGAACAAGGTTATTGTTAACCATAATAAGAACATCATTAATTCTTCCCAAAGGTTTCTTCTTAGCAACATCAGCAATAGGAACATCATAATAACACTTTTCAAGCGGTGGTAAATCAAGCATGTCATAAATCTTTCTAGGCATAATAGAAATACTAGCACCTAGATCACATAAATCATGGCAATCAAAACCATTAACATGCATATCAATGATGGGTTCCCAACCATCTTCTAACTTCTTGGGAATAGAAGCTTTTTGCTTCAACTTTTCATCCCTAATTTTCATGAGAGCATTGGTAATATGCTTAGTAAAAGCAACATTTAAAGAACTAGCATTGGGACTCAAAGCAAGCTTTTGCAAGAACAAAATAACTTCAGATATATTGCAGCCATCAACATCAAAATCATTAAAGAAAATAGAGCCATCATCTCCTACACTCCGAAAATTTTTAGCACTCTTTTGAGAAAAAGTTTTTGGCTATTTTAGGCTTTTTAACACAAGGAGTGGGAGTTTTCTCTACACCAATCAAAGTAAGAAGATTGCTAGAATTTGGAACAACATCATTAGAGGTAGTAATGGTACATACCTTCATCTTTCTAGCCATCTCATCTTCTCTTTCCCACCTGGCATGCAATTCTGCTAGCATCCTAACATTTTCATCAATTCTAACTTGGATAGCATTAGCAGTAGCAAAAGTATTGTTCTCTTTGACATCATTAGGCGACACTTTTAATTTCAGAAGTTCAACATCATGAGCAAGGCTATCAACTTTAGAAGCAAGAATATCAATTTTGCCTAACTTTTCCTCAACAGACTTATTAAAAGCAGTTTGCTTACCGATGAAGTCCTTGAGCATTACCTCAAGATCGGAGGGCGCAGCCCTAGTGTTGTTGGAGGAATTACCATAAGAGTTACCATAACCATTACCATTGGTAGAAGGATACGACCTATAATTGTTACTAGCAAAATTGTTCCTATAAGCATTGTTGTTAAAATTATTATTTCTAATGAAGTTTACATCAACATGCTCTTCTTGAGCAACCAAAGAGGCCAAAGGAACATTATTAGGATCAACATGACTCCTATCATTAGAAAGCATAAGCAGTATAGCATCAATCTTATCACTCAAGGAAGAGTTTTCCTCAACAGAATTTACCTTCTTACCTTGTGGAGCTCTCTCGGTGTGCCATTCATAGTAATTTACCATCATATTGTCGAGAAGCTTTGTTGCGGCGCCCAAGGTAAGGGACATAAAAGTGCCTCCAGCAGCTGAATCCAATAGGTTCCTCGAAAAAAAATTCAGTCCTGCATAAAAAGTTTGGAAAATCATCCAAGTAGTCAGTCCATGAGTGGGGCAATTCTTTATCATAGATTTCATTCTTTCTCAAGCCTGAGCAACATGTTCATTATCAAACTAACTAAACTTCATAATATTGCTACGCAAAGCTATAATCTTAGCAGGAGGATAGTATCTTCCAATAAAAGCATCCTTACACTTTTCCCATGAATCAATACTATTTTTAGGCAAAGACAGCAACCAATCCTTAGCTTTTCCTCTCAAAGAGAAAGGAAACAACTTAAGCTTAATAATATCACTCTCTACATCCTTATATTTCTGCATCTCACATAGCTCAACAAAATTGTTGAGATGAGCTGCAGCATCATCAGTACTAACCCCAGAAAATTGCTCTTTCATAACAAGGTTCAACAAAGCAGGCTTAATCTCATAAAAATTTGCAGCAGGAGCAGGTGGCGCAATAGGAGTGCAGATAAAATCACTATTATTAGTGCTAGTAAAATCACACAACTTGGTGTTTTCAGGAGTAGCCATTCTAGCAAAACTAAAAGCAGACAAGTAAAAACAACTATAAAGGATACTAATTTTTTTTGTGTTTTTGATAAAACGAAGCACGTAAAAATAAAGTAAAGCAAAACTTAAAACAAAGTAAAGAATGTGCATGCGAAACTCCCCTTCCAGAAGTCTTCTTTTTCCCCGGCAACGGCGCCAGAAAACTTGATTGCTTTTGATGGCGCGGTGATGAATGGTGCCAGAGAACTTGTTGGCGTGTAGTTGATGAAGTAAATGACCAGCCAGTTGGGAACCCCAAGAGAAGGTTTGATGAGTACAGCTGCTAGTTTTCCCTCAGTATGAAACCAAGGTATGTCAATCTAGTAGGAAAAAGCCAATACTCCAGAAGGTGATGCTTGCTAGCTTCGCGATAGCTCTGGACAATTTATAGTGCGCCTCGTCCAATTCTTTGCTTTGCCAGCTGCAACGCGGAACCTGCACACAACACAACCAAGTACTTTGTTCCCAACTTACGATGAGGTTGTCAATCTCACTGGTTTGCTATAAACGAAGGAATGAGCGTATCGAGTGGAAAGCAATAGTAGTATGCGAGTAAAGTAAACAAAGCAAGTAAAGTAAATAGGTGATAGCAATATAAAGGAAATAGGACCGGGGTCCACAGTTCACTAGTGGTGTCTCTCCATAAGATAAAATAACACATGCTGGGTAAACAAATTACAGTTGGGCAATTGATAGAATAAAGACATCATGCATATGTCGAGAGGATCACTATGAGATTTACTCTGGGCATTACAACAAGATACATAGACCACCATCCAACTGCATCTATGACTAATAATCCACTTGTGGCGACTCAATCCGAGAACTCCACAATTATTAAGTTGCGAACAACAGATAACTACATTAAGCAAAGTGTGTAATGTAAACAAAGCACATGCCCTTGGACATATGAATGTTGTTTTCTCCCTAGTGGCAACAGCACATCTACAATCTTAGAGGTTTCTGTCACTCCCCCAGATTAAATAGAGGCATGAACCCAACTATCGAGCATAAATACCCCCTCTTGGAGTCACTAGTATCTACTCGGCCAAGATAGCTACTAATAACGGAGAGCATGCAAGATCATAAACAACATAGAGATAACATAAGATAATATTTAGCACATCAACTCAATCATAACACCAATATTCATCGGATCCCAACAAACACAACATAAAGAATTACATAATGGTGATCTCGATCATGTAGGGCAGCTCATGAGATCTAAACATGAAGCACATGGTGGAGAAGACAACCAACTAGCTACTGCTATGGACCCATAGTCCAAGGTAGACTACTCACTCATCGTGCCGGAGGCAAGCATGGCGATAAAGAAGACCTCCGGTGGCGATTCCCCTCTCTGGCAGGGTGTCGGGAAGAGCTTCTGGACCCTCCCGATCTCGGGTCGATGACGGCAGCAGATTGCGATGTGTTTCTGGAAAAGTGATCGGGTGTTTAGGTTTTTCCCGTCAGGGGGTCTTTATAGACGAAAGGGCAGCGTCAGAAGTGGACCAGGTGGCTCTCACCATAGGGCGGCTCGACCAGGCCCTGGGCCGCGCCCCCTGGTGGTGAGGCCGCCTCCTGACTCCTTTCCGTCTCCTCTTCGGTTCTCTAGAAGCTTCGGTAAATTTCTGGATGTTCGGCTTTTGTTTCATCCAATTCCGAGAATATTTCCTGTGTAACTTTTCTGAAACACAAAAATAGTAGAAAACAGGGAACTGGCACTGTGGCATCTCGTTAATAGGTTAGTTTTGGAAAATGCATAAAAACGCCACAAAGTGTAACTAAACACTAAGCAAATGGTGTAAAAACAAGCATGGAGCATAAAAAATGATGGATACGTTTGAGACGTATCAGGAACCAACTTGAGGGTTCGGAGTTTATTGGCACATAATCATGATGCTCGCACAACGTACCATAACAATTTTTTAAATAAGCAGTTTGAGTCTCAAGAGTATTAAGTCTAGCAAAAATGCTCACAAGAGAAGAATCAAAATCACTTGGTAAGCTATAAATTGCAATCAACTTATTTATAATATTGAAAGCTTGATCTCCATAACAATGAAGGAAATCTCCTCCTGCTGTGGCATCCAAAGCATATCTACAACGAAGAGGAAGACCAAAGTAAAAGCTACTAAGAAGCAAGCTCAAAGTCATTTTTGGTTTAGTTTTTCCATGGCAATCAGAAATTCTAGACCAAGCTTCTTTGAAACTCTCTTCACTCTTTTGTTTGAAAGAGAAGATCATTTCCTCAGGCGACATAGTAACAAAAACTAAGCTAGACATAAAAAGCAACTTGAAATTGGAACTAATTTTTTTGTATTTTTGATAAAATGATGCAAGCAAAAATAAAATAAAGCAACATAATAACAAAGTAAAAGATTGGAAGCGAGAGACTCCCCTTGTAGAAATCTTCTTTCTCTCCGACAACGGCGCTAGAAAACTTGTTGGTGGTGCGGTGTTGATGTAGGAGTTATATATATATAACCGCCCAGTTGGAAACCCCAAGAGAAGGTTATGATGAGCATAGCAGCAAGTCTTCCCTTAGTTGTGAAACCAAGATTTATCGAACTAGTAGGAGAAAGAATCAAACTTCCGAAGGTTGATGCTCGCTAGCTTTGCAACAGCTCCAGACAATGGTGCAAGATGACTTGTCCAGGGCATAGCTTTGCACCAGCAACAATGTGGAACCTGCACACAACACAACCAAGTACTTTGTCCCAACTCACAGTGAGGTTCTCAATCTCACCGGTTTGCTGTAAACAAAGGATTAAGCGTATCGAGTGGTAAAAGATAGTAATTTACAAGAATGTAAATAAAATGAGTAAAAGGTAAACGGTAATAGCAATGTAAAAGAATGGACCAGGGTCCACAGTTCACTAGTGGTGTCTCTCCATAAAGTAAATAACATGTTGGGTAAACAAATTACAGTTGGGCAATTGATAGAATAAAGCTAGCATACAAATGTCATGAGGATCACTATGAGATTCACTCTGGGCATTACGACAAAATACATAGACTGTAATCCAACTGCATCTATAACTAATAATCCAGCCTCTGGATGTCGTCCGAGCAACCATTGGGTATTAAGTTGCAAGCAACAGATTATCATCTTAAGCAAACTGCGTAATGTAAACAATGCAAATATCCTTGAACACAAGATTGTTGTTTTCTCCCTAGTGGCAAAATCACATCTACAAACTTAGAGGTTTCTGTCACTCCTGCAGATTACCAGAGGCATGAACCCACTATCGAGCATAAATACTCCCTCTTAGAGTCACTAGCATCTACTCGGCCAAGATATCTACTAGCAATGGAGAGCATGCAAGATCATAAACAACATAGAGATAACATAAAGATAATATACAGCACATCAACTTGACATAGTATCAATATTCATCGGATCCCAACAAACACAACATGTAGAATTACACAACGATGATCTTGATCATGATAGGCAGCTCACAAGATCTAAACATGAAGCACATGGAGGAGATGACAACCATCTAGCTACTGCTATGGACCCATAGTCCAAGGTAGACTACTCACGCATCACTCCGGAGGCAAGCATGGTGATGAAGAAGGCCTCCGGCGGTGATTCCCCTCTCCGGTATGGTGCCGGGAAGAGCTTCTGGACCCTCCCGATCTCGTGTCGACAACGACGGTGGCTTGTAGTATGTTTCGAGGAAAATTGATAAGGCCTTTAGGTTTTCCCATTGAGGGGAATATATAGGCGGAAGGGCGGTGTCAGAGTGTGGGCCAGGGGCCCACACTAGTGCCCGGCGTGGCCAGGGGGTGGCCCACACCATGGCACGGTGCGACCGCCTCCTGGCACCCCTCCGTCTCTGCTTTGGACTCCATGACGCTTCAGGAAAAATATGAATTCTGGCTTTTGTTTCGTCTAATTCCGAGAATATTTCCTGTATAGCTTTTCTGAAACACAAAAATAGCAAAAATAGGTAACTAGCACTGTGGCATCTCATTAGTAGGTTAGTTCTAGAAAATACATTAAAACGCCATGGAGTGTAATAAAACACAAAGCAAATGGTGTATAAACAAGCATGGAGCATCAAAAATTATAGATACGTTTGAGACGTATCAATACTCAATATTCATCGGATCCCAACAACCACAACATGTAGAATTACATAAAGATGATCTTGATCATGATAGGCAGCTCACAAGATCTAAACATGAAGCACATGGAGGAGAAGACAACCATCTAGCTACTGCTATGGACCTATAGTCCAAGGTAGACTACTCACGCATCACTCCGGAGGCAGGCGTGGTGATGACGAAGGCCTCTGGTGATGATTCCCCTCTCCGGCAGGGTGCCGGGAAGAGCTTCTGGACCCTCCCGAACTCGGGTCGACAACGGCGGCGGCTTGCAGTATGTTTTGTGGAAAAGTGTTCGGGTCTCTAAGGTTTTCCCGACGAAGTGAATATATAGGAGGAAGGGCGATGTCAGGAGGTGGACCAGGGGCCCACACCACCTGGTGGCACGGCCAGGGGGTGGCCCGCGCCACCCTATGGTGCGGCTGCCTCCTGGTCCGCTCCGTCTCTCCTCTGGACTCTGTCTTCCTTGCAGGTAAATAGGAACTTCGGCTTTTGTTTCGTCCAATTCTGAGAATATTTCCTATGTAACTTTTCTGAAACACAAAAACAACAAAAAATAGGAACTGGTACTATGTCATCTTGTTAATAGGTTAGTTCCAGATAATGCATAAAAATGCCACGGAGTGTAAACAAAACACAAAGCAATTGGTGTAAAACAAGCATGGAGCATAAAAAATTATAGATATGTTTGTGATGTATCACTTCCTTTGACTCCCGTTGACAAGGGTATAGTCAATAGAGCCCATTAGTTGAGTACCCCTAAGGCCCGTATAGCTAGGTCCAATTGTAATGATAGTCGAATACGAGTTTTTACCGTATGTCGATATTGTAATCTGTATCAGACCCTACCCGATCCTCGAGACCTGGCCGCCTATATAAAGGGGCCAGGAGGGGACGGTGTAGGCCAGATTGAAAGCAAGCTAGGTTGAACACTCAAGTTTACTTTCGACACACACCTATTTCGACTAACTTTACCTTCGAGTTCATCAGACGCCCTATCTCCCCGATCCTAAGTCCTTCATTTAGGACATTTGTCGAGTTAACCCTCGTCAATTGGCGCCTACCGTGGGGAACTTGGGCGTTGGAATCATGAATTCGACGGCTTTTTCGCTTTTAGCCAACAGCAGTTCAGAACTCGACGGAAATCAAGAGATGGAGTTAACCATTGGAAGTTTGAGCATCACTATCGGGCCATCGGGTTCATCCCGCCTCTCGGATTCAACGAAACCAGATCCGTCGGCAAAAAAGTCCGGAACAGAGGAAATATTGGAATCATCAGAAGACTCTTCCAGCGAGGTAAACTCGCCGGTCAGCTTCGAAAAAGCACCAATCGCAGAAGGTGACAAAATTCGGGAAAATTTTGACTCAGAAGAAAGAGTGTGCCAAACGCACAATAACGCAAAGGACTTCGCCGTGGGAAGCAGCGGCGTCTCCAAAGTACATCAGTTATGCATTATTATCACTGAAGCAGAAGAAGAAAACAACAGCGAAGGAAGTAAAAAGGTCGACAGGCAAGTCGACAAAATGAAAGAACACAATAAAAAGGAAAAGGAGAAAATCCATGTTTCGGCTGGCGAATGGAGAATGATCAAATCAGCTATCAATCATGGTACAGAAGTACCCGAAGGAGCGAGAAGAGAAGTTCTAATGGGATATCAGTATGCATTATACCAACATAGGAAGAAACTAAGGGAGGAAAGAGACATGGTCTTTCAAGACAATAACAGTATATCAAGGGAAGAGTACTGGGGAGACCATAGTGAAAATTCAGAGTACAGCAGAGAAAGGCATGGAGACCCAAAGCACAATAGAGGGGCGACGGCGCGCAGCAGGGAAGGAAGGTACTCAAGAAGCCCTACCCCATAGCTAGAAGAGGAGGAAGACGACTTCATGCAAGAAACACCAGAAGCAGCATTGGTAGCAGCACAAGCATATTTACTAACTACAAGGCCAGAACCTGGGGACCCGCGAGAAGATATGCACCGAGCCGCGATACGAAGGGCGGTGTCAGAGTGTGGGCCAGGGGCCCACACTAGTGCCCGGCGTGGCCAGGGGGTGGCCCACACCATGGCACGGTGCGACCGCCTCCTGGCACCCCTCCGTCTCTGCTTTGGACTCCATGACGCTTCAGGAAAAATATGAATTCTGGCTTTTGTTTCGTCTAATTCCGAGAATATTTCCTGTATAGCTTTTCTGAAACACAAAAATAGCAAAAATAGGTAACTAGCACTGTGGCATCTCATTAGTAGGTTAGTTCTAGAAAATACATTAAAACGCCATGGAGTGTAATAAAACACAAAGCAAATGGTGTATAAACAAGCATGGAGCATCAAAAATTATAGATACGTTTGAGACGTATCAATACTCAATATTCATCGGATCCCAACAACCACAACATGTAGAATTACATAAAGATGATCTTGATCATGATAGGCAGCTCACAAGATCTAAACATGAAGCACATGGAGGAGAAGACAACCATCTAGCTACTGCTATGGACCTATAGTCCAAGGTAGACTACTCACGCATCACTCCGGAGGCAGGCGTGGTGATGACGAAGGCCTCTGGTGATGATTCCCCTCTCCGGCAGGGTGCCGGGAAGAGCTTCTGGACCCTCCCGAACTCGGGTCGACAACGGCGGCGGCTTGCAGTATGTTTTGTGGAAAAGTGTTCGGGTCTCTAAGGTTTTCCCGACGAAGTGAATATATAGGAGGAAGGGCGATGTCAGGAGGTGGACCAGGGGCCCACACCACCTGGTGGCACGGCCAGGGGGTGGCCCGCGCCACCCTATGGTGCGGCTGCCTCCTGGTCCGCTCCGTCTCTCCTCTGGACTCTGTCTTCCTTGCAGGTAAATAGGAACTTCGGCTTTTGTTTCGTCCAATTCTGAGAATATTTCCTATGTAACTTTTCTGAAACACAAAAACAACAAAAAATAGGAACTGGTACTATGTCATCTTGTTAATAGGTTAGTTCCAGATAATGCATAAAAATGCCACGGAGTGTAAACAAAACACAAAGCAATTGGTGTAAAACAAGCATGGAGCATAAAAAATTATAGATATGTTTGTGATGTATCACTTCCTTTGACTCCCGTTGACAAGGGTATAGTCAATAGAGCCCATTAGTTGAGTACCCCTAAGGCCCGTATAGCTAGGTCCAATTGTAATGATAGTCGAATACGAGTTTTTACCGTATGTCGATATTGTAATCTGTATCGGACCCTACCCGATCCTCGAGACCTGGCCGCCTATATAAAGGGGCCAGGAGGGGACGGTGTAGGCCAGATTGAAAGCAAGCTAGGTTGAACACTCAAGTTTACTTTCGACACACACCTATTTCGACTAACTTTACCTTCGAGTTCATCAGACGCCCTATCTCCCCGATCCTAAGTCCTTCATTTAGGACATTTGTCGAGTTAACCCTCGTCAATTGGCGCCTACCGTGGGGAACTTGGGCGTTGGAATCATGAATTCGACGGCTTTTTCGCTTTTAGCCAACAGCAGTTCAGAACTCGACGGAAATCAAGAGATGGAGTTAACCATTGGAAGTTTGAGCATCACTATCGGGCCATCGGGTTCATCCCGCCTCTCGGATTCAACGAAACCAGATCCGTCGGCAAAAAAGTCCGGAACAGAGGAAATATTGGAATCATCAGAAGACTCTTCCAGCGAGGTAAACTCGCCGGTCAGCTTCGAAAAAGCACCAATCGCAGAAGGTGACAAAATTCGGGAAAATTTTGACTCAGAAGAAAGAGTGTGCCAAACGCACAATAACGCAAAGGACTTCGCCGTGGGAAGCAGCGGCGTCTCCAAAGTACATCAGTTATGCATTATTATCACTGAAGCAGAAGAAGAAAACAACAGCGAAGGAAGTAAAAAGGTCGACAGGCAAGTCGACAAAATGAAAGAACACAATAAAAAGGAAAAGGTGAAAATCCATGTTTCGGCTGGCGAATGGAGAATGATCAAATCAGCTATCAATCATGGTACAGAAGTACCCGAAGGAGCGAGAAGAGAAGTTCTAATGGGATATCAGTATGCATTATACCAACATAGGAAGAAACTAAGGGAGGAAAGAGACATGGTCTTTCAAGACAATAACAGTATATCAAGGGAAGAGTACTGGGGAGACCATAGTGAAAATTCAGAGTACAGCAGAGAAAGGCATGGAGACCCAAAGCACAATAGAGGGGCGACGGCGCGCAGCAGGGAAGGAAGGTACTCAAGAATCCCTACCCCATAGCTAGAAGAGGAGGAAGACGACTTCATGCAAGAAACACCAGAAGCAGCATTGGTAGCAGCACAAGCGTATTTACTAACTACAAGGCCAGAACCTGGGGACCCGCGAGAAGATATGCACCAAGCCGCGATACGAAGCCTTGGAATAGTGGAAAGCAAGATCAGGGAAAAAGGCCCAGAGACAAAGTCGACAAGCTGCAAGGAAAATCAAAAGGAGAAGTTCAGATACAACTTCACAGATAACGAGTACAGCGAGTCATCAGAAGAGGAAAGGCGACATAAGAGGAAAGAGGACGCAAGAAATATAATAGCGCAAGCTCGAGTAAACAAATCGCGTCATGCTTGGAGGGAACAGAATTATGAAGACGACGATAAAGAGATGGGTGCGTTATGCTTTACCCGCAGGGTTCGCAAAATGCGGGTACCCAAAGGATTCAAACTGCCACACGACCAGCATAAGTATGACGGATCACAAGAACCTACCCTATGGTTGTCAGACTATCTGCAGGCAGTACAGATATTGGGGGGAACAAAGGCGACTGCAATGCAAAGTTTGCAGCTACACCTCACCGGCGCAGCACGGTCCTGGTTGAATACCCTACCCAACGAATCCATCGGAAGTTGGGGGGAACTCGAAAGTCAATTCGCAAGAAATTTTCGTTCAACCTACAAGCGCCCAGCATCACTGGAGGAAGTTAAGGCGTGCGTGCAGAGGAAAGGCGAAACGCTACGTTCTTATATACAACGCTGGAGTATAATCAAAAACTCAGCAGAGGACGTCTCCGACGAACGAGCAATAGACGCCTTTACGGCCGGACTTCATCGCTCAGATCTCGTGGAAGAAATAGGAAGAACAAGACCTACGACAGTAGCCGAGCTAATGGAACAAGCCAACAAATTCGCTGATGGAGAGGACACGTATAACAACAAAAGAGGACGTTCACCAGAAGTCGACAGAATAAGTAGACAGAGGAGACGACACCGCAGCAGGGATCACCAAGGAAGGCGAAATCAGGTAGCCGCGGGCTACATATTAGAAGAAGAGGAAGGATATGAAAATAGGAGGTTTTAGGCAAAAGGAGTAGAAAAATCGAGATACTCCGGTCCTTCGGCCGAGGATATGCTATACGGACCTTGTCGAATCCACTATGCATATCTCGACGGGAAAAGGGTCTCAAACCACCAGATGAAGGATTGCAGAACATTCCTAAGGCTGCAAAGCGCCATGGGCTCAAGCCAAGGAGGGAGGCAAGGAGAAAAACACAGAAGTCAAGGATATCAAATGCAAAGGCTAGCAAGGCACCTAGAGTCAAAAGTTTACATATCAGCCATGATTCAACCGGTGCTCAAGTCAAAGAAAGAGCGAAAGAGCATATCCAGGCAAGTAAACCTAGCAATATCATCACCACCAGCTACAATAGAGTACCTACGGTGGTCAGAACAACCAGTTAAGTTCAGTAGAGCAGACCACCCGAGAAAAGTTCCCAGGCCAGGCCACTCGCCTATGGTTTTAAAGGCGCAAATAGGAGGATATGACATCGGAAGAGTATTCATGGATGCAGGGAGTGGCATAAACTTAATATATGCTAGAGCCTTAAAGGCAATGTGCATCTCGCTGTCGAGTCTGAAGCCAACAGATTGCTCCTTCCACAGAATAGTACCAGGAGCCGCAAACTACCCTTTGGGAAGAATAGAACTCGATGTCTGCTTTGGCAGTAGCGGAAACTACCGAAGAGAGAAGCTGGAATTCGAAGTTATGGACTGGCCGTCACAATACCATGCAATCCTGGGGCGCCCAGCATTTGCAAAATTCATGGCAGTACCGCACTACGCGTATCTTACGCTAAAAATTCCAGGACCCAAAGGAACAATCATAGTACAAGGGAGCTTTGAAGTAGCCAACACATGTGACAGAGAATTCAATAGGATGGCGCAAACCTTCGGCATGACAGTGGAATATGAGAGGTTAAAAGGAGAAACGGATCATAATGTGCTACCCGATGTTGGACGATCCCTGCCAGATCAGGCTTTCGACACAACTCAGGACTCGAAGAAAATCCAGGTCCACCCTACAGATGCAAACAAGACGACATCAATTGCGGTGAACTTGGATCCCGCATAGGAAAGCGCGCTCGTCGAGTTCCTCCGTGAGCGCTGGGAAATCTTCGCCTGGTGTCCATCGGACATGCCAGGGGTTCCCAGGGAACTCATCGAGCATTCATTAAATGTAGATCCCAAGGCAAAGCCAGTCAAGCAGCCATTGCGACGATTTGATGAACCTAAAAGGAAGGCGATAGCATTAGAGTTGCACATGCTAGAAAATGCCGGATTTATCAGAGAAATCAAAACTTCGAGTTGGGTGTCGAACCCAGTCATAGTACCCAAGAAGAACACAGACGTACAAAGAATATGTGTCGACTACACATCTCTCAATAAGCATTGTCCAAAGGATCCCTTCCCTCTACCCCGCATCGATCAGATAATCGATTCAACAGCGGGATGCACGAGGCTTTCATTTTTGGACGCATATTCTGGTTACAATCAGATCAAATTGAAGAAAGAAGACGAAGAAAAAATGGCCTTCATCACACCATATGGAGTGTTTTGCTACCAAGTGATGTCGTTCGGCCTAAAAAATGCAGGAGCAACTTATCAACGGTTGATGCAAAATTGCCTCGGAAGCCAAATAGGGCGCAACATCCAAGTTTACATTGATGATGTAGTCATCACCACAAGAGAGGAGAAATCTCTAATCAGCGACTTGGCAGAAACCTTCGACAACCTGAGCAGGTACAAGCTTAAGCTTAACCCGACAAAGTGTTCCTTCGGCGTATCAGCAGGACAACTTTTAGGGTTCCTGGTATCAGCACGAGGAATAGAGGCGAACCTAGAGAAGATTCAAGCAATTTTGACAGTGGGGAAACCCACGAAACAACACGATGTACAGAAACTTGTAGGGCGCGTCGCGGCTTTAAGTCGTTTCGTTGCTCGATTGGGAGAAAATGCGCTTCCTTTCTATGCACTTATGAAGAAGTCAGATGATAAATTTGAATGGACGGAAGAAGCAGACGCAGCTTTCGCACAGTTGAAAAAAGTGCTTTCCACGCCGCCAGTGCTGGTCGCACCAAAAGAAAAAGAGCCACTACTACTCTACATCGCCGCAACCCATCAGGTGGTGAGCACAGTATTAGTAGTCGAAAGAAGCGAAGAAGGAAAAGCCCATGGCGTCCAGAGGCCGGTATATTTCATCAGTAAAGTATTATCTCCAACGAAACAGAGGTACCCGCATTATCAGAAACTTGCATATAGTGTTTTCACAACTGCACGAAAACTGCGACAGTACTTTGCGGTGCACCCAATTATAGTGGTCAATGAAGCGCCGCTATCAAGCATATTGAACAATCCTTTAGCAACAGGACGTGTCTCTTTGTGGGGAATCGAGTTATCTCCCATGGACATCACGTACGAAAAAAGGAAGGCGATTAAGTCGCAAGTCTTGCCAGATTTTACAGCAGAGTGGCTGGAGCTGCAAAGCACGGGACCACCAGACTTATCCAGTGTTTGGACAATGTACTTCGACGGTTCTAAGAGAGTCCAAGGCGCAGGCGCAGGAGTGGTTTTGATATCGCCTCATGGTGACAAATTGAAGTACGTCTTAAGGATGAGCTTTCCACAGGCTTCTAATAATGAAGCAGAGTACGAGGCTTTGTTGCACGGTATGAAGATGGCCAAAGCATGTGGAGCAACTCACCTAAAAATATTTCGAGATTCCAACCTTGTTGTCCAGCAAGTTATGAACAGGTGTGACACAATCAATGATAACATGATGGCCTACAAGAATTTATATCATTATCTCGAGGGAACATTCGATGGATGCGAAGTCTCGCATATAAGCAGGAATAGTAATGAAGAAGCTGACAATTTAGCAAATATCGGGTCACAGTGCTTACCCGTGCCGTCCGGAGTGTTTTGCGAAGAAATAGTAGAAAGATCAATAAAAAGTGGAAAAAGTCCGACTGCTGCAGCAGACTCGAGGGCTACGTCGGAGCCAGAGGAGGTCATGATGATAGAAGAAACATGGATGCAGCCATATCTGGCATACATGATAAATAAACAATTACCAGAAGATGCAGTGGAGGCCAAGAGGATAACTCGAAGATCGAAAGCGTTTGTCGTGTTGCAGGGGAAGTTATACAAAAAGAGTATTACCGGCATTTTGCAGCGTTGCGTAACGCCCCAGGAAGGACAAACAATACTAAAAGACATACACGGCGGAGTGTGCGGCCATCATGCTAGCAGCAGAGCAATAGCGGCAAAGGCTTTCCGAGCAGGATTCTATTGGCTAACAGCCATCGAAGACGCGAAAGATATAGTTCGAAAGTGTGAAGCATGTCAAAGATTTGCATCTAGACCGCATGCACCAGCAGCAGAGCTACAAACAATACCATTGTCTTGGCCCTTTGCGCAATGGGGCCTCGATATGGTGGGAAAGTTGCACAAATCCTGGCCAGGAGGGCATGTTCACATGCTAGTGGCAGTTGATAAATTTACCAAGTGGGTGGAAGCGGCCCCGGTAACAACTCAAGATTCTACAGCAGCAATCAGCTTCATCAAGTCAATAGTATTCTGTTTTGGTGTACCATATAGCATCATCACAGATAACGGGACAAATTTCACTTCAAAGGAATTCAAGAGCTATTGCGAAGGATTGGGGATCAAGCTCAAATTCGCATCTATGGCACACCAGAAAACAAACAGGCAAGTCGAAAAAGCCAATGGCCTGATATGTAGTGGGATAAAAAAGAGGCTCCTAGCACCTCTCGAGAAAGCCAAGAGCGCTTGGGTAGAAGAATTGCCCTCCGTTCTTTGGAGCCTAAGAACTACGCCTAACACAGCAACTCAAGAAACTCCTTTCTTCCTGGTCCATGGCGCAGAAGCCGTGCTTCCAGTCGAAGTTACACACGAGGCCCCAAGAGTGACGGCATACGATGAGACAACATCGACAGAAGCACTGCAAAACGATGTCGATGCACTAGATGAAGCGAGGGACAAGGCATTAGAAAGAGCCACGTAGTATCAACAGAGCCTACGAAACTACCACAGTAGTCGAGTTCGTCCACGATCTTTCGTGGTGGGAGACCTAGTTTTGAGACTTAGGCAAGACAGCCATGGTAAATTGGAGTCCCCTTGGGTAGGACCCTACATCATCACAGAAGTAATTCCAGGAGGAGCATATCGACTACAAGATAAGAAGACAGGAAAAGACGAGAGCAATCCGTGGAACGCAGAGCAGCTACGACGTTTTTACGCGTAAAACAACTCTAGTGGTATCATTAAACTCGAGTTAACCTTCTGAACCCAGAACATGAGGCCATAGGTCGGGTTCTTTGGGTTGAACTCGACAAAGTTGTACAAGTATTTCTACTTCTCCGCTCGGGGGCTTCAACCCTCGGGTCGTACGAAAGGAATTTTTTTTTTTGCGACTTGGAGATCTTTTTCACTATAAGGTTGTACAGACAACCCGATAAATACTCAAACAACTTGGTTCACAAAAGAACCCGATACTCTTCATACCAATTGGTTCGCAAAGAACCCGATATATCTCAAGCGTACCTCAGAACAATGACTTGTTTTTATGGTACTAGTAAAAACATCAAAGCGAAGTAAAAATATTCATTACAGATAACACAGCAGCAATGCCATTATTAAACAAGATTACATAAAAAGTAGACCCTAATGGAACTGGACTTCAGCTTCATACTTCTTCTGGCACTGGGTGCCGTCATAGATCTTCACGTCGAACTTTGACGTGCCGATGTGGAAGTCGAAGGCCATGAAGAAGCCTTGATGGATGTCGTGGTCTTCTGCAAATTGTGACCAGCCACCCCTCAAGTACTGCTCGCCATCGCCATCATACCAAACCTCCACCTCGTATGGAGTCCCACTGCCAGATTGTTCATGGAGAACTGCTTCTCGCAGTTCCCGCCCATCCATGAACTTGGTAAAATTCAGCGGCAAGCACTGAATCTCACGGCACTGCGCCATAGCAATGCAAAAGAAAGAAAAGATTCTGGGAGGAGCAGCGGGAGCAGCAGGAGGAGGAGCGCTCGGACCTGGGACACCACCAGTCACTTTGGGCTTGTTTTTACTACCAGGTGGGCGGCCGGGAGTTGCGTTGCTCTTGTTCTTGCTTCCACGAGGGCGGCCTCGACCTCGCGGCGCCACCGGAGAGCCAAGGTTCAGACGGGAACCATCTGCATCAGCCATATGGACAAAGGAAAAGGCTAGGAAAACCCTAGATGGAGGGAAAAGATGATGCGGCAGAGGAGGAATCTGATTAGGGTTTTTACCCTTGCCCGAAGGTGCTTTATTTATAAGCACGTATTATCGGGCCCCCGATCTAAAGCAAGGCCCGTAAACACATTTTACAACAGGAGTTAAATTCTGCACACAGCAGACGATAATACCAAAGAGAAAAAACAAGAAGAGGAGACTGTGGTCACACGATATGAAAACCTCGACTTGGACTCGGGGGCTTGCAAATAGTAGACGTTAACAGGAGGAAGAAGAACTGAACTTGGAGCCTATGCTTGACTACAAGTATCCAAACATAGCCTCGGGGGCTACTCCCATCGGGAGCGCTGAGCGTGCACCCGATAGAGGATGAGATAATCAATAATGGAGATGAAGAAGGATTAGTATACAAACTTCGACTATATAGTCGACAAAGTGCAGAGAGATTACTCCCATCGGGAGCGAAGAAGATCAATTTAAAATCCGAAATTCTTTGATTTTATCAGTCAAAAACTTGGCTGCGACATAAGATTCTCGAGTTGCGTTATCGCAACGAAACTCGAATGCCGTGATTTATCACGAAGGTAAGACCCCGGGATCCGTCCTGTGTGGCCCGGTATACGCACATGGATGCGCTCTGCTGGTATGTATCCGTGTCTACGACGCGAAGAAAATCCTGGTGGACGCACTGGGTACCCTGAGAATCACTGGGATCCATTCTTTGTAAGTCCTAAATGCGGCAAAAGAATGGGTTTGACCGGTATCCCGAATTCAAATCCAAGGGGATTGAATTTGAAGAAGGTGACAAGTATCTGTTCCGGCAGTTAACTGACCTCTTGATCCGTCAGAGTTGTCAGGCTTGCTCATCAAAACCCCTTGCGAGAGAATATCATGAAAATAAGTCGAAAGACCAAGTCGAAGATTTGAAGATGTGAAGAAGTTGAAGAATTGATCAAGTCGAAGATTTAAAAATTAGAGATTCAACCCGAATCTGTAATTCCGGTAGAATCTCAGGGGCTACTGACAAGGGTATAGTCAATAGAGCCCGTTAGTTGAGTACCCCTAAGGCCCGTATAGCTAGGCCCAATTGTAATGATAGTCGAATACGAGTTCTTACCGTATGTAGATATTGTAACCTGTATCGGACCCTACCTGATCCTCGAGACCTGGCCGCCTATATAAAGGGGCCAGGAGGGGACGGTGTAGGCCAGATTGAAAGCAAGCTAGGTTGAACACTCAAGTTTACTTTCGACACACACCTATTTTGACTAACTTTACCTTCGAGTTTATCCGACGCCCTATCTCCCCGATCCTAAGTCCTTCATTTAGGACATTTGTCGAGTTAATCCTCGTCACCCGTGGAGCCGATGACTTCGTCGAGTGCCCCAACACCATTCGACCCCATTGGAGCCAACGCTTCGTCGAATTTTCTGACAGGTAAAACAACCTGATCCTGAACTGTAATAACTTTTGCTAGGAGTGTCCGAACGACATGAGACCACCGGCATTGGAAATATTTGGGGTCACCTCGGGAAAAAATATGAAAGCTAAGTTTTCCTCAACTATGAGTCGACAACTTTCAGTACTTTCTATATGCTTTCAGTACTTTCAACACCTGACACTCGAGGGCTTTGCTTTTACATTATTATAGCACCCGATGTTAGCAAAATGCTCAGGGGCTACGCTTTACATGTGTTGATTTTCCCACAGATCGTCAAGTGCGAGGTACTTACCTCCTCGACAGCAGGGATCAAGTTCATCGCAGACACATTCCGATGCCGTGCACCAGACACGAAATTAAGTCCACAGTTGACAACACTGTTGGCCCGATAACGCAGCTATACACGCTCTGCTGAGACAATTTCCGTACCTACGGACGCATCAAGTCCACAGTTACCAACACTGTTGGCCCATCAACGCAGCTATACGCGCTCTGCTGAGACAATTTCCGTACCTACGGACGCATCAAGTTCACAGTTGACAACACTATTGGCCTAGCAACACAGCTATACGCGCTCTGCTGAGACAATTTCCGTACATACGGACGCATTAAGTCCACAGTTTACAACACTATTGGCCTGGCAACGCAGCTATACACGCTCTGCTGAGATAATTTCCGTACATATCCGGATGGACGTGTTAGGTACCACGCCTTCACCTGACACACTTCGGAGTCTCTCTATTTTCACTCATACATTCGCCCGGCATTGGCAACACGCTCGGGGGCTGTGCCTCTCATTGGCATTTACTTGCCCGGCGTTGGCAACACGCTTGGGGCTGCGCCTCGCATTGGCATTCTTATATTCGCCTGGCGTTGGCAACACGCTTGGGGGCTGCACCTCTCATTGGCATTTACTCGCCCGACATTGGCAACACGCTCGGGGGGTTGCGCCTCGCATTGGCATTCTTATATTTGCCCGACGTTGGCAACACGCTCGGGGGATGCGCCTCTCATTGACATTTACTCTCCTGGCATTGGCAACATGCTCGGGGGCTGCTCCTCACATTGCCATTCTTATATTTACCCGACGTTGGCAACACGCTCAGGGGCTACGCCTTCCAACCCGATGCTAGCAACACGCTCGTGGGCTACGCTTACATGCTAACCTTAGCATTCACTCTTTTTGTACCCAACGTTAGCAACACGCTCGGGGGCTACGCCTTATGCTGTTAACCTTCAATAGTCTTCAATGTTGCCGACTGCACTCCATCTACTAAGTCGACTCTGGCTCAACATATTCTGGCTCGACACCGAGGACCTTACGCTGGCTCGACATATTTCGGCTCGACAGCGATGACCTTACGCCGCATTGACTCCGGTCCGCTGTGTCGACTCCGCTCCATAGCATTGACACCTTTCGGCTAGATGCCAATGACTTTATGTCCCGTCGACTACGGTCCGCAGTATTCGACTCCTGGCAGCCACATGCCAGCAACAACAACTTCTGCGCCTAAAATGACCAAGCACTCGGGGGCTCGACAATGACATTGCTCCTAATGATCCGCGAAACAGCAAGCATTGGATTCCATCATCATAGAGATTTAGCCATCATGCGACTGCACCACCGCAACGACTTTGCCACCAGGTTAACTTTATTTGGTGCTCTGACACACAACATGCAACACAACGAATTAAAGGCAAGATTTGAGTCTCTACTCGATTCTACGACATGACCAGACACTCGGGGGCTACTGATGATGGAACGACCCCTCGGGTCCTCATCATTGGCATACCTGCTACAACCCAAGAACAAGATGGACACTCGAAGCCCAAGAAGCCCAAGACTAATTAGGGTTCGTATATACCTGTAGCCAACTAGGACCGGATCCCGAGACCTCGCCCCCCATATAAGGGCGAGGATGGGCGACCAAGAAGGAGATAGCCAATCTGATCTCACATAGATCCCACGCGCATAGGACAACACATGCCATCTTCTTCCACCTCGGCCAGATCTCATATGCGCACCATTGTAATACCTTCAAGTATACCAGCAATACAAGATCAGACAAGCAAGATGTAGGTTTTTACCCTCCGGGGGGGCAAACCTGGGAAAACTCTCGCATACATCCTATTTTATGTCTGAAGTCATCGAATCCACCAGCGCCCACTGATGGCACGGTGATGAATAGTGCCAGAGAACTTGTTGGCATGTAATTAATGAAGTAAATGACCGGCCAGTTGGAAACCCCAAGAGCAAGGTGTGATGAATATAGCAGCAAGTTTTTCCCTCAGTAAGAAACCAAGGTTATCAATCCCGTAGGAGGATGAAATACGACTGAAGGTGATGCCCGCTAGCTTCACGATAGCTTCGGACAATTTATAGGGCGCCTCGTCCAAGCTTTGCTTTGCGAGCGGCAACGTGGAACCTGCACACAACACAACCAAATACTTTGTTCCCAACTTGCGATGAGGTTGTCAATCTCACCGGTTTGCTTGAAACAAAGGGTATGAGCGTATCGAGTGGAAAGCAATAGTAATATGCGAGTAAAGTAAACAGTGCGAGTAAAGTAAATAGGTGATAGCAATATAAAGGAAATAGGACCGGGGTCCACAGTTCACTAGTGGTGTCTCTCCATAAGATAAAATAATACATGCTGGGTAAACAAATTACAGTTGGGCAATTGATAGAATAAAGACAACGTGCATGTCGAGAGGATCACTATAAGATTTACTCTGGGCATTACAACAAGATACATAGACCGCCATCCAACTGCATCTATGACTAATAATCCACTTGTGGCGAATCAATCCGAGAACTCCATAAGTATTAAGTTGTGAACAACAGATAATTGCATTAAGCAAAGTGTGTAATGTAAACAAAGCATATGCCCTCGAGCATATGAATGTTGTTTTCCCCCTAGTAGCAATAGCACATCTACAACCTTAGAGGTTTCTGTCACTCCCCCAGATTAAATAGAGGCATGAACCCACTATCGAGCATAAATACCCCCTCTTGGAGTCACTAGCAACTACTCAGCCAAGATAGCTACTAACAACGGAGAGCATGCAAGATCATAAACAACATAGAGATAACATAAGATAAAATTTAGTACATCAACTCAATCATAACACCAATATTCATCGGATCCCAACAAACACAACATGTAGAATCATAACGGTGATCTAGATCATGTAAGGCAGCTCACGAGATCTAAACATGAAGCACATGGTGGAGAAGACAACCATCTAGCTACTGTTATGGACCCATAGTCCAAGGTAGACTACTCACTCATCGCTCCTGTGGCAAGCATGGCGATGAAGAAGACCTCCGGTAGTGATTCCCCTCTTTGGCAGGGTGCCGGGAATAGCTTCTGGACCCTTCCGATCTCGGGTCAACGACGGCGGCGGATCACGATGTGTTTCTGGAAAAGTGATCGGGTCTTTAGGTTTTTCCCGTCGGGGGGTCTTTATAGGCGAAGGGGCAGCATCAGAGGTGGACTAGGGGGCCCACACCACCAGGGGGCGTGGGCCAGCCCTAGGCCGCGCCGCCCTATGGTGTGGCCGCCCTCTGGCTCGGCTCCGTCTCCTCTTCGGTCTTTTGGAAGCTCCGTGAAATATCTGGACGTCTGGCTTTTGTTTCGTCCAATTCCGAGAATATTTCCTGTGTAGCATTTCTAAAACATAAAAATAGCAGAAAACAAGGAACTGGCACTGTGGCATCTTGTTAATAGGTTATTTCCAAAAAATGCAAAAAAATGCCACGAAGTGTAATGAAACACTAAACAAATGGTGTAAACACAAGCATGGAGCATCAAAAATTATGGATACGTTGGAGGCGTATGAGCATCCCCAAGCTTAACTCCTGCTCGTCCTCGAGTAGGTAAGTGATAACAAAAGAAATAATTTTTGAGGTGACATGCACCTACACAATCTTGATCATATATGTATGCGTTGTGCGCTGGGATCAAAGAACTTAAAACATGGGCATGAAAGATATAATCTTGATAGAAGAAACTTAGCAACCATGCTATAGCATGAAAATGAACACAAACAAAAGATCATGAAAATGAAACAATGAAAGTCAAATGTGTGTTCAAATCATATGGAAAAACATACAAATGGTTTTCAGCTCGTCCTTCATGAGAGAGCAAAACATAAATGCATAGGACACCTTCAAGTTTAAGAGGGCGACTAGATACAAGTAATTTAAGAACAAGTGAAACCAACATCATGAATCCATCAATGAAAACTTTGGGACAATGCACATTATACTCAGAATGACAACTATGCTCTCTTAATGGTGCATCAAGATAGAAGGTGGAGACTCAACATAAAAGTAAAAGAAAGGCCCTTCGCGGAGGGAAGCAGTGATTGCAAGTTTTATAAACCTTCAAAATTATGGTACTTACTGGCTTTGAGCTCTCATTGCCCCCATCATAAGTATCTTGAATGGTTAAAGTTAATGCGAGAACACTTATGCTGCATATGCTTGACAAATCATAATTTGAAAACCTTGTGTCCCGTGAATACGAATACCCAAACCTCATGCTACTCGACTTAGAGTCCCAAGCAAGCTCTTGTCATTGTAAATATATGTGTATCATCAAGAACCGCCAACGGGGTACCTCCGTGCCCAATGACATGGAACAAGCCCACATCAAAATGACAGCACAAATAGAAAATGAACACCTCGGCATCTCTTTCTTTTACCATTGGTATAGCTTTTTATTGCGAGATGCGTCGTCGAATGTTCACTATGGGCATGCTGTAAATTTCCACCATAAATTATGCATGGCTTAGATTAGCGGCCCAGGCGTTTCCCTAACACATATAAAAACTCCATGATCCCGCAAGAATCCTAACTTATTTCACATAGCGAGTATCCATAAACAAAAGATCACGATATCAACTCAAATGAAAGATAGTGCAATGTTGAAAGCTTGCCCCATGACGGCATGGCTGGGCTAATTCCCAACTTACAACTTGCAAGCATAACAACTCAACATAAGAGACCACAATGTCAAAATTTTAAAACAAGAAAAGTAAAGTGTGCCATCCGGTTCGTGAGAGCTTTACTGACCAATTTTCGCATAACACCAAAAAGAGTTTAATTTGAAGGATAGATAAAAGCAAGTCAAATTTACTTTGTAATAGCAAATTTCTAATAGGTATGTATGGTGGACACTTTGGAACAACTTGGTTTTTAGGAGTTGGATGCACGAGTAGAGCTCATACTCAGTACAAAATGACGGCTAGCAAAAGACTGGGAGCGACCAACTAAGAGAGCAATAACGACCATAATCATGCAAAGCGACAAAGTGACATTAAAAGAAGCATAAGATGGCATCAAAAGTCAAAAACTAAATGATCATAGAGGCAATGGCAACTTTGTATGAGTCTAACATGTCTGAGCAAGTGCCAAGTCAACCCAAATAAAGCATCAAGGAGAAAAACAAAATAATGCTTCCAAATAATTAAAATAACGCATGATTTTTCCAAAGGCTCATTAAGCAATCTCAGTTATTTGAGACAAGTCATGCTACAGCAAAACCACTAAGCATACTATCAAGAAGACATCAAGCACGACATGCAAAAGCCTAGGCCGCAGTCTACACAAGCTCCTTCTTGTACCACTTTTTTGCATAAAGCTTTTTCTCTTTTCCAACACCATTCAAAATTTTTATAACCAACTCTTTTGATGAAAACCAATATAGACCAGAGGCAAAAATACACCTTGATGAAAACATATAACAAGATCTGAACACAAATCAAGGTGAAAATCGAAAGATAAATGCAGTTCTAGAAAAGGATAACACTCGTTGAAACTATAAGAATGAAAAACGGAGTGTTCTTGGCAAATGAAAAGCAAGGCAACTTCTCCAAAAGAAATTTGTTGGGGTCCAACCATTTATTGCAGCAAGCAAAACTAAACAAAAATGAAAACTAAAAACAACTGACGCTCCAAGAAAAACGCATAATGCATGAAGCAATAAAAATATAGCATATTGAAAGGTGACCTGATTTTTGCCGATGAAGAAGGGGTGCCTTGGGGGCAACCCCAAGCTTTGACACTTGTACCTCTTGGATATTTCTTGGGGTGACATGGACATCCCCAAGCTTGAGCTTTTGTCCATTCTTCAACTCATCTCATCATTCTCCAATCCCTACACTTGAAAACTTCCTTCATACAAAACTAAACACAAATCTATTAGCAACATTAGTGTAAGCATAACATAGAATCAACCCTTTTTGCTTCAGGTTTCAACTCAAAACCACCACATATAAAGTATATACTACTGTAGCAACTTCCCAAAAAGTTCCGTGATTAAAAGAACTCAAAAAGAAAGCGATAAAGCAGCAAACACAAATATTGGCAGAAATCTGTCAAAACAGAACATCTGACAAAGGTCAAATTTTTAGAGGGTTTTCTGTTGCTCAAATCAAAAAGTGTTCAACTAATGAAAGTTTGGATATAACCTGGGGCATATGCACAAGCAATCGCAGGTCCAAAAGATATACAGAGAATTTTCACGAATGTTTACGGTGCTGCACCGAAAACTGTTTCAGGACAGCAATATCCCCAAATCTTACCTCGCTCAAATTAGAGGCTTCTCTTGGCACAAAAACAAAATAAAAAGGATAAGGAGAGGTTATTACAGTAGTAATAACTTCCAAGACTCAAATAAAAGAAAAAGAACTGAATGTAAAAACATTGGGTTATCTCCCAAGAGTGCTTTTCTTTAACGCCTTTGAGCTAGGCGCAGAAAGTGCGAATCAAGTAATATCAAGTGATGAAGCATCAAGCTCATAATTTGCTCTAAGAATAGAGTCAAAAACTAATTTATTTCTCTTTCTAGGGAAGTGTTCCATACCTTTCTTGAGTGGAATTGATATTTGATGGTGCCTTCCCTCATATCAATGATGGCACCTACAGTTCGAAGAAAGGGTCTGCCCAAAATAATAGGACATGAAGCATTGCATTCAACATCCATGACAAGAAAATCAACGGGAACAAGGTTATTGTTAACCACAATAAGAACATCATTAATTCTTCCCAAAGGTTTCTTCTTAACAACATCAGCAATAGGAACATCATAATAACACTTTTCAAGTGGCGGTAAATCAAGCATGTCATAAATTTTTCTAGGCATGATAGAAATACTAGCACCTAGATCACATAAAGCATGGCAATCAAAACCATTAACATGCATATCTATGATGGGTTCCCAACCATCTTCTAACTTCTTGGGAACAGAAGCTTTTTGCTTTAACTTTTCATCCCTAATTTTCATAAGAGCATTGGTAATATGCTTAGTAAAAGCAACATTTAAAGAACTAGCATTGGGAGTCAAAGCAAGCTTTTGTAAGAACAAAATAACTTCAGATATATTGCAGCCATCAACATCAAAATCATTAAAGGAAATAGAGCTATCATCTCCTACACTCCAAAAAATTTCAGCACTCTTTTGAGAAAAAGTTTTGGCAGTTTTAGGCTTTTTAACACAAGGAGTGGGAGTTTTCTCTAGACCAATCAAAGTAAGAGGATTGCTAGAATTAGGAGCAACATCATTAGAGGTAGTAATGGTACATACCTTCATCTTTCTAGCCATCTCATCTTTTCTTTCCCACCTGGCATGCAATTCTGCTAGCATCCTAACATTTTCATCAATTCTAACTTGGATAGCATTAGCAGTAGCAAAAGGATTGTTCTCTTTCACATCATTAGGCAACACTTTTAATTTCAGAAGTTCAACATCATGAGCAAGGCTATCAACTTTAGAAGCAAGAATATCAATTTTGCCTAACTTTTCCTCAACAGACTTGTTAAAAGCAGTTTGCTTACCAATGAAGTCCTTGAGCATTACCTCAAGCTCAGAGGGCGCGGCCCTAGTGTTGTTGGAGGAATTACCATAAGAGTTACCATAACCATTACCATTGGTAGAAGGATACGGCCTATAATTTTTACTAGCAAAATTCTTCCTATAAGCATTGTTGTTAAAATTATTGTTTCTAATGAAGTTTACATCAATATGCTCTTCTTGGGCAACCAAAGAGGCTAAAGGAACATTATTAGGATCAACATGAGTCCTATCATTTGAAAGCATAAGCATAATAGCGTCAGTCTTATCACTCAAGGAAGAGGTTTCCTCAACAGAATTTACCTTCTTACCTTGTGGAGCTCTCTCGGTGTGCCATTCGGAGTAACTTACCATCATATTGTCGAGAAGCTTTGTTGCGGCGCCCAAGGTAAGGGACATAAAAGTGCCTCCAGCAGCTGAATCAAGTAGGTTCCTTGAAGAAAAATTCAGTCCTGCATAAAAAGTTTGAACAATCATCCAAGTAGTCAGTCCATGAGTGGGACAATTCTTGATCATAGATTTCATTCTTTCCCAAGCTTGAGCAACATGTTCATTATCAAACTGACTAAACTTCATAATATTGCTACGCAAAGCTATAATCTTAGCAGGAGGATAGCATCTACCAATAAAAGCATCTTTACACTTAGCCCATGAATCAATACTGTTTTTAGGCAAAGACAGCAACCAATCCTTAGCTTTTCCTCTCAAAGAAAAAGGAAACAACTTAAGCTTAATAATATCACTTTCAACATCCTTATATTTCTGCATCTCACATAGCTCAACAAAATTGTTGAGATGAGCTGCAGCATCATCAGTACTAGCACCAGAAAATTGCTCTTTCATAACAAGGTTCAATAAAGCAGGCTTAATCTCATAAAAATTTGCAGCAGGAGCAGGTGGCGCAATAGGAACGCAGATAAAATCACTATTATTAGTGCTAGTAAAATCACACAACTTAGTGTTCTTAGGAGTAGCCATTCTAGCAAAACTAAAAGCAGACAAGTAAAAACAACTATCAAGGATACTATTTTTTTTGGGTTTTTGATAAAACGATGCAAGTAAAAATAAAGTAAAGCAAAACTTAAAACAAAGTAAAGGATGAGCGTGCGAAACTCCCCTTGCAGAAGTCTTCTTCCTCCCCGGCAACGGTGCCAGAGAACTTGTTGGTGTGTAATTAATGAAGTAAATGACTGGCCAGTTGGAAACCCCAAGAGCAAGGTGTGATGAATATAGCAGCAAGTTTTTCCCTCAGTAAGAAACCAAGGTTATCAATCCAGTAGGAGGACGAAATACGACTGAAGGTGATGCCCGCTAGCTTCGCGACAGCTTCGGACAATTTATAGGGCGCCTCGTCCAAGCTTTGCTTTGCGAGCGGCAACGTGGAACCTGCACACAACACAACCAAATACTTTGTTCCCAACTTACGATGAGGTTGTCAATCTCACCGGTTTGCTTGAAACAAAGGGTATGAGCGTATCGAGTGGAAAGCAATGGTAATATGCGAGTAAAGTAAACAGTGCGAGTAAAGTAAACATGTGATAGAAATATAAAGGAAATAGGATTGGGGTCCACAGTTCACTAGTGGTGTCTCTCCATAAGATAAAATAATACATGCTGGGTAAACAAATTACACTTGGGCAATTGATAGAATAAAGACAACGTGCATGTCGAGAGGATCACTATGAGATTTACTCTGGGCATTACAACAAGATACATAGACCGCCATCCAACTGCATCTATGACTAATAATCCACTTGTGGCGAATCAATCCGAGAACTCCACAAGTATTAAGTTACGAACAACAGATAATTGCATTAAGCAAAGTGTGTAATGTAAACAAAGCATATGCCCTCGAGCATATGAATGTTGTTTTCCCCCTAGTAGCAACAGCACATCTACAACCTTAGAGGTTTCTGTCACTCCCCAGATTAAATAGAGGCATGAACCCACTATCGAGCATAAATACCCCCTCTTGGAGTCACTAGCAACTACTCGGCCAAGATAGCTACTAACAACGGGGAGCATGCAAGATCATAAACAACATAGAGATAACATAAGATAAAATTCAGTACATCAACTCAATCATAACACCAATATTCATCAGATCCCAACAAACACAACATGTAGAATTACATAACGGTGATCTCGATCATGTAAGGCAGCTCACGAGATCTAAACATGAAGCACATGGTGGAGAAGGCAACCGTCTAGTTACTACTATGGACCCATAGTCCAAGGTAGACTACTCACTCATCGCTCCGGAGGCAAGCATGACGATGAAGAAGACCTCCGATAGCGATTCCCCTCTCCGCAGGGTGCCGGGAAGAGCTTCTGGACCCTCCCGATCTCGGGTCGACGACGGCGGCGGATCGCGATGTGTTTCTAGAAAAGTGATCAGGTCTTTAGGTTTTTCCCGTCGGGGGGTCTTTATAGGCGAAGGGGCAGCGTCAGAGGTGGACCAGGGGGCCCACAGCACCAGGGGGCGCGGGCTAGCCCTAGGCCACGCCGCCCTATGGTGTGGCCGCCCTCTGGCTCAGCTCCGTCTCCTCTTCGGTCTTTTGGAAGCTCCGTGAAATATCTAGACGTCTGGCTTTTGTTTCGTCCAATTCCGAGAATATTTCCTGTGTAGCATTTCTGAAACACAAAAATAGCAGAAAACAGGGAACTGGCACTATGGCATCTTGTTAATAGGTTAGTTCCAGAAAATACATAAAAATGCCACGAAGTGTAACGAAACACTAAACAAATAGTGTAAAAACAAGCATGGAGCATCAAAAATTATGGATACGTTGGAGACATATCACCCACATACGCTCCATGAATCAAAATCCCTCAAACATGGGCATTGCCGGGGATAAACCTCGTCATTGAGCCTCGAGCTGAGCTTATCTTTAAGTTGCTCAGAAAAAACTGAGTCTTTGACAGACATGTCACAGCTAGCCGATTAGGTTCGCTCCCGGATTGTGGGCTGCCGTAACCGACTCGGACGTGCGATGTGGGCATGTCCCATGTTCCTAGGATTTTTCTTCAGTTGCGCCTGTATAATCTCTTGCCCGGCTAGCACCGCACACACCTTGAAACCGATCTAGGTTTTGTCTCTCGCTGCTTGCGCCGCCACCCTAGTCTACTACATCCTGAGCGCTGGCGTGCACCGGCGAATGGGAGAGGAGTTATCTGGAACCACACGCCTTTGCAATCTTGTATGGGAGTGGGTGAATTAGGTTTTTGGGAAGTGCTCCGCACGACTGCTCAATTTCTTCATCATGGGTCGTCTTCCTTCCAAGTCTAGCGGTGTTGCCTACCACCGTCTTCATCACCGTCTGCTTTGACCGATCTCCCCCAATGTTATCATCAACAATGTGACTGTTGCGGTTGCATCTGCAAATGAATGGTACGTGTGACGTGCTACTGTCTGTCTATTCGTAATGTTCTGCGAGTGCATGTTTAGCTACTGTTTGTTTCTGTTCATTATATTGTTTACTACATTTAGTATGTTCGAGTTACATGTGGTAGTAGATATTATTATCATGTTTAATATTCTAGAGTTAATCATGAAATTTATGCCTAATTATCCAACATTAACTACTCCATAAATTTGCTATGGACTACTTCTTGCTCGTTGATTGGTTTAATATATTTGCAGCGTTTGATCTAAAAAAAAAGTTTAGATGACCTCTTGAATGATAGAGGAGGATTTTTTAGAGTATAGTCCATATGTAGATATGGATATTAAATTTAGAATTTATATTGGAGAGGCCCTTAATCTATAAAAGATATTCTCACTCCCCATTTTGATTTGTCACTGGAAACCGGCAACAACTTAGGGACTCTATGGTGTTTGGTTTCATCTAGCTAATTCAGTGCCATTTGGATGCATCGTTCTTCTCAGTCGGAATCCACTTTTTTTGGTGGCCCTCTGTCACATCCGCCATGAAAAGCATAACAGCTTTATGTGCCTTGGAAATTGTAGAATAATTTTATTTGACACATCCACTTCCAAGCTGAATGTCATTCATATCAGCTTTAGGCCTCCTTTAATTCATAGGATTGCATAGAAATTGTACATGATTTAGATTCTACAGGAAAAATTCCTACACATATGTTTGATTAATAGGAACATATCATATAGGAAATAATCTGATAGAAATCTAGTATTGTAAATCATATAGGAAAAAAGCATTAGGTCATACCTCATGGAAAAATTCCTTTACTACAATTAAAGCCACTTCACCTTTTTATAGGATTCAAGAAGACATGACATTCGAATCCTATGTCTTTCCTATTTCTATGATTTTTCTATTCTATGAATCAAAGAAGCCCTTAGGCTTTTCCAAATCGGCTGTGCAGGCTCCACCATATATTTCGGGATAAATATATTTTTCCCAATTTACCCCTAGAACTTGGGGACGATTGATTACCGATCATGTCAATACATAATAGACTACCCATCTCTATAATCCCTCCGTCCTAAATTATCGTGCGTTCTAGGTTCAGTCAAAGTCAAATTTTGTAAATTTTGACTAAGTGTACAAAAATATAAGTATTTACAATATAAAATGGATATCGTTAGAATTATCATAAAAAATACTTTTATATTATATGTATTTGATATTATAAAACTTTATATTTTAGCAATATGCTTGGTCAAATTTTATCTAGATTGACTTTGACTAAACCCGGAATACAAACGCAGAATGCAGGATAAAAAGGACAGAGGAATGAGGGAAATAAAATAGATTATGAACATAAATTGCTAGCTGGCAGCCTCGTGGTCTGCGTGTGACTAATACGTCGAACACAAGGGTGCTCAGCTACTTGCCTTATATAAAGGGCACTAGTCATTCTCCCTCTCATACCACAAGCAAAGCTCTACACAAATATGACCCAGATAAGTGTGAGCCCTATGAGCCCTCACCTTCACACACCCCGTTACATCGGATTATCGAATGGCGGCCTGCGTTGTAAAGCGCTTCCGCACGCGAGGAATCCGTGGCGGCTATCAACGCCGTTGACCAAGCGGAGGCCAGTCGTGGCATGTAGCGTTACGGTCGCGCCAGAGAGGGTCCGTAGCTTCGAGCCATCAGTTTGGGCTGACTTCTTCGTCCACTACGAGCCAGAGTTACAAGAGGTACATTTAATTTAGTTAGCAATTTCCACTGGTCAGCAACCCTGTAGCCTAAGGTCCCGATTGGTTCGCTGTATTTTAGGCGAGACCCTGGTAATAATTCTCTCCTGTTAATATTTCCGTACTTGGCGCTCGGTTCGTTGTTTTTCTTGTCGTTCCCTTTTTTTAGCCCCACTCATTTCCTGTATGCTGGCCTGTATAATTTCACGGACCAGTTGATGTCCTGCTAAAATTCCGGCGGATCCGGTGGGCACCGACGTTCTGAAAATATTTTTCCTGTATGGTTCTGAAAATATTCACCGATAAAAAATTTGACCGACGTTCCAAGCGGGCCTAACAGGTTAGAAATCTCGAAATCAAATAAATAGAAGATCGACACAGTTGCTTCATAACACTCTAAAAGAAACGCACACAAAAAGATACGGCCAGATTTTTTTTTCCGAAACGGGGCAGTCCCAGCCTCTGCGTCAATCAATGTATACGGCCGTTTTTATTAGTTTATTTAGGAGTTTTACAAAGTATTACAAATCATGGATCATAAAGGGTCTCCACATGTATCAGCCAAACAAAAATATCTAAAAGGTGGCAGCAATCATAAGTCTTCATGTCAGTCTTCTAATAGTATGCCATCTGAACTGGCTGTATAAATCCCGCGCAACTATATGCATGCGGTTGCACCCAAAATCCATGGCCGGGCGATCCTCCTCCGGCTGGAGAAAGGACCACATATGGATCCAGTGAGTAACCAAAGATACGGCCAGATGCCAGCGGGTAATGCACAACCCCGTGGGCGTCAAGAAAAAGATTGTCTGAATCTTCTTCTATGTATGATTTAAATCCTATCTATCTTTTTCTATGTATGATTTGAATCCCACGAATGTTCCCTATGTATTCGTTCATTCCATGCTTTATAGGAAAATTGTTCATTAATTAATAGTCTTGCAATTCCATTTTCTTTGTTTTTTCTATGATCGAGGAAAATATCGTCCATGTGGATTTTCCAGGACTCAATGGAGACGTAATAATATCCTAATTATGCATGTGTATTTGAGTGTTTTAGGAAACCCGGGAATCAGAAAGGCCCTGCATAAACATACGTGAAATATTATCTTCACCAACACATTTAATTTCCATTTCGCGGCACAACTACGATGGTCAATTTGTCATTAAACTTAACGCCTTAACAAGGTTGGCAAATAACCCCGAAGAAATCGTACAATTTGCATGCATTACAGGTGGTCGAGGTTTGTGTAGTTACCCACGAGAAAGCTAAACATAGAGTAATAGATAACCAATCCTAAGACCATGACAAGCTTCAACCATCCATAGCAAGTCATGGGGAAACAAGGAACAAATACACCAATGCTTATCCCCCGAGCAGTCTGCCTATCAATATGATTTTACCTTAGTCACACGATTCCATCGGAGCCACACGATTCCACCGGCTGTCGATTTACTGGTCTTAGTTTACTAGTGAAGCCACCGGTTCTTATCTAGATGTATAATATGTCTTCGCCACAACCTGCCTTTTTGTTAGGGAAAGCCTTCCACTTTATTGTTCAACACAATATTCTGAATACAAAAACCACCAAGAGCCAGACCTGACGTCCTAATCTTGCCGAGGTAGCCGACCTAGCTAACCTATGAGCCTCGCCATTAGACTCTCTATTCTCATGCTTATACTTAACTAACTCAAAATGTTTACTAGACTTTCATTTCCTCCAGCACCATGTTGTACCTTCCTGCAAACTACTTTGATAAATCATTGAAAATTGCTAAGCATTCCGTAGCCACTATTAGTCGCCTTGCGTTGATGTCTAGAGTCAACGCTATGGCTTCTCTGCAGGCTACATCCCCAAGAACTGTCGGATCGGGTGATGCCATCAATAGTGAGGGTAGAAGCTCCCAAGAACACCCTCACACCGTCTCGGCAAACATTGCCTAGAGCTCCACCTGGACCCGTCTTTTCCATGGCGGCATTGACATTAAGGCCTCTTTTGATTCATATGATTTATATAGGAATTGTGTAGGATTTGAATCCTACAGGAAAATTTCCTACATACATGTTTGATTCATAGGAACATATCTTATAGGAAATAATCCTATAAAAATCTAGTAGTGTAAATCCTATAAGAAAAAATACCTCATGAAAAAATTCCTTTGCTACAATCAAAGCCACTCCATCTTTCTATAGGATTCAAGTAGGCATGACAATCCAATCCTATGACTTTCCTATTCCTATGATATTTCTATCCTATGAATCAAAGAAACCCTAAATATTACACACCCCTCCTCTAGAGCGATCCACTTTGGATGCTTGACTTTGGCTCTCATGGTCGTTCCTTTGTTTGGTTTGGCAATGGCTAGGTCTAGAAGATAACTTTCGATGAACAAGTGTGTAGATAGAGGGCTTTGGAGTACATCATCATGGATGATCTTTCTTCTGGCGTACCAAATCGCCCACATAGTGACAGCTACTCGTGCAAAATCCTCCCGCGAGAGAGTCTGAATCTTTGCAAAGAGCCACTGTTTAGAGAGGTATCCTCATTCATGGACTGTACAACTGAGTAATGAGTGACGCCGAGAGTCTTCAGCTCCATAGATTGAACATGTGCTGGAAGGTACCGTGTTGCCGTGGTGCCTGACATCTGCCGATGGCAAGGAGTGTTGCGCCACAGAATTTTTGACACATGAGACCACCTGCGCGAGTGAAATGCTATGAGACCACCTGTGCGAGTGAAATGCTAGAAAAGACCACCTGCGAAATTTTTTGTCAAAAAAGACCCCCTACGAGTGGCGGCACCCCTGGCCAGGCGACACGTGGCACGTGCCGCCTGGGCCAGTGCCGGCAGGCCCCTGTCGCCGTTGCCGGCCGGGTGGGCCCTGCCGCCATCCTCGTTGCCGGCAAGGTGACGTGGCACCATGCCGCCATCACCGTTGCCGGCACCCTGGCATGCGATATTCATTCACTTGCTTCAAGCATAGTACTGTATGCGATATTCATTTTATTCACTTGCTTCAAGCATAGTACAACTACAGTACTCTAAATTGTTATCAGGCTCTGAACTTGCCGGCAACAGTGCCACGTCACCTTGCCGGCAACGAGGATGGCGGCAGGGCTCACCCGGCCGAACGGAGACTACGTGCCGGCAACGGCAACGGCGGCAGGGCCTGCCGGCACTGGCCCAGGCGGCACATGCCACGTGTCGCCTGGCCAGGGGTGCCGCCACTCGTAGGGGGTCTTTTTTGACAAAAATTTTCGCAGGTGGTCTTTTCTATCATTTCATTGGCGCAGGTGGTCTCATATGTCAAAAATTCTGCGCCACACGCCAAAGAAAGACACGGACTTCGATGGAACCGAAGTATTCGAAAGGCGCTGCCAACCCTTTTCTTCCGCCGCCGTATGAGAGCCTGCAGCTCTTCCTTCCAACCAATCCTCTCGTTGCTTTTATGGTTGGACCAGGAGGCGATAAATAGAGCACACAGTTAGAAGGCTGCTCTTTTCATAGTGCCACGCTCAGCAATCATTCAGCCACCGTGTACTCAAAGGAATTCCACAGATTGCGTCCACGTCCATTGGTACAAAGGGCTTCTCCACCGGGCCAACTCATTTTAGTGTTCGAATCGGTCTAAATCGGTCCGTTTGGGTTGGGCCGCGGACACCAAAATGAGGTATGTCCGGCTGGGTGGGGGGGAGGGTGTTCAACCCAACGGGCCGACGCATTTATTGCCCACCTCGCCGGCATGCAAGTCCCGACGGCGGAGGCACAACGCCCGGCGCAAAATTCCGGCGCGCGCCATTGTTGCCGCCAGAATTTTCGTGGGGCGCGCTGGCCAATGTTTCCCGCCAGCCGTTCCCGCGCGCCCGCCAACGTTTCCCGCCGGTGCTGGCGGGCCTATAAATTTGGCCGGAGCGCGTCTTCATGGGCACCAAAAACCCTCTTTCCCTCCACCGCCGCCAAAACCTTCCCGCCCGCCGCTAGCAATGGCGCCCACCGACAACAGCAAGTGGGCGGTGCTCAGGGAGCTCGCCCTGGCCCGCTTTCCCGAGGACGCTGAGGTGGCCGACGCCATGCTCTGGGCGGAGGAGCTCGCCGTCCAGCAGCCCGGCGACCCCACGGCGTTCGTGGCGGCGATGGAGGCGCTCGCGCTGGCCGACGAGGAGAAGAGGGTCGGCGAGGCGCTGCTGGTCGTCAACCAGCGCGTGCGCAGCGTCGTCGGCTCCCGTCAGGCGGATCAGGAGGAGTGGGTGCTGGCTGCCGCCGTGGCCGCGTACCAGAAGGAGGACGTCGTGGAGGTCGCGGAGGCCGCGGCTCGCCAGGTGGCGGCCATGCTGCAGGCTCAGTTTGTCGACATCGCCACCGTCGAGTCCACGACCTGGCCTTTCCTGGGACCGTACTGCGCCGCCGTCGACCTTGTCGCGTCCGCCGACGACGCGGCCATGGCTGAGGCCTACGTGGTGGGCATGGTGGTGCCTCAGGAGCAGCACGTCGAGCAGGTCGGCGAGATCGACGACATCGAGGCCCTTTTCGGCGACGACGACGACGGCGAGGTGCTGGCGCCGGCGATGACGGACGAGCAGGTGGCGCTGATGGCCTCCTTCGAGACGGCGCACCGCGAGGAGAGTACGCGCCAATTCATGGCCGCGGAGCGGGAGGCTCTCGCAGCCATGCTCGTGGTGCGCGCCAAAGCGGCGAGGGAGGCGGCGCGCGTGGCTACGGAGGAGGAGGCTCGCGCGGCGGAGGCGGCGCTGGATCTGGCTGCCTGGGAGCAGGCGGAGGAGGCGGCAGCGGAAGCGGTGGCGCAGGAGGAGATGGCACGGGACCGCCGGCGCTGGGACGAGGACATGGCTGCGGGAGACGCCTCCGCGAAGTCCACGAGCTCACCACCCATCACCGCCACCGCCAGGCTCAGCGCACCCGCCAGGCTGGCGATGAGGGCTCCAACACCATCGACCTGGGCTGGGGCGACGACCTGCTGTAGGCAACGGCAGGACGAGGACGGCGGTGTGGCGACGACGTGTAGGGGTAGGGTAGGGTAACAGTAGTTTGTAGGGAGATGGTTGCTGGCAACTTTTTGTGTAGCGCCGCCGTGGCCGGAGTTTTTTGGTTCACTGACTTGCGGGCCAGGCACGGACATGCGCGGACAGCCAACTACTGTGGTCGCTGTCCGCCCGACCGCATTTCATGCCCACATATGGGCCGGGAATACGTCGGTCCGGCCTCCGCAGTCCGTTTGGGTTGGCCCGTTTGAAACACTTTTACCCATTTATTTGTCTGCGCGGACCGTTTCAAACAGCGGGTGGTCGTTTGGATCGGCCCGCTGGAGATGCCCTAAAAAACTCATGGAGCCGATAAGACCACTACGCCCCACATGAGCTGTCGATGAAGTCTGCCACCATCAGTGGCGGGTCAGCCTTGAGACTACTCATAGTGGGAGTAACATAGCTAGTAACATCACATACTTCAATGCATTTTGATAACATGGCATGCTATTAACTGAGGAAAGAGAGTGTTGTGGTAACATATTATGTTACTGTAATATCACACACTCCAATACACAATAAGTCTATAACCTAATAAATAAGATCTTACATGACACACACATATGTTATTCCCCACTATAAAGATAGTAACATAGACTAGTAACATCTATATTATACTAGTCTATGTTACTGCCCACTATGAGCAGCTTGAGCACCCTAGCGGTCACAACATTAAATCACGCGGCCAATTATCGTTCCACGCATGAGTATTCTCCCATGTCCCAATGCGGCGGACGTGCCCAAGCTTCCTGGCGTCCCTGCCGTCGATTAAGGCCCCCCCAAACCTGTGAAGGGTAAGAGCCAAGGGTAGCATCCTGGAATTTGGTATTAAGATCATAAATTGCCTTCAAAATCCTTGAACTTAAAGCGTTCGTATTCTGCAAGATCCTCCAAGCATGGCGTGCTAACATCGCCAAATTGAACAATTCAATATCTCTAAATCCTAGACCTCCTAAATACTTTGGAGAACACATTGTTTCCCATGAGACACAACTAGGCATCCTCTTACCCTCCTTACTGCCCCACCAAAAACTCCTAAGCATGGCATTGATGGCTTGGCATAAGCCCCAAGCTAGCTTGCAACAAGACATGGAGAAGATAGGTATTGTTTGTGCAACTGATTTAATCAACACCTTCTTTCCACCCGCAGCAATAAGCTTCTCCAACCATCCTTGTATTCTCTTCCAAATGCAATCTTTTAAATATTTAAAAGCCCCATTTATTGATCTCCTAATGTCAGAAGGCATCCCAAGGTACTTGTCATTTAGAGTTTCATTCAGAACATTACAAATAGTCTTCACCACCTCACGCCTACTCTCCGGACATCCCTTGCTGAAGAATACCGATGATTTATCCAGATTGATACGCTGACCTGAGGCGTTACAGTACCTGTCAAGTAACTCAAAAACTTCCAATGCTCCCTTAGTACTCGCTTTCACAAACAGGAGATGATTCACAGCCGGGGCTATGGGGGCCACCTTGATTCCTTGAAGAAGCGATGGATGGCAACTTTGTTTTAATAGGCCAGAAAGCCCCTTTGTTGCAAGGAGAAAAAGGTAAGGGGATACGGGGTCACCTTGACGAAGACCCCTCGATGGCTGGAATTCCTCCAACGGTGTTCTATTAAAGAGAACCGAGAAGGACACAGTAGTGACAAGTCTCATAATTAAATCCACCCACTGTTGATGGAAACCCATGGGGAATATGATTGCTCTAAGAAACTCCCACTCCACGCGGTCATAGGCCTTGTGCATATAAAGTTTCAGTGCATAGTGACGGTGCTTCTTTGCACTGTTTCTCCTTATAAAATGATGGCACTCGTATGCATTTATCACGTGCACTCGTTTTAGTTTACAGTAACCGTGCTTCTTTGCACCGTTTCTCTTCGTAAAACTACTATAGTAGATCTAAGCAGGCCCATCGACAAGCATGTGCGAACGGTACGATGGCACAGGGCCCAAAAAATTGGGGGCCCCCAAATCTCAGGCCCATGGTCGAGCAACCGTGCCTCCATCTCCTGCATTGCAAGCCGGGGGCTCCTATATCCCGCCCGACGCGTGCGGGATTTGGTCCCGCATAAAGTCGCGACTTCATGGGCTGCACCAATTAGGCCCAATAACTGTTTCTCTTCTTTCTTTTCTTTGTTGTTTGTTAATTCAAATATTTTCAGATCTGGACATTTTTAGAAACAGAACAATTTTCGAATAAGAACAAAAATCAAAATTTGAGCAGTTTTCGAATTTGAACAAAAACCATAAACGAATAATTTTCGAATTTGAACAAAATTCGTATATGAACAAAAAACAATTTTGAACAATTTTCGTATATGAAAAAAATTCGAATTTGAACAAATTTCTTATTTGAAAATTGGGAATTTGAACAAAAATGAATTTGAACATATTTCAAATTTCAAAATTTTCGAATTAGAATAAAATTTAAATCTGAACAAAAACTTCAAAACTATAAAATCACAGAAACCCCAAAAAACCATAAAAAAAACCCAAAAAACCGCAAAGCTGCCTAAAACCATCTGTTAAACGGGCCATTCCAATAACAAGTCCCCGTGCTTCAGCCTTAAGCGTGCACGATACGTGGACGCTTAAGGCGATATATAGGAATCGCCTCGCAAGCCATTATCTCCCAAACTTTAACCGTGCACGAGTTCGACGCTAGTCCAAACCAGATCAATCGATCTAAGATCGAATTGATCCATCGAGTAATGGCGCCGAGGGCCGGAAGGTCTTGATCAACTGGGTGGTCGGGGGGCCTCCCGGTCGTTCTTTACCGCGGCGGTGGCAAGGATCCTCCCGATCACTAGCTCCAGGGATGGGACAGGGTGGCGGCAAGGATTGGCAGTTATTGCTGGCCGCTGGGCTCTCGAAGTCACGGTCTGTCTCTTAGATCCATCCTCGTTTTCGGTTTATGCACATTTGCTTGCCGTTAGTTTGGAATTTGGATGGGGTTGCGTCTTTTCCCCGTTACTGCCTTAGAGCATGTCTAACAGTTTCTCTATTTTTCTGCTCCATAAAATGCGAGTAGAGGGTCTTGTATCTAAAAAATAGGTCGCGACCAGACAGTTCATCAGTGATCCGTCTAGCAGACCCCGTATCTCACCCCGTAAATTTAAAAAAAGCAAACCCCGGGAAAATTCAAAGCTACTTCTTCATTGGACATAGACATAGATTTTTACAAAATAACGCGATCCTACTGGATCGCGACTTGTACACCGCTAATCTAGTCGTCGAGGTTGACGACGGGGGTGGTGGCGGCGGCCTCCCGAGCAATCAGCTCGTTGACGGCGGCGATGGCCGCCGCCGCCTCCTCCGCCTCCGCCTCCTCCTCCTTCCGAGCCTTGTCGGCGGCCTCCTTCTTGGACGCGGCCACCGCCTCCAAGAAGAGGGGGTCCTCCCCCTCCTCCGCCGCCTCTTCCTCGTCGCCGCCTCCTCCGCCGCTGGAGCTCCCCTCCCCTTCCCAGGCATGCTTCTTCTCCCACGCGTGCTTCCACGCCTGCTCCTGCTCCCACCGGCTCCGCCACTTCTCGAAGTCCACGCCGCTCATCGGCTTCAGCGGAGGGTCGGCCTTGTAGTAGGGGCCGCCCTCCGCGAAGTCCCGGAGCAACGGCGGCATGGTGGCAGCGGAGTACTTGCACGCCGCACGCCGAGATCCGGCGGCGGAGTACTTGCACTGCCGCTTCCACGCCTCCTCCAGCTTCGATCCGGCGGCGGGCGACGCGGAACCTCGGCGTTGTCCACTCATTCTCGCGGCGGTGGAAATGCGGTGGGGATGTGGTGGGAATTCGTCGCCGGAGTTGGAGGTGGCGGCGGCGGCGCTAGGGTTGCGAGTGAGGGGTTGGCCCCCCACTCGCACCCTCACCCAGTATAAGTACGGGGCGGCGGGGTGGAAATGCCGGGCCCCGTATTCTGCCGATACGGGCTGGCCCAAATACGGGGCCTGCTAAACGGCCGAAAACGCGGTCACCCCGTATCCCGCCGGAATTATAAGGGGCACGTACGTTATACGGGGCCTGTTAGACATGCTCTTAGAAGTACAGAACGGATAGGGATGTGTAAACATGTGTTGATTTACTCACAACATATCAGCAAGTAGTATGTATGAATTACATACACACTTTTTCAGTTTTGCGAATAAATCCAGCAAAGACGAACTGTTCGATAAATTGAGTGTGGTCCGCCGTTGGCCCCGAGCTTCGACCCTGCGCCTGCCTTGTTTTGGCATTTCAAACGGACAGCTGATCAATTCGTCAATGGATTACTCCATTATGTTTTGGAGATCATCTAAGATAGGCAGTGTGCTGTCACTATATCCATGAAATGAAAAATAGAATATCAAAGGCATCAGACATGGCAAAGGTGGATATTAGGTAAGCATCAAGGTAAATCTTCCATTTAAACAATGAAACCAAATTGCCATATTTACGTGAAACACAACACTTGCCACCATATGCGCCACCACATTTTTTCGAAATGGGGAACATTCTCCACCCCATGATATATGACGAAGAATGAATACATTTCCGCGCGCGTTTGTCCTCAAACCAAGAATTAATACACATTGTAAAACTTCCAGTTCTAGCACGCCAGTAGTAGGTGGCGTTTTTATTTTTTCTGTTGAACAGATCCTGCTTTACTTTTGAACCTCCGTAGCTGCTTTCCGTTATGATCATAATGGAAATTCGAGCGCATTCATGGGTCTCTCATGAAAAAAACGAAGAATTAATACACATTGTCAACAAAGCTGATCATTTATGACAAGTACTAAAAATTACCAATAATTTGATAAAGATTTCAGTTGAAAATATGAAAGGAAACCTAGACTATAAGAAACAACAACATGATTCCCCAAATCCTGATACTTGAAGTAATGTACTTTTCTGGAGAATAGTGTTCAACAGTTCACTTGCTCTCTTCCAGGTTATTCTTGGTTAAGGCGACACCCTGGCTGAGGTGCCACTAACGTAAACATTATAATTTTCAGATCTATCACTATTTTCCAAATTTTCTTATCATTGTCAACTTGCACAAGAGATTGAACCAATCCACTAAGAGCTTATCATTATCATGTATTTCCATCAGATTCATTATACCCTTGCAAAATTGGACCGTAGCAAATCGCATATGTAGGAGTTTCTATGCCACACCTAATTAAGTCCCGCCTGAACGTCATGTTCTGTCAGGACAGTTTGGATTTTTTTTAAATGGAGCAGCCTCTGTGTCAAAGAGATGCATACAACATTCATTTATTTAATAAAGACTGGCAAAAGACCTTATAAAAATCATGCAAACTGAAGCCACGAAATATAGGTGTCAAAGCACCACCCAATTAGTACAACGTTAGAGGAATAGACAAGGCCTTGTGCCTCGGCCATTATCATCGCTTGGCATCGCCAACTCCCAAATAGATCCAAAAAATAGTGCCTTGTGCGCCATCTCTAGAGTTTACCAGCACCTCTCTTTGTGTAAACCCATCTCCACAGTGTTATACCGAAGAGAAGCCTCTCACCAGACTTGCCATCGACGCTACCACAGCGCCATATGGTTCGTCCTTCCTGTGCACGCAACACAACATGCACCCTCCGCCGAGCTTTTGCGACACCATGCAGCCAAAACCCATTGTCGTCAATGCGGAGGGGACACGCCGCTCCACCTCAGAACCATCTCTAACCAGTGAGTGCTCCAAAAACTATACCCCACAGGGAATGAACAGCGCTGTGTGTCGCCATCGTCGGATAACTTGATGATAGTATCGCTTTGAGATTAACAAAATGCTACAGAGATAAATAGAGATTGGTCTTGAAAATCTTTTTATGTAGGTTGTACACAAATCAATGTCCCGTATTCTCTTTTTTTCTGCGGGTAATGTCTCGTATTCTCGATCCTAACACGCGCAAGTGCAGCCTTGGTAAATATGTTTTGGAAGTCGTGGTCAACCTATGCATGCACGTAAGATCAGAGCTTTCCACACAGAACCATCTTGCACATAAAACTCGAATTCAGGGTGCATTCAAGCGCTATCCCGCCGAACAGGTGACAGTGAGCCAATGTTTTTTCTGCGATGCCAACGCACAGTCTTCCACCTTTCAAATAAAAGAACTAACTAAGATATTTGGTAAAGGATAGGGTATTTTACATATGGTGTTCCGTGGCATGATCTGTTATTTCTTCAGCATATCTTACTATTTTCTTGTAGAAAAAACTTATTATTCTCAAACATCACTTTGCATATTTATATTGTTTGAATATTTCTAGGTTGTCACTTATTATTCTTAAACATCACTTAAATTCTCTACCAAATTTGCGCTTAGATGTTTTGATTTTTTTATGGTACATTCCTAGGTAATCTTTGTTTTCCTAGTTTATCCGTTGTCATGTTCTAGTATATAATATTTTTCCTAACTTTGAGTCAAATGAGTATGATGTTAGAGTTTATCCAACTCTAGGATCGTTGAATTTGCATCACGATTCAGTTGCACTTGAGGTTGCAACTGAGATTGTGTCGAATGAGATGCAAGTGGGGTTGCACTGAAATTTGTTCAGCTGCACTTGAGGTTGCAATTAGGATTTTTTCAGTTGAAAGTGCGATTGAAACAGAGTTATTTAGGTGCAAGCGACGATACAACTAAAAATTTCAGTTGCAAACGGGTTACAACTGAGAAAAAATGGTCCATACAGAAAAAAATCACCTAAATTGCACAAAACTTTTCATTTAGTTGCATGCAAATGGGTTACAACTAAAAAAAATCAATTGCAATTATGACTTTCATCATCTCAATTATGATTAAGCTAATTCGTAGTTGAATATTACAATTTGCCACACACAATATATAAATATATCATAATTCATCTATTCTTGCATGCAGATATCTGAAGAATGTTTGAGGTTGGAAGCTGACAAACTGAAGAATGATATACAACGTTTGTTCAAGACCTCCAATTGTACGGTGGTAGAAAAAATGAAACTATTGGATGCACTCCAATGTCTTGGAATAGATCACCTGTTCCAAGGACAGATCACCACAGCCTTGCAAGAAATCCATAAAAGTGAATTTAATAGTTCTAGCCTTTATGAGGTTGCTCTACACTTTCGCTTGCTTAGAGAGCATGGACTTTGGGTTTCTCCAGGTAACAGCCTAAGTTTAATATACGTTTTAGTTCCTGCATCGACACTCCTTGAGATCTATCACATTAATGCACAATTATTATTTTCAACCATCCTGCAAGCCATTAAGGTTATTTTTCGAACCACCCGTGTCTTTTTAGAACAGAGGCACTCCATTGCCTGACTTTTAATTAACAAAGCCACAGCGGCTAGTTTGTTACAGGCATAGGACCTGCTGGGGTTACTAGCTTACAAGATAATAAAACAAGGAGAGGAAAAAAACGCCTAAACAACAAAAAGAAAGAATACTCCAAGCATGATAGAAAGGAAAAATTAAGTGTCCTAGGCTTGAAATCTTCAACCTCTACCACCAGAAGCACAAGGCGATGCCGTATCAAGCCACGACCTTCACCGGAATCAACAAGGTGCCATCTTAAGAAGCTCGTACCAATAGCAATGAAAACCACCAGAAGGGACAGTCGAGGATCAAGGTTCTCAGGTGATGCCTCTCGAGCATCATAATGCCACTGTCGCCCACCTAGAGAGGGGCAAGGTTTTCACCTAGAAACACAAGACCAAGAATAGGACATGCACAAAGGCTCCTCAACGACGCCTCAAGGAGGAGAATGGCATCCACAGATGTCATCGTCGTTGGCCCCAAAGTAGTCGGACAAGGCTTTCACCCAGGCCATCCGCCCCTCCCATCTCACACCATGCCAACAGGCCGGAGATGCATGACAAGCAAAAGAGACTCTAGCAGCAGACTAGCATCGTGGCGCCAAGCAAAACGAAGCGCAAAGTGATCATCTTCCCTAGGATCCGACAGGAGGATGAACAGAGAAGCAAAGTAGGTGGGTTTGTTCCACGCCAGTGAAGAAAACGAAGAGGACTCCGGGATGAAGAAAGGGAGGGTGCCACGAGACCTCTTCTCAGGCACTAGCGGCATGGCGGGTCACCCTGACCGCGCCTGCACTAATCCCCGACTACACCCACCTCACTCCATGCTGCCCCAAGCCAACAGCGATACACAACCTAAAGAACATGCCTCCACACAACCAACCTCGTGAAGCACCGCAGACGAACCTGAAGACAGTACCACCGACCACACGACCACACACCAGGACCAGAAGAACCTGCCCCGGATCTGGGCGGAACAGAGCGGAGCACCCACCAACGTGCAGAAGAGCATGCCCCCCATCCGAAAACGACAAAGACCGATCTGCAGCGGGCTGATCCAATCTGCTGCTACACCCTGCAGGGATCGGCCACACACTACACCACAACGGACACTTCGCTGAGCACCTACACCAACACTTGGTGCAGTAGCCCAGAACACCGGAGAGAACCCATGGTGGCCAGAAGAAGAAGCCAGCGGGACGCCAGGCTCAAACAACACATGGCGGTGTGGTAGTCACCAGATCAAATCCGGTGAGGGAGAGGGGAACGAAGGTGGGGGACGCGGCGTGGGGACGCGAGGGACGAGCGGCCAGGCGCCACCGCGGGGCAGGGAGAAGAACTCATCCCCACCGGCAACAGAGCGCAGGCCCTAACACGGCGGCATTCTTCCATTCGACCACCTTGAGACCCGAGAGGAGCAAATGCCCCGTCGCCCCCTTCACCGGCGCCGCACAACATTGTCTGGTCGCAGCTCTGGCGATGAGGGGACGGACCAGGGGAGGAGGTGGCAGCGGTAGGGGAATTAGGGTTTCGCCCCCGGTCGCCCAGAGGAGGCTACGCGGGGAGCGGAGCACCCATTTTTTAGTGACTTACAAAGCAAATTTTAACAAGTAAGACACATCAAATTATCCACATTCAAACAGGTAGAAGATTTGTGGGTGTAGCTGAATCCGATTGTGGAATTGTGATCACTATAACTGCCATATGGTGGGATGAAATTATAGAGAAATCCAATTTGTTTGTTGAACGACCTGTGTAATTTTATGGCAGGAAGCTAAAAGGATGTGGAGGTAATATGTAAAAATGCATTTTATGTATCCATTGTGTAAGATGGTTTTTTTTAAGGAATATGGAGTGTTGAGAACAAGCAATTGTTTTGATCACTAGAATGTGTTGACAACCCTAGACCATCAGGTTCAAATCAACAAGAGATTTGAAGCCTTGTTTGTCGTATTAAACTGGAATGCTTCTCTCCGTTGGAACCGACGTGTCCATGGATACCTATGCCCATATGGTTTATCAAATCATGGAACTCACTGGCTCAACGCTGACTATGTACTTGGTTTTCTATTTAAAACGGAGCACAATCATCAGGACATTCGTTTATGATAAAGATGTAGTTTATTCCGTGTTTGCTGTAGTGCACAAATCAACTTTTAATACAAGACAACTTGGTCTTGCAGATGTATTCAGTAAATTCAGGAACCAAGATGGCAGCTTTAACAGGGATTTAACTAATGAACCCAGGGGACTTTTATGTCTATACAACGCAGCTTATCTTTCAATCCATGGTGAACCTGAACTCGAGGAAGCCATTTCTTTTGCAAGGCATCATCTAGAGTCTATGAGGGGTAGTTTTGAGTACCCTTTATCTGAGCAAGTCAAACGAAACCTTGAGATACCAATGCCGAGGACTTTGAAAAAAATAGACGCGCCATATTATATTTCAGAGTACGAACAAGAGAAAGAATGCAACACGTCCGTGCTAGAGCTTGCAAAGCTGGAATTTAATCTTCTGCAGCGTCTTCACCAGAGAGAGCTCAAGGATTTTTGTCGGTATGTCCAATATACTGTTTTACATTTTCTGGACATGTATAGATTGAGTTAATTTGCTAGCAATTTTAGTTACACGTATATCACTTAGTCTGACACTACATGTGCTAATCAATATGAAGATATTCATAAGTTGAAGATGTGTTAAATTAGTATCCTATTAACTGACTTAAATTTTAGGTGGGGAAACGATCTATATAAAGAAGTGGGTCTAAACTACTCTCGGGATCGTATTGTTGAATTATACTTCTGGTCCTACACAGTACACTATGAGCAACACCATGGACATGCGCGAATAATCCTTGCCAAGATAAGTGTTCTGGTATCCTTGTTAGATGACACTTTTGATATGCATGCTACCTTGGAAGAGGGTCGAAAGCTCAACCAAGCCATACAAAGGTTTGTAATAATCCCTGCTTCCTCCATCAGTCCTTCCTTCATCTCCTAATTATTATTCCATATCATGCCGTCCCATGATTGACTAACTAACCGTACGTACGTGTAGATGGGATGAGAGTGCTATCTCTGTTTTGCCGGAGTACCTGAAAACATACTATGTCAGGTTGATAAATACGTTCAGAGAGTTTGAGGATGAACTAAAAGAAGATCACAAGTATCGTGTTGCCTACTGTAGAAAAGCGGTATATTCACTACTACTCTCAAATTCCTTAAAACCGTTCTCATTATAGATCATAGTCTAAAAGTTGTCATCCTTGTCGCAGTTCCAAACTCTCTGCAGGCACTTCCAACTAGAATCTGAATGGTTTCACAACAGTTACATACCAAGCTTTGAAAATCACATCAATTGCTCCATCGTCTCTACGAGTACTCCGACTATATGCGTGGCTTTACTTGTTGGTATGGGTGACGAAGCAACCGAGGACGTGTTCAAATGGGCCATCGGTTGCACCGATGCTGTAAAGGCTTGCGGACAGGTGGCACGTTTTATGGATGACATGGCTGCATTTACGGTATACATACACCTGCATGTCCTCATTTTGTGCAAAATAATTTTTTTTTTTCAAAATGGGTAGTGTAGCTCCGGAAGATGCAATATATTATTACTTCCTCCGATCCATAATACTCTTTGTTAATATAGATGTATCTAGACATATTTTAATAGTAGATACATCTGTATTTATGAAGAATAATATGGGTCGGAGGGAGTATATGATTATTCTATTATACAGCAGAACTAAGAACTAATCGAATGTTTGTTTGTACGCAGCACGGAAAGAACAAAATGGATGTGGCCTGCTCGGTGGAGAGCTACATGAACCAATACCATGTTACGAGCGAGGTAGCATTTTCCGTGCTCGATAATATGGTTGAAGATGCATGGAGAACTACTAACCAGACACGATTTGAACGCCCTGCGTTGCTGCCAATTTTAAACCGAGTGGCCAGCCTCAGCAAGAGCATGGCCTGGTTGTTCCGTGGCAATGTTGACCGGTTCACATTCAGCCGAGGCAACAAAGAAAAGATCAAGCAGCAGTTCATTGATCCTATCCCCCTCTAGTTTGGATATGTCTCATGCTTTTTCTTCTTCTTCCAATTTTCACATAAGCACCCATGTGTTTGTTTGTACTATTTGAAGTTTGCATATGAATGCCCTCTTAAGGTGTACTTCAGATTTTCAAATATGGAATCCGGGGCAAACCAACGGTGAGATGAGCGTTATACCGTCACTAGTAGAAAATATGACTTTAGTCCCGGTTGGTAAGGGTCTTTACTCCCGGTTGTAACAACCGGGACTAACCAATCGGGTCATGTGCTGCAGTTGGTCGGTAACACCAACTATGACTAAATGTCTGGTAGAATTTCCGATAGAAATTGTGAAAAAAAAATTGAAATTATTTTTCAGAATTTTTTAAATTTCTCTATTTTTGGATATTTGAATTGTTTGTCATTCCACTATAATCACCCCTATTCTTATGTCAAAGTATCTACTCGTGGTCAAACTTTTCGGCCGGTCACTCATCCTCACACTACTTCACCCTTAGCACGCTTAACTTCTCTATTTCTTGCCTACTAGCTTCCAAGACCGCGCTCACAACTCCTTGATAATAGTATGCTATGAATTGTATTAACCCTTAGACTTTGATAACACTTGATTTTATTTTTTTAATTCCAAATAATTTTAAAAATAAGCAACAATGAATTTCAAATAATCTTTATGCATAATTCAATTATTGATTAAAAACTCAAAATATTTCAAAAAACAATAATAAATTCAAAAAAACTTTAAAAAATCCAAAATAATGTGAAACATTCAAAATAATTAAAAACTGAAATAAACAACAAAAGAAAAAAAATCAATTTTTCTAATTTTTTCTGACAAAATCTAAAATCTTCCTGCTTTCATATTTCCCTTTGGAATTTTGTCAGAAAAAATTCCTGGTTCAATTTTTCTAATTTTTTCTGACACCAACCGGGACTAAAGATCACTAACCTTTAGTTCCGGTTCGTATCTCCAACCGGGACTAAATGTCTCGTTTGAACCGGGACTAAAGATTCCTGGCCCACATAGCCTTTTGAACTAGGACTAATGTGAGTATTAATCCTAGATCAAAATACAAATGGGACTAAAGCTCAAATTCGCCCTGAACATTAGGCCTGTTGTCTACTAGTGCGCTCTTTTTTTTACAAATAGGACTCTGGCATTAAAAAAAACAACGAACAGTACAAAATACCTCAATAAAAACAAAAATTATATCAAAATCCTTAAGATGCCCTTTGATGGCGCGGTGATGATGATGTGGGAGCTTCTTTTTCAATCCCCGGCAACGGCGACAGAAAACTTCTGTTGCCAAGTTGACGTGGGAATGTGTAGTAAATGACCGGCTAGTTGGAAACCCCAAGAGAAGGTTTGATGAATATAGCAGCAAGTTTTCCCTCAGTTATGAAACCAAGGTAGTCAATCCAGTAGGAAAAAGCCAATACGACTGAAGGTGATGCCCACTAACTGCGTGACACTCTAACAAGGGCGCCGTTAACGATATCTTGCTAGCGCGTCTTCAACCAGTAGCAACGTCGAACCTGCACACAACACAACCAAATACTTTGTTCCCAACTTACGATGAGGTTGTCAATCTCACCGGTTTGCTTAAAACAAAGTAATGAGTGTATCGAGAGGAAAGTGATAGTAATATGCGAGTAAATAAACAGTGCGAGTAAAGTAAACATGTGATAGCAATATAAAGGAAATAGGACCGGGGTCCACAGTTCACTAGTGGTGTCTCTCCATAAGATAAAATAACACATGCTGGGTAAATAAATTACAGTTGGGCAATTGATAGAATAAAGACAACGTGATATGTTGAGAGGATCACTATGAGATTTACTCTGGGCATTACAACAAGATACATAGACCGCCATCCAACTGCATCTATGACTAATAATCCACTTGAGGCGAATCAATCTGAGAACTCCACAAGTATTAAATTGCGAACAACAGATAACTGCATTAAGCAAAGTGTGTAATGTAAACAATGCATATGCCCTTGAGCATATGAATGTTATTTTCTCCCTAGTAGCAACAACACATCTACAACCTCAGAGGTTTCTGTCACTCCCCCAGATTAAATAGAGGCATGAACCCACTATCGAGCTTAAATACCCCCTCTTGGAGTCACTAGCAACTACTCGACCAAGATAGCTACTAACAACGGAGAGCATGCAAGATCATAAACAACATAGAGATAACATAAGATAAAATTCAGTATATCAACTCAATCATAGCACCAATATTCATCGGATCCCAACAAACACAACATGTAGAATTACATAACGGTGATCTCGATCATGTGAGGCATCTCACAAGATCTAAACATGAAGCACATGGTGGAGAAGACAACCATCTAGCTACTGCTATGGACCCATAGTCCAAGGTAGACTACTCACTCATCGCGCCGGAGGCAAGCATGGTGATGAAGAAGACCTCCGGTGGCGATTCCCCTCTCCAGCAGGGTGCCGGGAAGAGCTTCTGGACCCTCCCGATCTCGGGTTGACGGCGGTGACGGATCGCGATGTATTCTGGAAAAGTAATCGGGTATTTAGGTTTTTCCCGTCGGGGGGTCTTTATAGGCGAAGGGGCGTCGTCAGAAGTGGTCCTGGTGGGGCTCACCATAGGGGGGCGCGGGCCAGCCCCAGGCCGCGCCCCCTGGTGGTGAGGCCCACCAGTGGCTCCTCTCTGTCTCCTCTTCGGTTCTCTGGAAGCTTTGGTAAATATCTGGATGTCTGGCTTTTGTTTCGTCCAATTCCGAGAATATTTCCTGTGTAACTTTTTTGAAACACAAAAACAACAGAAAATAGGGAACTGGCACTGTGGCATCTCGTTAATAGGTTAGTTCCAGAAAATGCATAAAAATACCACGAAGTGTAACGAAACACTAAGCAAATGGTGTAAAAACAAGCATGGAGCATCAAAAATTATAGATACGTTGGAGACGTATCAGCATCCCCAACCTTAACTCCTGCTCGTCCTCGAGTAGGTAAGTGATAACAAAAGAAATAATTTTTGAGGTGACATACACCTACACAATCTTGATCAAATATGTAAGCGTTGTGCACTGGGATCAAAAGAATTTAAAACATGGGCATAAAAGATATAATCTTGATAGAAGAAACTTAGCAACCATGTTATAACATGAAAAAGAACACAAATGAAAGATCATGAAAATGAAACAATGAAAGTCAAACGTGTGTTCAAATCATAAGGAAAAACATACAAATGGTTTTCAGCTTGTCCTTCATGAGAGAGCAAAACATAAATGCATAGGAAACCTTCAAGTTTAAGAGGGCGACTAGATACAAATAATTTAAGAACAAGTGAAACCAACAATATGAATCAATCAATGAAAACTTTGGGACAATGCACATTATACTCAGAATGACAACTATGCTCTCTTAATGGTGCATAAAAATAGAAGGTGGTGACTCAACATAAAAGTAAAAGAAAGGCCCTTCATGGAGGGAAGCAGTGATTGTAAGTTTTATAAACCTTCAAAAATTATGGTACTTACCAGCTTTGAGCTCTCATTGCCCCCATCATAGGCATCTTGAATGGTTAAAGTTAATGAGAATACACTTATGCTGCATATGCTTGACAAATCATAAGTTGAAAACCTTGTGTCCCGTGAAATACGAATACTCAAACCTCATGCTACTCGACTTAGAGTCCCAAGTAAGTCCTTGTCATTGTAAATATATGCGTATCATCGAGAACCGCCAATGGGGTACCTTCGTGCCCGATGACATGGAACAAGCCCACATCAAAATGACAGGACAAACAGACAATGAACACCTCGGCATCTCTTTTATTTACCATTGGTATAGCTTTTTATTGTGAGATGCGTCGTCGAATGTTCACTATAGGCATGCTGTAAATTTCCACCATGAATTATGCATGGCTTAGATTAGCGGCCCAGACGTTTCTCTAACACATATAAAAACTCCATGATCCCGCAAGATTCCCAACTAATTTCACATCGCGAGTATCCATAAACAGAAGATCACGATATCAACTCAAATGAAAGATAGTGCAATGTTGAAAGCTTACCCCATGACGGCATGGCTGGGCTAATTTCCAACTTACAACTTGCAAGCATAACAACTCAACATAAGAGAGCCACATTGTCAAAATTTTAAAACGAGAAAAGTAAAGTGTGCCATCAGGTTCATGAGAGCTTTACTGACCAATTTTCGCATAACACCAAAAAGAGTTTAATTTGAAGGATAGATAAAAGCAAGTCAAATGTATTTTGGAATAGCAAATTGCTAATAGGTATGTATGGTGGACACTTTGGAACAACTTGGTTTTTAGGAGTTGGATGCACCAGTAGAGCTCATACTCAGTACAAAATGAGGGCTAGCAAAAGACTAGGAGCAACCAACTAAGAGAGCAATAATGGCCATAATCATGCATAGCGATAAAGCAACATTAAAAGAAGCATATGATGGCATCAAAAGTCAAAAATTAAATGATCATAGAGGCAATGGCGACTTTGTATGAGTCTAACATGTGTGAACATGCGCCAAGTTAACCCAAATAAAGCATCAAAGGAGAAAACCAAAATAATGCTTCCAAATGATAAAAACAACGCATGATTTTTTCAAAGGGTCATTAAGCAATCTCAGTCATTTGAGACAAGTCATGCTACAGCAAAACCACTAAGCATGCTATCAAAAAGACATCAAGGACGACATGCAAAATCCTAGGCCGCAGTCTATACAAGCTCGTTTTTGTACCACTTTTTTGCATAAAGTTTTTTTCTCTTTTCCAACACCATTCGAACTTTTTATAAACAACTCTTTTGATGAAAACCAACATGGACCAGAGGTCAAAACACACCTTGATGAAAAGATATAACAAGATCTGAACATATATCAAGGCAAAAATCGAAAGCTAAATGCAGTTCTAGAAAAAGAAGAACACTCGATCAAGTCCGTTTTTCACTCTTATCGTTCAACGAGTGTTCTTGGCAAATGAAAAGCATGGCAACTTCTCCAAAAGAAATTTGTTGGGGTCCAACCATTTATTGCAGCAAACAAAACTAAACAAAAATGAAAACTAAAAACAACTAATGCTCCAAGAAAAAACGCATAATGCATGAAGCAATAAAAATATAGTGTTTTGAAAGGTGACCTGATTTTTGCCGATGAAGAAGGGGTGCCTCGGGGGCATCCCCAAGCGTTGACACTTGTACTTCTTGGATATTTCTTGGGGTGACATGGGCATCCCCAAGCTTGAGCTTTTTTCCATTCTTCAACTCATCTCATCATTCTCCAATCCCTACACTTGAAAACTTCCTTCATACAAAACTAAACACAAATCTATTAGCAACATTAGTGTAAGCATAATGTTGAATCAACCCTTTTTGCTTCAGGTTTCAACCCAAAACCACCACATATAAAGCATATACTACTGTAGCAACTTCCCCAAAAGTTCCGTGATCAAAAGAACTAAAAAAAAGCGATAAAGTAGCAAACACAAATATTGGCAGAAATCTGTCAAAACATAACAGCTGACAAAGGTCGAATTTTTAGAGGGTTTTCTGTTGCTCAAATCAAAAAGTGTTCAACTAATGAAAGTTTGGATATAACCTGGGGCATATGCACAAGAAATCGAGGTCCAAAAGATATACAGAGAATTTTCAAGAATTTTTACTGTGCAGCACCAAAAACTGTTTCAGGACAGCAACATCCCCAAATCTTACCTCACTCAAGTTAGAGGCTTCTCTTGGCACAAAAACGAAATAAAAAGGATAAGGAGAGGTCATTACAGTAGTAATAACTTCCAAAACTCAAATAAAATAAAAAGAACTAAAAGTAAAAACATTGAGTTATCTCCCAAGAGTGCTTTTCTTTAACGCCTTTGAGCTAGGCGCAGAAAGTGCGAATCAAGTAATATCAAGTGATTCATTAAGATCAACTATTTCCTCAAGATCACCACTTACCACACTAGGCATTTTAGAGGTTCCTGAAGATGATTCAACCTCCAAGTCACTCTTAGTTGAACTAAAAGTCTTACCAATCTTAAAAACATGATGCGGTTTAGGCACAGACACCTTGGGAACATACATAAATTTTTGCTCTTTTCCAACAAAAGCTTTATCCTTCTTAAACTTAAGAGAAGAGAAAATTGAACTTAAAGTTTCCATGGATTCCTCTAGTTTCCCAATCCTAAGGTTTTGACTATCAAGGGTAGTGCTAGCTTCTAAAATGGTGATTCTCTTACCGATACTTTCTATCGCTTCATTAACTCGGCTAGCATTATCAAGGATATTTGGCAAACTTTTTTCTAAAGAGCCTAGTTTCTCTATAACTTCCTCCAAAGTGATCTCAGTTTTAACAACATGAATAGGTGGTACTCCCACTAAACTTTCTATTAAAGTGCATGCTTCAAGAGCGGGAGTACCCAGAAAATTACCTCCTGCAAGAGTATCAAGAACGTACCTATACCAACTAGTTATACCAACATAAAAATTTCTAAGGAGGATCATGGTAAAATGCTTCTTTGTACACCTATGATGAGAATTGCTAATACGGTACCAAGCATCTTTCAAGCTCTCTCCCCCTTGTTGCTTAAAAGTATGAACTTCAACTTCAGGATTACTCATTCTAACAAACTAAAAGCAGACAAGTAAAAACAACTACAAAGGATACTATTTTTTTTGTGTTTTTGATAAAACGATGCAAGTAAAAATAAAGTAAAGCAAAACTTAAAACTAAGTAAAGGATGTGCGTGCGAAACTTCCCTTGCAGAAGTCTTCTTTTTGATGGCGCGGTGATGATGATGTGGGAGCTTCTTCTTCAATCCCCGACAACGGCGACAGAAAACTTCTGTTGCCAAGTTGATGTGGGAATGTGTAGTAAATGACCGGCCAATTGGAAACCCCAAGAGAAGGTTTGATGAATATAGCAGCAAGTTTTCCCTCAGTTATGAAACCAAGGTAGTCAATCCAGTAGGAAAAAGCCAATATGACTGAAGGTGATGCCCACTAGCTGTGTGACACTCTAACAAGGGCGCCGTTAATGATATCTTGCTAGCGCGTCTTCAACCAGTAGCAACGTGGAACCTGCACACAACACAACCAAATACTTTTTCCCCAACTTACGATGAGGTTGTCAATCTCACCAGTTTGCTTGAAACAAATGAATGAGCGTATCGAGTGGAAAGTGATAGTAATATGCAAGTAAAATAAACAGTGCGAGTAAAGTAAATAGGTGATAGCAATATAAAGGAAATAGGACCGGGATCCACAGTTCACTAGTGGTGTCTCTCCATAAGATAAAATAACACATGCTGGGTAAACAAATTACAGTTGGGCAATTGATAGAATAAAGACAACGTGATATATCGAGAGGATCACTATGATATTTACTCTGGGCATTACAACAAGATACATAGACCGCCATCCAACTGCATCTATGACTAATAATCCACTTGTGGCGAATCAATCCGAGAACTCCACAAGTATTAAGTTACGAACAACAGATAACTGCATTAATCAAAGTGTGTAATATAAACAAAGCATATGCCCTTGAGCATATGAATGTTGTTTTTCCCCTAGTAGCAACAACACATCTACAACCTTAGAGGTTTCTATCACTCCCCCAGATTAAATAGAGGCATGAACCCACTATCGAGCATAAATACCCCCTCTTGGAGTCACTAGCAACTACTCGGCCAAGATAGCTATTAACAACAGAGAGCATGCAAGATCATAAACAACATAGAGATAACATAAGATAAAATTCAGTACATCAACTCAATCTTAACACCAATATTCATCGGATCCCAAGAAACACAACATGTAGAATTACATAACGGTGATCTCGATCATGTAAGACTGCTCACGAGATCTAAACATGAAGCACATGGTGGAGAAGACAACCATCTCGCTACTGCTATGGACCCATAGTCCAAGGTAGACTACTTACTCATCGCACCGGAGGCAAGCATGGCGATGAAGAAGACCTCCGGTGGCGATTCCCCTCTCCGGCAGGGTGCCGAGAAGAGCTTCTGGACGATCCCGATTTTGGGTCGACGGCGCCGGCGGATCGCGATGTATTCTGGAAAAGTGATCGAATATTTAGGTTTTTCCCGTCGGGGGGTCTTTATAGGCGAAGAGGTGTCGTCAGAAGTGGTCCTGGTGGGGCTCACCATAGGGGGCGCGGGCCAGCCCCAGGCCGCGCCCCCTGGTGGTGAGGCCCACCAGTGGCTCCTCTCCGTCTCCTCTTTGGTTCTCTGGAAGCTTTGGTAAATATCTGGACGTCTGGCTTTTGTTTCGTCCAATTCCAAGAATATTTCCTGTGTAAGTTTTCTGAAACACAAAAATAGCAGAAAACAGGGAACTGGCACTGTGGCATCTCGTTAATAGGTTAGTTCCGGAAAATGCATAAAAATGCCACGAAGTGTAACGAAACACTAAGCAAATGGTGTAAAAACAAGCATGGAGCATCAAAAATTATGGATACGTTGGAGACGTATCACCCTTCATCTTCAACCTCCAGATCATGTCAATGGCGCGTCACCGTTGCCACTCCTTCGATAGCCTGCCTGGCATTGATGGATGCGGATGGGAAGTTGCTGAACGAGCCTAGAAGGCCACATCCATCCCAGAGACAAAGAAGAAGGATGAACTGCCGATGAAGCTTCGTAACTATCCGAAGATCTCCACAGCGAGAAGAAGTCCTTGATGACCACACAACTCCCACAAGGTTCTCGACATCACCGTCGAGATGGGGCTGAAGCTAGGGAGACTTTATTGGAGAAGACATCGCCATCGCCACCTGAACGCCGCCCCACCAAACTTGGATCCTAAAAATAGGAAAACGGAGCCCTCCGGCTGACGAGAGCTGAGATCCACCCTGCCTCCAGGAGCGAGGCAGATAGCTGATGGCACTGACGGGAGGCATGGAAACCGTAATCGCCGCCTCACACTCTTGGGGGCGAAGGGGTACGAGCGCCAGCAGTTGGTATTTTCATACCTCTCTCGCCTTGTAGCAGTGTACTAGCAAAAGTGCCTGTGCGTTGCAACGGATATAAAATAAATCTGACATGTTAGATTTAAAGTATACATTAGTTTTGGTTGTATAGTATGTTGATTTTTATCCAAATTTTAGTTCTCTTCAATGCCCCACTACACAACTCTCCCCACAAAAGCAAGGAAAACTCACCACTAACTTTGTAATTAGTATAACTAGTTGAATGCCTGTGCGTTGCTACAGTTTCTCGAATTTGTATTCTCGTCGCACATGTAAACATAAAGCTCATAAATACTCTAATATTTGAACGACATCCCACCATCCAACCAAGAAAAAAGAACATGCAATTTTAATTACTCGAACCGCACATCTTGGTGTTGATCATTCCTTGTATCATCTCTTCTTCCTCACCAGTCGTTCCATATTTGTCTCTCTAGGCTTCACCTCTCTCACCATTTTATATTTTCATTACTCCAACAACACTCATAATCATCCCACTCAAGCAACGTCTCACTCACCGTTGCACTTGTATTTTCCTTGACATTGGCTAATCGATTCGTTCCCCCATCCTATGACTTATGAGAGATTCCAGCAATCATACCACTTCTGAAGATATTAATCATGGCGATTTCTACTCCCTCCTCAAAGTTGTGAAACATCTAGCAACGATTTATTTCCTTCTACTTTCTTTGAGAGCTGAGAGTACAGGTCATAAGAAACCTCTTATTTTGGAATTCAAATAACCATAAAAATAACACAAAAATAATAATGAAAATAAGAATTTGGTATTTAATGAAGAATTTTTTCAAGAAAGGGCTTTTCACATGCCATTGCTATATGTAGAAATGACCAACTACATATGAAGATTCACCGCTCACCATGTCGCAGACACCCATGGGAGGTGCTCGAGTACGGCGCCAGCCGGCAGGCGCGTATGATTGAGCAGTCCCTCGTCCCCGTGGAGAAGAGGATCTTGAGCATCAGAGGACCGGGTGGTGGCGTAAGGGCCTGGGGTGTCCGGCGAGGTGGGTGGCACAAGAGGCGGCAGCCCAAATTGGATGCGGAGGGGGAGAAGGGGATCCGGCGGAGCCGCACATCAGAGTTTGCAATTATTCGCCAATGAGGACGAGGCGGTCGGTGGTGGGCACGAGCTTGGAGTCGAGCTGCTCTACACATTCACGGAGGTCGAGGCGTCGTCATCAGGCTAGGCAAGCTGAGCATGCATCCCCGCTACCTCAACCTCAAACCACAGAACATGGGATACCAGCGTGATGGAGGTGATCATCTGCGCAACGTCAAGCTCCTCGAACGGATCTACCAGATGCACCTCCTTTGACTCCTCGGGCAGATTGAAGGCCGGTCGCGGTGACGGCATCGACTTCTATTGACTCTTCCATCGTTGGAAAATCGATCCAGTTGGGAGTAGGGTGGGTGTTGTGGGCGGCACATCGCGGGTGGGTTGGGAGATTTCTGACGGGCAGTTGCAAAATGAGATTATAGGCTAAATTAAACACCCCTGATTGCTTCCCGGAAACCCAGGACAGGGCTTGTCTGCGCCACGTTTATGCACCCATCCGTGTGGCCCGCTGCATGGAGACCATCCAACAATCCCCACCGCAGCTGTTTCCCCTTGCAAAAGAAACCCCAGAAAATACCGATCCAAAATGCAAACCCATCTCCATACTTGCGCATCATCAAAACAGACACACAAAAGTGAAGGGAAACAATGGCGCAAATACATCAACGCAAGCAAAAATTGCACACCAAAATTTCTCAACCTTGTACGAGTGACTAAAACTCTAGAAACAAAGGCTGGCTGAAACTCAAGATAACGCAAATTTCCCAAGTCGCACAAGGCCTAGAACTAAGGACAACAATCTTGCTGTTCCCTGATCCATTGATGGCTTCTGAGCTTCTCTACGGGTTGACCATGAAAACCATGAGGAAGATGAATGAGGTAGAAGAGGCTGTCATTGGGGATTGAGCCGCTCCTCCTTGGCCTACAAGGCAGCAAGTAGAAACTGAAGCGCCATCACGCTCGGATCTCCTCTGTGCGCCGCCGAACTCGGCCCCTCGAGCATGTGAGGCCGGAGGAGCTGCGGTGCGATATGGAACATGGCAGCAGCGGAAGACATCATCGATTTCAGTCCCGCCGGCACGCCGCTCTAATCATCTGATACGACCGCGTCGTATGAATTGATTCGTATTTGGATCGGTATTTTCTGGGTTTTTTTGAGCTAGGGGAAACAACTATGTGGGGGATCGCTTGATGGTCTCCATGCAGTCGAGCGCATAAAGGCCGCACAGGCAAGCCCTGTCTCGGAAAACAAGCCTTGATTAACAATTTGTTGCTTTGTTTTGGATCAACGATTAAAGAGATGAGAGAAGGAAAGTTTACAGTGATTGATTGATAATTAATACCCTAATTAGTGCTAACAATAGTATGTGTGGAGCGGAAAAATCGGAAATCAAATGATGTATAGCAAAAGTGCCTTCACCAACTCAAAACCAATAGTAAAGATAAAATCTTCATGCAGAAAATAGCCAACTTCATCATAGCCTATTGTGAGGCTATGAACTGGTCAGCTGAAGAGTTCATTTTGATGACACGAGATGATAGTGTAATCGCCATGCATCATGGTAACCAATAATACGGCTTGACGACGTGATGGTTAGAAAACCATGGCATGTTAAAAAAAATCGTTCGGCCCTCCTATTCCGTTTTGTACGTCGAAAAAGCCCGGTCGAACGGCCCTCCTATTCTTTGTACCTAAGAAAACCCATTCGTCCCGCACACCCTGCCGCCAGACGAGGAAGGCAACCCAGCTGGCGCAGCCATGGCGGCTCCTCGCTCCTGCAGCGGCAGCGCAACCTCCCGTCGCCTACGTCCATGCAGCCGAGGGAGAGCTCTGATGCTCTCCCATTAGAGGATTGATAGAGGCAAGAAGAAGTACGGCGTTCTCAGCCACGGTAGACCTCGCGATGGGTAGGGGGAACTCGAGCCAGGGAGGTTAGGGCTCCCGCCGCCCAGGAGTAGAGGAGGAGCCCGCATCGCGTCTACCCTCCGGGGTGGTGGAGCACGCGAGGGTGGTCGGCTGTGTTGAGGAACAACGATGCCGGACCACGGGGCGCCAGGGAGATGGTGCCTCTGAGGAGCATGCCGGTCGGAGGAGGATGGGGCTTCAGGGCGGTGGTTCTAGCGGGGGCGCTGGCCAGGGGATGGCGACACTAAAGAAAAATTGGGGATTGATTTAGCGATTGAGGATGGACTATGCGCCTACGGCGGCCGTGCGGCACTTGTCTCAGGTCGCTCCTGCGCGTGCGTGGTATGCCTCCTCTGGAGCCTGAACCCAGAACACCGACACATCGTTGTGAAACTCCCTCTCCGCACTCGCGACCGGAGCAACCAAACCATCTCGGCTGACCGCCAGCCGTTTGCATCCCTCGCTCCTCTATGCCAGAATCTAGATTGTCTGGATCCATTACCATGGTCAGCGTCGATACCTTTTGAGCTTTGCACAAGAAATCTGCACATGATTTTGGTGTTGCATGTCTTGATGCTTTGTATCCTTTTTAGATTCGATAAGGAGTGGAAGATGGAGTTAACGTGATTTACTCTGCAGATATATATAAGGGTGTGTAAAATCTGTAGGAGCTTGCGGCGGTGAGGAAACCCAACGGCTCATGTATTGTTGGTTTTTGAGGCACTCCCCTGTTTGGTGATACTGATGTCAGTTCAGTTTCAGACTTTCAGTTTTCTGATTTTGTTTTCTAAGATCATTAGCTTAATGCTATACTGAGTTGTGTTAATTATTTAAACAAGTGCTATAGCGTACAATTATTACTGATGAGATGCAGACAACCGACACATTATGTTTGACTGTTTGAGTGCATAAACCAACTTCTGATTATTCTTTGTGCCCCATTCTTTTATTTGACACATCATTTTACATGACTGAGTTTGGCACAAGGTTATTTCTTCAGGTTACTAAAATTCAATTTGATGAAATTAGAGATGTTTCTTTTACAGGTCTGTACTAGCAAAATCTCCTGGCCTACGGTAATTCTACATCAAGGTCTTCAAGCATGCTTTGTATATCATCTCTCCAGTGATTTGTTATGTGATTAATGATGCCCTCATTTTAAACCAATTCTGTAACGCCCCACCTTTAGATTAAGGTAGAACACTTGTGTTAAGTGCTATTCCCTGGATCACTGATAGCACCACAGACAAAATATAGTATTCATTGCATAGTATCAAGATTACAACGTGGATCCAGATACAAAAATTATTCAAATCCTTACAGATACATAGCGGAAAACAAAGTGGCAATGAGCCTCCATCTTCATCACGTGCCACAGGCAGACATGTTGGAATGTAGTCTCGAGATCCTACTAAAACAATCCTTACCTAAAAACCTGCACATTTGAATATGCAGCCCCACAAAGGGGTCAGTACAATGATGTACTGGCAAATGACACATATTTGGTGGCTGTTGTGAAAAAGCTATCTACATGATATTTGGCTGGTGGATCTCTTAGGCTGATTTGCATAAAGCCAATTTTATCCTAAAATCCTTTTCAATACTTTCTTACAAAATTTTATTTTTTCAAGGGTCAAGACAACCCCATACATTATATACTGGCCGGTATGTCATTCTGGGCGAAACTCAACAAAGTTGGAACATCGGAAACCACCACCCCTCGGAATGTATGGCCCTGAGCTCCTGCCTAAGGGTTTCTAGTCAAATTTTAAGGCATTCAGAAATGGTGATGAGATTCTTCCGTACATTCCATGTCTAGAGACTCAAATTGTCCATAACCGAGGACACGGCTAATCGATTAGTTTGACACCCTGCAGGGGTTGTGCACTTTCACCTTAAGACTCATTTTACGCCCATACATAAAATGAGACGAGACCTTTTAAAAGGAAAGAGCAACCAACTGGCAAGATCCGTTCCCAACCTACAATTCAACTACCAGCCATCTTCTTGCACACAAGTTGCACACTCACATCTAATCAGTCAAGACAGAGCCCATATTGTCATAAGGCTGCACTGGAAGCACTCTAAGCATGGAAGACATGGTAACCTCTTTATTCCTGGGTGTCAATCCACAAGTGAGCGCCCAGGCAACAACTACACAAACCTGGGTTGAAAGCCAGGAGTGTAGCCCTGGGTAGCCACTCAACATCGCCTCCATCATCAAACCAATCCACCCAGGTGTTTCATTTTAGTTGAAGTTCTTAATTTGTTCACAAAACACTTTTAACAAGTGATCATAGCATGGCATCAATATTTTTCAAAGTATTTAGCATCCTAACAGGTAGGGTTTAAGGGATAGCTAACCACTACTTAGGATCTAGCAAGCAACTCTTTTCTTTGAAAACACCACCTATCATGCATACTACAAGTAGTGAATACACTAATGCATATAGTAAAGAAAATGGGTAGAGGGACATGTGTGTCACTTGCCTTTTTGAAGAACACAATCTTTCAACTTCCCTCAACTAAGCATGTAGCTCTTCGCCCAAACTATAGCACCAAATGGCATACCATAAACATACCATACAATCCAAGCAAAATCAAACAAGACAAACACTTGTAAAAGGTTTGTTTAACAATTTAGATTACTCAAGATATTGTGATAGGATAGATATGGCAAAAGAATAGTGATTTGTGAGATATGGATGTAAGAGCTTAGTTGGAAAAGATCAATATGAGAGAATTGAATTAGGCAAAATATAATGAGTGAGGTCTTTATGCTTTATTAAAGCATATTGAATCTTGGAATATCTTATGTGGGTAAATCACATAAGAGACAAAATAGTGCAATAGCAATACTATTGAATAAGTGTAACAACAATTATTCCTAAATAGTATTTATTACACTTAGGCTTAGGCTAGGATTCCTATAACATTGAAGTACTCAATTAACTCAAATGGAAATTGAATAGTTCAATGCAAGGCTAAGATTAAGTAGACATGAATAAATGGCTATAGGTAATGGATATGTATAGATGATATTTGAAAACATGGCTTAAGGTTCCTAATGAGTAAATGGGATTGGGTTAAGTACTATGATGTTGATTAGATCAATACCATAGTAGCAAAGGTAGAAACTAAGATTGATCAAGATAGGTCTAAGTGAATATGATCTTGATCAAGATGTTGTTTAGATAACATTGATGACTAGGTATGAATATAGGATTCACTAAAGTAGAAAGGAACATTGCTAAAAGAAGTAGATTTATTCCTATAGTAGAAATTACTCAAATCCTCATATTTAAATTTGAATAATTGTGAAGTGGTTCAAGAAAATTAAGATGTGACACTACTGGATAGCTTGCAGTAAAGCAAAGTCACTGCAAGTGGAATCATCCTAAAATAAGTTATAGAATTCAAACTATGATCAAATTAGTGATTTGGACAAATTTGAATGCGCAAAGTGTGTGCACATATCAAATTTGAAATTCATTGATCCTATGATGTTCTACCTGATTATAGGGTTCCAATGACTACAAATTATAAATTTTGGACAAACAGAACTAAAGTTATGAAATAATTAAGTTAACAGAAGTGTTTGATTCAGTTTGCAAATGATTTCAATTTGAACCCATAAAATATGAAGTTTTATTGTACTACCGGATTCTACATTTTCTAAGGATTCCAACGAGATATTATTTGTTAAATTTAGACTTAGAAATCGAAAGATATGAATTTTGCAAGATTGGGATCAAATCTGGTTCGAAATTCTAATTCGAAACCGTTTTAATTCGGAGGGGGTCACGTGGCATGTTCTGATTCGAGGGTACCACTTCCTTTGGATAGGCAATGAGGAGCGTCGGATTAAGTGGATCTGAACGGATCAGATCGACCGTACTGGTTTGGTTAAGTGGATCTGTCCGATCCATTGGATCCCGATCGGACGGCTCTGATTCAAGGAGGAGGAGCTCACCTAGGTTTCCGGCGAGGTTCGCCAGCGAGACGGCCAGGTAGGTGACTCTGGCGACCTTTCAGGAGTTTCTGGATGACGGCGACGGGAGGACAAGATCCGGGCGGTCGTGGCGGTCTCAAAGACGCGCTTCTCCACTTTGATTGCTTCCAGGGGAGGAAGCAGAGGATGGCTGGAGATGCGGGCGCCTCGGATGATCGCCGGGGAGCTCGGTTTGCTGCGTATTGATTCAATCGGGGGCATCAGATGGTTCGCAGGGAAGAGGGGAGAGGACTGGGAGTGGAGAGAGGGGCGCGGCTCACCGGACGGCGGCGGGATCGAGCGGAGACGGCGGCAGATTTGCGGAGTTCCAACGAGCTAATCCTTCGGTCTGGGGTGATTTGAGCAGGGGGGAAAAGAGGGGATGAGAGAGGGGATCCAGGGTACTTAAGGCCGGGTCTTGATGGCCATTAAACACGCGGAGTGAGCGGGGGAGTAATCGCCAGCCATTACCGTTAACAGAGGGGGAAGGAGAAATTAGTGGAGAAGATGGTGCTGACAGGTGGGGTCCACCTGTCAGTGGAGAGAGAGAGGGGATTTTTCCCCGGGCTGGCTCGGTGGCTGTTGCTGGGCTGGCTCGGCCATGTTGGGCCCGGGAGTGGCCCAAATGCTGCAGGCTTCCCTTTTTTTATCCTGTTTCTTTTTTTCCATTTTCTAATTTTTTTGTTTTGTTGTTTGAACTAGCAAAACTTATTTGAATTGTAAAATTCCAATTTAGTCAACTTTAACAATTTAAACAATGTTTCTGAAACACACAAACCTAGATTTGGTGATATTTTGTAAATAGCTATAATTGTCAAAATTATTAAATAGCTTCCATATGAAAATGGTGCCATTTAATTAATAACTATTTAACAACCTTTTGTTTCAAAAAAATTAGTTAAAAGGTAAATAAAACGGTAGTGTTTTGAATAACATTTAAGTACTTTGTTTAACCTCAAATAGTGAAGTTTTGTAAACAAAAATTGTTTGCTAGTAAAATATAAAATAGCTTCCATAAACAAATGGAGCTATTTAAATAAATAACTTTCTGAAATCCTTTTGTTAATAATTCCCATGCAAGGATGCTTGCATAAGATTTGAATAAATGCAAAATAACATTTTGAAATTTATTTTCTCACAAAAATCTTTCAAAACAGAAGGTTGATGAAAATAGTTTTGAAAGAAGGAATTTGGTAAATAATTTTTGAAGTAGATGAGATATGGGAATAACTGTGATATTTTAGTATTAGGGTTTTGGGGTTTTTGTTTTGATCTTAGATTGTTTAAGGTAACCTTTAGTTATAGTTCAAAAAGTTTTAAATTCTTGTGATTTTTCAATCAAGTCAAACAATTACAAGCACTTAATTTTTAAATTTTTGATTTTCCATAATTGGAAAAGTCAGGGATGTTACAGATTACCACCCTTAAAAGAAATCTCGTCCCCGAGATTGGAGAAAGCCTAAAAGTTTATTGATTCTAATGGAACTAGGGTGCTGCCACCCTTAAAGAAAAATCCTCTTGGTGGTATCTTGATGCTTCTTTAGGCACTTGCATTTTGTTCCCAGCTTGCATTCGCTGTTGTGCCATTTTTCCCTAAACCGCCCTTCTCAGAAGTTTTGATGTTCACCACTATGTTCAAAAGTGGGCATACCAAGGGTTCCATCCGATTCTGGTGATAAGCAGATATCATCCATTGCGTTGTCACCAATAAGGTAGTCCACATCTTCCAAGAATGTGTATCTAGCCTTTTCTTGGTTGGTCCTCACCAAGGCCAAGACAGCATACAGGCCATCACCATACTCCTTGTTGCTTTTTAGCTGATCTTCGTTGCAGAATCTCAAAAGATGACCCAGTGCCAAGTACTGCATGCTTGCCCCACGAACATGATGAGACCACACATCCCAATGAATTAGGATGGCATCTCTCTGCAGTCTTCTCATGCATTTCATAGGGGTAAACAAGGTGGACTATGTAAGAGGTACTTGCACCTTTAAGGGACTGAAGGTCGCCTTATAACTAGCATTGTTGAATCTTTTCTTGATACCGGTGCTCATCATGCTATCTGCCACTAGTACCAGATGGTCCTTAAGAATTCCTTTCGCAACCATCTTCATAGTCATTGGAAGACGCTGGACAACTTGATCATATCTCGAAGATGAACTCCTTTGCAAGAAAAAGGGATCTAACGAAGCTCTCATGGGCAGGAAAATAGTTTCAGGGATTCGGAGAGTTGCCTCATAACGTCGCAGGTCGGGATGGGGTAGACTTCGGCGGCGCAAAGCTCTGGAACCAGGAGGCAATCTCATAGGTAGTGGTGGTTGTCTCTGTTGTGACTCTCTGGAGAGGAGTGACCTATCTTTTATAGGCTCAGGGAGGGAGCCGAACAGGCCACGTAGGGATGCGAAACGAAGGGTCGGGAAAGGGAACCAAATAGGTAGCAGCCGAAACTGAATAGCCTTCTTATTCAAGGCTCACTAAGCAAACGTTTCAGATTCGTGTAGCCGTTCAAATACCAAAACATCCTCACCGTAGTCCTACGTTTTAGCCACACTGGCTCACTATAAGGGATGTAACACATTATCCTCCTAAGGTCATGGTTTAACGACGTCGTCTCTCATGTGGGTATGTCTCTCAAGACTTACCTTTCCTCATAACAATAGCGAACAATATGAGTAGTCGTCATGGGGGCCAATCCATGTCGCACCCAATCATTGCCTTGCATTTGGTTTGGTTCATCTCGCATTCTAGCTCTTGGTCTACCTCACCAATTTGACAAAATTTTCTTGAAATGAAAACCTATGTTCTCGAATCTAGATTTCAAAACAAATCTATCGTTCCTTAGCTAGTGTTTTGTGCAAACTTGGTCGTATGACGTTAACTCTTGAGTTGCATATCCTTCGGTTTGCCATTTCATGGGAAAATATTATCCATACAATAAAGTCACTCATTGGCATTACATGTCTATTCTTCAATTATTACAAGTAGTAACCAAATATAAATGCTTCTAAGTTGGCCACACTTTGTTGTGTCTTCACCTTGTATTTGCGGCATCCTTCTGTTATCCCAGTTCACTAAAGTCTTAAAGTACCATTCTCTGAACATTTATCCGCATAGTGTCCCTTTTGTTTGCACTTGTAACAAGTGATATGGTTGAGGTTCTTCTTCATGCTACCTGGACTGATTGCTTTGTTGCCCTTTTCTGGACATTTGTTCGCATAATGTCCTAGCTCCTTGCAAAGGAAGCACTGCACCTTGCTAATGTCTTTCTTCTTTATCTTATTCTTCTTCCTTTTGGGTATCTCTAGGGCTAGAAGATCTCTTACTTCATTTTGTTCATATTCCACTACTGTGGTGGGACACCTTTTTCTTTTCTTCAAGCAATCTCTAGATAAATGTCCTTCTTCTTCACATGAAAAGCAACACTTGGTGGTAAGGTTGTGTGTTGTTCCTATGACTATATCTTCCATCTTCATCTTGGGTCTTCCATCTCTAGGGGTCTTTCCTAGCAGTTGGCTCATTCTATCCTTGGCTTGTTGATTCATTCGTTGTACCATGGAATAAAACTTGCACTCAACAGGAACATGATTGGTTCCTTCACATAGGAAACAAGTAACTTGGCTCATGGGACATTCTCCAATTGGGTGACTCATATCACAGTAAGGACACTCTTCATGACAGTCCTTATACGTGTGTCCTATTTCTCCACATCTCTTGCAGGCTCGCAGGGTCATCTCAGTATCACCTCTTGGTTCCTTGCCACTATAATCCTTTCATGGCAGGTTGTTGTTGGTGTTAGCCAAAATCTGGGACATCATTTGTACTATGCGAGTATGATTATCCAATACTTGTTGCATCCCTGGAGGTATCTCATTGATGTCGCGGTTGACCATATTCTGAGTTAACACTCTCATCATTTCAGTATGCACTTCAACAATCTGTTGCATTGGTATCTCCATCTGAGTGTTGTCGTGATTGTTCTGGCGTTGCGTATGCATCTGTTTGGGGTTTAGGATAGGTCTAGGTCTTAGCATAGATGAGATTAGATAGAAGGGATCTAAAGGAAAAATCCTACCCAACCACAGCAGATCAAAGCAAACCATCTTACAAACAACATCTAACAAACATTCATCACATCTAGTAAATTAGGTCAAACACTAATAATCTAGTATGGTCATACCCCAATTTGGTATGATCATTAGATTATCACAACATCGTTGGTTCTATAAACTAGAATTATTGGTGGTCTTGTCTATTACTTGCTTGTGTACTTCAAGTTTCTTTTCTACTTCTTGGTTCATCTTCTCGTGTTGTGCAAGCTGCATTTGCGTCTTTATCCAAGTTCTTCGTTTGTCCTTCAACGTAGTCCTTCACATTGAGTCAAGGGAAATATATGGAGCATCAGTCTCACACTTCTGGCACATTGTGATCTTCTATCCTTTGTTGATGATTTTAGGGTAGGGTCATCTATAGTATTAGGAAACATTTGAAGAGGAAGTAGGAGAGAATACAAGGAGTTCGAAATGCAAACATTTTTCTTTAATAAATAGAAGCCAGATGAGACAGAAACTTTTTTTTAATCCTAGGGTCTTCCTATTTCTAATTCCAAACCTAGGGTCTCGATCCTACAGGCAACACTAGGCTCTGATACCATTTTGTAATGCCCCACCTTTGGATTAAGTTGGAACACCTGTGTTAAGTGCTATTCCCTGGATCACTGATAGCACCACAGACAAAATATAGTATTCATTGCATAGTATCAAGATTACAACGTGGATCCAGATACAAAAATTATTCAAATCCTTACAGATACACAGCGGAAAACAAAGTGGCAATTGATCACTCTAAGATTTACACATATATCTGAACCTTGCAACCATAAAACTTGTCTGTTTTACCTCATTTCTACCAGTGTTGCACCAACATTTTACATCATTTGATCCTTTGTCACAGATCAGGGCGCCAAGGCACTTAAATCTACAAGTCAGAGTAATTCAAACCAAAGACCAAGCCACCAGGAATGGAGGAGTACATCTTGAGGAGCAAGAAAAGCAAGCACGGCAGAAAGTGGCTGGTACGGCACAAGAAGATAGGAAAAACGGCAAAAGCAGAAAAGCCGCTGCCGCCACCAACTTCCCACTACTCCTCTACGCCGCAGCAAGAATGCCACAAAAAATCTTTAAAAGGAGAGGTCCAGGTTCACTCCCACCATCTCCATCTCTCACCTCGCATCCACAGCCACTCCATCCATCCACCACTCCACCAAAACCTTCCTCCTCCATAGTCCAACACAAAAACTTTTCCACCCTTATCCCTCTTCTCCTCTGTTGTAACAAGACTGGATCCATGGCGTCCACCAAGAACTCCAAGAACTCCCTCAGGAACCTCAAGAACACAGGATGAACATAGCCCCAAGGATCTGAAGGCCCAGCTCTCCCTCAACCTCTGCATCCTCTGCCGCGACAGCAATTCTTCTACTTTCTCTGCCACGGCAAGCCTTCGGTGACAAACAGCAAATCTCTCTTCCTTTCCCTCATGCTCTGTGATCTGTTGTGTTGATCTTGCGTTGTAAAGCAGTTTGAAACTTGTCTTTGACCTTTGCTATGGTTTGAGTGACACACTCCATTGTAAACTCTAAGATTACTGTGAAAACTGTGTTGCACTTGCTTGATCTGTAGGTATAAGACTAGTCTCTGCACCTAGTCCCAAAAACATATCCCTGTCTAAAATTTGCTAGTTTGTTCAATGCTTTCTTGTCTGACAAACAAGAAATCCTTGAACTTGTTATGTTAAAACTTCCCTGCTCAAAACCTCCTGTTACTTTTCTGTTTACAACACCAAAAACCCCACTTTTCTGCTTAGCTTCTGGAAATTAGGAAATAGTCTCATTTGTGTTGATCCCTGTGGAGACGACTAGAAAAACCCCCCTATAATCTCAACAGATCAAAATTGGCGCCGTTGCCGGGGATCAACTTTTGATTGTTTCCTTAGATTACAGTAGACTAAGCTGTGTAAATACTTGTTCCAATTTGCAATCTTTGATTGTCTGTTTTAATGATTTGTCTGTGATCAAGCTTAGAACTTTTATTAGGGGATTTAGTTCACTAACCCTTGATCAAGTTCTTGTCTGTGATTGTGTGTAGAACAATGATTTCATCTAATCTCCGTGGGAATTCAGTTGATGCAGTCCTCTGAAGATTCTCCACTAGCCCCATTTGATCCTGAACCAGAGAGGACTTTGTTTGCAAGAAAGAGAGCAGCTTCTGAAGTTTCTGCTGAAGATTTGGAAACCTCTGTCTCAGATTTGGAATCGTCATCCTCAGATTTCAGCATGGGTGATAAGAAGTTGAGAGATTTGTGGATTCCCAAGGACCAGATCAACAATGCAGATGTGATTATGCCTGCAATACAAGCAAACAACTGGGAAATCAAGCCAGCTCTGATCAATATGGTGCAACATAATCCCTTCAAAGGTTCTGCTTTGGAGAGCCCCCATGAGCATATCAGAAACTTTCTGGAGTACTGCAACACTTTGAAGCACAATGGTGTTCCTCCTGAAGCCATCAGGATGCAATTGTTTCCCTTCTCACTGTCTGGACTTGCAAAAGTTTGGTTCCACTCTCTTCCTATTCACTGCAGAGACACATGGGAACATGTTCTTCAAGCCTTCTTTGAGAGATATTTCCCTCCAACCAAAGCAGCTGAGTGCAGAGACAAGATAACAAGATTTGTGCAATATGAAGGAGAAAGCCTGTATGATACTTGGCAGAGATACCAAGGTCTCATCAGGATGTGTCCCAACCATGGCCAGGAGCAATGGCTCATCTTGCAAACCTTCTACAAGGGTTTGACAGAGCAAACCAGATCATTTGTTGACTCAGCTGCTGGAGGTGGAATCATGAACAAGACCCTTGATGAAGCTACTGAGTTGATTGAGAGCATGGCATCACACAACTTCTCCTGGACAAATGAAAGAGCTGTCCACCCCAACAATCAGCTGCAGATTCAGTCAAGTGGCCAGAATGCTTTGGAAGCTAAGTTGGAGAGTTTAACAACTCAGCTTGCCCAGCTTATGACAGAAAGAAACAGCCAAGCTTTGGTTCCTGTCAACCAAGTTACTTCTGCCTGTGCAATTTGTGGAAAAGAAGGCCATTCTCTCATGGAATGTACCTTGTCTGCACCTCCTGAAGCCATGATATCAGAGGTGAACTATGCCCAGAATCAAGGGCCATATTCCCAAAGTTACAACCCCTCTTGGAGAAACCACCCCAACCTTTCTTACAAGAGCAATAATCAGCAAAGTTACCCAGCACCAGGGCAGCAGCACTATGCCCAAGCATCCCAGCAGAGTTACCATCAGCCTGGACAACAAAATTTCAGACCCCAAGGTCAAGTGCAACACCCACAACAACAACACCACCCAGTACATCAGCAAACTACTTCATCCAGCAGTAGCAGCCAATCTGAGCTTGGAGAAATGATGAAGCTACAGAAGGAAATGTTCAGTGGAATGCAAGAAACTATGAAAATGCAATCTGAACTTTTCTACAAGACTATGCAGCAACTCACTGCTGGAATCCAGACCAACAACATTGGAAAACAAGCTGAAGGAAAACTGCCAGCCCAAGCAGAGAAAAACCCGAAACAGTGTGGTGCCCTTTCCACTACTGAAGTTATTGATGCAGTCACCACTAGGAGTGGGGTGAACACTGAACCCTTACTCAAAACCCCACCAAATGTCACTTATGTTGCTCCACAGAGAAGACCCACCGTGCAGCAACAAACACCTCCAGAAATTGTTCTGCCAAGGCAGGAAAAATCAACAGGACAGCCTGCCCAGACAGAAAACCCTGCCAAGGCACAGATCTCTGCCACAGAACCAACAGAGAAGCCTTTGTTGATGAAAGTGCCATTTCCAGAGAGATTGGACAAGACCAAGGAGGAGAAGCAATACTCTAAATTCCTTGAGACCATGAAGGAAGTGCAAATCACCATCCCCATCTTGGATGCAGTGTTGCACATTCCCCTATATGCAAAGTTTTTCAAAGATCTGATCACAAGGAAGAGGAGTTTGGACAGCCCTGAGTTAGTAGCCTTGACAGAAGATTGCAGTGCTGTGATCTTGAACCACATGCCCAAGAAGCTACAAGACCCTGGAAGTTTCAGCATTCCCTGTGTAGTGGGAAGAAAAACCTTCACAGCCCTTTGTGACTTAGGTTCCTCTGTGAGTGTGTTACCCTCTGCTGCAAGCCAGATTCAGCAGCTGGGAACGTTGAAGCCTACCCCAATGACACTTCAACTTGCTGATAGAACCTTGAGAAAACCAGTAGGAGTCCTTGAAGATGTGCCAGTCCAAGTTGGCAACTTTGCATATCCTGTGGACTTTGTTGTGCTAGAGATGGAAGACAATGCTGAATCAATGATTCTAGGCAGGCCATTCTTGGCAACTGCTGGTGCCATCATTGATGTCAAAGGTGGAACCCTCAAATTACAATTTGGATCAGAGCAAGCTGAATTCAGCATGAAACATGCCACTCACTTACCCAATGTTCCTGAACATTGCCATTCCATTGATGTTGTTGAAAGAAGTGTGCTAGAAACTTTGCCAGAACCTGAGCAAGAAGAGCCTGAAGCTCAAGTCTTTGTTACTGCTGAAACCACCAATGTACAGCAGCTCTGTGAAGTGAAAATTTGTGCAATTGTACCTGTGTCAAGTGCAAGAGAACCAGCTCATCTAGCCCACCATTCTGTTGTGGAGCTCAAAGAATTGCCTTCCCATCTGAAATACTCATTCTTGGAGAAGGAAAAGTTACACCCTGTGATTATTAGTTCTGCCCTTTCAAGTGAGCAAGAAGAAAGTCTTCTGTCTATTCTGAAGCTGTACAAGAATGTCATTGGATATTCCATTGATGACATCATTGGCATTAGTGAGAAAGTGTGTTCTCACAGGATCCACTTGGAAGAAGGCAGCAAGCCAACAAGAGAAGGACAGAGGAGACTAAACCCTGCTATGCAAGATGTAGTAAAGAAGGAAGTTCTGAAATTGTTAAAGGCTGGAATGATATACCCCATCTCTGACAGTGAGTGGGTGAGTCCTATCCACATTGTGCCCAAGAAAGGTGGCTACACTGTTGTGGAAAATGAAGAAGGAAGGCTCATGACCACAAGACCTGTTACAGGATGGAGGATGGTGAATGACTTCAGAAAATTGAACAAAGCTACAAGAAAAGATCACTTCCCTCTGCCATTCATGGACCAGATGCTAGAGAGACTTGCTGGCCAGAAGTACTACTGCTACCTTGATGGTTACTCTGGATTTCTGCAGATTCCAATCCACCCTTCTGACCAAGACAAGACAACATTCACCTGCCCATATGGAACCTTTGCTTACAAAAGGCTACCATTTGGCCTTTGCAATGCTCCAAGCACCTTCCAGAGATGCATGATGTCCATATTTTCTGATCACATTGAGAAGATTATGGAAGTTTTCATGGATGATTTCACTGTGTATGGAAAAGACTTTGAAGCTTGCTTGAAGAACCTCACCTTAGTCCTTCACAGATGCTCTGAGCAAAATTTGATTCTGAACTGGGAAAAATGTCACTTCCTTGTCTCTGAAGGCATTGTGTTGGGCCACCTTGTGTCTGCTAGAGGAATTGAGGTGGACAAGGCAAAGGTAGATGTGATTGCCAAGCTACCTCCTCCTGAAAATGTGAAGGGAATTCAAAGCTTCCTGGGCCATGCTGGCTTCTACAGGAGGTTTATCAAGAACTTCTCCTATCTTGCCAAGCCACTCACCAATCTCCTGAATCATGAAGTGAAGTTTGTGTTTGATGACACTTGTTTGCAAGCATTCAACCAATTGAAAGATGCTCTCATCACAGCCCCTGTTGTTCAACCTCCTGACTGGACACTGCCATTTGAACTTATGTGTGATGCAAGTGACTTTGCTGTTGGAGCAGTCCTTGGCCAGAGGAAAGACAAAGCTGTGCATGTTATACATTATGCAAGCAAGACTTTGGATGATGCTCAGATCAATTACACCACCACAGAGAAGGAGCTGCTTGCTGTTGTGTTCTCATTTGATAAGTTTAGACCATACCTGGTTGGACACAAGTGCATTGTCTACACAGACCATGCAGCAATCAGATATTTAGTGAGCAAAAAGGATGCTAAACCAAGGCTCATCAGATGGATCCTTCTGCTCCAAGAGTTTGACATAGAAATTAGAGACAAGAAAGGGTCAGAGAACTCAGTTGTTGATCACTTGTCCAGAATCAACATTGATGAAAACAGAGAGATTCAAGACTTGATGCCAGGAGAACAGCTCATGGCAGTCAGTGCCACTTCACCTTGGTATGCTGACTTTGTGAACTTCCTAGCTTGTGATATTGTGCCAGCAGATCTCTCCTACCAGCAAAAGAAAAAATTCCTCCATGATGTCAAGAGTTACTATTGGGATGAACCTTTTCTGTACAAACATTGTGCTGATGGCATTGTGAGAAGGTGTGTTCCCTCTGATGAAAAAAGTGATGTGATGTTCCAATGCCATTCAGGATTGTATGGAGGACATGCTGGAGTGTTCAAGACTCAAGCCAAGATTTTGCAAGCTGGCTTCTTTTGGCCAAGTATGTTCAGAGATGTTCATGAGTACATAATGAAGTGTGATCCTTGTCAAAGAGCAGGAAAGATGTCAAAGAGAAATGAAATGCCCCAAACAGGAATCTTGGAAGTGGAATTGTTTGATGTTTGGGGAGTTGATTTTGTTGGACCCTTGCCATCTTCTCAAGGCTACAAGCATATTTTAGTTGCTGTTGACTATGTGTCAAAATGGGTTGAAGCCATTCCCACTGTTAATGCTGATGCCAAGGCAGTTTGTAGAATGTTCAAGACTGTCATTTTCCCAAGATTTGGAGTGCCAAGAGTTGTAATCAGTGATGGTGGTGCTCACTTCAATAATGACCAGTTTGAGAAGCTTCTGACCAAGTATGGAGTGAAGAATCACAGAGTGACAACTCCTTATCATCCGCAGGCCAATGGCCAAGTGGAGTTGTCAAACAGGGAAATCAAGCAAATCTTGGAGAAAGTTGTGTCCAAGACCAGAGGAGATTGGTCAATGAAATTGCCCGACACTTTGTGGGCTTACAGGACAGCATACAAGACACCCATTGGCATGTCACCTTTCAGAATTATCTATGGCAAGGCTTGCCATCTGCCAGTCGAATTGGAGCACAGAGCGCATTGGGCAATCAGGAAGCTGAACTTGGACATTGGCAAAGCAGGAAACATGAGGAAACTGCAGTTGTGTGAGCTTGAAGAGCTCAGGAATGATTCCTATGAAAGTGCAAAGATTTACAAGGAGAAGACCAAGAAATGGCATGACTCCCACATTCTGAGAAGGGAATTCAAGGAAGGGCAGTCAGTGCTGGTGTATGATTCCAAGCTACACTTATTCTCTGGGAAGTTCAAGTCCAGATGGTTTGGCCCTTGTGTTATCAAGAAAGATCTAGGCCATGGTGCCTTTGAGGTTTATAGCTCAGCTGAGGGAACATTCAAAGTAAATGGCCAGAGGTTGAAGCACTACAGGATTGGAGATTTGATTGAAAACCAAGTTGAAGAAGATGATGAACCAGAGGATGGCTCCAATGCATCCTCTACCCATGCAAACCAGTGATGATGAAGCTACAGTCAAGCTAGTGACTTTAAACAAGCTCTCTTCCAAGAGGAAACCTGGTATCCCTTGTATCATATATTTCCCTTTCACCTTTTTATGTTTTTGCCTTGTGTGTTTGTTTCTTTTTGTTGTTTCAGTGATAACTTGGATGAGGAGAAAGATTGCTGTTGATTGACAAGGCAGAGAAGCAGGAAAACCATCAGGTGAACACTTTCCATTTCCACACATTTGTTAAAATCTGAATCAGAATATACTATACTATTGTTTGATCTTGTGTGAAAGTGCTCTGTTAAGAAACAAATCAAATTTTGTTGCTTGAACCTGAAATTATCACTTTGCATGCTATGAAGAACTTTGCTTTGAATCTGCTTATAACTCTTGCAAATGCCTATTTTCAAAGCCAAGTTTCAAATCAGAACCTTTGTATGTCTCTACTCAAAGAACCTGTGAAACATCAGTATATTTGTTAATTGCCCTAAGAATGAAGTTCATGATCCATTTCTTAGCCCCTAACCAATTGCATCTGTTGCATTTTTTGCATTAGCAAACATGATCTCTGGATTGTGATTTGTGAAGCACTAACATACTAACAGAAAGGAAAAAGTTTAGCATTAGCAACCATGATCTCTGGATTGTGGTGTGTGAAGCACTAACCTGATGATGCTAAGTAAAACTTGTTGTAAATACCTAAAGCACTAGCACCTATGATCCTGGGATTGTAGTGTGTGAAGCACTAACTAAGTTGACCCATCAAGCTAAGTTACTAACTAACTAACTTGTCTATGCATTAGCCTATTATGTTCCTGGGAACTGTAATAGGTGAAGCACTAAATTTGCATGACATATTGGGCTATGTACTGGATCTTGAGTTTTCAATTTCAGAGTCAATTACTTTATACTCATGTGTCCATGTTGTTTGATCTAGACATACTCAAATTCTCTTGTGAAACTTGTTTTTGAATTGGCAATTGCAAGATTTATCTGCATTGAGTCAGCAATGTCCCTCATCATGCTCTGTTACATTTTGTTTGGTACAATGCACCATTCTTTACTTGAGGACAAGCAAAGGTTTTGGTCTGGGGGTTTTGATCACTCTAAGATTTACACATATATCTGAACCTTGCAACCATAAAACTTGTCTGTTTTACCTCATTTCTACCAGTGTTGCACCAACATTTTACATCATTTGATCCTTTGTCACAGATCAGTGCGCCAAGGCACTTAAATCTACAAGTCAGAGTAATTCAAACCAAAGACCAAGCCACCAGGAATGGAGGAGTACATCTTGAGGAGCAAGAAAAGCAAGCACGGCAGAAAGTGGCTGGTACGGCACAAGAAGACAGGAAAAACGGCAAAAGCAGAAAAGCCGCTGCCGCCACCAACTTCCCACTACTCCTCTACGCCGCAGCAAGAATGCCACAAAAAGTCTTTAAAAGGAGAGGTCCAGGTTCACTCCCACCATCTCCATCTCTCACCTCGCATCCACAGCCACTCCATCCATCCACCACTCCACCAAAACCTTCCTCCTCCATAGTCCAACACAAAAACTTTTCCACCCTTATCCCTCTTCTCCTCTGTTGTAACAAGACTGGATCCATGGCGTCCACCAAGAACTCCAAGAACTCCCTCAGGAACCTCAAGAACACAGGATGAACATAGCCCCAAGGATCTGAAGGCCCAGCTCTCCCTCAACCTCTGCATCCTCTGCCGCGACAGCAATTCTTCTACTTTCTCTGCCACGGCAAGCCTTCGGTGACAAACAGCAAATCTCTCTTCCTTTCCCTCATGCTCTGTGATCTGTTGTGTTGATCTTGCGTTGTAAAGCAGTTTGAAACTTGTCTTTGACCTTTGCTATGGTTTGAGTGACACACTCCATTGTAAACTCTAAGATTACTGTGAAAACTGTGTTGCACTTGCTTGATCTGTAGGTGTAAGACTAGTCTCTGCACCTAGTCCCAAAAACATATCCCTGTCTAAAATTTGCTAGTTTGTTCAATGCTTTCTTGTCTGACAAACAAGAAATCCTTGAACTTGTTATGTTAAAACTTCCCTGCTCAAAACCTCCTGTTACTTTTCTGTTTACAACACCAAAAACCCCACTTTTCTGCTTAGCTTCTGGAAATTAGGAAATAGTCTCATTTGTGTTGATCCCTGTGGAGACGACTAGAAAAACCCCCCTATAATCTCAACAGATCAGCAATGAGCCTCCATCTTCATCACGTGCCACAGGCAGACATGTTGGAATGCAGTCTCGAGATCCTACTAAAATAATCCTTACCTGAAAACCTGCACATTTGAATATGCAGCCCCACAAAGGGGTCAGTACAATGATGTACTGGCAAATGACACATATTTGGTAGCTGTTGTGAAAAAGCTATCTACATGATATTTGGCTGGTGCATCTCTTAGGCTGATTTGCATAAAGCCAATTTTATCCTAAAATCCTTTTCAATACTTTCTTACAAAATTTTATTTTTTCAAGGGTCAAGACAACCCCATACATTACATACTGGCCGGTATGTAATTCTGGGCGAAACTCAACAAAGTTGGAATATCGGAAACCACCACCCCTCGGAGTGTATGGCCCTGAGCTCCTGCCTAAGGGTTTCTAGTCAAATTTTAAGGCATTCAGAAACGGTGATGAGATTCTTCCATACATTCCATGTCTAGAGACTCAAATTGTCCATAACCGAGGACACGGCTAATCGATTAGTTTGACACCCTGCAGGGGTTGTGCACTTTCACCTTAAGACTCATTTTATGCCCATACATAAAATGAGATGAGACCTTTTAGAAGGAGAGAGCAACCAACTGGCAAGATCCGTTTCCAACCTACAATTCAACTACCAGCCATCTTCTTGCACACAAGTTGCACCCTCACATCTAATCAGTCAAGACAGAGCCCATATTGTCATAAGGCTGCACTGGAAGCACTCTAAGCATGGAAGATATGGTAACCTCTTTATTCCTGGGTGGCAATCCACAAGTGAGCGCCCAGGCAACAACTACACAAACCTGGGTTGAAAGCCAGGAGTGTAGCCCTGGGTAGCCACTCAACATCGCCTCCATCATCAAACCAATCCACCCAGGTGTTTCATTTTAGTTGAAGTTCTTAATTTGTTCACAAAACACTTTTAACAAGTGATCATAGCATGGCATCAATATTTTTCAAAGTATTTAGCATCCTAACAGGTAGGGTTTAAGGGATAGCTAACCACTACTTAGGATCTAGCAAGCAACTCTTTTCTTTGAAAACACCACCTATCATGCATACTACAAGTAGTGAATACACTAATGCATATAGTAAAGAAAACGGGTAGAGGGACATGTGTGTCACTTGCCTTTTTGAAGAACACGATCTTTCAACTTCCCTCAACTAAGCACGTAGCTCTTCACCCAAACTATAGCACCAAATGGCATACCATAAACATACCATACAATCCAAGCAAAATCAAACAAGACAAACACTTGTAAAAGGTTTGTTTAACAATTTAGATTACTCAAGATATTGTGATAGGATAGATATGGCAAAAGAATAGTGATTTGTGAGATATGGATGTAAGAGCTTAGTTGGAAAAGATCAATATGAGAGAATTGAATTAGGCAAAATATAATGAGTGAGGTCTTTATGCTTTATTAAAGCATATTGAATCTTGGAATATCTTATGTGGGTAAATCACATAAGAGACAAAATAGTGTAATAGCAATACTATTGAATAAGTGTAACAACAATTATTCCTAAATAGTATTTATTACACTTAGGCTTAGGCTAGGATTCCTATAACATTGAAGTACTCAATTAACTCAAATGGAAATTGAATAGTTCAATGCAAGGCTAAGATTAATTAGACATGAATAAATGGCTATAGGTAATGGATATGTATAGATGATATTTGAAAACATGGCTTAAGGTTCCTAATGAGTAAATGGGATAGGCTTAAGTAGTATGATGTTGATTAGATCAATACCATAGTAGCAAAGGTAGAAACTAAGATTGAAAGTATCACACTTTACTCAAATGACACCTTTGTAATTTGAATAAGCGGGTACTATACAAGATAGGTCTAAGTGAATATGATCTTGATCAAGATGTTGTTTAGATAACATTGATGACTAGGTATGAATATAGGATTCACTAAAGTAGAAAGGAACATTGCTAAAAGAAGTAGATTTATTCCCATAGTAGAAATTACTCAAATCCTCATATTTAAATTTGAATAATTACGAAGTGGTTCAAGAAAATTAAGATGTGACACTACTGGATAGCTTGCAGTAAAGCAAAGTCACTGCAAGTGGAATCATCCTAAAATAAGTTATAGAATTCAAACTATGATCAAATTAGTGATTTGGACAAATTTGAATGCGCAAAGTGTGTGCACGTATCAAATTTGAAATTCATTGATCCTATGATGTTCTACCTGATTATACGGTTCCAATGACTACAAATTATAAATTTTGGACAAATAGAACTAAAGTTATGAAATAATTAAGTTAACAGAAGTGTTTGATTCAGTTTGCAAATGATTTCAATTTGAACCCATAAAATATGAAGTTTTATTGTACTACCGGATTCTACATTTTCTAAGGATTCCAACGAGATATTATTTGTTAAATTTAGACTTAGAAATCGAAAGATATGAATTTTGCAAGATTGGGATCAAATCTGGTTCGAAATTCTAATTCGAAACCGTTTTAATTCGGAGGGGGTCACGTGGCATGTTTTGATTCGAGGGTACCACTTCGTTTGGATAGGCAACGAGGAGCGTCGGATTAAGTCGATCTGAACGGATCAGATCGACCGTACCGGTTCGGTTAAGTGGATCTGTCCGATCCACTGGATCCCGATCGGACGGCTCTGATTCAAGGAGGAGGAGCTCACCTAGGTTTCTGGCGAGGTTCACCGGCGAGGCGGCCAGGTAGGTGACTCTGGCAACCTTTCAGGAGTTTCTGGACAACGGCGACGGCAGGACAAGATGCGGGCGGTCGTGGCGGTCTTGAAGACACGCTTCTCCGCTTTGATTGCTTCCAGGGGAGGAAGCAGAGGATGACTGGAGACGCGGGCGCCTTGGATGATCGCCGGGGAGCTCAGTTTGCTGTGTATTGATTCAATCGGGGGCATCAGATGGTTCGCAGGGAAGAGGGGAGAGGACTGGGAGTGGAGAGAGGGGCGCGGCTCACCGGATGGCAGCGGGATCGAGCAGAGACGGCGGCGGATTTGCGGAGTTCCGACGAGCTAATCCTTCGGTCTGGGGCAATTTGAGCAGGAGGGAAAAGAGGGGATGAGAGAGGGGATCCGGGGTACTTAAGGCCGGGTCTTGATGGCCATTAAACGCGCGGAGTGAGCGGGGGAGTAATCGCCGGCCATTACCGTTAACAGAGTGGGAAGGAGAAATCAGTGGAGAAGATGGTGCTGACAGGTGGGGTCCACCTGTCAGTGGAGAGAGAGAGGGGATTTTTCCCCGGGCTGGCTTGGTGGCTGTTGCTGGGCTGGCTCGGCCATGTTGGGCCCTGGGAGTGGGCCAAATGCTGCTGGCTTCCCTTTTTTTAATCCTGTTTCTTTTTTTCCATTTTCTAATTTTTCTGTTTTGTTGTTTGAACTAGCAAAACTTATTTGAATTGTAAAATTCCAATTCAGTCAAGTTTAACAATTTAAACAATTTTTCTGAAACACACAAACCTAGATTTGGTGATATTTTGTAAAAGCTATAATTGTCAAAATTATTAAATAGCTTCCATATGAAAATGGTGCCATTTAATTAATAACTATTTAACAACCTTTTGTTTCAAAAAAATTAGTTAAAAGGTAAATAAAACGGTAGTGTTTTGAATAACATTTAAGTACTTTGTTTAACCTCAAATAGTGAAGTTTTGTAAACAAAAATTATTTGCTAGAAAAATATAAAATAGCTTCCATAAACAAATGGATCTATTTAAATAAATAACTTTCTGAAATCCTTTTGTTAATAATTCCCATGCAAGGATGCTTGCATAAGATTTGAATATATGCAAAATAACATTTTGAAATTTATTTTCTCACAAAAATCTTTCAAAACAGAAGGTTGATGAAAATAGTTTTGAAAGAAGGAATTTGGTAAATAATTTTTGAAGTAGATGAGATATGGGAATAACTTTGATATTTTAGTATTAGGGTTTTGGGGTTTTTGATTTGATCTTAGATTGTTTAAGTTAACCTTTAGTTATAGTTCAAAAAGTTTTAAATTCTTGTGATTTTTCAATCAAGTCAAACAATTACAAGCACTTAATTTTTAAATTTTTGATTTTCCATAATTGGAAAAGTCAGGGATGTTACAAATTCTCTCCAGTTTGGTCATTATGTTATGACTTTCCTACAACAATTCTCTAGACAATAAGACATAAAAAAATTATCCCTTCAGTAGCACTAATACATGTGTACCTCCCACATCTTAGTGCAGCATCTTAATATCATTGTCATTCATAACAATTGTTGCTGCTTCAAATATGTACAGTTCTTACAAATACTTGATGCTAACATGTTTAGTATATATTATGTATGTTCTATTCTTCTCTGGAAAGTGGGCATGACAACAAATAAGCTTATTCATATCAGTGTGTAAGTTTGGACCGATAGTAAAAATGCAGTATATTTGCTTTCGAATTAGGACGATGTTTTTTGTTCCCACTTCCACAAGAAACTTTGAGATCATTTATGACAATAATACAATTCCAATTTTTTGTAGTTTGTGTAGAGTTTGACTTGTTTTGCTTTTGACTATAAGAATTATGAATTTATATGTAGTTTTTATACATGCATCTATACATTCAAGGAAGTTAAATGATGGAATTGCAATGACGGCAGTTTAGAGAATTCTAAGCACTTCCTCCTTGAACTATAGCTCACATGGTTTCTTTATGATATCAATAGCACAATTGCATCGATGAAATCTAGATTGTTTTCTAGGTTTTCTGCAGCAACGCGCGGGGTATCTTCTAGCAATAGTTCTCACATTCTGGGACGTCAAGACCGCGATATGTCACTGTTTGACGAGATGCCAAACCCGGATGCCCTGTCATGGAACGGTCTAATCTCGAGCTATTGCCAGCACGATATGCACTGGGAGTCGGTGGCTCTGTTCTTGGAGATGGCTCACTCTGGTGTTGGCTCCGACCGGACAACTCTTGCTATCCTTATGAAGTCGTGCAATGCTTCGGATGACTTGGCACTAGGTGTTCAAATCCATGCATTGGTAGTAAAGACGGGGTTAGGGTCTTAGGGATTGCTGTGCTGAGTCCACGGTATTTTAGCTAATTGTGTGGCTGAAATAAATGTAATAAAGGCAGAACAAGTCTTGGAGATTCCAAATCTGGTTTTTGCTGTCAATCAGCTACTGCTACCGTACAAAATGGTGGACGAGAAGAAGATTTCTGATGTTGTCACAATGATGAGAAAGGAGAATGTGAAACCATGTCTCTTTACTTTAAGGCGCCTCAAGATAGACTTTTTAAGTTATGGAAAAAGTCGTTGAGTCAATGCAAGCAGATGATGTTGAGTCAGATATTATGTTACAAGCCACACTTACAAAACTCTATATATTTGGTAGAGACTATGAGAGAAAGCTGAACCAATTTTAGAATTAATTGAGGATTATGATATCAAGAAAAAACTCAATGCTTGCCAGATTGTATTATAAACAAATCAAAATGTATTTTCATATACAGTATTTTATTATAAACAAATTTAAATTATATTTTCACATATTTTATTTTATTATCCTGTAGCAACTCGCACGGGTATTAAGCTAGTATTAAAAATAAGTGCAACTTTATTCAAAAAGAAGTTCATATTAATGCATCGTCCCTTACAAAAAGATCTAGAGAAACAAAGAAAAAACACATAGGCCCTTCTCCAGATCCCTTCCACGCCGGCGGCCAGAACGGCCCGGTGGCGCGCCGCTGCAACTGCTCTACACGACGCCTTGGATGGAGGCAGCTCCTCTGCAGCAGGGAAGTCGCTGGACTACCGAAGATCGGACGCCCTGGACCACCATCGTCGTCGCGATGCATCGCCACAAAAACTTCTTCTGCCCTTCTCCAGATCCCTTCCACGCCGGCGGCCAGAACGGCCCGGTGGCGTGCCGCTGCAAGTGCTCTACACGACGCCTTGGATGGAGGCAGCTCCTCTGCAGCAGGGAAGTCGCCGAACTACCGAAGATCGGACGCCCTGAACCACCATCGTCGTCGCGATGCATCGCCACAAAAACTTCTTCTCCAAGCTCGACGACCGGATCCATCGCCACATGGAATCCGAGGAGAACATGTCGCGCCGAACAGATCAAAGGATCTGCATACGCGGAGAGGACGGACGCTCCGTCGTAGCACACCGAAGGGCACTACCACTAGAGGGGACAAGCTCCGTCGCAAAAGGCCTCTCAGACCTCATCCACTCTTAACTACAAGAATTATAAATTCCATTGCTCCATCATATACGTTCGTTCAATTATGCTGGTGGAGAGCAACAACTGCACGTAACAAATTGAAAAAGAAGATACATATAGGCAGCTCAACGGGACTCACTTCCGCCGCACAATCTTCTTTTTGTAAAATGGCCTTATACATTTTGGCTCTAAATCGTGGCCGATTTAATCCATTTACATCGGGCCGAGGACACAAAAGGCCCGTGTTCTCCCCGTTTACGTCGGTACTACGCCCACCGGTCCGACGCATTGAGAGAGTTGGCCGTATGTCACCAATTCGGACTATTTTTACTAAATGATACACAATAATATGAACACACCATATCAAATAAATATGAGTATTATAATAATAATGTGATAACATAGTTCGAATAAATATAAATATAGTTCAAATACACATAGTTCAAATGAAATCAAGACAAGATAAAACTAGTTGTCTTCTGGAATGATTCCTGCCAATGCCCACTGATGTTCAATCAAATCCTTCTACGACTGATCGTGAGTTATTTAGGTCACAAATCTTCTCGTGCACATGGAGAAACTCAAATGTAGCTGCAACTGGATGTGGGGAAACCAACTCACCCTGAAACTCCCACCCTTGGTCATGGATGCCTTCATCATGTTCATCCTTGACAATCATGTTATGCATAATCACGCAAGCAGTCATGACCTCCCACATCACCTATGTGCTCCATGTCCTCGCAGGGTGGCGAACAATAGCCCACCTAGATTGGAGCACACCAAAGGCACGCTCCACATCCTTCCTATATGCTTCTTGTGGCTTAGCAAACCTTCTATTTTTCTCCTCCATTGGTTCACGAACTGTCTTCACAAAAGTAGACCAGTCGGGATAAATGCCATCGGCAAGGTAATAGCACTTGTTGTATGGATGGCCATTGACGTGGGAATTTGGAGACAGTAGCCATGGGGAGGCTTATCGGAGGGGCTCGACGTTGGTGACGATGGGTCCGGCTCGGGATTGTGCCAACAGAGACACCTCGGTTTACCCAGGTTCAGGGCCCTCCCGGTTGGAGGTAAACCCCTACTTCCTGCCTGCTTCGTATTGATTGGATAGTAGCGATTACAGTGCTCCTCGAGCTGTTCGGCTAGAGGAGGAAGAAGAAGATCCGATCCCCTATGCTAAGGGTCCAGGCCCCCTTATATTGACGGGGGCCTGGTTACAGGTTTCGGTAACGCTTCGGCCGGCTGCCGGCTCCTTGGTGGCGGCGTCCTTGGCCTCATCTCCTCCGGCTGCGCTCTGGCAAAGGCACTTTATAAAGTGCCTTTTCCCCCGGCAGGCATCTGGAGAGCATATCCCCTCTCCTTCGCCTTGGATCCCGCCGTGGGGAGGAGTCTTCGTCTCCTCATTGGTCGGTCGTGGTCGTGGCGTTCGTCACGCCTGTCCTGCGCCTCTGTCGCTCTTGTCGGGGCCATCCGGCTTTTGGCCAGACAACCGTTGAGGGGTTTCGTCTCCTTCGCCCGGCTCCAGCCCTCCTCGGTGGAGTCGTCAGCCGGCCGCTGGCGCAGCCGGCCCTTCCGACTGGAGCCGGTCTTCTTGCGCCGAGGCCGTGGGATTCCCCGGGGCGCTAGCCGGCATACTGCCTGGCCCGTAGTACGCCCCCTAAGTCATCCCCACGACACTAGCCCCCGAAACTGGCGAAGTCTCATGGGCTAGCATGGGGCTTCGGCGGGTTCTTCTTTTCGCCAAAGTTTTGCTCGTCTTCATCGAAGTCCCAGAGCCTCTGGTTTGACTTGGTCGATCTAGTCATTGAGGCTGGGCCTTGCGGAGTTTTCCCGGCCGTCTCGGGACGAACCGGCTCCGGTGGTGACCCAGCTGGCGACCGCGAACCAACGCGCTACCTCTTGGGAAATTGTGATGCCTCGGGGGCTGAACCGAGGCTCCACCTGTCCGCCCGTTATCGCGTCATGTCCAATCGACCCCGGCCCACGATCCTTTGCGGCTACCATGGCGGTTGCCCGATCTTTGCGCGATCATGAGTCGTGACGGGAGGAGTCAGTTGCCGTCCCATCGTGGCTGAAATAAGCGGCTGACCCGTCCCCTTACTTTTAAACCAGGGACCATTCCGGAAACAGAGCATCGGTTGCCCGCTTCTCTTCTTCCTTCCGCGTTCGCTCCACTTAGAATCCTCGGCTCCCGAGCTTCGCCCTCAAGGGATTAGGGTTCCTCGCTTGTTCCGCCGCCATTCCGCTCATCCAGATCCGCACCCGGATGGCTCCCAAAACTTCCCGGCAAAAGGGGAAGGGCTCGGCGGCGAGTAAGGGCGCCGCTCCACCTACCTTGCCGAAGGGATCCTGGGAAGGCTCTTGGGTGAAAGACAAAGAGATCGAGCTGCCGCGCCGGGGCCGAGTGCTACCTTCCGCGGATCTCGTGAGCTGCCGCTCCGCCGGCGACGAACTGGTCCCTGCTCCCGCGCCTGGGGAGACGGTGGTCTTCTATGACCATTTCCCCCGGGGTTTCGCGCTGCCCGTGAGCAGCTTCACGCGCCAATTCCTGGACTACTTCCACTTGCAACCGCATCACATCGGAGCGAATGCGATGATGGTGTTGTCCGCGTTCGCAACCCTTTGCGAGGCGTACTTGGGCATATGGCCCAACATCGAGCTGTTCCGCCGGCTGATCTTCTTCAAGACCCAGACGGCAGACACCGTTCCGGTGATATGCGGCACGACCTCCTTCTACGCCCGCAAGTCTGCAAGCTTCCCCGACATAAAGGGGAAAGAGTCCTGCAAGAAGTGGCAGCGCTCCTTCTTCTATGTGAAGAACTTGAAGGGAGGTGAGGACCATGTCAACTTGCCGCCCTTTGAGGCAGGCGGGCCTGAGCGGGAGAACTGGAGCGCCGCTCCTCCTCGCCCGTCGCCGGACATGGAGAAGATCCTTCAGCGGGTTGCCACGCTGCAAACGGAGGGCGGCCTGGAGCCGACTGACCTTCTCCTCGCCTTCTTGGTCGCCCGCGTGTCTCCGCTTCAACGCCGCCCACACAAGATGTGCTTCCTGGGATCTGCTAGAGATCCTACTCGCCATTCTTCCAAGGCACTGTCAGCACTGGAGGTGGCTCGGAAGGCGAACCGCATCGCCGACGTGAAGCTTCAAGCCTCGTGGATGTGGGGGCTGGAACCTCACGACCGGGACAACCCAATTGCTGAGGTGAGCTCGTCGGTCCTAGCTTTAAGCTTCCTCCTCCTTTGCAACTCTGGTCTACTGACCCCGGGTTGCTTGGTTTGGGCAGAACTTGTTCGCTCTGCAGGCGGCAGAGAATTTGACTCAGCGCCAAGCCGGCTTTGCCGCTGACAGAGCCGAATCGGATGATAAAGTTGTCTGGGACGAAGCCGAGGAGGTGGAGGATGCCAGTTCTCAAGCCGCCGTTGAGAGCTCTGGCACCACCCAAGGTGATGAAGGAAATGACGAGCTCGAAGATTCGGGTGAACTCCTCGACCATTCCGGTAAGTTCCCCAGCCCCTCTCTCCTAAGGGATTGGTCCGACGATGACGATGGCGACGCAGGGTCGGCTACCACCCTCGGGGGCGTAGCTCTCCACGTAGCCGCCACAGCCGCTGCTGGGGCCCAGGCTTCCCCGATCGTGGATCTGCCAAAGTCTCCCGGGCGACGCTCTGCCGCTCCGGAGCCGGCAGACCTTGAAGAGGCTGGAGGTGATCTGGTCGGCATCAAGAGGAAGGCCCAGCCGGCCCTCTCCGAGCCGGCTGACAAACGCAAGAAAACGGAGCCGGCAGCGCGGGACCTGCGCCGTCCCTAGATGAAGAAGGTGGCCAAGCGGCGGGCTATTGCGATAGCCGGGTGAGCTCCCGCTTCCTCGCTTCTCATCCTCATTTTTCCGTCGCGGTCCCGATTGACTTGGTCGTGGGATGCTTTCTTCGCAGGTCGCCTCTTTCTGTCGATCCGGCTACCCGGCCTCCTCCTGCCGTTGCTTCCAAGGAGATCGTGACCCCGACTCCCGAGCCTTCCTGCCGCAAGAGGACGTGCGGGGAAGAAATGGGTCGCGCTGAGGACGTTCGTCGCTCCCCGCGGTTGAAGCTTGTGGCGGGCGACACTGGGGCAGAGGATTCTGCACGTCCGGAGGTGCCCGTGGACGCTGTTCCCCACCTAGTCGCCTCGCCTGAGGCTGGCCCCACGCCCGCCGAGGAAGCTGCTCCAGCTGGGGCTGATCTGTCCCCGCCTCCTGCTGCCGACGACGCCGCGGCGGGGAATGCCGCCGCCATCTGCATCTCCCCCGACTCACCCAGCCGGGGAAGCACGCGCGAGGCTGCGGCGGGGGAAACGGAAGGGGCCTCGGTACCGGCTGCCGAGGCTCTTTCCAATCTTGAGCTTGTACCGAGCGTGCAAGCTATGGTACCTGCGGCCGGGTCGAGGGTTGGCGCGATTGCTGATCCCCCGCTCCTTGAGCCGGCCTTCGGCTCTGGCGGGGCTTCGCCAGGGCTCCTCGCCACTCGGGTGGCAAGGAGCGAACGTGGTGACGGCTCGCCAGCCCCTGAGGTGGTGACCAAAGGCACCTTTAGTGGGAAAGCTCTTGTCGCTGCGGCTGAGTCCCACATTGGCAGTCTGAGCTCCGCCAGTCGCCTTCAGCAGGAGTGGGCGGATATCGCCTCGAGCGCTGATGTCGGAGAGAAGCTCAAGGTGCAGGGCAGCAAGCCGACTCTGGCGGAGTTGGATAAGCAGTTTACTGCTGCCAAGGGGTCGCTTCAGAACGCCGGCCTCCAACTCCTTGACGCTATACAGGCGACCAACGTGAGCGCTGCGCCTTTAGCCCTGACTCCTGCTATACATCCTAGCCCCCGAGTTTCGAGGTAGCTGTAGAGACAGCTAGCTTGAAAATGGATTTTGCTAAGAGTCGCCGTCTTTCCGTTCTTCGCAGGAACTGAACGCGCTTCGTGCCAGTGTCTTTCAGAAGCTGCTGGCAAAGTATCGTGCCGGCAAGGTCCAGTACCAGGACTTGAAGAAAGAACTGGAGAAACTATCAGGTAAGCTCGGGACCCCTTATTTCGAAAACCCTGCTGCTGTCCTTCCTGCTCTTACTCCTCCACTTTCAGATTCTGCCTCGCTCATAGCCTCGCTTGAGTCCCAGTTGGCCGACTCAGTGTCGGCCGCCGCTGTTGAGTCACTCAAGCGAGAGCACGCCGAGGAGCTTCAGGGTCTGTAAACCCGGGCCGTCCGGGTTCAGGGGCTGGAAGCTGATCTGGCGAAAGCTTGGGAGGCGGAGTCGTCGCTGCAGCTGGAGTTTGATCGTCGGCTGGCCGAAGAGAAGAAAATCCTCTCCGCGGAGTTTGACAGCGAGGTGAAAGAGCTTCACGCAACTTTGGGGAGCGAGGTCGAGAACCGCGACGCCCAGATCGCCGAGCTGCAGACTCTTCGGGGGCTCGACAGCGAGCGTTTTGACAAGGAGATCGGCGTTTGGCGCGCCCGCGACCGTAAGGTTCAATCCGGCCTGCTGGGACTGGAGGAAGCTCTTCGTGGTATACTTCCTGTCCTCTTTCTCGGCTTTTGCCCTTTCCTGCCGTCCTCTCACCCTCTGACTGCCCTTGCAGGAGCCTTCCCTAACTCCGACGAGTCTGCCGTGGCGGCGCTGAAGGAATTTAGGGCGGAACAGGGGATCGTCCCTCGCAGTGACCCTAAGGCCGAGCTTTCCTCAAGGGAGTTGGTTGCGTTGGCCAAAGGCCGGCTCCACCCGGCTGCCAAGCTGGGCAAGGATCTGCGCGAAGCCCTCGTTTCCGTCTTTGAAGCCTTGTGGCCGGGGAGGGCGGCGCCTGGCGGGATCCGGGCGCTCCTCCAGTGGGTCCTTCTCGCGTCCAACCGGCTTGAGATCTGGAAGGAGTCCGCGGCTCGGGCCGGTGCTCAGCAGGCTCTGGAGTTCGTGCTCTCCTGGTATCCAGGTGTCAACCTGGACCAGCTGGAGAACCTTCGTGAAGGCAGACTGGCAGGCCTCGACAAAACTAAGCTTCGCCAGCGTGCCTGCGCCATTGCTGAGTGTGCCGAGACCGAGGCGCTTTTCGATGCTGGGGATAGTGACGAATCCTTGGATGGCGTGGACTTCGAGGAGCCCGATTCGGCAGAAAGACCTCAGAAGGCCCCCGAGGATCCCGTTGGTCACTCCATTCCGCCGTCCCCCAACGGCGATGACTTTGTCCTGGCGTCTCGAGCTGGCGACATTTCTTCACTGGAGCCGGCTGGCTCGCCAAGCGCCCCCTGAGCACGTCAGGGTCTTCTTATTTGTTTTTACGTACACTGAACTCGTGTCACGCCTAGCAACATTTCGTTCATATGTACCAGTGACGCTTCACCCTAAATTTCTTACGCATTGATCTCCAGTTGTTTGTGAACCGAACTTGACCTGACCCCTTTCAGCTTTTTCCTTTATCCCCCCATCCTTCGGCCCTTCTACCCCCAGCCGGCAGCCTGGTGCCGGCTGGTCTCCCTTGGACCGACAGCCGAATGCCGGTCTAGGGTGGGAGCGCGCCGCGGGATGGGGAGTAGTACTTCGGCGTATAGGGGATCTGGCTTGGTCTAGCTTACGCATAACTTTTAACCAATGCGCATGGGTTAGGGGTGAGCGTTCGTTCTGTCCTCTTAGCGATTTTCCAGTGTGAATGACCTGCCGGCTCCGCCGCCCTCGACTTGGACTGGAGGTTAGGCTCGGGGTCTGGTTCGCACACGGTACTCGTTCGTCTGACAAGGGATTCGATTCGTCGGGTCGCGAGTGTTTCCTCTAAGCGGTTTTCCTGGGTGGGTGACCAGCCGGCTCCACCCCACACGGCGCAGGGCGGAGGTTAGGCTCGGGGTCCGGTCCGCACACAGTACTCATCCGGCTGACAAGAGGATCGTTTCGTTAGGTTGGGGCTGCCGGCTCCCGACTGGAGGCGACTTCCAGCCCCCGTGAATAACGCTTAGAAAGGTAAAAGGTACTTCAGAGCACTTTTTCCTGGGATCAGCCGTATGCCGCCCAACTTTCTTTTATTCAACGACACTTGTTCGAGATACAAGATTTTTTGCCTTGGCTTAGCCGAAGGTCTTAAACGGTTTTGGACTTATCTCAGGCGAAGCTGCGAAGCGCTTCCCCCTACCTCGAGGAGGAGCCAGCCCCCGAGACAAGAGCTTCGGTCTTCTTGCCCGCTTCGGGCTGGACTTCCTTGGACAGGCTTGCCGGCTTGAGGAGCGGAGCCGACAGTCCCGCCGCCAGGCTGCCCGGCTGGACCGCCGCCACCCTTTGCAGCAGTTGTCGCTTCTCTTCAGCAATGACCAAGGCCTCTGCCAATTTGGAGCTGGCTCTTGCGCACTCTATTGACTTCTTGTAGCATCCGGTGATGGTGATCACCCCACGAGGGCCTGGGAGCTTCATCTTCAAGTAAGCGTAGTGTGGGACTGCCATGAACTTGGCCAAGGCTGGTCGACCAAGCAGCGCGTGGTAAGGGCTGTTGAGGTCTACCACCTCGAACCAGATCGGCTCACGACGATGATTGTCCTTCTCGCCAAACAGCACCTCCAACTCAATCCTTCCCATCGGCGTACACGAGTGCCCAGGCACGATCCCATGGAAGGTGAGCTTGGTTGGCTTCAGTTGGATCTCTAGGATTCCGAGCTTCTCCATCGAAGTGCGATAGAGAAGGTTGATGCTGCTGCCTCCATCAATGAGTACGCGCGAGAATCGGCAGGTACGCGTCTCAGAGAACACGATTGGGTTCAAGACTAGCGCGTAGCCCTTGGGCCTCGGCATGAGCGGCGGGTGGTCTTCACGCCCCCAGGTGATCGACGCGTCGGACCAATGCATGTACTGAGGCCCAACTTGCATGATTGCATTCACCTCGACACCAAACCACGGTTCATCCTTTGGCTCCTCTACCTGGGAAGTGAATACATGGTATTGCTCCACATTCGCTTCCTCGGGGTAGTCCCCTGCTGCTTTGGCCGGCTGCCGATTCTTGTTTCCATGCGCTTCAGCCGGCGGGCCCGGCGGTGGCCCGGGCAGTTGGTGATTTCCCTGCTCCAGATCCCTGGTGAAGCTGGATTGGCGAGTGGTGTGTGCTGCCGGCTTGCCTGAAACGCTATGGAATTTGCAGGGTTGGTCTAGCATCACCTCGATGGTGTACTTGTCCTTGCCGAATTTATCCCCTTTGCGCTTCTGGCTTCCACCCGTAGCCCCCGGGCTTCCTTGAACAGCGGCCACTTGCTGGGAGCCATACTTGTTGTCACGGCGCTCGTCTTTCCTCTTGCCATGTCGATCACGGTTGTTATGTCCTCCTGAGCCGGCTGCCGGCTGAGGTTGGTTTCCGGCTAGCGCTGGCTCAACACATTGCACTCTTGCTGCAGAATCGGCGGAAGCGTACTTGTCTGCTATTGCCATGAAGTCCGCCATCGACTTTGGCTCGGCTCTGTGGAGCTTGTGCTTCAGCAGAGTCCCTTCTCTGCATCCGTCCGTGAAGTAGCCAATTGCTTGCTCCTCGCCCACTCCTTCGCACGAGTTGCGCAGCTCGGACCATCTCGTGAGGTAGTCACGGTCTGGCTCGTCGGGGCCTTGCTTGCAGAGGGCCAGCTGTCGTGGGCGAGGCGGTCGCTTGTAAGTTCCCGTGAAGTTCTTGATGAATGCCTCTTGGAAGTCATGCCAGGAGTTGATCTGTAGAGCCGGCAGGCTGTTGAGCCACATCCGAGTAGATCCCGTCAGCATGAGTGGCGCGTAGCGCACTGCTGTCCTCTTGTTGCCGCCCGCAATGTTGACGGCGGTGACGTAGTCTGACAGCCAGTCCTCCGGCTTCACTGCCCCAGTGTATTTGGGCATGTCTCGCGGGAGCGCGAACTTGGCTGGGAAAGGTTCGTTGCGGATGCGAGGGCCGAAACAGACCGGTCCTGCTGAGGACTCCTCCTCGTCGAACTTGGAATCTGCCAGCAGGTTGAGCCGATGGCGCGCGTCGTCCTTCGGCGGATCAACGCGTTCTCCGATCCTCTGGCTCACATGCGAGCGAGCCGGATGATGTCCCTGAGTGCCCTGGCCAGCTCCCTGAGCCGGCTGGGCTGGTGCCACAGACTTGCCGCGCGCCGGGTCCACCACGTCCACCCGAGGAGGGTGACGCGGCTTGCTGGTGACCGCGGCGGGATCTCGAGGTTGCCGGCTGTGGTGGCCGGAGTGTTGGGTGCGGTGGTTTCCACCGCCTTTGCCTGGAGCTCGATTGCTCCGGCTGTGCTCCGCCGGGCCGTGGTTTGGCGACGAGGCTTCTCCATGCGACTTGTTCTGGCCGGCCACGACGATACGGTTCTCGCCTCGAGTGCCGCTTGCCTCTCCGCGTGGTTCCATCGCCTGCTGCTGCAGATCGGCGGCGTCCAGGAGTTCCTGGATCCGGGCTTGCTTCTCCCGCAAGTCCTCGCCTTGTAGTCCATCCAGCTCGGAGGTGATGTAGCGCGCGGCGCGGAGGTTCTTCGTAGGCGTGCTGTAGGTGGGCTTGTTGATGATCGGAGGCAGTTTTGCCGAGGGCGCCGCCTAGTTCAGCTCCGCGCCCAGCTCGCGGCCTCGCTGACGAACTTGTCCCGCCCGGCTTGGGGCATCTCCGGCTGGGGTGAAGCCGTGGGCGACGTTGTACTCGTTGATCGTGGAGAGGACACGCCGGCGGGTGTCGTCGACGTCGACCGCTTCCTTGAGGAGGTTGAGGCGCGTCCGCTCCAGATCCTCGGAGGCCTTGACCGGATCCGCAGAAATGTCGAGCGGAGCGCGCAGGTCCGTGATGGCTGCGTCCAGCACGTCCCGCTCTGGATGTGGAAGATCTTGTTCCGGTGGAGGTGGGCGTTCGAGCGGCGGGCGCGCGGAGCGCAGTAGGCCGCCGCCACCGTCCTCCTCCAGGGCTCGCACCTCGACCGTGTTGCAAAAGTCGCTGCTTTCGCCGTCGTCGGAGTCTGTGTCACAGAGTGGGTCAAACACATCGGTTACCTCTTCCGGGAAGGGCTTGGCGACGTAGAAGCGGTGGCTGCCGACGTCGAGGAAGGAGCCGCCGTTGCCGAGGCCGTTCTTGAAGTGGGCCAAGTTGTCGTCGACGCAGTCGAAGGTGCCGAACCTCCAGACGAGGCCGGAGGCGACCTTCTCGGCGGAGGGTCCTGGCCAGAACTTGACTCCGCTCGCCACCGCGCTTTGCCCCACGGTGGGCGCCAACTGTCGTGGGAATTTGGAGACAGTAGCCATGGGGAGGCTTATCGGAGGGGCTCGACGTTGGTGACGATGGGTCCAGCTCGGGATTGTGCCAACAGAGACACCTCGGTTTACCCAGGTTCAGGGCCCTCCCGGTTGGAGGTAAACCCCTACTTCCTGCCTGCTTCGTATTGATTGGATAGTAGCGATTACAGTGCTCCTCGAGCTGTTCGGCTAGAGGAGGAAGAAGAAGATCCGATCCCCTATGCTAAGGGTCCAGGCCCACTTATATTGACGGGGGCCTGGTTACAGGTTTCGGTAACGCTTCGGCCGGCTGCCGGCTCCTTAGCGGCGGCGTCCTTGGCCTCATCTCCTCTGGCTGCGCTCTAGCAAAGGCACTTTATAAAGTGCCTTTTCCCCCGGCAGGCATCTGGAGAGCATATCCCCTCTCCTTCGCCTTGGATCCCGCCGTGGGGAGGAGTCTTCGTCTCCTCATTGGTCGGTCGTTGTCATGGCGTTCGTCACGCCTGTCCTGCGCCTCTGTCGCTCTTGTCGGGGCCATCCGGCTTTTGGCCAGACAACCGTTGAGGGGTTTCGTCTCCTTCGCACGGCTCCAGCCCTCCTCGGTGGAGTCGTCAGCCGGCCGCTGGCGCAGCCAGCCCTTCCGGCTGGAGCCGGTCTTCTTGCGCCGAGGCCGTGGGATTCCCCGGGGCGCCAGCCGGCATACTGCCTGGCCCGTAGTACGCCCCCTAAGTCATCCCCACGACAGCCATTGATCTCATAGTTAAACACTGGAGCATCGCTGACAAAGGTATAGCTAATAGAGCCCATTATATGTGTAACCCTGAGGCCCGTTAAGCCAGTCCCAGGCATAGTCATAATCGAAATATGAGTCGGTATCGTATAGGGATGCTGTAATTTGTATTGAACCCAACCGGTTCCTTGACCTGGCCACCTATATATAGGGGCCAGGAGAGGCCGGCCAGGGATAGATAGAGATTGAGATTGAGCCAAGTTTAGTGCCACGCTTATTCTCGATACACGCCTTGTTTGACTGATCTTTACCTTCGAGTTCATCTGACGCCCTCTTCCCCCGATCCTAAGTCCTTCATCTAGGACATTTGTCGAGCTAACCCTCATCAATTGGCGCCGACCGTGGGGAATCTAGGCATTGGAATCATGAATTCTTTGGCTTTTTCGCTTCTAGCCAACAATAATTCAGAAGTCGATGGAAACCAGATATCCTTCGGGACCATAGACTTTCAACTTTATCCCCCAACCCTTACGCCAATCTTCGCAAGCCTGGATCAGGAGATGGATTTGACGATCGGAAGCCTGAACTTTCGCGTCGGATCTTTGGGGTTCGATTCACCTTTTAGATTCGACGAAATTGGATCCATCGGCAAGCAAAACTGTGACAATCGTAATGTCAGAATCATTGGTAGGCTCTTCCAGTGAGGTAAACTCGCCGGTCAACTTCGCAACAACAGAAAAAAATAGGAGAAAAAATTGAAGAACTCAACGAAACCATGGACAATCTCGCCTTAGGAGATCACTCAGAAGACTTCATGATCTGCTGCGATGATATCTCAGACAAGTCCATAGATACATGGAAAATAGGATTGGAGCTTCATGAGGATAATCAAACTACCCTCTCAAGCTGCAGCAGCAAGTTCGGTAACTAGTATCAAGTACTCGCAATCGTAGGGGACAACTCAGAGGAATTCGACGACAACAACAACCCAGTACTCAGCCCAACAAATATAAACAGAGAAGCAAATCATCTGGCAGAAGGCGACACCGCAGAATCTCTGGCAAACAGAGTCAAAGTTCGATTATCAGCAGAAGAGTGGAACACAATCAAAGCAGCCGTCGAGCATGGCACAGCTATACCAACAGATGCAAGTCAAAATTTACTCCTAGGGTATCACTACGCCCTGCGAAAGCAATCAAGACAACTGGAGAAAGAAAAAAGTGAAATACGGAGAAGGAGGGACTCAGCAATCGAAGCAAGCGCAGCTCTTTGCGCAGAGCGCAGCAACACGTCATATACGAACAACAAAAGGAACCGCATGCACGGATCAAGAGTTGAAAACCTCGAGCACTCAGATAGGCGAAACATCTCTAGAAATCTCGACTCTTCCTTCCTATCGGTGGATGAGCAAGGCAATATTATACCAAAGACACCTGAAGCAGCATGATGGTGCGGTGTTGATGTAGATGACCAACCAGTTGGGAACACCAAGTGACGAGGGTTAACTTGACAAATGCCCTAGATGAAGGACTTAGGATCGGGGAGATAGGGTATCGGATGAACTCGAAGGTAAAATCAGTCAAACAAGGTGTGTATCAAAAGTAAACGTGGGTGTAAACCTAGCTTGCTTTCAATCTGTCCCTCACCGTCCTCTCCTGGCCCCTATATATAGGTGGCCAGGTCTCAAGGATCGGGAGGGATCCGATACAGATTACAATATCGACATACGACATGAACTCGTATTTCGACTAGCGTTCCAATTGGGCCTAGCTTAACGGGCCTCAGGGGTTCCCAACTGACGGGCTCTATTATCTATACCCTTGTCAATAGCCCCCGAGATTCTACCAGAATTGCAGATTTGGGTTGAATCTAATATCTTCAAATCTTTGACTTGGCCAATACTTGACTTCTTCATATCTTCAAATCTTCGACTTGGTCTTTCGACTTATCTTTTACTATAATGTCTCGCAAGGGGTTTTGATGAACAAGCCTGACAACTCTGATGGATCAAGAGGCCAGTTAACTGCCGGAACAGATACTTGTCACCTACTTTAAATTCAACTAGCTGGTTGGCCCGCGCATTTGCGCAGCTAGATTTACTAAGTGTCATCATATTTGACACCATTAATTGTCATTATGCAACCAAATATAATTATATTTAGTTTATCACTACACATTTAAGCACTCATATTAAATTTAATATGTAAAATAATTAATGTGGAAGTGTACATATTAGGAAACATAATTAAAAAAATTACAAAAATTACCGATCAAGTCTATTAGGCCGTTGCTAATAACTGTTTTGTGTGACCATAGAAAACTGATGAACTGATCCCTGTCAACCAACATAAAATCATAAACTTACATCCTAAGTGTTTATTATTTGTATCTACCACTTTTGATCCTTGATACCTATGTTCTCCCAATGATTTTGGAAGGAATTTTATATCCCTTGTAAAAATTTAAACACTAATGCCCCATAATTCAGAATTAAATTCTCGTTTATTAAGTTTGTAATTTTTTAATTACTTCTATACGAAGCCTCTATATGCTCTGGCACATGCATGGTCGTATTCATCTAATTTCTTATATTGCTAGGTTGCCATTCGAGAAAAACTTACTATCGATATATATTCATCGGAAATTGCCACAGTCGCGCGCCACCACTGCACAGTAGAAATTTTTATCTATACAAAGTATTTTGTATTATTTTAATTCTTTTTTAATCTACTCCGTGAAGTGAACAATATTATTTTATTTGTTTTGGTTGTGGGGACAATGTACAGTGACGTAATTTAGTCCATTGGTATCTTTTTGCGCACTTATAATTGAGCTTATAGCAAGAATGTATGTATTATGTGATATTGATAAAGTGCTAGTTGTTTTCCCTCACATCCGCATTACATTGTTTGCCCTTGCTTCGCTCTGTATTAGAGTAAACAGATATGAAATATTGGAATTTGGGAACAGATTATAAACACATACCAATTTGATCTGCAGTTGATCTCTTCTTTTCTTTGTATCAAAGCACTTCGTTCTCTCTCATGCATTAGTGGACGACAATGCAAGTTTTTCTTTGACAGATTTCTCTTCGTCCTCGAGAACTCCTGTGCCTTCCTGGATACCTTATTGATTGGCACGGAGACCGTGCATGTACCAAGTCAGCAAATTGCTCTTCTTCTAATCACGTTTGGCCATCTTTCTTGCTGTAATTTCCATCGTAATAGACCGCCATGTATGAGATAATTAGTACTCCAAGTAATCTGAGAGCTACGACTCTACATACGATGCTTCTGTGCATGCCGCGTGTTCAGCTTGTCGTCATCTTCCTGAAGCTGGTTAAAGTCTACGACTTCGTTGTACTTCTTGTCGCACTTTTTCCAAGTCTTTATCCCAGCTAAAGCGCAGGAGCAAATCCACTTGAGTTGACAGTCAATCTGTATAGGCAGCCTGAGCGCCGCTAGCCACATGCTCTTGGGTGACAGCTTCCTGGTCCGGGCGTCCGCAGGGAGGCAGGCCACACAATGCCGACGTGAGAAGCTTGAGTTGGTCATGACCTCTGACCGCCGATGCCTTGGAATCTTCCACTTGGGCGATCGACCTGATCGGTTGGGCGTCCGTATGGCGGCGCGCGAGACGGTGCCGCTGTTTATGTCAATCTGAACTGTTGTGTGTTGTTGTCCAATCCGTGCTTAATCTTATAGCAGGCTAGCTCTTGCGAGGCGATCGATTGCAAATTTAGACTTCATGTCAAATACGATTGGGATTGGGCAGCGTATAGGAGGCTAACTCTTGCTACGTGAGATCCACATCGATGAATCTAGATCATTGATATGTTGTAAAGCCAAATTGTTAAATCCTGACCATTGGTTGTTAGTTGTTTTAATAATATAATAGATCCTCTTGGATTTGAATTCAGGAAACCGGTCAAACCTATTCTTTTGCCGCATTTAGGACTTACAAAGAATAGATCCCAGTGGTTCTCAGGGTACACAGTGCGTCCACCAGGATTTTCTTCGCATCGTAGACACGGATAAGTACCAGCAGAGTGCATCCATGTGCGTATACCGGGCCACACAGGATGGATCCCGGGGTCTTACCTTTGTGATATGTTTCATCCACGGCATTCAAGTTTTGTCGCGATGACGCAACTCAAGAATCGTATGTCGCAGCCTTGTTTGACTGATTCTATATGCCAAATATTCGGGTTATTCAACCTTGATTGATAAAAACTCCCTCCCGACGGTAGTAATGATACTTCCCAAATCTTCTTTCATCTTTTCTGCTCCATTATTCATAAAAAACATCATTGTGTGCACGCCAGCACTCCCGATGGGAGTAGCCCTTGAGGCTATAGTCGAAAAATTCTTATTTCGAGTACATGCTCAAAGACATTGTGCCTACTTTCATTTTAGCAAATCGTAGATATCGTCGGGCGCGCCCTCGGTGCTCCCGACGGTAGTAGCCCCCGAGGCTATAGTCGAATATTTTCGGGTATAGACTCAAAGAATGAGTTTTCCTTCGCTGATCTCTCTGTACCTTTTACATCAATTTTTCGTTGACTTCCTTAGTCATCATCAGTACTCAGATATGTCACATCAGACATTTTTCTGAATGTTCTCCCTACTAGTGTCCACCACTGTCAGAGTCTTTATTTCCCGTTAGTCGAAATCTCATGACGTCATTAATACAATTACTCTATTCGTAATTTTAACTTGACGCTGACCATTATCCATGGGCAGCACGGTAATTTCGCAATATCCCTGCCCATTAGTGGGCTGCCATTTCCGCTCCTTGCGCCACGTCTCAGCCCACGTTCCTTCCTCAGGAAGCTATATAAGGGGGAGAGTGGGGAATTTACTGTTTACCAGTTGCTTGCTTCTGCCGCCACCCCCATTGCTGCAAACCTTGCACACCTCTGAGCTCCTGTACAGCCCCTGTGCGCAACCGGTAGATGCGCGTGAAGACTCTTGCGCAGAAGAACAAGATGGGCAAGAGCAACACTGCAAACTCAGCGACCAGCTGGGTTCCTTCTGATTTCAAGCAGAAGGATCTGGAGAAGGCCCAGGCTGATGGTCTCGTCTCCGCCGATGATCAGGTCATATTTCCTAGTACCGAGCGCATCCCCAAGCCCCCGAGCGGCTTCCGGGTGATGTTTCTTGCCTTTCTCTTGCGCGGTCTCTCTCTCCCTGCCCACGAGTTCCTTTGTGGGCTTCTCTTTGTGTACGGTGTGCAGCTTCACCAGCTCACACCAAACTCTATTCTTCACATTGCTTGTTTTATTACCCTTTGCGAGTCGTTTCTGGGGATCGAACCCCATTTTCTTCTCTGGAAATTCCTCTTTCAGCTCTACCCCAGTGTCGCTTTATCAAAGAAGCCTAAATTGGATGGGGCTGTTGTTTCTATTCGTGCTGAATCTCAGTATTTGGAGTTTTCCATGGCTGCCTCACTACAAGGTTGGAGGAAGAAATGGTTTTACATCAAAGACCGAAAAGTCTCTTCCTCTGACCAGTACGACATTGCCCCTTTTCATGCTTCTAAAGAAGTGAAGAAATTGGCCTCGTGGGATTTGCCTCCCAGGGAAGCTAAGATGGAGCAAATCACACCACTTCTAGCCCGCATCCAAGCGCTAAAGAGTGGTAGAGGAGGTGCACTTTTGGGTACTCAACTGATGGCGTTTTTTCTGCAACGTCGAGTTCAACCTCTGCAGCATCGTCTTTCCAAACTATGGACATTTTCTGGCTTGGGAGATTCCTCTCGAGTTTCTGAAGATCTTACGGAGAAGAAGAATCTCGACAAGCGAGTGAGAGCTCTTACTACTCTCACTAAAGATCATGAAATTGCAGATTTGGCTGATAGATACGTCGACTCCGAGCATCCTTTGCCGACGGTATGTTTGCTATCTTTATTTGCCTTCTTTTATCTTATCATTGTTTTTCTTATAACTTTCGACTTGTTTTCCTTTCAGGATCACCAATCCCTTGTTTCTTGCCCTCCTCTTCCAGAGGGAGGGGCCATTCAAGATGTGCCTGTCTCCACTGCCTCCGAAGCCCCCGAGGCTGAGGACAGCCAAGATGGAGATGAAGCCGAAGATTTGCTAGAAGGGACTAGTTCGACTATGTCGCCTCCTCTTGCACTTTCCGAAGACCTTCGTCTTGATAAGAAGAGGAAACATGTGACGGAGCTCCTTTCTTTGAGTACTTCTGCGCACAAGAATGTGATCGGGGAGACCTCTATGCTAGAGGAAGAAATAGAGCTCTTTGACACCCTGGACTCGTGAGTTGTTTGCTGATTTTTTTCATATGCTCTTCTTTCTGTCGACTTGTACATAGTACTTTACCTTTTGCTTCCTTTTCAGTGACGACAAGGACCCGAAGAAATTTGCTGCTCCTACCCTTGTTACCGATGCTCCTGTTGTCGATGAACCACCTTCACAAGAGGCAGCTGTGGTGCCTAAATCACTAGAGGCTACTGCCAAGAAAGCTGGTTCTCGTGCTTCCAAACGCCTGAAAAAAGTGTCCGCTGCGAGCACTTCTTTCGACGCTCCTCGGCCAGTTATTCCCACTGACGATGTAAGTACTATATATTTTGTTGTCTACTAGCTTTGAGCTACTCTTCTCATGCCCTGCTTTGGATAGACTTTGCTGAAAAAGTTCATCTCCTTGGGTAATGAATGTGTTGAATTTTTGAAAATGGCGAGGTCTTCTCATGGTAAGCTTTTTGCTATCCTACGTTTTTTTATTTGCCTACCTTTGTGCCTATATGACTCTTTTATTGAGTTTTCTTTCCTCTTCTTATGCTGCAGATGATTTGGCGGCAACTAATGCTCGCATTTCGTCTTTGGAAGCTAAACTCGAAGCTTCCAAAAAGGCTTTTGATGCCGCTACTGCCGCGAAAACTACTGCCAAAAAGTCCAATAAGTCGGCATTGGCTAGGGCGAAGAAAGCAGAGAAAGCCCTTGCTGATGCTAATAAGGAGCTTATCCAGCGGGATCAGACTGTAACTGAACGCCTAAATAAAATGTCGGCTCTTGCTAGAGGTAAATACCACGCTTTGCCCTTCTTTTGGTGAGTTGAGAAAATTCTTATACTTGCTGATTTGTGCTTTTTCTTCTGTCTTTGCCTCCTTGGTTGTTTGTAGAATATACTGGGGTGTCTTCGGAATCTTTGCAGCCAGACGATGAGCCTTTGATGGTCGCAGTGAACTTGCTAGAGTCAAATTAGATATCTATCCAAGAGATCTTCGAGCTGGTTAACCGCGTGCTAACGCGGATCTTCATTGGGTTGTGGCCTAAGCAGAGAGCGGATGTGCCAGCTGATGATCTGAAAAGGCTTGCCAAAGTTTTTGACACCCCCGAAGATTTGATCCTACTGATGAAGAGCCGCTCCGTGAAGCGAGGCGCGGAGGGGGCCATTGCACTTGCCTATGTGCATGGCGAGGAGGTCGACTGGGAGAAGGTGAGCTCTTCCCGCGGTCGACCTCTTTTGAAGCTACGGAGTTTCTTCGAGAAGGTGAAGAAATACACGCTAGGCATCATGTCTATTGTTTCTCCTTCAGCGGCTTCGACAACCTCTTCTACGCCTGTTTCTTCGACTCCGACGACAAGTGTGTCGATGCCTCCCCCCAACACTGGGGCTACGTCTTCCACGCCTACTGCCGCTGCAGACCCTGAGGCTAAGGTTTCATAGACTTAGTCTTCCTTTGTAATCTTTGTTTATTCTGATGTAGTGAACTTTAGTCACATTTTGCCCGAGAACTAGTCAGAGGACTTGTGCTCTTTGTAAATATTCTTCCTTTGTGAAATGTCGTACTTAATTTAGTTTCTGAGATGCTATCTTTCCCTTTCTTTTGGGTTCCAGCCTATGCATGCTGGTGGGTCGTCGGGTCGCGATCGGGCTTCATCTACTGCCAATATTTTCGACTTCGGAGCTTCTTTGCCTCCGCATCCTTCTTGTTGATGTGCTGAGTATTTTTTGAGAATTTTGGACCTTGAAAGCCATTTATCTTTGATGAAGTGCCAAGCATAGATGGCTATGGACAAAGCCAGCAAATCTTGCAGCTTTATGAAACAGATATCCATACTCGAGGATAAGGTGCCGGGTCTGACGGCCAGAATTCTGCATCTTAAAGAATGCGACTCCTTCCTTGTTGGTATTGTTGAATCTGTCTATGAGATGTTGCGATGTAAGGTTCCTTGCAATCCTCCTCTTTTTTCCCTTTTACTCCATTATTGGTGGCTAATGACTTCTCATTATCACAGGCACTTGCTTGGACTTCATTGGTGAGACACGTTGGGTTTCTGAATGAATTGTGGCTCTCGAGAAATCATTAGAGGGAGTCAAAAGTTTGTGGTCTGATCCCCGATGTCGTCGTTCTATTGTGCTTCTTCAAGATCATGCTCAGCACATTGGAGAAGCTGTTGATGGTTGTTGAAGATCTTTGACTACCATGTATTCCGTCATGCTCCCTCGCAATCCTCTTCCTAGAAGCTTTCCACAACTACTTGACGTTTTTAGGTCTAGTCAGCGAATTCATCGACTGATAGAGCTCAACTTAGTGGCTGGCGCCAATTTTGCTCTTGGTTGGACACATAAGTGGCATCCAAGGCTTAATTATAGTTCCATGTCACTAAGTATGCCTCCAGGGGGAGCTAGGTTGCGAGTCCATATGGATGCTACCCTTCAACCAGCAAGGAGGCTCATAGCTAGGCTACTTTGAGAGGATGCCGCGTTTTTCCGCGAGCATCATTACTTAGATCCTTTGGGCGTAGATGATTCTGATCAGCCACTGCTGTGAAGTTTGTATGCTTTTGTGCGTACAACGCAAGAGTTTTTGTTTTTGGATCCTTTTATCAGAAGCTTTGTTTTGTTCTCAAGGCGTTTTACTTGTTCCGCATTTGGTGTGTTTACCGCAATTTTATTTAAAGACATGTAAACTCAAATAGGAGGAACTTTGTCTTTATTTATACTTATAATGTAAGATACATGGGGTATCCCAAGAGATCTGGCCAGTGACCTGTGTTCTGGATCTAGAGGGCATTGCCCTGGATTAGCTCGTGGCTTTTACAACCTTATTTTTCTACTCTACTTTTGTTCTTCTTGTCGCCTATGTCGCCCGAGTCTTCTCTTCTTCTCCTGTAGGTTTCTCTTGTTCTGACAGCTGTACCCATGGTTTCTTCACTTCTGGCTCTGCTGGGTGTTCTTCGAGTTGCTGTGTGGCTCCTGTAGTCGCACTTTTTGCTTTGTAGTTGGGTTCTCCGTAGCTTGCCATCATGCCGAAGTTTTGGGCCATCTTGTGAAATTCCTTGTCGCAAAGATCTGATAGCTCGAAGCTTCCTTTGGCTATGATAATTCCATTGGGTCCTGGCATTTTTAGTACCAGGTATGTGTAGTGAGGTACTGCCATGAATCGCGAAAACGCGGGTCGCCCGAGGATCGCATGATATTGTGATGGCCAGTCCATGACTTCGAAGTCGAGTTTATCTCTTCTGTAGTTTTGCCGGTTTCCGAAGCATACATTGAGTGCTATTCGACAAAGTGGATAATTAGCGCTTCCTGGGACTATTCCGTGAAAGGAACAATCAGTTGGTTTCAGAAACTCCAACGAGATGTGCATTGCTCGTAGGGTTTTTGCATATATAAGATTTATGCCACTTCCCGCGTCCATGAACACTCTGTCGACATCGTCTGCCCCAATTTGGGTTTTGAGTACCAAAGGCGTGTTTCCTGGCCGAGGTACTGTTATTGGGTGATCATCTCTGTTGAATTCTATGGGTTGCTCTGACCAGTGTAGATATTCCGTTGTTGCTAGAGGCGAGGTTACTGCTAAGTTAATTTGGCGATTTATGCTTTTTTCCTCTTTGTTCGACTTTGACACAGGCTGTATCATTGCTGTGATGTGCCCTTTGGATGGAACATATCCTCCGTCGTCATCGCGTCCCTGGTTCAGCTGATCTTGACCCTGAGGAACTCCATTGTTTCCTTGTTGATTTGCAGGTGCGTTACTTGTGTTTCCGTCGTATCCCTGCCGTTTTGCTTCGGCTTGTTTGTTTAGTGCTGCTTCCTGTAGTTTCAAGAACGTAGTGCAATCTTTCATTGTGTGTCTAGATACTCGTTTCCCATCAACAAACGCGGAGTGTATATGACATGGTCCGTTTAGCATATCTTCTGGCGATGGGTTGTACTCTCTGGATCCTTTGTCTGAAACTTTTTGTAGTCTTCTTTTCCGTAGCTATGATATCCCGAGCTTTTACGGTCGTTCCCTTGGTAGCTATTATCCTTGTACCCTGTGGCTACTTGGCTGTGAGAGCCATAGTTATCGTAATTGCGGGATCTCCTCCTTTGGCCTCCATATCTGTTTCCTCTATCATCCTCTGTGACAAGGGTATAGATAATAGAGCCTGTTAGTTAACTACCCCTGAGTCCCATTAAGCTAGGCCCAATTGTAATACTAGTCAAAATACGAGTTCATGTCATATGTCCATATTGTAATCTGTGTCGGATCCCTCCCGATCCCTGAGACCTGGCCACCTATATATAGGGGCCAGGAGGGGATGGTAAGGGACAGATTGAAAGCAAGCCAGGTTTACACCCACGTTTACTTTCGATAGCCACCATGTTTGACTGATTCTACCTTCGAGTTCATCTGATGCCCTGTTTCCCCGATCCTAAGTCCTTCATCTAGGAAATTTGTCGAGTTAACCCTCATCAATTGGCGCCGACCATGGGGACTCTGGGCATTGAAATCATGAATTCGACGGCTTTTTCGCTTTTAGCCAATAGCAGTCCAGAAGTTGATGAAAACAAAAAGATGGAGTTGACATTCGGAAGTCTGAGCTTCTATGTTGGACCTTCGGGTTCAACTTCTCTTTCGGATCCGGCGAAATCAGGTCCGTCGACAAGTAAAACCGAAATAATTGCCAAATCCGGATCATCTGTAGGCTCTTCTAGCGAGGCAAACTCGCCAGTTAGCCTAGCAGCAACAGAAAATCTGCAAGAAAAATTCGAGGAACCCGACGAAACTGGGCGAAAGTTCATCGTGGAAGCAGCAATGGACAAACCATGCGACAAGTCAAGGGACATCGCCAGCAGAAGCAGCGGCATCTCTAGAAGCATAAACTAGGTATGCGTCATCATCACTGAAGAAGCAGAAGAAGAAAATAATCACGTAGGCAACGAGGAGGTCGACATGCAAGTCGACAAATTAAGGAGCAATGGCAAGAAAGAGAAGGAGAAAGTCCATGTTTCCGCCGGAGAGTGGAGAATGATCATGTTAGCTATCAACCATGGGACTGATGTACCCGCAGATTCAAGAAGAGAAGTTCTAATGGGATATCAATACGCACTACACCAACGCAGAAAGAAGTTAAGACAGGAAAGATATATGATTATGAGAAGCCCAGATTACAACATCACATCAAGTGGAGGATATTGGGTTGAATATAGCGATTCATCAGAGTCCAGCATGGAGAGGCACAGAGACCCGAAGCACAGTAGAAGGACAACATCACGGGCAGTAGAAGAAAGCTATATGAAAAGCCCAAGTGCAAACCAACTAGAGGAGGAAGAAGAATTCGTGCAAGAAACACCAGAAGCAACATTGGTAGCAACACAGGCATACCTACTAACCACGCAACCAAAGCCTGGAGACCTGCGGGAACACATGCATCAAGCCACGATACGAAGCCTTAGGTTGGTGGAGGACAAGCTAAGAGGAAATCTTCTAGAGAAAAATTCGACTCACCATAGGGAAAAGCAAAAAGAAGAGGTCAAGCGCAAATCTTCACGGAATGAAACTAGCGAGTCTTCAGAAGACGAGAAACGCCAAAAGAGGAAGGAGGATGCAAGGAATATAATAGCATAAGCAAGAGTAAAAAACTCATGTTATGCATGGAGGGAAGAAAACTACGAGGACAACGAAAAAGAGATGGGCGCGTTATGCTTTACCCACAGGGTTCGCAAAACGCGAGTACCCAAAGGATTCAAGTTGCCACATGATCAAGAAAAATATGATGGGTCACAAGAACCAACTCTATGGTTGTCAGACTACCTACAAGCAGTACAAATACTCAGGGGAACAATAGCAATGGCAATACAAAGTTTGCAGTTACACCTCACCGGTGCAGCGCGGTCCTGTTAAATACTTTACCCAACGATTCCATCGGAAGTTGGGGGGAACTAGAGAGTCAATTCGCAAGAAATTTCCGCTCAACATACAAACGACCAGCATCATTGGAAGAAGTTAAGTCGTGCGTGCAGAGAGACAAAACTGTGCACTCTTATATACAACGCTGGAGTGTCATTAAAAATTCTGCAGAGGATGTCTTCGATGAAAGAGCAATAGACGCCTTTTCAGCCGGACTTCGTCGTTCAGACCTCGTTGAAGAGATAGGGAGAATAAAGCCAAGAATAGTTTCAGAACTAATGGAAATAGCCAACAGATTCACTGATGGAGAAGATGCATATAACAACAAAAGGGGACATTCACCAAAAGTCGATAAAACAAGCAGGCAAAGGCGACGAGACCGCAACAGCGACAACCACGGAAAGCGAAATCAGATAGCCACGGGATACGATGGAAGGAACGAGGTAGGCTACGAAAGCAAAGAATTTCAAGCAAGAGATAACAGGGGAAAGGAGAAACCAAGTTACTCGGGTCCCTCGGCAGAAGATATGCTATATGGTCCTTGTCGCATCCATTATGCGTACCTAGATGGGAAAAGAGTTTCCAACCACCAGATGAAAGATTGCAGAACCTTCCTAAGGTTGCAAAATGCCATGGATTCAAGCCAAGGAACACGACAGGGAGGAAAGATCACGAGTCAAGGATATCAAATGCAGTGACTCGCCAAATAGCTGGAGTCAAAGGTATATATATATCAACAATGATTCAACCAGTACCAAAGTCAAAGAAAGAAAGGAAGAACATATCTAGACAGGTCAACTTGGCAATATCATTACCACCAGCTACTACGGAGTACTTGCAGTGGTCCGATCAACCAGTCAGATTTAGCAGAGCGGACCACCCGAGGAAAGTTCCCAGGCCAGGGCACGCTCCAATGGTACTAAAGGCGCAAATAGGGGGATACGACATCGGGAGAGTAGTCATGGATGCAGGAAGCGGCATAAACTTAATATACGCAAGAACTCTGAGGGCAATGTGCATCTCATTGGATAGTCTAAAGCCAACAGATTGTTCTTTCCATGGGATAGTACCGGGGAGCGCAAATTACCCTCTCGGGAAAATAGAGCTCGATGTTTGCTTCGGTAATAGAAGCAATTATCGCAAAGAGAAGCTGGAGTTCGAAGTCATGGATTGGCCTTCACAATATCATGCAATCCTGGGGTGTCCAGCATTTGCAAAGTTCATGGCAGTACCCCACTACGCGTATCTTATGCTACAAATTCCAGGGCCCAGAGGAACAATCACAGTTCAAGGCAGCTTCGAAGTATCTAACACTTGTGACAAGGAATTCAACAGGTTGGCGCAAACCTTCGGCCTGACAGCAGAATACGCAAGGCTGAAAGGTGAAACCGACCACAACGTACTACTCGATGTCGGGCGATCCCTGCCAGACCAGGCTTTTGATGCAACTCAAGACTCGAAAAAAATCCAGGTCCACCCCACGGACCCGAACAAGACTACCTCTATAGCAGTAAACCTGGATCCCGCATAGGAAAGCGCGCTCGTCGAGTTCCTCCATGAGCGCTGGGAAATCTTTGCCTGGTGTCCTTCAGACATGCCAGGGGTTCCCAGGGAACTCGTCGAGCACACACTAAACGTCAATCCCAAAGCAAAGCCAGTCAAACAACCATTGACAAGATTCGATGAACCCAAAAGGAAAGCAATAGCATCCGAGCTACATAGACTCGAAAGTGCAGGGTTCATCTGAAAAATCAAAACATCGACTTGGGTGTCTAATCCAGTTATAGTACCCAAGAAAAACACATATGTGCAAAGAGTGTGTGTCGACTATATGTCTCTCAACAAGCACTGTCCAAAGGATCCCTTCCCTCTACCTCGCATTGATCAGATAATTGACTCAACAGTAGGGTGCGCAAGGCTTTCCTTCCTGGATGCATACTCTGGCTACAACCAGATCAAGTTAAAGAAAGAGGATGAGGAAAAAACAGCTTTCATAACACCTTATGGCGTGTTCTGCTACCAAGTCATGCCTTTCGGCCTAAAAAACGCAGGAGCAACCTACCAAAGGATGATGCAAAATTGCCTCAGAAGTCAAGTAGGACGAAGCATTCAAGTCTACATCGATGACGTGGTCATTACCACAAGAAAAGAAGAGTCACTAATCAGTGATTTAGCAGAGACCTTCGACAACTTAAACAGGTACAAGCTCAGGCTTAACCCAACAAAATGTTCTTTTGGGTATCTGCAGGACAACTCCTGGGATTCCTGGTATCCACAAGAGGAATAGAGGAAAATCCAGAGAAGATCCAAGCGATATTAACGATGGGTAAGCCCACAAAGCTGCATGATGTACAGAAGCTCATAGGACGCGTCGCGGCACTAAGTCGATTCGTTGCAAGACTAGGAGAAAAAGCGCTCCCTTTCTATGCATTGATGAAAAAATCAGACGACAAATTCGAGTAGACAGAAGAAGCGGACACATCCTTCGCACAACTGAAAAAAGTGCTTTCCACACCACCGGTATTGGTCGCACCAAAATAAAAGGATCTAGTACTACTATATATTGCAGCAACACATCAAGTGGTAAGCACAGTATTAGTAGTCGAAAGAAGTGAAGAAGGAAAAGCTCATGGAGTCCAACGACCAGTATATTTTGTTAACGAGGTACTATCTCTGACGAAGCAAAGGTACCTGCACTATCAGAAACTTGCATACAGCGTATTCATAATAGCACAAAAACTACGACAATATTTTGCGGTGCACCCAATCATAGTGGTCAACAAAGAACCACAATCCAATATATTGAACAATCCTTCAGCAACAGGACATGTCTCTTTATGGGGAATCGAGCTATCACCCCTAGACATCACGTATGAAAAGCGAAAGGCGATCAAGTCCCAAGTTTTACCAGATTTCACAGTAGAGTGGCTGGAGTTACAAAACACAGGGCCACCAGACTTATCGAGTGTGTGGACAATGTACTTCGACGGATCAAAAAGAATCCAAGGCGCAGGAGCAGGGATAGTCCTGATATCACCACAAGGCAAGTTGAAATATGTGCTGAGAATGAGTTTTCCTCAAGCTTCTAATAATGAAGCTGAATACGAGGCGCTGCTCCATGGGATGAAAATGGCCAAAGCGTGTGGAGCAACTCGACTGAAAATATTTGGAGATTCGAATCTTGTCGTCCAACAAGTGATGAACAAGTGCGACGCCATCAGCGACAATATGACAGCATACAGAAACTTATATTATTATTTGGAGGGAACATTCAATGGATGCGAAGTTTCGCATGTCAGTAGAGCTAGCAACAAGGAAGCCGACACTTTAGCAAATATCGGGTCCTAGTGCTTACCCATACCACAAGGAGTCTTTTGGGAAGAAATCATAGAAAGATCAATAAAAAGCAGCAAAGTTTCGACTACAGGAGAACAAGTCCAGAACCAAACAAACGGCTCGGGGGCTGATAATCGTGGGACAGCTGAACCCGAAGAAGTCATGATGATCGAGGAAACTTGGATGCAACCATACTTGGCGTACATGGTAAACAAAATACTACCCAAAGATACGGTGCAAGCGAAAAGGATAATACGACGATCCAAGGCTTTCGTCGTGTTACAAGGAAAACTATACAAGAGAAGTATAACGGGCGTTCTGCAATGGTGCGTTACTCCTCAAGAAGGACAAGAAATCTTAAAGGACATCCACGCAGGGGTATGTGGCATCACACCAGTAGCAGGGCCATTGCAGCCAAAGCCTTTCATGCAGGATTTTATTGGCTCACAGCCATTGAAGACGCGAAAGATATAGTGAGGAAATGTGAAGCCTGTCAACGTTTTGCATCTAGACCACACGCACCAGCAGCGGAGTTGCAACCAATACCATTATCTTGGCCCTTCGCACAATGGGGTCTTGACATGGTGGGAAAACTGCACAAATCCTGGCCAGGAGGGCATGTCTATATGCTAGTCGCAGTCGACAAATTCACTAAGTGGGTAGAGGCAGCCCCCGTGACAACCCAAGATTCTACAGCGGCAATCAATTTCATCAAGTCAATAGTTTTTCGCTTTGGAGTACCACACAGTATCATCACAGACAATGGGACAAACTTCACATCAAAGGAGTTCAAAAATTACTGTGAAAGTTTGGGAATAAAATTGAAATTTGCATCTGTGGCACATCCAAAGACAAATGGGCAAGTCGAGAAAGCCAATGGCTTGATATGCAATGGGATAAAAAAAGGCTGTTAGCATCCCTCAAAAAAGCCAAGCACGCTTGGGTAGATGAGCTACCGTCCGTACTCTGGAGTCTCCAAACTACACCTAATGCAGCTACTCAAGAGACGCCTTTCTTCCTGGTCCATGGCACAGAAGCCGTTCTTCCAGTTGAGATCACCCATGAAGCTCCAAGAATAGCAGCATATGATGAGACAACTTCCATAGAAGCGCTTCAAGATGATGTCGATGCACTCGATGAAGCAAGAGACGTAGCACTGGCTAGAGCTACTCAATATCAGCAAAATCTATGAAACTACCATAGTAGTCGAGTTCGTCCATGATCTTTCATGGTGGGAGATCTAGTTCTACGACTCAAGCAAGATGGTCATGGAAAACTCGAGTCCCCATGGGTGGGACCTTACATCATCACAAAAGTAATACCAGGAGGAGCTTATCGACTACAAGACAAGAAAATGGGGAAAGACGAGAGTAACCCGTGGAATGCAGAGCAACTACGACGGTTCTACGCATAGGCGATATAAGGCAACAAAGAATTTTTCGAGTTGTGACCCTCTGAACCCAGAACATGAGGCCATAGGTCGGGTTCCTTGGGTCAAATCAACAATATGTGTAAATATTTTACTTTACACTCGAGGGCTCAGACCCTCGAGTCGTACGAAATAATATTAACAAGTTATCACGATTTCTGAGGCATACTACAAGGTTGATTGCAACCCGATATTTCGGCAGCGACATAAACGGTTCAAAGGAACCTGATAAAATATTAATGCGCACACCTCGGAACCATGATCTGTTCCCATGGTATATTAATAAAGTAAACACATAATCCAGATACGATTACTTATTACAGATAGTACGAGGAAGAACAACTAGGGAAAGAGATTGTCGTGGGAATTTAGAGACAGTAGCCATGGGGAGGCTTATCGGAGGGGCTCGACGATGGTGACGATGGGTCCGGCTCGGGATTGTGCCTACTGTGACACCACGGTTTACCCAGGTTCAGGGCCCTCCCGGGTGGAGGTAAACCCCTACTTCCTGCCTGCTTCGTATTAATTGGATCGTATCAATTGGATCATATCGATTACAATGCTCCTCGAGCTGTTCGGGCTAGAGGAGGAAGAAGAAGATCGGATCTCCCTACGCTAAGGGTCCAGGCCCCCTTATATAGATGGGGGCCTGGTTACAGGTTTAGGTGGCGATTCGGCCGGCTGCCGGCTCCTCGGCGGCGGCGTCCTTGGCGTGACCCTCTGGCCCTGCTCTGGCAAAGGCACTTTATAAAGTGCCTTTCCCCTGGGCTGGCATCTGGAGGGCATATCCCTTCTCCTCTACCTCGGATCCCGTCGTGGGGAAGGGTCTTCGTCCTCTCATTGGCTGGACGTGGTCGTGGCGCTCGTCACTCCTGTCTTGCGCCCCTGCCGATCTTGTCGGGGCCGTTCCACTTTCGGTCAAACAACCATTGGGAAGCTTTGTCTTCATCGCCCGGCTCGGTTCTTCCGCGGTAGAGTCGCTAGCCGGCTGCTGGCGCAGCCGGCCCTTCGGGCGGAGCCGGTCTTCTCGCGTTGAAGCCGTGGGGGCTCCTAGGACGCCGGCCGACATATTGCCCGGCCCGTGGTGCGCCCCCTAAGTCATCCCCACGACACTAGCCCCCGAAACTGGCGAAGTCTCATGGGCTAGCATGGGGCTTCGGCGGGTTCCTCTTCTCGCCGAAGTCTTCCTCGTCCTCGTCAAAGTCCCATGATTCTAGTCCGGCTTGGTCGCTCTAATCATTGAGGCTGATTCTTGCGGAGTTCTCCCGGCCGTCTCGAGATGAGCTGGTTCCAAGATGCGGCCCGGCTAGCGACCGCGAGCCGCGAGCCGGCGCGCTGCCTCCTGGGAACTTGCGCCGCTTCGAGTCTTGTTCCCACACGGCGACCGGCGCAGCATGCCAGTGGCCAGTCTTGTCACTTTGACTTTGGAATCACCACCGCCATAACTTCCCGAGTCATCATGCGAGGTGGGCTGGCATACGTCAACGACGTGTCCCATCAGCTCCTCCCACGATCCGCTGTGGCGACCGCCGCGGTGGCACACGATGCAGAAGTTAGTTACCAAAACATCGGGGGTTACCCCTTCACCGTTCCTCTTTAAATACCGAGCATGCTCTCTGCCCGGGGCATCCCCCACTTCTCCTCTAAGCTCGAGCCTTCCCTTTTTGAGCCCAGCCTGACCATGTTGTCCCCTAGCGGTTCCGCTTCCAGCGGCGATAAGGTCCCGGAGGGGAATAAGGAGGAGGTTTAGGTGCCGGAGACGGCGCCTTCCACATCCCGAAGACGCGGTCGCCCGAAAGGGAGCCGCAACAAGAGCACCTTGGAGGCCCTCGCGGCGAAGGTCGTTGCCGCTGCCTCCGCCTCCGTCATGCCCCAAACGACCAGAGCTCCCCGCGACGTGGGCGTCCCAGAGAAACGGGGGCCCGGCCATCCGAAGGGGAGCGGGAAGAAGACTGCCTCCACGGCGGCTGCTGCTCCTTCGTCGTCTCGCCGTCGCGGGCGACCGCCGGGTAGCAAGAACAAAAAAGCCCCTGCTGTCTTCAAGGTCGCCGCTACTCCCGCGGGATCCCGCGCGACGACCCCTTCTCCGCTAGGCCCATCGCGGCCCTGGTTGGAGAAACCGACGCTCCAGCCGCCGGCCTATATCTTGGCGCAGGGATGGTCCACCTGCATCATTCCTGTGCTTGCCGGTGCCCGGTATCGTCTCCGCCTCCCGACCCAGTTCACAAGCTCGATGGAGGACCAGGAGATGGCTTACGATAAGCTGCGGGAATGCAGCGGGGGCCAGCCCACGTACCGCGTCGAGGTCTACTACGACGGCCAGGGGGTGTGCTACTTTCGCGACGGGTGGTCGAAGTTCTTCATCGACTACGGCGTGCACGAGGGTTGGTTCATCCTTCTCACCCGCCAAGATGAGAAGGATGACTTCACCATCTGCCTCTTCGACGGCACCCTCTCCGCCCGTGCCTTCGCTGCCCAGCCGTGAAGGGTAAACCTCGTCGACTTCCGATGCGGACTTCTCCGGGGCAAAGTCCATGCGGCGCTCGCGCCGGGCCGAGGAAGGCGAGCATCCCGGGCTGGGAGTGTTTGGCGCTCTTAGGGTAGCGACTTAGGAAGCTTTTGTAATCCTCAAACTTTCGCTTAATGAAAACTTGTCTTCCCTTGTTCGCTGTGTGAATGTCTTTCTTCGCCTTGTGTTCTTGCCATCGCGCAAATGCCTTCTGTTTGGCACCGTTGTGAGGCGAATCCGTAGATAGGGACTACGATAATCACCGTCCTGCGCAGTCGCCTCGGGCGAGATCTTCCAGCCTTAGCGCAAAAGGAGCGGTGCTTCTGCTGGCCAGCTCCGGGAAGGGCGGACTAGCTCCGGCTCCAGTGCGGACAGAACAGTGCTTCTGCTGGCCGGCTCTGGGAAGGATGGACTAGCTCCGGCTCCAGCGCGGACGGAACAGTGCTTCTGCTGGCCGGCTCTGCGAAGGATGGACTAGCTCTGGCTCCAGCGCGGATGGAACGGAGGCTGAGTCTTGTACCAGCTTGGGCAAGGGTCGGAGCCGGCACGTTTCCTTCCCTGGGCCTTCGCACGTGCCTTGCTGTAGTTAGAGTAGATTTCCCGGTTTCCGGCTCTAGCCGTTGCTTTGTGCGTGTTAGGTTTCGATTTCGTTGCTCGTCAGCTGACCGCGTCGCAGCGCCAACTGATCGGACAGCCGGCGAGGTACTGGAGCCGGTCCACTTCTGAGGACCAATTCCCTTTCCCCCTAGCCCCCGAGTTTTGGGGTAGCTGGATTGGCAGCTAGCTCGAAACTAACTTTTCGCGAACGACGCCAACGCCAAGCGAGGCAGCTCTAGCTTCAAACCTCTTGGGCGTGGCTTCTCAGCCCAAACGTCGAGAGTCTGTGACTATCAACCATTCGCTGGCTTTGCCTTTGTCCGGTTCCCTCAACTTTTTCCTTAATCTTCCCACCCTTCGGCCCTTCTACCCCCAACCGGCAGCCTGGTGCCGGTTGGTCTCCCTTGGGCCGGCAGCCGAATGCTGGCCTAGGGTGGGAGCGTGCCGCGGAGTGAGAAGTAGTACTTCGGTCTATCAGGCCCCCGACTCGTGCTAGCCGATGCTTAGTTAATAGGCACTGCCCTTAACGCCTGGTTGAGCGATTTTTCTATCGTTTGCGGTTCTGCTCTACGGCTTTCCTTCGTATGCGGCCTGCCGGCTCCTATCCGTCCGGCTGCGCGGAGCCGGAAGGCGGAGACTGGGCTCGAGACCTTCTTCATACGTAGTACTCATCCGGCTGGCGAGAGATCGATTTTTTTCAGGGCTGCCGGCTGTGGCTCGGTGCCTGGAGCCGGCTGCCAGTCAAGTGAATAACGCAGGAAGCAAAACATACGCGAAGTGTTTTCCTCGGAGCCGGTCATAACTGGCCGCTCCGTTTTCCTTTATTCATTGACATGTTTTTCGGGGTACAAGCTTTTGCCTTAGCAGAAGAAAGGTCTTAGGAGACTGACATTCCAGGGACGATCGGTCTCCTTGTCAGAGTTATCTGCCTTGTTCTTCCTGGGCTCTTGTGCATCGATGAGGTAATATGCCCCATTGCCCAGCACCCAGCTGACAATGAACGGTCCCTCCCAGGGAGGAGACAGCTTGTGCATGCCCTTAGTGCTTTGGACCAGCCGGAGTACGAGATCTCCCTCACGAAATGCAAGCGGGCGAATCTTCCGGCTGTGGTATCGTCGCAGCTGCTGCTGGTAGAGCGCTGATCTGGCCAGAGCTTGTTCTCGTGCCTCCTCGAGGAGGTCGACACCATCTTCACGAGCCTCTTTTGCTTGCGTCTCTGTGTACTGGACGATTCTGGGCGCATCGAACTCGATGTCCATGGGCAGCACCGCTTCTGCTCCATAGACCAGGAAGAAAGGTGTGAAGCCGACAGAGCGATTTGGAGTGGTGCGCAGGCTCCAGAGCACTGAGGGTAGCTCCTCGACCCAATAGCCGGCTGAGCGTCCGAGAGGCTCGACCAGTCTTTGTTTGATGCCAGCCAGGATCAGCCCATTCCTCTTCTCCACTTGCCCATTTGTCTGCGGGTGCGCCATTGACGCTAAGTCCAGCCGGATGCCTTTTTGGCCACAGTAATCAGCAAAAACTCCCTTCGCAAAGTTTGTCCCATTGTCGGTGATGATGCTGTGGGGAACTCCATATCTTGTGATGATCTCGTTGAAGAACTTGATTGTGGACGAGCCGTCGAGTTTTTTGATTGGCTTGGCTTCGATCCACTTGGTGAACTTGTCCACGGCAACCAGCAGGTGCATCAAGCCCCCGGGTGCAGTCTTGAATGGCCCTACCATGTCCAGGCCCCAGACAGCGAACGGCCAGGTGAGCGGGATGGTCTTGAGGGCTGCCGCTGGAGTGTTTCTGTGCTTGGAGAAGCGTTGGCAGCCGTTGCACTGCTTCACCAGCTGCTCTGCATTCTGCTTGGCCGTTGGCCAGTAGAAGCCATGGCGGAAGGCTTTAGCCACCAAGGCTCTGGAAGATGCGTGATGCCCGCACTCCCCTTGGTGTATCTCTCTTAGCAGCTCTATCCCTTCTTCCGGCTCGATGCACTTCTGGTAGATGCCTGACACACTGCGCTTGTATAGCTCGCTGTTGATGATGGTGTACGCCCCGGCTCGACGTTGAATTTGCCTAGCTTCCGCTTCGTCTTGCGGCAAGTCCCCAGTGATGGGGTAGTTGGAGAATGGCTCCGCCCAGGAAGGTATCTCCCGTATGTGGAAGACACTGGCAACCAGAGGATCAGCAGCCCCCGGGTCCATCGTTGTGCCAGCTTCGTCTGATTGTCCGACTGGGGGAGCGGGCGTGGAGCCGGCAGTCCCCTCGTCTTTCATCGAGCCGGCCGCGCTAGGTTGGCCGGCTACCTCCTTCAGCCCCGAGACGGCAGCCCCCGGGTCTGGTGGCGGCACCTAAGCCGGGGCCGGATCTCCAGGCACGTAGATGGATATGGACTCCGGCGAAGGTTTGATAGACAGCTTGTGGATGATCTCCAGGGACACCCCAGCTGGGATGTCTTGCTTGGTGGAGCCGATCTTGGACAGCCGGTCTGCTTCCTTATTGTTTGCTCTGGGGACGTGATGGAACTCACAGCCCTCGAAGAATCCGCTGAGCTGCTGCACGTAAAAGCGGTAGGAGGCCATGTTGGCGTCCTTGGCGTCCCAATCCCCTAAAACCTGGTGCGTTACCAGGTCAGAGTCTCCGAAGCAAAGGATCCTCCTGATGCCAATCTGCTTGGCCATCTTGAGCCCATGCACCAGGGCTTCGTACTCAGCGACGTTGTTCGACGCAGGGAAGTGCATCTGCAGCACGTACTGCAGCCTGTCTCCCTTGGGAGAGGTGAGAACTACGCCGGCTCCCAAGCCCCCGAGCAGCTTGGAGCCATCGAAGTGCATGCTCAGTGGGTGGAGTCCGGAGCCGGCGGCAGGTACTGGTGCTCTCCCCAGTCAGCGAAGAAATCCGGTATGACCTGCGATTTGATCGTCGTCCTGGGCTTGTACTGAATGGTATGAGCCGCGAGCTCGATCGCCCATTTGGCCACTCTTCCCGACGCGTCCTTGCACCCGATGATCTCCGAGAGCGGAGTGGTGCTTACCACCGTGATTGGGTGCTCCTCGAAGTAGTGCTTCAGCTTCTTGGCCGCGATGTACACGCCGTACGCGACCTTCTGGTAGTGCGGGTAGTTCTGCTTGGAGAGAGTGAGCACCTCACTCAAGTAGTACACCGGGCGCTGAACCGGCAGCTCTTTGCCTTCCTCGGTGCGCTCCACCACGATCACCACACTGATGACGCGCGGGGTTGCTGCAATGTAGAGCAGCATTGGCTCTCGCGGAGCCGGCGCCGCCAAGATTGGCGCGGTAGACAAGGCTCGCTTGAGGTCGTTTAAGGCGTCGTCAGCGCGCTGGGACCAAACAAAGTGGTCCATCTTCTTCATCAGCTGGTACAGCGGCATGGCCTTCTCCCCGAGCCGGCTGACGAACCGGCTAAGCGAGGCCAAACAACCAGCAAACTTCTGCACATCTCTGAGCTGGGTGGGCTTCTCTAGGGCCTCGATGGTTTTATCTTCGAGGGGTTAGCCTCGATCCCTCGCTGGGAAACGATGTAACCTAGGAGCTGCCCAGCCGGCACACCAAAGGTGCACTTCTCAGGGTTGAGCTTCATGCGATAGCACCGCAGGTTGGTGAAGGTCTCCTTGAGATCGTCCAGAAGCGTGTCGCTCTGCTTGGTCTTCACCACCACGTCGTCCACATAAGCGTGCACGTTCCTCCCAATCTACTCCTGCAGACATCACTGCATGGTTCGCTAGTAAGTGGCTCCAGCATTCTTCAGGCCGAACAGCATGGTAACGTAGCAGTAGGCTCCATATGGGGTGTTGAAGGAGGTCTTGATCTGGTCCGGCTGGAAGAGCGGGATCTGGTGGTAGCCTGAATAGGCGTCCAGGAAAGACAACAGGTCACAGCCGGCTGTGGAGTCGATCACCTGGTCAATTCGTGGCAGCGCGAAAGGATCCTTGGGCCAAGCCTTGTTGAGGCTGGTGTAGTCGATACACATTTGCCAAGTGTTATTCTTCTTCAGAGCCAAGACTGGGTTCGCGAGCCAGTCAGGGTAAAACACCTCCATGATAAAGCCGGCTGCAAGGAGCCGGGCAATCTCCTCGCCAATAGCTTTCCTCTTTTCTTCTGCAAACTGCCGCAGCGGCTGCTTGACCGGCTTGGCGTCCGGCCGGACGTTAAGTGCGTGCTCAGCCAGCTCCCTCGGCACACCAGGCATGTCCTTTGGAGACCATGCAAAGATGTCCTGATTCTCACGGAGGAAGCTGGTGAGCTCGCTTTCCTATTTGGCAGACAAGCCGGTGCCGATGATGACGTACTTGGAGGGGTTGCTCTCGTCCAGCAGGATCTTCTTGGTGTCGTTGGCTGGCTTGAATTGCTCCACAGGTGACTGGCGAACCGGCACGTCTTGCTGGGTCAGCTCCACGCGATGTAGAAGCTGCCTCTTCTCCTCGGCAACGACCAGCTCCTCTGCCAGTTGCGAGCTCTCCTTTGCGCAGGCCAGGGACTTCTGGATGTTTCCCGAGACTGTGATCACACCTCTGGGCCCTGGGAGCTTCATCTTTAAATAGGCGTAGTGCGGGACCGCCATGAACTTGGCCAGGGCCGGACGGCCTAGCAGCGCATGGTAGGGACTGCTGATGTCCACCACCTCGAACCAGATGGGCTCGTGGCGGCTATTTCCCTTCTTTCCGAAGAGAACCTCCAGCTGCACCTTGCCCAAAGGGGTGCAACAATGCCCAGGCACGATGCCATGGAAGGTGAGCCGGCTAGGTTTCAGCTGAGCAAGCGGGATGCCCAACTTCTCCAGAGAGCTTCGGTAAAGAAGGTTGATACTACTACCACCATCGATGAGCACGCGGGAGAACCGGCACATGTGCGTATCGGAACACACGACAGGATCCACAACCAGAGCATACTCTCCAGGGCTGGGCATCAACCTTGGGTGGTCTTCGTGCCCCCAGGTAACGGCCGCCTCGGACCAGTGCATGAACTGGGGCTCTGCAGGCATCACAGCGTTCACCTCTGCCTTATGCCAAAGGTCGTTCCTTTTGTCCTTGCCGGGGGTAGTGAAGATGTGATACTGCTCCACATCCGTCAGGAAGTCATCCACTTGATCCGGCTCGCCTCCAGCCGGGTCGCGCTGTTGGTCCTCCTGACCTTCAGCCAGTTGCGCTTGCGACGTACCAGGGATCTGCCGAGCGCGCTGCTCCAGCTCTCTCATGAAACGGCACTGACGCGTGGAGTGGGTCGCTTCCTTGCCCGGGGAGGTGTGGAATTTACACGGCTGATCGAGCGCAGCATCGAGGGTGTACTTGCTCTCTTTGTGCCCATGACCGCTGCCTGCAGCCCCCGGGCCTCCTTGGTCAGAAGCCCCCGGGAGCGTCTTGGTGTGGTCAAGCCACAGGTGGATGTGCAGCGCCGATGGGCGAGCCTGGGACTCCGACCCCGGCGCTGACTCCTCGATCGAACGTGGCCTGCTTGCTCCGCCGCCCTGCTGGACGCGGCGACCTTGAGCGTTGCCGCTCAGAGCACGGCCGCCCTATCCACGCCCTCCGCGGCCTCGGCTCGCCGATGGCGACCGCTGGATCTGGCCGGGGATGATGGTGGCGAAGTTGTGGCGCAGGTCACGGACGAGCTCGGTCGGTGCGTCTCCATGCACGTCATAGAACTCGCTGAGCGTGGTGCTCGCGCGGCGTCGGTTGGCCTCGTCCTCAGCCACCTTGCCGAGGAGGACGAGACGCATCCGCTCCAGGGCCTCGGCAACCCGGGTGGGATCGATGACACGGTCGAGGGGAGCGCGCAGGTCCACCATGGAGACGTTCGGGGCGTCCTGCTCTAGGAGTGGAGCATCTTGCTCCTGTGGAAGAAGGCGTCCGGGCGACGGGCGCTCGGGGCGCAGAGAGTCGCCGCCCTCCTCTTCTCCCAAGGCCATCACCTCGACCATGGCGCCAAGACTGCTGCTTTCACCGCAGCTTGAGCCTCCATCGCAGAGGGAGTCGAAGACGTCGGTCACTTCCTCCGGGAAGGGCTTGGCGACGTAGAAACGATGACTGCCGACGTCGAGGAAGGAGCCGATGTTGCCGAAGCCGTTCTCGAAGTGGGCCAAGTTGTCGCTGACGCAGTCGAAGGTGCCGAACCTCCAGACGAGGCCGGAGGCGACCTTCTCGCCGGAGGGTCCCGGCCGGAACTTGACTCCGCTCGCCACCGCGCTTTGCCCCACGGTGGGCGCCAACTGTCGTGGGAATTTAGAGATAGTAGCCATGGGGAGGCTTATCGGAGGGGCTCGACGATGGTGACGATGGGTCTGGCTCGGGATTGTGCCTACTGTGACACCACGTTTTACCCAGGTTCAGGGCCCTCCCGGGTGGAGGTAAACCCCTACTTCCTGCCTGCTTCGTATTGATTGGATCATATCGATTACAATGCTCCTCGAGCTATTCGGGCTAGAGGAGGAAGAAGAAGATCGGATCTCCCTACGCTAAGGGTCCAGGCCCCCTTATATAGATGGGGGCCTGGTTACAGGTTTAGGTGGCGATTCGGCCGGCTGCCGGCTCCTCGGCGGCGGCGTCCTTGGCGTGACCCTCTGGCCCTGCTCTGGCAAAGGCACTTTATAAAGTGCCTTTCCCCTGGGCCAGCATCTGGAGGGCATATCCCTTCTCCTTTGCCTCGGATCCCGTCGTGGGGAAGGGTCTTCGTCCTCTCATTGGCTGGACATGGTCGTGGCGCTCATCACTCCTGTCCTGCGCCCCTGCCGATCTTGTCGGGGTCGTTCCACTTTCGGTCAAACAACCGTTGGGAAGCTTTGTCTTCATCGCCCGGCTCCGTTCTTCCGCGGCAGAGTCGCTAGCCGGCTGCTGGCGCAGCCGGCCCTTCGGGCGGAGCCGGTCTTCTCGCGTTGAAGCCGTGGGGGCTCTTGGGACGCCGGCCGGCATATTGCCCGGCCCGTGGTGCGCCCCCTAAGTCATCCCCACGACAGAGATTACATAAAGAGAAACTAGTGAAAATGCACTTCGGCTTCATACTCCTTCTGGCACTGGGTGCCGTCATAGATTCTCACGTCGAACTTCGACGTGCCGATGTGGAAGTCAAAAGTCATGAAGAAGCCTTGATGGAGGTCATGATCCTCCGCAAACTACGACCAGCCGTCCTAGAAGTACTGCTCACCGGTGCCGTCGTACCAAACCTCCACTTCATAGGGAGTTCCTCCCCCAGAGTGTTCACGAAGAACCGCTTCTCGTAGTTCTCGCCCATCCATAAACTTGGTGAATTTCAGCGGTAAGCGCTGAATCTCACGGCACTGCGCGCCGGCAATGCAGAAAAAGGAATAGATTATGGGAGGAGAAGCATTCGCAGAAGGAGCACCTGGACCTGGTGTAGCAGATGGCACCTTGATCTTATTTTTACTCCCGGATGGACGACCGGGGCGCCGCTTCACCGGAGCAGATGATGACGCTACCGCAGCTGCGGCGGTAGCCTTGTTCTTACTACCGCGAGGGTGGCCGCGGCCCCGTTTCTCCACCGGGGCACCGATGTTCAAGCGCGATCCACTTGTATCGGCCATGGAGACAAGCGATGTGAACGAAAAACCCTAGATGGGATAAGAAAGAAGATGATGCGGCAGAGAAAGGAACTAATGAAGGAGTTAGGGTTTTTTACCCTGGCCAAACCTACTTTATTTATAAGCACGTGCTAATGGGCCTCTGGAGAGGCAAGGCCCAAAATATACATCTGGGTTTTTAAAGTGCAGATAGTACAGAAGAATCAACGTATCAAGGAGAAAGATGCATACAAAAAAAAGATTGAGAAGGGGATAAGAAAATATCTATAAAAAAGCACAAGTTCACCTCATCTTCGGCTCCGGGGCTTGCGTCATAAGAAGGGGAGAACAACTGAAAAGGCGAATAAAGTCAACAAATGTCGCGAGAAGAAATATATGGAACAGGTCTATCTATTTTCTTGAGCCTATAACCAAAAATTTCGGCTACAGCCTCGGGGGATACTCCCATCGGGAGCGCTGTCGCGCACCCGATAAGAAAGAAGTCGACAAAGGGAAGGAGAGAAGTCGAAGCTGGTGATAAAGAACAAGTTGATGGATATGAGGTTTAGACATAATTGGTTGCATCTCGTCAGTAAGGAACTTAGGCTACATTGCCGACAAAATGAACATCGATTACTCCCATCGGGATTATTCATGAAAGTTAAAAAGGATAACTCGAAATTGTTTGTATATTGAATCAGTCAAACAAGGCTGCGAAATATAATTCTTGAGTTGCGTCATCGCGACAAAACTTGAATGCCGTGGTTGAAATATATCATGAAGGTAAGACCCCGGGATCCGTCCTGTGTGGCCCAGTATATGCACATGGATGCGCTCTGCTAGAACTTATCTGTGTCAACGATGCGAAGAAAATCCTGGTGGACGCACTGGGTACCCTAAGAACCACTGGGATTCATTCTTTGTAAGGCCTAAATGCGGCAAAAGAATGGGTTTGACCGGTTTCCCGAATTCAAGTCTAAGGGGATTGAATTTGAAGTAGGTGACAAGTATCTGTTCCGACAGTTAACTGGCCTCTTGATCCATCAGAGTTGTCAGGATTGCTCATCAAAACCCCTTGCAAGACATTATTATAAAAAGTTAAGTCGAAAGACAAAGTCGAAGATTTGAAGATAAGAAGGAGACAAATAGTTGATCAAGTCGAAGATTTGAAGATCTGAGATTCAACCCGAATCTTAATTCTGGTAGAATCTCGGGGGCTACTGACAAGGGTATAGATAATAGAGCCCATTAGTTAACTACCCCTGAGGCCCGTTAAGCTAGGCCCAATTGTAATACTAGTCGAAATACGAGTTCATGTCGTATTTCGATATTTTAATCTGTGTCGGATCCCTCCCGATCCCTGAGACCTGGCCACCTATATATAGGGGCCAGGATGGGACCGTAAGGGACAGATTGAAAGCAAGCCAGGTTTACACCCACGTTCACTTTCGATAGCCACCTTGTTTGACTGATTCTACCTTCGAGTTCATCCGACACCCTGTTTCCCCAATCCTAAGTCCTTCATCCAGGACATTTGTCGAGTTAACCCTCGTCACTCTGGCGATCGTGTCCGTTTGTTGTCGCACGCATCTTCTCCATCTGCAAATCTATTTGCTATATCCATTAAATCTGATACTGTTTTCAGCTTGATTCTGCCCATCTCTTTGACTAGGTCTCCTCACCATAACCCAACTATGAATGTATCTATTGCTCTTTCATCTGAAACTTCGACTGCCGAATTTTTGATGATGCTCCATCTTTGGAGATACTCCCTTAATGTCTCACTGCGTTGCTGCACGCAGGCTTTGACTTCTTCTATTGATGCTGGCCGCTTATATGTTGACTTGAAGTTACTCGTAAATAGCTTTGCGAGCTCCTTCTGAGAGCCATGACTGTGGCTCCTGAGATCCATCATATTTTTGTTGATCATGGGGTAGTTTGAAACCTTTGGGTACTGGTGTGATGCGAACCCTATGGGTAAAGCATGGCGCCCCCATCTCCTTTTCGTCGTCTTCATAGTCATATGCTTTGTTGGGAGTTCTGGATCGTCGGGTTCCTTTGTGCTTTGGACTGTTCTGTCACCCTGGTGATGGCGTTCTAGATCGTCGACTTCCTCTTCTGTGCCGAGGACTGTTGTGACAGCGTGGTGATCTTGGTTTGTGAATTCCTTTGTTGCGGTATGCCTCCTCCTCTTTTGCTGATAACTTGTTGCCTACCATTTTTAATCCCTATAGTGCTGCCCGATGCATATGTTCCCGTGGATCTCCTGGACTTGGTCGCGTTGTGTGCAGGTATGCTTGAGCTGCCAGCAGCGCTGCTTTGGGTGTCTTTGGTATAATGTTCCCTTGCTCATCGACTGATAAGAAAGACGAGTCAATGTTTTTGGAGAGACTTTGTCTATCTGAGTATTCAAGGTTCTCGTACCTTGATCCGTGCGGACGATGTCTTTTGCCATTTGTATATGATGCGTCGCTACGTGCTCTACGAGCTGCGTCACTTGCTGCAATGGCTGAGTCTTTTCTCTTCTGTATTTCAATTCTTTCTTTCGCTAGTAGCTTTGACTACTGTCTTAGGGCGTAGTGGTACCCCAAAAGCATATTTTTGCTAACAGTATTTGGTATTGGCATGCAGTGCTCCACAGCTGTTTTAATTATCCTCCATTCATTGACTGATAGCGAGTACTTGGTACCGATTATCGAACTTACTATCGAAGCTTGAGAAGATTGAACTTTCATCCTCATAAAGCTCTAACCCTGTCTTCCAGGTGTCTGTTGATTTATCTGAAGTGTCATCATGGCAGATCATCAGATCTTCGAGTTGTGCTTCTAAGTCGAAGTTTTCCATGGTTTCATCGCCTTCTACGAATTTTCTTTCTTCTGCCTCTATTTCTGTGAAGCTAACCGACGAATTTACTTCGCTGGAAGAGCCCTCTGACAATTCTGCCGCTGTTTCTGTTTTGGACTTGCTTGCCGACGGACCCAATTTCGCCGGATCTGAAAGGCAAATCGAACCCAATGATCTGACATGAAAGTTTAGACTCCTGAACGCCAGATCCATATCCTGATCCAAGCTCTCAAATACTTGCGCAAAACTTGACTGGTGAGGTTGAAAATCGACGGTTCCGAAGGGTATCTGGACTTTGTCGACTTCTGGACTGCTATTGGCTAGAAGCAAAAAAGCCGTCGATTTCTTGATTACAACGCCCAGAGTCCCCACGGTCGACGCCAATTGACGAGGGTTAACTCGACAAATGTCCTAGATGAAGGACTTAGGATCGGGGAGATAGGGCATCGGATGAACTCGAAGGTAAAATCAGTCAAACAAGGTGTGTATCAAAAGTAAACATGGGTGTAAACCAAGCTTGCTTTTAATCTGTCCCTCACCATCCACTCCTGGCCCCTATATATAGGTGGCCAGGTCTCAAGGATCGGGAGGGATCCGATACAGATTACAATATCGACATACGACATGAACTCATATTTCGACTAGCATTACAATTGGGCCTAGCTTAACGGGCCTCAGGGGTTCCCAACTGATGGGCTCTATTATCTATACCCTTGTCACTAAGAGAAGGTGTGATGAGCACAGCAGCAAGTCTTCCCTCAGTTATGAAACCAAGGTATATCGCACCAGTAGGAGAAAGAACCAAACTTAAGAAGGTGATGCTTGCTAGCTTTGTGACACTCCGGACAAGGGCGCCAGATAAACTGCTTGTCGGCGTGTCTTCACCCAGCAGCAACGTGAAACCTGCACACAACACAAACAAGTACTTTGCTCCCAACTTACGATGAGGTTGTCAATCTCACCGGTTTGCTGTAAACAAAGGATTGAGCGTATCTAGCGGTAAAAGGATAATAGTAATGCAAGTAAAGTAAACAATGCGAGTAAAGTAAACGGTGTAATAATGTCAAGGAAATTGGACCGGGGTCCACAGTTCACTAGTGGCATCTCTCCATAAGATAAATAATAACATGCTGGGTAAACAAATTACAGTTGGGCAATTGATAGAGTAAAGATAACGTACATACATCACGAGGATCACTATGAGGTTCACTCTGGGCATTACGACAAAATACATAGACTGCCATCCAACTGTATCTATGACTAAAAATCCACTCGCGGGGAATCATCTGAGGTCCCCTTGAGTATTAAAGTGCGAACAACAGATAATTGCATTAAGCAAAGTGCATAATGTAAACAAAGCAAATGTCCTTGGACACAAGAATGTTGTTTTCCCCTAGTGGCAACAACACATCTACAACCTTAGAGCTTTTTATCACTCCGCCAGATTAAATAGAGGCATGAACCCAACTATCGAGCATAAATACTCCTTCTTGGAGTCACTAGCATCTACTCGGCCAAGATAGCTACTAGCAACGGAAAGCATGCAAGATCATAAACAACATAGAGATAACATAAGATATATAATTTAGCACATCAACCTAACATAGTACCCATACTCATCAGATCCCAACAAACACAACATGTATAATTACATAAAGATGATCTTGATCATGTAGGGCAGCTCACAAGATCTAAACATGAAGCACATGGTGGAGAAGACAACCATCTAGCTACTGCTATGGACCCATAGTCCAAGGTAGACTATTCACACATCACTCCGGAGGCGACCATTGTGGTGAAGAAGGCCTCCGGCAGGGATTCCCCTCTCTGGTAGGGTGCCGAGAAGAGCTCCTGGATCTCGTTTTGGCGACGGCGGCAGCTTGCAGTATGTTTTGAGGAAAAGAGATCCGTCCCTTAGGTTTTTCCCATCAAGGGGACTTTATAGGCGAAAGGGCATCATCAGAGGTGGGACCAGGTGGTCTCACCACAGGTGGGCGCGGCTAGGGGCTGGGCCGCGCCCCCTGGTGGTGAGGATGGCTCCTGGCCCCCCTCCGTCTCATCTTCACAGAGGGAAGCAGTGATTGCAAGTTTTATAAACCTTCAAAAATTATGGTACTTACTAGCTTTGAGCTCTCATTGCCCCCATCATAGGCATCTTGAATGGTTAAAGTTAATGCGAGAATGATTATGAGCATATGCTTGACAAATCATAAGTTGAAAACCTCATGTCCCGTGAAGTACGAATACCCAAACCTCATGCTACTCGACTTAGGGTCCCAAGCAAGCTCTTGTCATAGTAAGTACACACGTATCATCGAGAACCGCCAACGGGGTACCTCCTTGCCCGATGACATGGAACAAGCCCACATCAAAATGACAGGACAAACAGACAATGAACACCTCAACATCTCTTTTATTTACCATTGGTATAGCTTTTTATTTTGAGATGCGTCATCGAATGTCCACTATGGGCATGCTGTAAATTTCCACCATGAATGATGCATGGCTTAGATTAGCGGCCCAGGCGTTTCTCTAACACGTATACAAACTCCATGATCCCGCAAGATTCCCAACTTATTTCACATCGTGAGTATCCATAAACAAAAGATCACGATATCAACTCAAATAAGAGAAAGTGCAATGTTGAAAGCTTGCCCCATGATGGCATGGTTTGGCTAATTTCCAACTTACAACTTGCAAGCATAACGTCAACATAAAAGAGCCACAATGTCAAAATTTTAAAAGCGATAAAAGTAAAGTGTGCCATCAGGTTCGTGAGAGCTTTACTGACTAATTTTTGCATAACACCAAAAGAGTTTAATTCGAAGGATAGATAAAAGCAAGTCAAATGTACTTTGGAATAGCAAATTTCTAATAGGTATGTATGGTGGACACATTGGAATAACTTGGTTTTTGGGAGTTGGATGCACGAGTAGAGCTCATACTCAGAACAAAATAAGGGCTAGCAAAAGACTGGGAGCGACCAACTAAGAGAGCAATAACGGCCATAATCATGCATAGCGACAAAACATCATTAAGAGAAGCATAAAATGGCATCAAAAGTTAAAAACCAAATGATCATAGAGGCTTATGGCGACTTTGTATGAGTCAAACATGTTGTAAGCATGCGCCAAGTCAACCCAAATAAAGCATCAAGGAGAAAACCAAATTAATGCTTCCAAAAAATAAAAACAATGCATGATTTTTTCAAAGGCTCATTAAGCAATCTCAGTCATTTGAGACAAGTCATGCTACAGCAAAAATCACTATGCATACTATCAAAATGACATCAAGCATGGCATGAAAAAGTCTAAGCCGCAGTCTAAACAAGCTCCTTTTTTGTACCACTTTTTTGCATGAAACTTTTTCTCTTTTCTAACACCATTCAAACCATTTTGAAACAACTCTTTTGATGAATACCAACATAGACCAGAGGTCCAAATACACCTTGATGCAAAGATAAAACAAGATCTGAACAAAAAATCAAGGCGAAAAATGAAAGCTAATGCAGTTCTAGAAAAATAGAACACTCGTTGAACGACAAGAGTGAAAAATAGAGTGTTCTTGGCCAATGAAAAACAAGTAAATCTCCTCCAAAATAAATTTGTTGGGGTCCAACCATTTATTGCAGCAAACAAAACAAAATAAAACTGAAAGCAAAAGTAAAGACGCTCCAAGAAAAACGCATAGTGCATGAAGCAATAAAAATATAGTGTGTTGAAAGGTGACCTAATTTTTGCCGATGAAGAAGGGGTGCCTTGGCGGCATCCCCAAGTTTTGATGCTTGTACCTCTTGGATATTTCTTGGGGTGACATGGGCATCCCCAAGCTTGAGCTTTTGTCCATTCTTCATCTCATCTCATCATTCTCCAATCCCTACACTTGAAAACTTCCTTCATACAAAACTTCACACAATTCTATTAGCAACGTTAGCATAAACATAATAGTGAATCAACCCTTTTTGGTTCAGGTTTCAACTAAAAAACAGCACATATAAAGCATATACTACTGTAGCAACTTCCCCAAAAGTTCTGTGATCAAAAGAACTCAAAAAGAAAGCGATCGAGTGGCAAACACAAATAGTGGCAGAAATCTGTCAAAACAAAATAGCTGACAAAGGTTGATTTTTTGAGGACCTTCTGTTGCTCAAATCGAAAATGCAAAACTAATGAAAGTTTGGATATAACCTGGGGCATATGCACAAGAAATCGCAGGTCAAAAAGATATTCTGAGATTTTTCACAAATTTTTATGGTGCAGCACCGAAATCTGTTTCAGGACAGCAACTTCCCCAAATCTTACCTCCCTCAAATTAGAGGTTCTTCTTGGCACAACAACAAAATAAAAAGGAAAAGGAGCGGTTATTATAGTAGTAATAACTTCCAAGACTCAAATAAAAGAAAAAGTACTAAAAAGAAAACAATGGGTTATCTCCCAAGAGTGCTTTTATTTAACGCCTTTGAGCTAGGCGCAGAAAATAGAAATCAAGTAATATCGAGCGATGAAGCATTAGGATCAACGGATGCCTTATGTCTTCCTTTCTTATCTTTGCTCTTGACTCTAGGAAAGACGTGACTATTGCAAGGTGGAGAGATGAATCTTATAGTGCCTTTTCCCACATCTATAATGGCGCCCAGGAGCTTCAGTAGAGACCTTCCAAGCATGATTTGTCCTTTTCCTACACATTCAATAACAAGATAATCAGTAGATACCATTCTTCCTAGGACTTTTGTATAAACTCCTTCAGCTATTCCAACGGGAAATATAGTGGCATTATTAGTAAGAGGAATTTCTTCTCCCCCCTCAGAAAGTTTCCAAAGACTCAAAGATTCATAAACATCCTTTGGCATAAGACAAAATTCAGACATAATATCACAACGAGCATGATAAGTCTCACCACAAATGGTGATTTTCACCATAGGGAACCAACTCGATGGTTCAGAATTTGTTGGCACATAATCAAAATGCTCGCACAAAGTACTATAGCAATTACCCAAACAAGCAGTGTGAGTCTCAAGAGTATTAAGTCTAGCAAAAATGCTCACAAGAGAGGAATCGAAATCAGTTGGCATGCTATAAATTGTAATCAACTATTTTATAATATTGAAAGCTTGATCACCATCATAATGAAGGAAATCTCCTTCTGCTCTAGCATCCATAGCATATCTATAACGAAGAGCAACTCCAAAGTAAAAGCTACTAAGAAGCAAACTCAAAGTCATTTTTGGTTCAAGTTTTTCCATGCCAATCATAAATTCTAGACCAAGCTTCTTTGAAACTCTCCTCACTCTTTTGTTTGAAAGTGCAGATCATTTCCTCGGGTGACATAGTAATAGCAACTAAACTAGATATAAAAAACAACTTGAAACAAAAACTAATTTTTTTTTATTTTTGATAAAAAAGATGCAAGCAAAAATAAAATAAAGCAAAAATAAAAACAAAGTAAAAGATTGTGCGTGTGAGACCCCCCTTGCTGAAGTCTTCTTTCTCCTCGACAACGGCGCCAGAAAACTTGTTGATGGTGCGGTGTTGATGTAGATGACCGACCAGTTGGGAACCCCAAGAGAAGGTGTGATGAGCACAGCAGCAAGTCTTCCCTCAGTTATGAAACCAAGGTATATCGAACCAGTAGGAGAAAGAACCAAACATAAGAAGGTGATGCTTGCTAGCTTCGTGACACTCCGGACAAGGGCGCCAGATAAACTGCTTGTCGGCGTGTCTTCACCCAGCAGCAACGTGAAACCTGCACACAACACAAATAAGTACTTTGCTCCCAACTTACAATGAGGTTGTCAATCTCACCGGTTTGCTGTAAACAAAGGATTGAGCGTATCTAGTGGTAAAAGGATAATAGTAATGCAAGTAAAGTAAATAGTGCGAGTAAAGTTAACTGGGTAACAATGTAAAGGAAATTGGACCGGGGTCCACAGTTCACTAGTGGCGTCTCTCCATAAGATAAATAATAACATGCTGGGTAAACAAATTATAGTTGGGCAATTGATAGAGTAAAGATAACGTACATACATCACGAGGATCACTATGAGGTTCACTCTAGGCATTATGACAAAATACATAGACCGCCATCCAACTGCATCTATGACTAAAAATCCACTCATGGGGAATCATCTGAGGACCCCTTGAGTATTAAGTTGCGAACAACAGATAATTGCATTAAGCAAAGTGCGTAATGTAAACAAAGCAAATGTCCTTGGACACAAGAGTGTTCTTTTCCCCCTAGTGGCAATAGCACATCTACAACCTTAGAGGATTCTGTCACTCCCCTAGATTAAATAGAGGCATGAACCCAACTATCGAGCATAAATACTCCCTCTTGGAGTCACTAGCATCTACTCAGCCAAGATAGCTACTAGCAACAAAAAGCATGCAAGATCATAAACAACATAGAGATAACATAAGATATATAATTCAGCACATCAACTTAACATAGTACCAATACTCATCGGATCCGAACAAACACAACATGTATGATTACATAAAGATGATCTTGATCATGTAGGGCAGCTCACAAGATCTAAACATGAAGCACATGGTGGAGAAGACAACCATCAAGCTACTGCTATGGACCCATAGTCCAAGGTAGACTACTCACACATCACCCCGGATGCGACCATGGTGGTGAAGAAGGCCTTGATACGTCTCAAATGTATCTATAATTTTTGATGCTCCATGCTTGTTCTTACACCATTTGCTTTGAGTTTTGTTACACTTCGTGGCGTTTTTATGCATTTTCCGGAACTAACCTATTAACAAGATGCCACAGTACCAGTTCCCTATTTTCTGCTATTTTTGTGTTTCAGAAAAGTTACACAGGAAATATTCTTAGAATTGGACGAAACAAAAGCCAAACCTCCTATTTTTACTGAAGCTTTGCAAAGACCGAAGATGAGGTGGAGGGGGCCAGCCTCACCACCAGGGGGCGCGGCCCAGCCCCTGCCACCTTGCCAAAAAGGGGAATCCCTGCCGGAGGCCTTCTCCACCACCATGGTCGCCTTCAGAGTGATGTGTGAGTAGTCTACCTTGGACTACGGGTCCATAGAAGTAGCTAGATGGTTGTATTCTCCACCTTGTGCTTCATGTTTAGATCTTGTGAGCTGCCCTACATGATCAAGATCATCTTTATGTAATCATACATGTTGTGTTTGTTGGGATCCGATGAGTATTGGTACTATGTCAAGTTGATGTGCTAAATTATATATTTTATGTTATCTCTATGTTGTTTATGATCTTGCTTGCTTTCCGTTGCTAGTAGCTATCCTGGCCGAGTAGATGCTAGTAACTCCAAGAGGGAGTATTTATGCTCGATAGTTGGGTTCATGCCTCTATTTAATCTGGGGGAGTGACAGGAACCTCTAAGGTTGTAGATGTGCTGTTGCCACTAGGGAGAAAACAACATTCTTGTGTCCAAGGACATTTGCTTTGTTTACATTATGCACTTTGCTTAATGCAATTATCTATTGTTCGCAACTTAATACTCAAGGGGTACTCAGACAACTCCCCGCGAGTGGATTTTTAGTCATAGATGCAGTTGGATGGCGGTCTATGTATTTTGTCATAATGCCCACAGTGAACCTCATTGTGATCCTCGTGATGTATGTACGTTCTATTTACTTTATCAATTGCCCAACTGTAATTTGTTTACCCAACATGTTATTATTTATCTTATGGAGAGACGCCACTAGTGAACTGTGGACCTCGGTCCAATTTTCTTTACATTGTATACTATTTTACTTTACTCGCACTGTTTACTTTTACTTGCATGCTATTATCCTTTTACCACTCGATACTCTTAATCCTTTGTCTACAGCAAACCGGTGAGATTGACAACCTCATCGTAAGTTGGGAGCAAAGTACTTGTTTGTGTTGTGTGCAGGTTTCACGTTGCTGCTGGGTGAAGACACGCCGACAAGCAATTTATCTGGCGCCCTTGTCCGGAGTGTCACAAAGCTAGCAAGAACCACCTTCTTAAGTTTGGTTCTTTCTCCTACTGGTTCAATTCAACCTTGGTTTCATAACTGAGGGAAGACTTGTTGCTATGCTCATCACACCTTCTCTTGGGGTTCCCAACTGGTCGGTCATCTACATCAATACCGCACCATCAACAAGTTTTCTGGCGCCATTGCCGGGGAGAAAGAAGACTTCTGCAAGGGGAGTCTCGCACTCATAATCTTTTACTTTGTTTTTAGTTTTGCTTTATTTTATTTTTGCTTGCATCTTTTTATCAAAAATACAAAAACAATAGTTCCTTTGATAGTTTGCATTCCGTTACTTTTACTTTTAGTTAATTATTTTGTTCCCTAAGTATGCTTTGGAGGACCTTACAATAGGTAGTGGTTCTATTATTGGAAAAGGAAACATTGAGAAGTTCTTTAATCATATTAGTATGCATAAAGATGTTGAGGATAGATCATTGGCTGAACTCGCTCCCAGTTATGAAGTTGCTACTACTTATTTAGTTCACATGTTGAAGGCTAGTTTTGTTAACCTTAATCCTTTTATGCAACAAATGTTTCTTAAGCTTCATGATATCGAAGACTCCGAAAAGAAAGATTTTATTTTGGAGACTTTGCATAGAGAATTTAGAGATGTTGTTATTGAAGCTAGGAAAGTTTTTGAGTGTTTTAATATGCTTGGCTCACCTATTAATGTTGTTGATACAACCAAAGAAGATATCAAAGTACCAATTCCTTGCAAACTTGTAGGATTGCATGAAGCTTTGGAAAAGAATTTCGATTGGATTTGTCCTGAAAATCTTTTTAATGAATTGAGTGAACCAAAGCATGATCACAAGGGATCTTCAAAAACTCATTTGGATACAATTCAATTCATTGTTGACAAAACTTCTGCAATTGATCTTAATGCCTCTTTTGAAAATACTTGATTTCCATTTTCCGCGCCTAACCCAAAAGCATTAAAGAAAAGCACTCTTGGGAGATCACCCATTGTTTTCTTTTCAGTACTTTTTCTTTTATTTGAGTCTTGGAATTTATTACTACTGTAATAACCGCTCCTTTTCCTTTTTATTTCGTTGTTGTGCCAAGAAGAACCTCTAATTTGAGGGAGGTAAGATTTGGGGAAGTTGCTGTCCTGAAACAGATTTCGGTGCTGCACCGTAAAAATTCGTGAAAATTCTCAGAATATCTTTTTGACCTGACATTTCTTGTGCATATGCCCCAGTTTATATCCAAACTTTCATTAGTTTTGCACTTTTCGATTTGAGCAACAGAAGGTCCTCGAAAAAATAAACCTTTGTCAGCTGTTCTGTTTTGACAGATTTCTGCCACTATTTGTGTTTGCCTCTCGATCACTTTCTTTTTGAGTTCTTTTGATCATAGAACTTTTGGGGAAGTTGCTAAAGTAGTATATACTTTATATGTGGTGTTTTTAAGTTGAAATCTGAACCAAAAAGGGTTGATCTACTATTATGTTTATGCTAACATTGCTAATAGAATTATGTGAAGTTTTGTATGAAGGAAGTTTTCAAGTGTAGGGATTGGAGAATGATGAGATGAGGTGAAGAATGGACAAAAGATCAAGATTGGGGATGCCCATGTCACCCAAAGAAATATCCAAGAGGTACAAGCGTCAAAGCTTGGGGATGCCCCTGAGGCACCCCTTCTTCATCGGCAAAAATCAGGTCACCTTTCAACACACTATATTTTTATTGCTTCATGCACTATGCGTTTTTCTTGGAGTGTATTTACTTTTGCTTTCAGTTTTCTTTTGTTTTGTTTTCTAAAATAAATGGTTGGACCCCAACAAATTTCTTTTGGAGGAGATTTACTTGCTCTTCATTCGCCAAGTACACTCTATTTTTCACTTTTATCGTTCAACGAGTGTTCTCTTTTTCTAGAACTGCGTTTAGCTTTCGTTTTTCGCCTTGATTTTTGTTCAGATCTTGTTTTATCTTTGCATAAATGTGTATTTGGACCTCTGGTCTATGTTGGTATTCATCAAAAGAGTTTTCTCAAAAAGGTTTGAATGGTGTTGGAAAAGAGAAAAAGTTTCATGCAAAAAAGTGGTACAAAAAAGAGCTTATTTAGACTGCGGCTTAGACTTTTTCATGCCATGCTTGATGTCATTTTGATAGTATGCTTAGTGATTTTGGCTGTAGCATGACTTGTCTCAAATGACTGAGATTGGTTAATGAGCCTTTGAAAAAAATCATGCGTTGTTTTTATTATACGGAAGCATTTGTTTGGTTTTCTCCTTGATGCTTTATTTGGGTTGACTTGGTGCATGCTTACAACATGTTTGACTCATACAAAGTCTCCATAAGCCTCTATGATCATTTGGTTTTTTACTTTTGATGCCATTTTATGCTTCTCTTAATGATGTTTTGTCGCTATGCATGATTATAGCCGTTATTGCTCTCTTAGTTGGTCGCTCGCAGTCTTTGCTAGCCCTCATTTTGTACTGAGTATGAGCTCTACTCGTGCATCCAACTCCCAAAAACCAAGTTATTCCAATGTGTACACCATACATACCTATTAGCAATTTACTATTCCAAAGTACATTTGACTTGCTTTTATCTATCCTTCGAATTAAACTCTTTTGGTGTTATATGAAAATTAGTCAGTAAAGCTCTCACAAACCTGATGGCAAACTTTACTTTTCTCGCTTTTAAATTTTTGACATTGTGGCTCTTTTATGTTGACGTTATGCTTGCAAGTTGTAAGTTTGAAATTAGCCAAACCATGCCATCATGGGTTAAGCTTTCAACATTGCACTTCTCTTATTTGAGTTGATATCGTGATCTTTTGTTTATGGATACTCGCGATGTGAAATAAGTTGGGAATCTTGCGGGATCATGGAGTTTGTATATGTGTTAGAGAAACGCCTGGGCCGCTAATCTAAGCCATGCATCATTCATGGTTGAAATTTACAGCATGCCCATAGTGGATATTCGACGACACATCTCAAAATAAGAAGTTATACCAATGGTAAATAAAAGAGATGCCGAGGTGTTCATTATCTGTTTTTCCTGTCATTTTGATGTGGGCTTGTTCCATGTCATCGGGCAAGGAGGTATGATACGTCTCAAACGTATCTATAATTTTTGATGCTCCATGCTTGTTTTTACACCATTTGCCTATTGTTTTGTTACACTTAGTGGCATTTTTATACATTTTCCGGAACTAACCTATTAACGAAGTGCCACAGTGCCAGTTTCCTGTTTTCTGCTGTTTTTGTGTTTCAGAAGTGATACACAGGAAATATTCTCGGAATTGGACGAAACAAGTTCCTGAAGTCATATTTCACGGGGAAGCTTCCAGACATCCGAAGACCTGACGGAGTGGGGCCACGTGGCCCCAGACACAGGGGCAGCGCGGCCACCCCCTGGCCGCGCCAGCCCCGTGTGAGGGGGCGTGGTCCCTCCTCTGACATCGCCCCTTCGCCTATATATACCCCCTGACGAGAAAAACCTAAGGGCCCGATCCGTTTTCCAGAATACATCGCGATCCGCCGCCGCCGTCGACCCGAAGATCGGGAGGGTCCAGAAGCTCTTCCCGGCACCCTGCCGGAGAGGGGAATCGCCACCGGAGGTCTTCTTCATCGCCATGCTTGCCTCCGGAGCGATGAGTGAGTAGTCTACCTTGGACTATGGGTCCATAGCAGTAGCTAGATGGTTGTCTTCTCCACCATGTGCTTCATGTTTAGATCTCATGAGCTGCCCTACATGATTGAGATCACCGTTATGTAATTCTATGATGTTGGTTTGTTGGGATCCGATGAATATTGGTGTTTATGATTAAGTTGTTGTACTGAATTATATCTTTTGTTATCTCTATGTTGTTTATGATCTTGCATGCTCTCCGTTGTTAGTAGCTATCTTGGCCGAGTAGTTGCTAGTGACTCCAAGAGGGGGTATTTATGCTCGATAGTGGGTTCATGTCTCTATTTCACCTGGGGGAGTGACAGAAACCTCTAAGGTGGTAGATGTGCTGTTGCTACTAGGGAGAAAACAACATTCATATGCTCAAGGGCATATGCTTTGTTTACATTACACACTTTGCTTAATGCAATTATCTGTTGTTCGCAACTTAATACTTCTAGGGTGTTCGGATGATATCCCCGGGGGTGGATTATTAGTCATAGATGCAGTTGGATGGCGGTCTATGTATTTTGTTGTAATGCCCAGAGTAAATCTCATAGTGATCTTCTTGACATATCATGTTATCTTTATTCTATCAATTGCCCAACTGTAATTTGTTTACCCAGCATGTTATTTTATCTATGGAGAGACACCACTAGTGAACTGTGGACCCCGGTCCTATTTTAATCATATTGCAATCACCTGTTTACTTTTCCCGCACTGTTTACTTTACTTGCATATTACTACTGTTTTCCACTCGATACACTCATAACCTTTGTTTCAAGCAAACCGGTGAGATTGACAACCTCATCGCAAGTTGGGGACAAAGTATTTGTTTGTGTGTGTGCAGGTTCCACAAACACCTTTAGTCGTCATCGTCTCTCTTCTCCTGATCGATAAACCTTGGTTTCTTAACTGAGGGAAAACTAGCCGCTACACTCATCATACCTTCCTCTTGGGGTTCCCAACGGGCTGGTCATCACCACGCACAAGGACTTACTGCTCCCACGTCAACTAAACGCCACAGTCTTTTCTGGCGCCATCACACGAGTAGCAGCTTCTTTTCTGGCGCCGTTGCCGGGGAAGAGAGAAGACTTCTGCGAGGGGAGTTCTTCGCACACACATTCTTTATTTTGTTATTTGTTTTGCTTTACTTTATTTTATTTTACCTGCATTGCTTTTTATATCAAAAACCCAAAAAAATTAGAATCCTTGGTAGTTGTTATTTCTTTGCTTTTAGTTTATCATGTCTAGTTTAGTTGCTACTACTATGTCCCCCGAGGACATGATCTTTACCTTTAAGCAGAAAGATGAGGAAAGCTTTAAAGAAGCTTGGTCTAGAATTTATGATTGGCATGGAAAAACTGAACCTAAAATGGCTTTGAGTTTGCTTCTTAGTAGTTTTTACTTTGGACTTTCTCTTCGTTATAGATATGCTTTGGATGCTACTTCTAAAGGAGATTTCCTTCATTGTGATGGAGATCAAGCCTTCAATACTATAAAAAAGTTGATTACAATTTATAGCATGCCAACCTATTTTGATTCCTCTCTTGTGTGCATTTTTAATAGACTTAATACTCTTGAGACTCACACTGCTAGTTTGAATTCTTGCTACAATACTTTGCGCCAGCATTTTGATTATGTGCCTATAAATTCTGAGCCTTCGAGTTGGTATCCTACAATAAAAATCACCATGAGTGGTGAAACTTTTCATGCTCGTTGTGATATTATGTCTGAATTTTGTCTCATGCCAAAGGATGTTTATGAATCTTTGAGCCTTTGGAAGCTTTCTGAGGGAGGAGAAGAAATTTTTCTTACTAACAATGCCACCATATCTCCCCTTGGAATAGCTGAAGGAGTCTTTACAAAAATCCTAGGAAGAATGATATCTACTGATTATCTTGTTATTGAATGTGTAGGAAAAGGACAAATCACACTTGGAAGATCCATTCTGAAGCTCCTTGACGCCGTTATCGATGTGGGAAAAGGCAATATAACATTTACTACTCCACCTTGCAATAACCATGTCTTTCCTAGAGTCAAGAGCAAAGGTAAGAAAGGGAGACGTAAGGCACGTGCTGATCCTAGCACTTCATCACTTGATAATACTTGATTCGCAATTTTCTGCGCCTAGCTCAAAGGCGTTAAAGAAAAGCACTCTTGGGAGATAACCCGTTGTTTACTTTTCAGTACTTTTTCTTTTATTTGAGTCTTGGAAGTCATTACTACTGTAATGACCGCTCCTTATCTTGTTTATTTCGTTTTTGTGCCAAGAGAAGCCTCTAATTTGAGTGAGGTAAAGATTTGGGGTTATTGCTGTCCTGAAACTGTTTTCGGTGCTGCACCGTAAAAATTCGTAAAAATTCTCTATTTATCTTTTGGACCTGCGATTTCTTGTGCATATGCCCCAGGTTATATCCAAACTTTTCTTAGTTGAACACTTTTTGATTTGAGCAACGGAAAATCCCTCAAAAATTCGTCCTTTGTCAGCTGTTCAGTTTTGACAGATTTCTGCCAATATTTGTTTTTGCCACTTTATCGCTTTCTTTTGAGTTCTTTTTGATCATGGAACTCTTGTGGAAGTTGCTACAGTAGTATATACTTTATATGTGGTGGTTTTGGGTTGAAACCTGAAGCTAAAAGAGGTTTAATATATTTTATGCTTACACTAATGTTGCTAATAGAATTGTGTTTAGTTTTGTATGAAGGAAGTTTTCAAGTGTAGGGATTGGAGAATGATGAGATGAGTTGAAGAATGGACAAAAGCTCAAGCTTGGGGATGCCCATGCATCACCCCAAGAAATATCCAATAAGTACAAGCGTCAAAGCTTGGGGATGCCCCCGAGGCACCCCTTCTTCATCGGCAAAAATCAGGTCACCTTTCAAAACACTATATTTTTATTGCTTCATGCACTATGTGTTTTTCTTGGAGCGTCAGTTGTTTTAGTTTTCTTAGTTGGTTTAGTTTGTTTGTTTGCTGCAATAAATGGTTGGACCCCAACAAATTTCCCTTTGGAGGAGATGTACTTGTTTTCACTTGCAAAGAACGCTCTAGTTTTCACTCTTATATAAAATCGAGCGTTCTACTTTTTCTGCTACTGCTTTTGGTTTTCGTTTTCGCGTTGATATGCGTTCAGATCTTGTCATATCTTTTCATCAAGGTGTATTTTTGCCTCTGATCTTTATTGGTTTTCATCAAAAGAGGTGTTTATAAAAGTTTCAAATGGTGTTGGAAAAGAGAAAAAGCTTTGTGCAAAATAGTGGTACAAGAAGGAGCTTGTGTAGACTGCGGCTTAGGCTTTTTCATGTCATGCTTGATGTCTTTTTGATAGTATGCTTAGTGGTTTTTCTGTAGCATGACTTGTCTCAAATAACTGAGATTGCTTAATGAGCCTTTGAAAAATCATGCGTTGTTTTTATTGTATGGAAGCATTATTTTGGTTTTCTCCTTGATGCTTTATTTGGGTTGACTTGGCGCATGCTCACACATGTTAGACTCTTACAAAGTCGCCATTAGCCTTCATGATCATTTAGTTTTTGACTTTTGATGCCATCGTATGCTTCTTTTAATGTCGCTTTGTCGCTTTGCATGATTATGGCCATTATTGCTCTCTTAGTTGGTCGCTCCCAGTCTTTTGCTAGCCCTCGCCTTGTACTGAGTATGAGCTCTACTCGTGCATCCAACTCCTAAATGCCAAAGTTTTCCAAAGTGTCCACCATACATACCTACTAGCAATTTGCTATTCCAAGTAAATTTGACTTGCTTTTATATTCTCTTCAAATTAAACTCTTACCAGTGTTATGCGAAATTCGGTCAGTAAAGCTCTCACGAACCAGAAGGCACACTTTACTTTTTCCTGTTCTTAAAAATTTGAAATTGTGGTCTTTTATGCTGAGTTGTTATGCTTGCAAGTTGTAAGTTGGATGCTAGCCCAGCCATGCTGTCATGGGGCAAGCTTTCAACATTGCACTTCTTTTTGAGTTGATATCGTGATCTTTTGTTTATGGATGCCCGCTGTGTGAAATGAATTGGGAATCTTGTGAGGATCATGGAGTTTTTATATGTGTTAGGGAAACGCCGGGCCGCCAATCTAAGCCATGCATAATTCATGGTGGAAATTTGCAGCATACCCATGGTGAACATTCGACGACGCATCTCACAATAAAAAGCTAAACAATATAGCAAATAAAAGAGATGTCGAGGTGTTCATTGTCTGCTTGTCCTGTCATTTTGGTGTGGGCTTGTTCCATGTCATCGGGCACGGAGGTACCCCATTGGCGGTTCTCAATGATATGCATATACTTACAATGACAAGAGCCTTGCTTGGGACTCTAAGTAAATTAGCATGGTTTGGGTACTCGTATTCACGGGACACGAGGTTTTCAACTTATGATTTGTCAAGCATATGCATCATAATTGTTCTCGCATTAACTTTAACCATTCAAGATGCTTATGATGGGGGCAATGAGAGCTCAAAGCCGGTAAGTACCATAATTTTTGAAGGTTATAAAACTTGCAATCACTGCTTCCCTCTGCGAAGGGCCTTTCTTTTACTTTTATGTTGAGTCACCACCTTCTTTCTTTATGCACCATTAAGAGAGCATAGTTGTCATTCTTAGTGTGATATGCATTGTCCCAAAGTTCATTGATTGACTCATATTGTTGGTTTCACTTGTTCTTAAATTATTTGTATCTAGTCGCCCTCTTAAACTTTGAGGTGTCCTATGCATTTATGTTTTGCTCTCTTTGAAGGACAAGCTGAAAACCATTTGTATGTTTTTCCTTATGATTTGAACACACGTTTGACTTTCATTGTTTCATTATCATGATCTTTTGTTTGTGTTCATTTACATGTTTACAACATGGTTGCTAAGTTCTTATTGTCATGATTATATCTTTCATGCCCATGTTTTAAGTTCTATTGATCCCAGCTCACCAATGCTTACATATATGATCAAGATTGTGTAGGTGCATGTCACCTCAAAAATTATTCTTTGTTATCACTTACCTACTCGAGGACGAGCAGGAGTTAAGCTTGGGGATGCTTGATACGTCTCAAACATATCTATAATTTTTGATGCTCCATGCTTGTTTTTACACCATTTGCCTATTGTTTCGTTACACTTAGTGGCATTTTTATACATTTTCCGGAACTAACCTATTAACGAAGTGCCACAGTGCCAGTTTCCTGTTTTCTGCTGTTTTTGTGTTTCAGAAGTGATACACAGGAAATATTCTCGGAATTGGACGAAACAAGTTCCTGAAGTCATATTTCACGGGGAAGCTTCCAGACATCCGAAGACCTGACAGAGTGGGGCCACGTGGGCCCCAGACACAGGGGCGGCGCGGCCACCCCCCTGGCCGCGCCAGCCCCGTGTGAGGGGGCGTGGTCCCTCCTCTGACATCGCCCCTTCGCCTATATATACCCCCTGACGAGAAAAACCTAAGGGCCCGATCAGTTTTCCAGAATACATCGCGATCCGCCGCCGCCGTCGACCCGAAGATTGGGAGGGTCCAGAAGCTCTTCCCGGCACCCTGCCGGAGAGGGGAATCGCCACCGGAGGTCTTCTTCATCGCCATGCTTGCCTCCAGAGCGATGAGTGAGTAGTCTACCTTGGACTATGGGTCCATAGCAGTAGCTAGATGGTTGTCTTCTCCACCATGTGCTTCATGTTTAGATCTCATGAGCTGCCCCACATGATTGAGATCACCGTTATGTAATTCTATGATGTTGGTTTGTTGGGATCCGATGAATATTGGTGTTTATGATTAAGTTGCTGTACTGAATTATATCTTTTGTTATCTCTATGTTGTTTATGATCTTGCATGCTCTCCGTTGTTAGTAGCTGATCACTCTAAGATTTACACATATATCTGAACCTTGCAACCATAAAACTTGTCTGTTTTACCTCATTTCTACCAGTGTTGCACCAACATTTTACATCATTTGATCCTTTGTCACAGATCAGTGCGCCAAGGCACTTAAATCTACAAGTCAGAGTAATTCAAACCAAAGACCAAGCCACCAGGAATGGAGGAGTACATCTTGAGGAGCAAGAAAAGCAAGCACGGCAGAAAGTGGCTGGTACGGCACAAGAAGACAGGAAAAACGGCAAAAGCAGAAAAGCCGCTGCCGCCACCAACTTCCCACTACTCCTCTACGCCGCAGCAAGAATGCCACAAAAAGTCTTTAAAAGGAGAGGTCCAGGTTCACTCCCACCATCTCCATCTCTCACCTCGCATCCACAGCCACTCCATCCATCCACCACTCCACCAAAACCTTCCTCCTCCATAGTCCAACACAAAAACTTTTCCACCCTTATCCCTCTTCTCCTCTGTTGTAACAAGACTGGATCCATGGCGTCCACCAAGAACTCCAAGAACTCCCTCAGGAACCTCAAGAACACAGGATGAACATAGCCCCAAGGATCTGAAGGCCCATCTCTCCCTCAACCTCTGCATCCTCTGCCGCGACAGCAATTCTTCTACTTTCTCTGCCACGGCAAGCCTTCGGTGACAAACAGCAAATCTCTCTTCCTTTCCCTCATGCTCTGTGATCTGTTGTGTTGATCTTGCATTGTAAAGCAGTTTGAAACTTGTCTTTGACCTTTGCTATGGTTTGAGTGACACACTCCATTGTAAACTCTAAGATTACTGTGAAAACTGTGTTGCACTTGCTTGATCTGTAGGTGTAAGACTAGTCTCTGCACCTAGTCCCAAAAACATATCCCTGTCTAAAATTTGCTAGTTTGTTCAATGCTTTCTTGTCTGACAAACAAGAAATCCTTGAACTTGTTATGTTAAAACTTCCCTGCTCAAAACCTCCTGTTACTTTTCTGTTTACAAACACCAAAAACCCCACTTTTCTGCTTAGCTTCTGGAAATTAGGAAATAGTCTCATTTGTGTTGATCCCTGTGGAGACGACTAGAAAAACCCCCCTATAATCTCAACAGATCAAAATTGGCGCCGTTGCCGGGGATCAACTTTTGATTGTTTCCTTAGATTACAGTAGACTAAGCTGTGTAAATACTTGTTCCAATTTGCAATCTTTGATTGTCTGTTTTAATGATTTGTCTGTGATCAAGCTTAGAACTTTTATTAGGGGATTTAGTTCACTAACCCTTGATCAAGTTCTTGTCTGTGATTGTGTGTAGAACAATGATTTCATCTAATCTCCGTGGGAATTCAGTTGATGCAGTCCTCTGAAGATTCTCCACTAGCCCCATTTGATCCTGAACCAGAGAGGACTTTGTTTGCAAGAAAGAGAGCAGCTTCTGAAGTTTCTGCTGAAGATTTGGAAACCTCTGTCTCAGATTTGGAATCGTCATCCTCAGATTTCAGCATGGGTGATAAGAAGTTGAGAGATTTGTGGATTCCCAAGGACCAGATCAACAATGCAGATGTGATTATGCCTGCAATACAAGCAAACAACTGGGAAATCAAGCCAGCTCTGATCAATATGGTGCAACATAATCCCTTCAAAGGTTCTGCTTTGGAGAGCCCCCATGAGCATATCAGAAACTTTCTGGAGTACTGCAACACTTTGAAGCACAATGGTGTTCCTCCTGAAGCCATCAGGATGCAATTGTTTCCCTTCTCACTGTCTGGACTTGCAAAAGTTTGGTTCCACTCTCTTCCTATTCACTGCAGAGACACATGGGAACATGTTCTTCAAGCCTTCTTTGAGAGATATTTCCCTCCAACCAAAGTAGCTGAGTGCAGAGACAAGATAACAAGATTTGTGCAATATGAAGGAGAAAGCCTGTATGATACTTGGCAGAGATACCAAGGTCTCATCAGGATGTGTCCCAACCATGGCCAGGAGCAATGGCTCATCTTGCAAACCTTCTACAAGGGTTTGACAGAGCAAACCAGATCATTTGTTGACTCAGCTGCTGGAGGTGGAATCATGAACAAGACCCTTGATGAAGCTACTGAGTTGATTGAGAGCATGGCATCACACAACTTCTCCTGGACAAATGAAAGAGCTGTCCACCCCAACAATCAGCTGCAGATTCAGTCAAGTGGCCAGAATGCTTTGGAAGCTAAGTTGGAGAGTTTAACAACTCAGCTTGCCCAGCTTATGACAGAAAGAAACAGCCAAGCTTTGGTTCCTGTCAACCAAGTTACTTCTGCCTGTGCAATTTGTGGAAAAGAAGGCCATTCTCTCATGGAATGTACCTTGTCTGCACCTCCTGAAGCCATGATATCAGAGGTGAACTATGCCCAGAATCAAGGGCCATATTCCCAAAGTTACAACCCCTCTTGGAGAAACCACCCCAACCTTTCTTACAAGAGCAATAATCAGCAAAGTTACCCAGCACCAGGGCAGCAGCACTATGCCCAAGCATCCCAGCAGAGTTACCATCAGCCTGGACAACAAAATTTCAGACCCCAAGGTCAAGTGCAACACCCACAACAACAACACCACCCAGTACATCAGCAAACTACTTCATCCAGCAGTAGCAGCCAATCTGAGCTTGGAGAAATGATGAAGCTACAGAAGGAAATGTTCAGTGGAATGCAAGAAACTATGAAAATGCAATCTGAACTTTTCTACAAGACTATGCAGCAACTCACTGCTGGAATCCAGACCAACAACATTGGAAAACAAGCTGAAGGAAAACTGCCAGCCCAAGCAGAGAAAAACCCGAAACAGTGTGGTGCCCTTTCCACTACTGAAGTTATTGATGCAGTCACCACTAGGAGTGGGGTGAACACTGAACCCTTACTCAAAACCCCACCAAATGTCACTTATGTTGCTCCACAGAGAAGACCCACCGTGCAGCAACAAACACCTCCAGAAATTGTTCTGCCAAGGCAGGAAAAATCAACAGGACAGCCTGCCCAGACAGAAAACCCTGCCAAGGCACAGATCTCTGCCACAGAACCAACAGAGAAGCCTTTGTTGATGAAAGTGCCATTTCCAGAGAGATTGGACAAGACCAAGGAGGAGAAGCAATACTCTAAATTCCTTGAGACCATGAAGGAAGTGCAAATCACCATCCCCATCTTGGATGCAGTGTTGCACATTCCCCTATATGCAAAGTTTTTCAAAGATCTGATCACAAGGAAGAGGAGTTTGGACAGCCCTGAGTTAGTAGCCTTGACAGAAGATTGCAGTGCTGTGATCTTGAACCACATGCCCAAGAAGCTACAAGACCCTGGAAGTTTCAGCATTCCCTGTGTAGTGGGAAGAAAAACCTTCACAGCCCTTTGTGACTTAGGTTCCTCTGTGAGTGTGTTACCCTCTGCTGCAAGCCAGATTCAGCAGCTGGGAACGTTGAAGCCTACCCCAATGACACTTCAACTTGCTGATAGAACCTTGAGAAAACCAGTAGGAGTCCTTGAAGATGTGCCAGTCCAAGTTGGCAACTTTGCATATCCTGTGGACTTTGTTGTGCTAGAGATGGAAGACAATGCTGAATCAATGATTCTAGGCAGGCCATTCTTGGCAACTGCTGGTGCCATCATTGATGTCAAAGGTGGAACCCTCAAATTACAATTTGGATCAGAGCAAGCTGAATTCAGCATGAAACATGCCACTCACTTACCCAATGTTCCTGAACATTGTCATTCCATTGATGTTGTTGAAAGAAGTGTGCTAGAAACTTTGCCAGAACCTGAGCAAGAAGAGCCTGAAGCTCAAGTCTTTGTTACTGCTGAAACCACCAATGTACAGCAGCTCTGTGAAGTGAAAATTTGTGCAATTGTACCTGTGTCAAGTGCAAGAGAACCAGCTCATCTAGCCCACCATTCTGTTGTGGAGCTCAAAGAATTGCCTTCCCATCTGAAATACTCATTCTTGGAGAAGGAAAAGTTACACCCTGTGATTATCAGTTCTGCCCTTTCAAGTGAGCAAGAAGAAAGTCTTCTGTCTATTCTGAAGCTGTACAAGAATGTCATTGGATATTCCATTGATGACATCATTGGCATTAGTGAGAAAGTGTGTTCTCACAGGATCCACTTGGAAGAAGGCAGCAAGCCAACAAGAGAAGGATAGAGGAGACTAAACACTGCTATGCAAGATGTAGTAAAGAAGGAAGTTCTGAAATTGTTAAAGGCTGGAATGATATACCCCATCTCTGACAGTGAGTGGGTGAGTCCTATCCACATTGTGCCCAAGAAAGGTGGCTACACTGTTGTTGAAAATGAAGAAGGAAGGCTCATGACCACAAGACCTGTTACAGGATGGAGGATGGTGAATGACTTCAGAAAATTGAACAAAGCTACAAGAAAAGATCACTTCCCTCTGCCATTCATGGACCAGATGCTAGAGAGACTTGCTGGCCAGAAGTACTACTGCTACCTTGATGGTTACTCTGGATTTCTGCAGATTCCAATCCACCCTTCTGACCAAGACAAGACAACATTCACCTGCCCATATGGAACCTTTGCTTACAAAAGGCTACCATTTGGCCTTTGCAATGCTCCAGGCACCTTCCAGAGATGCATGATGTCCATATTTTCTGATCACATTGAGAAGATTATGGAAGTTTTCATGGATGATTTCACTGTGTATGGAAAAGACTTTGAAGCTTGCTTGAAGAACCTCACCTTAGTCCTTCACAGATGCTCTGAGCAAAATTTGATTCTAAACTGGGAAAAATGTCACTTCCTTGTCTCTGAAGGCATTGTGTTGGGCCACCTTGTGTCTGCTAGAGGAATTGAGGTGGACAAGGCAAAGGTAGATGTGATTGCCAAGCTACCTCCTCCTGAAAATGTGAAGGGAATTCAAAGCTTCCTGGGCCATGCTGGCTTCTACAGGAGGTTTATCAAGAACTTCTCCTATCTTGCCAAGCCACTCACCAATCTCCTGAATCATGAAGTGAAGTTTGTGTTTGATGACACTTGTTTGCAAGCATTCAACCAATTGAAAGATGCTCTCATCACAGCCCCTGTTGTTCAACCTCCTGACTGGACACTGCCATTTGAACTTATGTGTGATGCAAGTGACTTTGCTGTTGGAGCAGTCCTTGGCCAGAGGAAAGACAAAGCTGTGCATGTTATACATTATGCAAGCAAGACTTTGGATGATGCTCAGATCAATTACACCACCACAGAGAAGGAGCTGCTTGCTGTTGTGTTCTCATTTGATAAGTTTAGACCATACCTGGTTGGACACAAGTGCATTGTCTACACAGACCATGCAGCAATCAGATATTTAGTGAGCAAAAAGGATGCTAAACCAAGGCTCATCAGATGGATCCTTCTGCTCCAAGAGTTTGACATAGAAATTAGAGACAAGAAAGGGTCAGAGAACTCAGTTGCTGATCACTTGTCCAGAATCAACATTGATGAAAACAGAGAGATTCAAGACTTGATGCCAGGAGAACAGCTCATGGCAGTCAGTGCCACTTCACCTTGGTATGCTGACTTTGTGAACTTCCTAGCTTGTGATATTGTGCCAGCAGATCTCTCCTACCAGCAAAAGAAAAAATTCCTCCATGATGTCAAGAGTTACTATTGGGATGAACCTTTTCTGTACAAACATTGTGCTGATGGCATTGTGAGAAGGTGTGTTCCCTCTGATGAAAAAAGTGATGTGATGTTCCAATGCCATTCAGGATTGTATGGAGGACATGCTGGAGTGTTCAAGACTCAAGCCAAGATTTTGCAAGCTGGCTTCTTTTGGCCAAGTATGTTCAGAGATGTTCATGAGTACATAATGAAGTGTGATCCTTGTCAAAGAGCAGGAAAGATGTCAAAGAGAAATGAAATGCCCCAAACAGGAATCTTGGAAGTGGAATTGTTTGATGTTTGGGGAGTTGATTTTGTTGGACCCTTGCCATCTTCTCAAGGCTACAAGCATATTTTAGTTGCTGTTGACTATGTGTCAAAATGGGTTGAAGCCATTCCCACTGTTAATGCTGATGCCAAGGCAGTTTGTAGAATGTTCAAGACTGTCATTTTCCCAAGATTTGGAGTGCCAAGAGTTGTAATCAGTGATGGTGGTGCTCACTTCAATAATGACCAGTTTGAGAAGCTTCTGACCAAGTATGGAGTGAAGAATCACAGAGTGACAACTCCTTATCATCCGCAGGCCAATGGCCAAGTGGAGTTGTCAAACAGGGAAATCAAGCAAATCTTGGAGAAAGTTGTGTCCAAGACCAGAGGAGATTGGTCAATGAAATTGCCCGACACTTTGTGGGCTTACAGGACAGCATACAAGACACCCATTGGCATGTCACCTTTCAGAATTATCTATGGCAAGGCTTGCCATCTGCCAGTCGAATTGGAGCACAGAGCGCATTGGGCAATCAGGAAGCTGAACTTGGACATTGGCAAAGCAGGAAACATGAGGAAACTGCAGTTGTGTGAGCTTGAAGAGCTCAGGAATGATTCCTATGAAAGTGCAAAGATTTACAAGGAGAAGACCAAGAAATGGCATGACTCCCACATTCTGAGAAGGGAATTCAAGGAAGGGCAGTCAGTGCTGGTGTATGATTCCAAGCTACACTTATTCTCTGGGAAGTTCAAGTCCAGATGGTTTGGCCCTTGTGTTATCAAGAAAGATCTAGGCCATGGTGCCTTTGAGGTTTATAGCTCAGCTGAGGGAACATTCAAAGTAAATGGCCAGAGGTTGAAGCACTACAGGATTGGAGATTTGATTGAAAACCAAGTTGAAGAAGATGATGAACCAGAGGATGGCTCCAATGCATCCTCTACCCATGCAAACCAGTGATGATGAAGCTACAGTCAAGCTAGTGACTTTAAACAAGCTCTCTTCCAGGAGGAAACCTGGTATCCCTTGTATCATATATTTCCCTTTCACCTTTTTATGTTTTTGCCTTGTGTGTTTGTTTCTTTTTGTTGTTTCAGTGATAACTTGGATGAGGAGAAAGATTGCTGTTGATTGACAAGGCAGAGAAGCAGGAAAACCATCAGGTGAACACTTTCCATTTCCACACATTTGTTAAAATCTGAATCAGAATATACTATACTATTGTTTGATCTTGTGTGAAAGTGCTCTGTTAAGAAACAAATCAAATTTTGTTGCTTGAACCTGAAATTATCACTTTGCATGCTATGAAGAACTTTGCTTTGAATCTGCTTATAACTCTTGCAAATGCCTATTTTCAAAGCCAAGTTTCAAATCAGAACCTTTGTATGTCTCTACTCAAAGAACCTGTGAAACATCAGTATATTTGTTAATTGCCCTAAGAATGAAGTTCATGATCCATTTCTTAGCCCCTAACCAATTGCATCTGTTGCATTTTTTGCATTAGCAAACATGATCTCTGGATTGTGATTTGTGAAGCACTAACATACTAACAGAAAGGAAAAAGTTTAGCATTAGCAACCATGATCTCTGGATTGTGGTGTGTGAAGCACTAACCTGATGATGCTAAGTAAAACTTGTTGTAAATACCTAAAGCACTAGCACCTATGATCCTGGGATTGTAGTGTGTGAAGCACTAACTAAGTTGACCCATCAAGCTAAGTTACTAACTAACTAACTTGTCTATGCATTAGCCTATTATGTTCCTGGGAACTGTAATAGGTGAAGCACTAAATTTGCATTACATATTGGGCTATGTACTGGATCTTGAGTTTTCAATTTCAGAGTCAATTACTTTATACTCATGTGTCCATGTTGTTTGATCTAGACATACTCAAATTCTCTTGTGAAACTTGTTTTTGAATTGGCAATTGCAAGATTTATCTGCATTGAGTCAGCAATGTCCCTCATCATGCTCTGTTACATTTTGTTTGGTACAATGCACCATTCTTTACTTGAGGACAAGCAAAGGTTTTGGTCTGGGGGTTTTGATCACTCTAAGATTTACACATATATCTGAACCTTGCAACCATAAAACTTGTCTGTTTTACCTCATTTCTACCAGTGTTGCACCAACATTTTACATCATTTGATCCTTTGTCACAGATCAGTGCGCCAAGGCACTTAAATCTACAAGTCAGAGTAATTCAAACCAAAGACCAAGCCACCAGGAATGGAGGAGTACATCTTGAGGAGCAAGAAAAGCAAGCACGGCAGAAAGTGGCTGGTACGGCACAAGAAGACAGGAAAAACGGCAAAAGCAGAAAAGCCGCTGCCGCCACCAACTTCCCACTACTCCTCTATGCCGCAGCAAGAATGCCACAAAAAGTCTTTAAAAGGAGAGGTCCAGGTTCACTCCCACCATCTCCATCTCTCACCTCGCATCCACAGCCACTCCATCCATCCACCACTCCACCAAAACCTTCCTCCTCCATAGTCCAACACAAAAACTTTTCCACCCTTATCCCTCTTCTCCTCTGTTGTAACAAGACTGGATCCATGGCGTCCACCAAGAACTCCAAGAACTCCCTCAGGAACCTCAAGAACACAGGATGAACATAGCCCCAAGGATCTGAAGGCCCAGCTCTCCCTGAACCTCTGCATCCTCTGCCGCGACAGCAATTCTTCTACTTTCTCTGCCACGGCAAGCCTTCGGTGACAAACAGCAAATCTCTCTTCCTTTCCCTCATGCTCTGTGATCTGTTGTGTTGATCTTGCGTTGTAAAGCAGTTTGAAACTTGTCTTTGACCTTTGCTATGGTTTGAGTGACACACTCCATTGTAAACTCTAAGATTACTGTGAAAACTGTGTTGCACTTGCTTGATCTGTAGGTGTAAGACTAGTCTCTGCACCTAGTCCCAAAAACATATCCCTGTCTAAAATTTGCTAGTTTGTTCAATGCTTTCTTGTCTGACAAACAAGAAATCCTTGAACTTGTTATGTTAAAACTTCCCTGCTCAAAACCTCCTGTTACTTTTCTGTTTACAAACACCAAAAACCCCACTTTTCTGCTTAGCTTCTGGAAATTAGGAAATAGTCTCATTTGTGTTGATCCCTGTGGAGACGACTAGAAAAACCCCCCTATAATCTCAACAGATCAGTAGCTATCTTGGCCGAGTAGTTGCTAGTGACTCCAAGAGGGGGTATTTATGCTCGATAGTGGGTTCATGTCTCTATTTCACCTGGGGGAGTGACAGAAACCTCTAAGGTGGTAGATGTGCTGTTGCTACTAGGGAGAAAACAACATTCATATGCTCAAGGGCATATGCTTTGTTTACATTACACACTTTGCTTAATGCAATTATCTGTTGTTCGCAACTTAATACTTCTAGGGTGTTCGGATGATATCCCCGGGGGTGGATTATTAGTCATAGATGCAGTTGGATGGCGGTCTATGTATTTTGTTGTAATGCCCAGAGTAAATCTCATAGTGATCTTCTTGACATATCACGTTATCTTTATTCTATCAATTGCCCAACTGTAATTTGTTTACCCAGCATGTTATTTTATCTATGGAGAGACACCACTAGTGAACTGTGGACCCCGGTCCTATTTTAATCATATTGCAATCACCTGTTTACTTTTCCCGCACTGTTTACTTTACTCGCATATTACTACTGTTTTCCACTCGATACACTCATAACCTTTGTTTCAAGCAAACCGGTGAGATTGACAACCTCATCGCAAGTTGGGGACAAAGTATTTGTTTGTGTGTGTGCAGGTTCCACAAACACCTTCAGTCGTCATCGTCTCTCTTCTCCTGATCGATAAACCTTGGTTTCTTAACTGAGGGAAAACTAGCCGCTACACTCATCATACCTTCCTCTTGGGGTTCCCAACGGGCTAGTCATCACCACGCACAAGGACTTACTGCTCCCACGTCAACTAAACGCCACAGTCTTTTCTGGCGCCATCACACGAGTAACAAGGTACCCTGTTGGCGGTTCTCGATGATACGTGTATACTTACTATGACAAGAGCTTGCTTGGTACCCTAAGTCGAGTAGCATGAGGTTTGGGTATTCATACTTCACGGGACACGAGGTTTTCAACATATGATTTGTCAAGCATTTGCTCATAAACGTTCTTGCATTTACTTTAACCATTCCAGATGCCTATGATGGGGTCAATGAGAGCTCAAAACTAGTAAGTACCATAATTTTTGAAGGTTTATAAAACTTGCAATCACTGCTTCCCTCTGTGAAGGGCCTTTCTTTTCTTTTATGTTGAGTCTCCACCTTCTACCTTTATGCACCATTTAAGAGAGCATAGTTGCCATTCTGAGTTTAATGTGCATTGTCCCAAAGTTATCATTGATTGATTCATGATTATGGTTTCATTTGTTCTTAAATTATTTGTATCTAGTTGCCCTTTTAAACTTGAAGGTGTCCTATGCATTTATGTTTTGCTATTCCATGAAGGACAAGCTGAAAACCATTTGCTATGTTTTTCCATATGATTTGAACACACATTTGAGTTTCATTGTTTCATTGTTCATGATCTTTCGTTTGTGTTTCTTTTCATGTTATAACATGGTTGCTAAGTTTCTATTGTCAAGATTATGTCTTCTATGCCCATGTTTTAAGTTCTTTGATCCTAGCACTCAATGCTTACTTTGACGATCAAGATTGTGATGGTGCATGTCACCTCAAAAATTATTCTTTTGTTATCACTTACCTACTCGAGGACGAGCAGGAGTTAAGCTTGGGGATGCTTGATACGTCTCAAACGTATCGATAATTTTTGATGCTCCATGCTTGTTCTTACACCATTTGCTTTCAGTTTTGTTACACTTCATGGCGTTTTTATGCATTTTCCGGAACTAACCTATTAACAAGATGCCACAGTGCCAGTTCCCTGTTTTCTGCTGTTTTTGTGTTTCAGAAAAGTTACACAGGAAATATTCTCGGAATTGGACGAAACAAAAGCCGAACCTCCTATTTTTACCAAAGCTTCCCAAAGACCGAAGATGAGATAGAGGGGGGACAGGGGCTAGCCTCACCACCAGGGGGCGCGGCCCAGCCCCTGGCCGGGCCCACTTGTGGTGAGACCACCTGGTCCACCTCCTGACGCTGCCCTTTTGCCTATAAAGTCCCCTCGACGGGAAAAACCTAAGGGACGGATTGCTTTTCCTCGAAACATACTGCAAGCTGCCGCCATCATCGAAACGAGAATGGGAGGATCTAGGAGCTCTTCTCGGCACCCTGCCGGAGGCCATCTCCACCACCATGGTCGCCTCCGGAGTGATGTGTGAATAGTCTACCTTGGACTACGGGTCCATAGCAGTAGCTAGATGGTTGTCTTCTCCACCTTGTGCTTCATGTTTAGGTCTTGTGAGCTACCCTACATGATCAAGATCATCTTTATGTAATCATACAAGTTGTGTTTGTTAGGATCCGATGAGTATTGTACTATGTCAATTTGATGTGCTGAATTATATATTTTATGTTATCTCTATGTTGTTTATGATCTTGCATGCTTTCCATTGCTAGTAGCTATCTTGGCTGAGTAGATGCTAGTAATTCCAAGAGGGAGTATTTATGCTCGATAGTTGGGTTCATGCCTCTATTTAATCTGGGGGAGTGACAGGAACCTCTAAGGTTGTAGATGTGTTGTTGCCACTAGGGAGAAAACAACATTCTTGTGTCCAAGGACATTTGCTTTGTTTACATTACACACTTTGCTTAATGCAATTATCTGTTGTTTGCTACTTAATACTCAAGGGGTACTCGGACGACTCCCTACAAGTGGATTTTTAGTCATAGATGCAGTTGGATGGCGGTCTATGTATTTTTTTGTAATGCCCAGAGTGAACCTCATAGTGATCCTCGTGATGTATGTACGTTATCTTTACTCTATCAATTGCCCAACTGTAATTTGTTTACCCAGTGACGAGGGTTAACTCGACAAATGTCCTAAATGAAGGACTTAGGATCGGGGAGATAGGACGTCGGATGAACTCGAAGGTAAGGTTAGTTGAAATAGGTGTATATCAAAAGTAAACTTGGGTGTTGAACCTTGCTTGCTTTCAATCTGGCCTACACCGTCCCCTCCGGGCCCCTATATATGGGTGGCCAGGTCTCGAGGATCGGGTAGGGTCCGATACAGATTACAACATCGACATACGGTAAGAACTCGTATTTCGACTATCATTACAACTAGGCCTAGCTTAACGGGCCTCAGGGGTACTCAACTAGCGGACTCTATTGGCTATACCCTTGTCAGTAGCCCCTAAGATTCTACCAGAATTGCAGATTTGGGTTGAATCTCTAATCTTTTAATCTTTGACTCTGATCAATTCTTCGATTTCTTCACATCTTCAAATCTTTGGCTTGGTCTTTCGACTTATTTTCATGATAATATTTTGCAAGGGTTTTGATGAACAAGCCTGACAACTCTGATGGATCAAGAGGTCAGTTAACTGCGGGAACAGATACTTGCCACCTACTTCAAACTCAATCCCCTTGGACTTGAATTCGGGATACCGGTCAAACCCATTCTTTTGCCGCATTTAGGACTTACAAATAATGAATCCCAGTGGTTCTCAGGGTACCCAGTGCGTCCACCAGGATTTTCTTCGCGTCGTAGACACGGATACATACCAGCAGAGCGCATCCATGTGCGTATACCAGGCCACACCGGACGGATCCCGGGGTCTTACCTTCATGATAAATCACGGCATTCGAGTTTCATTGCGATAATGCAACTCGAGAATCTTATGTCGCAGTCTTACTTGACTGTAAATATTTAGGTTATACAACCATAAAAACTCGCTCCCGATGGGAGTAACGACGTGTCATCACATATTCCTTCGCTTTTCATGCTCTAGTGCTTCGTTAATAAACATCGTTGGGTGCGCGCTTAGCGCTCCCGATGGGAGTAGCCCCCGAGGCTATAGTCGAATAACACTGTGTTTCGAGTATAGGCTCAAATATAGTGTTCTCCATCATCAAACTTCAACTCGACATAGTTTATCAATAATTTCATCGGGTGCGCGCTCAGCGCTCCCGATGGTAGTAGCCCCCGAGGCTATAGTCGAATTTTTTTGGGTATAGTCTCATCAACTGATTGTTGCATTGTCGGCGCCAACCTCATGTCTTCTTTGATGTCGTCCTTTATTCAGAAATCGCCATACTCAATATTCGTCGAGTATATGCATCTGTCTAATTTGATCTTTAATTCTTTGTCTCCTTCGTGACGCAGTGGCCAATTGTAGCTATACGTCACTCTGATTGAGCGCGAACCGTTTCGTGGGTAGCGCGGTAATTTTGTATTTTCCTGCCCGTTAGTGGGCTGCCGCTTCCGCTCCATTCGCCACGTCTCAGCCCACGTTCCTTCACCTAGAAGGTATATAAAGGGATAGTGGGGATCTTTACTATTTACCAGCTCTTTCTCTCCGCCGCCGCCGCCATTGTCGATCTCTACTTCCTGCTCCTCTCGTGCATAGCCCCCAGGCGCAGATTTGTAGATGCGCGTGAAGCACCTTGCGGCTAAGAACACCATGGCCAAGGGAAAGATGAACTCCGTGAATAGCTGGGTGCCCTCTGCCATCCTGCAGAAGGAAGTGGAGAAGGCCAGGACGGACGGCCTCATCTCCAGCAACGACTCCATCAAGTTCCCAAGCACCGAGCGGATCCCTCAGCCCCCGAGCGGTTATCGGGTGATGTTCCTCTCCTTCCTCTTCCGCGGTCTATCTCTTCCTGCCCACGAATTTCTTCGTGGGCTTCTTTTTGTTTATGGTGTGCAGCTTCACCAGCTCACACCTAACTCCATCCTTCATATCGCTTGCTTCGTGACTCTTTGCGAGTCATTCTTGGGGATTGAGCCCCACTTTCTTCTTTGGAGATCTATCTTCCGACTCCGCCCCAACGTTGCTCTAGCCAACAGACCCGAACTAGGCGGGGTCGTCGTCTCTGTGCGCCCAGAGGCGCAGTATTTGGAGTTTTCTATGTCTGCATCAGTCCAAGGTTGGAGGACAAAATGGTTTTACATTAAAGACCGTAAGGCCTCCTCTGAAGATGAGTATGGCCTAGCCCTCTTTGATGCCTCCAAGGAGCTGAAAAAATTGGCATCGTGGGATTCACTTCCCACAGATGCTGAAATGGAGTAGATTACTCCTCTGTTGACCCGCATCCAAGCTCTGAAAGGAAGCAAAGGAGGTGCTTTGTCGGGTGTCCAGCTCATGGCGTTCTTTGTGCAACGTCGAGTTCAACCCCTGCAGCATCGCCTTTCCAAACTTTGGAGCTACTCTGGCTTGGTGGACCCTTCTCGCGCCTCTGGAGATCTAACGGAGAAACAAGAAGTCGACAAGTGAGTTAGGAGCCTCACCAAGCTCACCAAGGATCATGCGGTCGCAGAATTGGCCGCTGATTATTTTGACTCCGTGCACCCCCTACCCGAGGTATGCATTTGTTTGCTTTGTACACTTGTTGTCGAATTTCATTGGTTTCCAACTATGTTTATCCTTGTATTGGTTACTTTTCTGACTTATTCGTTTGTAGGACCACCAATTCCTTGTTTCATGCCGTCCTCTTCCAGAAGAAGGGCCCCTTCTGGCTGATCTGGCCTCCACTGTATCTGAAGCCCCCAAGGCTAAAGAAAATCAGGATAGAGATGAAGCCGAAGAATCAGAAGAAGATACTAGCTCGACGACATCGCCTCCTCCTACGCTTTCTGAAGACACTGGTGCAAACAAGAAGAGGAAGCATGTCGACGAGTTTACGTCTTCGAGTACCTCTGTGCAAAGAACTGCAGCTAATGAAGCCCCTATTCTAGAAGAAAGTTTTGAATTCTTCGACCTTATGGCATCGTAAGTGTTTCTGCGAGTTTACGATTTCGCTGTTCTTGCTTTCTTTCGTGTTGTATAAAACCTGTTTCCTCTTGCAGTGATGACGAGGAGCCGCAAAGGGATGCCGCGGCCACTCCTTCTACTCAAGCTGTAATTCCTGACGAGCCTTCCACGCAAGAAGTTGAGCCGGCTGTGCAGGCGCCGAGGACCACCAGAGCTTCTGTCAAGAAGATTCCTGTGACCCGAAGCACCAAGCGGTCGAAAAAATCCAAGGAACCCGACATTTCTCTTGAAGCTCACGAATCCATGGCCTCCCTTGATGATGTGAGTAAATATCCCTGACTTACTTTCCTTGCGTAATCTACACTCTTATGCGTCCTTCTTTTGCCAGGCATTGATGAAGAAATTCATCGCCTTGGGCACAGAATGTGCTGAGTACCTAAAGGTGGCGAAAGCTTCCAAAGGTAGATTCTTTTGTCTTGTCTTTGCTTGTCCTGTATGCTTCTTCTTGCTGTTTGTTTGACTTCTTTCCTTACTCTGCTGGAATGTAGATGCTCTAGCATCAGCCAATGCCCGCATTGCATCGCTAGAAGCCGAGCTTAACGCTTCGCAAAAAGCTTTTGACGTTGCGACTGCTGCCAAAGCAAATGCTGAGAAGTCGCAAAAATCAGCACTGGCTAAGGCGAAGAAAGCAGAGAAGGCCTTGGCTGATGCTAATAAAGAGCATCTTCTGCGAGAGCAAGCTGTGGCTGAGCGGCTTCAGACGATGTCAGCTGCTGCTAGAGGTACATACTCGCATTGTCCTCTTCTTCGACTACTGTTGCTTTCTTGTACTTGCTAATACTTTCCTTTCCTGCTCTTTCCTTGTCCCCTTTGTTGTATAGGATTTACCAAGGTGTCTTTGTCGAATCTGTAGCCGGGCGATGATCCTATGATGACCACGGTTAACTTACTCGAAGCAAACTGGATATCTATCCAGGAGATCTTTGAGTTGGTGAGCTGCATTCTCACGTGGATGTTCGTCGGGTTGTGGCTCAAGAAAAAGGCGGAGGTTCCGAGCAATGACTTGAAGAAGCTTGCCAAAGCCTTCGATACTACTGACAACCCCGTCCTCCAGCTGAAAGGGCTTTCTTTGAAGCGAGGTGCTGAGGGTGCTATCGCACTTTCCTATGCACATGGTGGAGATTTCGACTGGGAGAAGGTTAGCTCTCCTCATGGCCGCACCCGCTCAGAGCTGAAGGCCTTTTTCGAGAAGGCGAAGAAGCTTGCGCCCACCATAGTGTCGATCATTTCTCCTTCAGCGGCGTCTGCGGCTTCTTTCACGCCAACTTCCTCGACTCCAGCGATGGCTGACTCTACGCCTCCTTCAACTGCTGGCGCTGAGTTTGCCATGCCTTCCTCTGCTACGGAGCAGAATGCTGAGGTGGCATAGACTCGGCCTCTTTGTTGTAGTTTTTAATTTCTGCTTTTGATTGTAAAAACCTTTAGTCGTATGCAACCCGAGAACCTTAGTCAAAGGGTTTGCATGTATGTAAATATGTTTCTTTTCTATGATATATTGTGTTAGCTTCTGAAATGTTTTCTTTTCCTTTCTTTTGACTTCCAGTCTATGCGCATCGATGATCCTTTGAATCGTGACCATGCTCCCTCTTCTGCCAGCGTGTTTGGCTCTAAAGTTTCATCGCCTCCTCGCCGCTGCTGCCAATGCGTGGAATATTCTTCAAGGATTTCAGATCTTGAGAATCGCTTAACTTTGGCCAAACGCCAAGCACAGATGGCTGTAGACAAAGCTAGCAAAGCATGTGGTTTGATGAAGCAGATATCTATTCTCGATGACAAGGTGTCTAGTCTGATGGCGAAGATTGTGCATCATGAAGAATGCGACTCTTTTGTCATTGGCATTATCGAGTCTGCCTATGAGATGTTGCGATGTAAGATTCCTTGCTGCTTCTCTTTTTCTCTTTTGTTAAATTGCTGCTTTGTGATATCCTTTGCCATCTTATGCACTTGCCTGGATTATGCTGCTGAGGCTCGTCGGGTTGCTGAGCAAAATGCGGCTCTGGAAAAAACGTCAGAGGGCATTGATAGCTTGTGGTCTAATCCTCGACGCCGCAGTGCTATCATATTGCTCCAGGACCGCGCCCAACACATCGGAGAGTCAGTTGATGGCTGCCGAAGAGCTCTCATAACCATGCACTCTGTGATGCTTCCTCGCAATCCTCTACCTGGAAGTTTTCCGCTGCTACTTGATGCTTTTAGATCCAGTTAGTGTATTCATCGGTTGATTGAACTGAACTTAGTGGCGGGTGCCAACTTTGCTCTTGGGTGGATGCATAATTGGCACCCAAGGCTTAATTATAGTTCTATGTCGCTGAGCTATCCTCCAGGTGGAGCTAATCTGCGAGTACATCTAGAGAGTACCTTGCAGCCTGCTCGAAGGATTATAGCCAGGCTGCTGCAAGAGGATGCCGTGTTTTTCCGCGAGTATCATTATCTAGATCCTTTAGGCGTAGACGATTCTGATAACCCGATGTTGTAATACTTGTGTGTATGTAGAACACGAGAGTTTCTTATTTCGTGACTGTATGTCTGAAATATTTTCTCAGAGCGTTTTTGTGTGATTCGTGTGTTTGCCGCATTTTTCTTTTGAGAGACTTGTAAACTCGAATATGAGGAATGCTTTGTCTTTATTATACTTGTAATGTAAGATACATGGGGTGACCCAAGAGATCCGGCCTATGACCTGTGTTCTGGATCTAGAGGGCATTGCCCTAGGGTGACTCATGGCTTTTACAGCCTTATTGTTCTACTCTACTTTGTTGTTCTTGGTGCTTTATGCTATCGTGGCCTTCTCTTCTTCTTCTGTATCTTTGTCTTCTTCTGGAGCTTCTACTCGTGGTTTCTTCATCTCTGGATCCGCAGCACGTCCTTCGGGTAGCTTGACGCCTTCTGTAGTCGTGCTTTTCACCTTTTCTGCATAGTTGGCTACCATGCCAAAGTTTTGCGCCATCTTGTGGAACTCCTTGTCGCATAGGTCTGAAACCTCAAAGCTTCCTTTTACTGTGATGATTCCCTTTGGTCCTGGCATCTTGAGTACTAGATATGTATAGTGAGGCACTGCCATGAATCGCGAAAATGCGGGTCGCCCGAGGATCGCATGATACTGAGATGGCCAGTCCATAACTTCAAAGTCGAGTTTTTTTCTTCTGTAGTTTTGTCGGTTGCCGAAGCAAACGTTGAGTGCTATCCGACCTAGTGGATAATTGGCACTTCCTGGTACAATTCCATGGAAGGAATAGTCTGTTGGCTTCAGGAACTCTAGTGATATATGCATTGCCCTGAGCGTTTTCGCATATATCAGATTGATTCCACTTCCTGCGTCCATGAATATTCTGTTGACAGCATACGCGCCGATTTGGGCTTTGAGTACCAGAGGTGCGTTTCCTGGCCGAGGTACTGTTATAGGGTGATCTTCTCTGTTGAACTCGATTGGTTGTTCTGACCAGTGTAGATATTCTATTGTAGCTGGAGGTGAAGTAACTGCTAGATTAACTTGTCGGGTAATGCTTTTTTCTTCTTTGTTCGACTTGGGCACGGGTTGTATCATTGCTGTGATGTGCCCCTTAGATGGAACGTACCCTCCATCGTCATCGTGTCCCTGGTTTGGCTGGTCTTGTCCTTGAGGAGCTCCATTGTTCCCTTGTTGACTTGTGGGAGGTTTGTTGTTTCCTTCGTATCCTTGTCGCTTTGCTTCGGTTTGCTTGCTTAGTGCTGCTTCTTGTAGTTTTAGGAACGTTGTGCAGTCTTTCATTGTGTGCCTGGACACTCGCTTTCCATTGACGAATGCTGAGTGTATATGGCAAGGCCCGTTTAACATGTCTTCTGGCAACGGGTTATACTCTCTGGATTCTCTTGTGGGAAACTTTTTGTAGTCCTCTTTTCTATAGCTTCGATATCCTGAGCTTCTGCGATCACTCCCTTGGTAGCTGTTGTCCTTATATCCCACGGCTACTTGGTTGTGGGAGCCGTAGTTGTCATAATTGCGGGATCTTCTCCTTTGGCTTCCATATCTATTTCTTCTGTCGTCCTCTGGCGATCGTGTCCGCTTGTTGTTGCATGCGTCTTCTCCATCTGCAAATCTGTTTGCTACGTCCATGAGGTCTGACACTGTTTTCGGCTTGATTCTGCCCATCTCTTCGACTAGGTCTCTTCGTCTTAATCCAATTATGAACGCGTCTATTGCTCTTTTGTCTGAAACTTCAACTGCTGAGTTTTTAATAAGACTCCATCTTCGGATGTATGCCCTTAAGGTTTCATCGCGTTGTTGCACACACGCTTTGACTTCTTCTATCGATGTCGGCCGCTTGTATGTCGACCTGAAGTTGCTTGTGAATTGCTTTGTGAGATCTTCCCAACTTCCAATAGTTTCTTTCTCTAGTTTGCTCAACCATGACCTTGCTGCGCCGGTGAGGTGTAGTTGCAAACTTTGCATTGTTGTTTCTTTGGTTCCTCCCAATATTTGTACTGCTTGTAGATAGTCTGAGAGCCACGACTGTGGTTCCTGCGATCCATCGTACTTTTATTGATCATGAAGTAGTTTGAATCCCTTGGGTACTGGCATGGTGCGAACCCTGTGGTTAAAGCACGATGCTCCCATCTCCTTTTCTTCATCTTCATAGCCGTGCTTTTTGTTTGGAGATCGAGATCTTCGGGTTCCTCCATGTTTTGGGCTCCCGTGGTGTCTTGGTGATGGCGATCGGGATCGTCGACTACTACTTCTGTGCCGAGGACTATTGTGACGGCGAGGTGACCTTGGCTTGTTTGTTTCCTTGTGGTGATATGCCTCCTCTCCTTTTGCTGATAGCTTGTTGCCTACCATATTTAGTCCGTTCAGCGCTGCTCTGTGCATATGTTCCCTAGGGTCCCCTGGACTTGGTCGAGTTGTAAGTAGATATGCTTGAGCTGCCACTAGTGCTGCTTCAGGGGTTTTTGGTACGATGTTTCCCTGCTTATCGACCGATAGGAAGGACGAGTCAAGATTTTTGGAGATGCTTTGCCTTTCTGAGTACTCGAGGTTTTCGTACCTTGAACCATGTCGATGATTCCTCCTTGCGTTAGTATGTGATGCATCGCTTCGTGCTCTGCGAGCGGCGTTGCTAGCTGCAATGGCTGATTCTTTTCTTTGTTGTATCTCTATTTTCTCCTTTGCTAGTTGTTTTGCCTGTTGCCTTAGGGCATAGTGATACCCCAAGAGCATATCCTTGCTGGAATTTGATGGTATTGGCATGCCGTGTTCTACGGCTTCTCTTATTATTCTCCATTCGTCGGCTGATAGTCAAATTTTTCCCCTGGTTGTGAGGGATTCTGCTGTTTGCCCTTCTGCTAGATGATTTGCTCCTCTATCGATATTTGCTGGGTTTAGCACTGGATTGTTGTTTTCGTCGAATTCCTCTGAATTGTCGCCTACAATGGCGAGCACCTGGCACTGTTTGCCGATTTTGTTATTAAAGCTTGAGAAGATCGAGTCATCATCTTTAGAAAGCTCTAACCCTGTCTTCCACGTATCTGTTAACTTGTCTGAGATGTTGTCGTGGCAAATCACGAGATCTTCGAGTTGGACTCCTAAATCGAAATATTTCACTGTTTTGTCACCTTCTGCGATTTTTCTTTCTTGTACTTCTCCTAAGCTGACCGGCGAGTTTACCTCGCTGGAAGAGCCTTCAGAATATTCCATCATTTCTACTGTTTCGGGCTCACTTACCGACGGATCTGGTTTCGCCGGATCTGAAAGGCGAGTCGAACCTGAAGGCCCGGTGAAGATGCTTAGACTTCCGATTGTCAACTCCATCTCTTGATTTTCATCGATTCCTGCACTATTGTTGGCTAAAAGTGAAAAAGCTGTCGAATTCATGATTCCAACGCCCAGAGTCCCCACGGTCGGCGCCAATTGATAAGGGTTAACTCAACAAATGTCCTAACTGAAGGACTTAGGATCAGGGAGATAGGGCGTCGGATGAACTCGAAGGTAAGGTTAGTCGAAACAGGTGTATATCGAAAGTAAACTTGGGTGTTGAACCTTGCTTGCTTTCAATCTGGCCTACACCGTCCCCTCCGGGCCCCTATATATAGGTGGCCAGGTCTCGAGGATCGGGTAGGGTCCGATACATATTACAACATCGACATACGGTAAGAACTCGTATTTCGACTATCATTACAACTGGGCCTAGCTTAACGGGCCTCAGGGGTACTCAACTAGCGGACTCTATTGGCTATACCCTTGTCACCCAGCATGTTATTATTTATCTTATGGAGAGATGCCACTAGTGAACTGTGGACCCCAGTCCAATTTCCTTTACATTGTACACCGTTTTACTTTACTCGCACTGTTTACTTTTACTTGCATGCCATTATCCTTTTACCACTCGATACGCTCAATACTTTGTTTATAGCAAACCGGTGAGATTGACAACCTCATCGTAAGTTGGGAGCAAAGTACTTATTTGTGTTGTGTGTAGGTTTCACGTTGCTGCTGGGTGAAGACACGCCGACAAGCAGTTTATCTGGCGCCCTTGTCCGGAGTGTCACGAAGCTAGCAAGCATCACCTTCTTTAGTTTGGTTCTTTCTCCTACTGGTTCGATTCAACCTTGGTTTCATAACTGAGGGAAGACTTCCTGCTGTGCTCATCACACCTTATCTTGGGGTTCCCAACTGGTCGGTCATCTACATCAACACTGCACCATCAGGCCTCCGGCAAGGATTCCCCTCTTCGGTCTTCGTGAAGCTTAGGTAAAAATAGTAGGTTCGGCTTTTGTTTCGTCCAATTCCGAGAATATTTCCTGTGTAACTTTTCTGAAACACAAAAACAGCAGAAAACAGGGAACTGGAACTGTGGCATCTTGTAAATAGGTTAGTTCCGGAAAATGCATAAAAACGCCACGAAGTGTAACAAAACACAAAGAAAATGGTGTAAGAACAAGCATGGAGCATCAAAACTTATAGATACATTAGAGACGTATCATAGAACTGGTGGCAGCTGATGTCTACACACGATTCTGTTCTTGTAGACAGTGTTGGGCCTCCAAGTGCAGAGGTTTGTAGAGCAGCAGCAAGTTTCCCTTAAGTGGATCACCCAAGGTTTATCGAACTCAGGGAGGAAGAGGTCCAAGCTATCCCTCTCAAACAACCCTGCAATTATGATACAGAAAGTCTCTTGTGTCCCCAACACACCCAATACACTTGTCAGATGTATAGGTGCACTAGTTCGGCGAAGAGATAGTGAAATACAAGTGGTATAGATGATTATAAGTAGTAAATGCAATCTGGAATAAAAATGGCAGCAAGCAAACAAGTAACAAAATAGCAAGTAAACGATGTGCAAAGCTTGGAAACAAGGCCTAGGGATCATACTTTCACTAGTGGACACACTCCCAACAAATATAACATAATTGAACAAATAAATAACTTCTCTTCACTATGGTACTCTGAATTACTCTCCTATTGAATAACACTAATCATTGCGTAGGGCTACGAAGCACTCCTCAAAGTTCATCAAGTACTTGACAAACACCACTCATAGAGATATCCAAATCAAATCACAACTCAAGATAGATATTATTGCAACTTAGACCAAGTATTAACACGGTGCACACACTGTCAACATTACACCATGAAAGGAGGAATAGATCACTTCAATACTATCATAGTGATAATTATTCTTATAATCCATAAAAGATCACAATCGTAGCCTAGACCAAGTACCACCATGATGCACGCACTGTCACCATTACACCATGGCAGGAGGAATAGATTACTTTAATAACACACTAGAGTACACATAATGAAGAAGAGTAACATCTACTTATTCAACATGATACAAAGCTCACGATCACATAAAGATCACATCATGGGAGAGAGAGAGGTGAACCACATAGCTACCGGTAGAGCCCTCAGCCCCGGGGATGAACTACTCCCTCCTCATCATAGGAGACAGCAAGGTTGATGGAGATGGCGGTGAGGTCGATGAAGACGGTGGAGACAGCGATGGAGACCGATGGAGATGGCTCCGGGGGCACTTCCCCATCCCAACAGGGTGTCGGAACAGAGACTTCTGTCCCCCGAAATTCGTCGATGGCGGCGGCAGAGCTGCGAAACTCTTTCTGGAAAATTGCCTACTCCCCTAGGGGTTTCCATCCCGAGGCTTCTTATAGGCGAAGGGGCGTCGTCAGGGGGCAGCCAGGGGCTCCTCACACCAGGTGGGCGCGGCCAAGGGCTGGGCCGCGCCCCCTACGTGTGAGGGCTGAAAGGAATATGCCCGAGAGGCAATAATAAAGTTGTTATTATATTATTCCGTGTTCATAATAGATGTTTATTTTTCATGCTAGAATTGTATTAATTGGAAACATTAATACTTGTGTGATTAATAAACTAAAAGGGTTCCTAGTAAAGCCTCTCTTTTATACTAGCTCGTTGATTAACTGATGATCAAGGTTTCCTGATCATGAACATTGGATGTTGTTAATAACGGGGTCATATCATTAGAAGAATGATGTGATGAACACTCACACCCATAGTACGAATAGCAATACGATCAAGTCATCAAGTTCATTGCTATATCAAACTCATGCGAAGTAGTTCTAATCCTTAGACCATGAGATCATGTTAATCACTGATACCGGAAGGGTACTTTGATGATATCAAACGTCACACCGTAATAGGGTGATTATAAAGGTTGATTTGGGTACTCTGAAAGTATTAGTTGAGGCTCATGGATCAAGAGTGGGATTTGTCCATCCGGATGACGGAAAGATATTCTCTGGGCCCTTCTCGGTGATATTGCATTGGAATCGCTTGCAAGCATGTGACTAGGTCACAGGAATGCATTATCACGGAACGAGTAAAGAGACTTGTCGGGAACGAGATCGAACTAGGTATGTGTTATCGCCACATTTTGGCCAAATGAGGAGATGGGCCGTAATCAAGATGGGCTTGGAGGCTGGATCGGCCTTGTGCGTGGATTTGGGCTAATTGCCCGTGTATCTGTATATTATGATAGAGTTCGTTTCGGTTTAAGCAAGAGATAGAGTTGTTAGGTTTATTCCAAAGATAGAAAGTCTCCGGACTATAAATATGTACCTAGGGTTATTGTGAAAGGAGGACGACCACGTTCGCAACAAATACAATCTCGGCGCATCGCCACCCCTTGTTTCGAGGGTTTCTTTCAGGTAAGCGTCGTGCTGCCTAGATCGCATCTCGCGATCTAGGCAGCATCTGCTTATGTGTTATTTGGTGTTGCTCGTACTGAAGCCTTGTTGATGGCGAGTAATACTGTTATCATAGATCTGTTTGGGCTAGCATCAGTGCTTTTTGTTTCTGTTTGCTTAGTCATGTTGCCCCTAGAGATCTCGCTGCCTTTGCACCTTTTTTTGGTGTAAGGGCAGCATCTTGCTTGATCTTTATTCAGTCGATTCAATCTGTCATAGTTGTTCTTTGTTCTCCAAGGATTAGTTTAATATCCGCATGGTCAGGCCTCACAAACGGGTTGAACGGTCCAGTAGTACGTAAGGATATGGTTTGCTAATTCGAGAGGAGTTGTTCCGGGAATTGACTCTACGTTGGTTTTTTGGCCTCCTCTAGGGTTAGTTTCTGTTATCTTTCGTATCTACCAGGCTCAATTACGTGTGGGATGTTCCAATTATGTGGTGAAAGCGTTAAACTGTCGTAGATCGATTTGACTTGTATTGATAAAGCAAAACCCCATGTTATCGTAGATCCAATGCAGATCCATGGGACAATCGGCTACCTGAGCCGATTCACAGGGAAACCTGAGAGCCGATCGAGGCTCGTATTTAATGTTTACATGTCTGCCATGCAGGAAACCAATCGAAGCAATCCATCACCTTCCTGATCAGGTATAGGTCAGGTGGCACGCCCTTGCATCAGCCAGGACGTGTGCCGGAGTTTTGCGGGCCGTTGACCGAGGGACCAGGGCCCACCAGCAGCTCTGGGAGCCTCCCGGCTCTTCGTGTTGCTCGTCGCTGCTCGCCGGTGGGTTTTGACAGGCAACACATTCTGGCACGCCCGGTGGGACACTCAACAACATCTGCATCAACCTCTGACGCTGCGATGGGGGACAGACCAATCACGTACGACGATCTGTCTGATGAGCACAAGAAGAGGTATGATGATATCAAAGCTCTCTTCGAAGCCGATCTCATCGGCTCTTTTGAAAGGACCCGTAAGCATGGCATCAGGTGGAAAGGGTTCTCACCCGAAGGCGCTCTCGATGAGGTGGATCTGTCTGTTCCTTCAGAGGATCGCACCAGAGCTCTGCGACAGGAAGTCAATTACATGGTGGCTCATTCTCTTCACCGCCATTCTGAGAGCCTGGTGAACGCTTTTGAGCGCGTCGCGGTTCGCGTGGTTCAGGAGATCATGAAACATCAGTACTCTCCGTCGGGGCCTACCCTAGGGACTCACCAGGGAGAGAGACCGCTCCAGACCAGGCCACAGCTACCATTCACGCTTGCAGCTCCGGAGCCACCGGGGTCACCGGCGTACGTCGTCTACAAGATTGGAGGTGACCCTGGCGATTACCAGTTCCTGTCTGAGCCACCTAAAGAAATCCCACATGGATATGTGTGCACATACGTGCCGGACTGCAACAGCCTGACTCGCACGAACCAGATTGCAACCGCAGGGATTTCTGGGGCAGGTGTTTCTGGAGTAGGGATTTCGGGAGCAGGGATGTCCGGGATGGACGCTGATAAACAGGCGTGGCTAGCTAAGTATGCCACCGGAACGAGTCATGAGAATTTAGCCCCTGCAGCTCAAACGGTGGAGCAAATCAGTACCATCTTGAGAGACCAGTTCGGCTTCGTGCCGAAGAGGAGAACAATCGGCTATTCCAAGCCGTACCCCAACGAGTATGATCTGATTCCGCTTCCACCCAAGTATCGGCTCCCTGAGTTCTCAAAATTTAATGGTTCAGAAGGGTCTAGCTCGATCGAGCACGTGAGCCGATATTTGGCACAGTTAGGCATGATTTCAGCATCGGATCAGTTACGCGTAAGGTTCTTTGCGCAATCTCTGACGGGACCAGCTTTTGGGTGGTACACCTCGTTGCCACCAGATTCGATCCGGACCTGGAAGCAGCTGGAAGAACAGTTCCATATTCAGTATCATTCAGAAGCTACCGAGGCTGGCATTGCCGATCTGGCACAGGTGCGGCAGAAGCGGGGAGAAACGGTAGCTGAGTATATTCAGCGTTTCAGGACTGTCAAGAACCGATGTTATTCGGCTCGTTTAACTGAGAAAGAAGCAGTCGAGCTGGCCGTGTTGGGTCTCTCAGCCCCGATCAAGGATCTGGCTTTCCAAGTAGAATACAATTCACTGGCGCACATGGTCCAGAAACTGACAATGTATGAGCAGCGCCACCCTGAGTTGTACCAAGACAAGTTCAAACGTCCGATAGGCCTGGTCGATACAGAAGAAGAGGATCTTGCAGAAGACCAGGAGATAGCCGTGGCTGAATGGGCTCGGGGAGCAGATCCTGTGTCCTGCAAATGGGTGAAACAGCAAGGGCCTGCAAAAGGGTTCGACTTCGATGTAGGCAAAGCTGAGCAGATATTCGATTTACTGCTGAAGGAAAAGCAGCTGAAGTTACCCGAAGCCCATTAAATCCCTACGGTGCAAGAGATGAACGGGAGATCATACTGCAAGTGGCATCACTCGTTCACCCACACCACCAATGATTGCAAGGAGCTACGTCGGCAGATCCAAACGGCGATAGAACAGGGCCGTCTGATACTTGGGCAGTTCGCCATGAAAGTAGACACAAACCCGTTTCCTGGCATCAACATGGTAGAGCACAGCCACTCCACGAGGCGTCAGCTAGATTTCTCGTTCGATATTAACATGGCAGGGCCTGTGTACCACCATGCCAAGTATAAGGAGGAAAGCGGCCACTCCCGGGGCAAAGGAAAGGAAGAGGCCGGTCCACGCGACCGGCCCCATTATGATGATAGGCGGTATATAACCGAGGAACAAGTGAAAAGCGTGCGATATCAGAAGCCACACTCCACGCATCTCCTTAACAAGTATGAGCGTCAGTATGACCGACGTCGGCAGTACGACAGTGATGATGAAGGAGATCGTCGGACCAACGCATACGATGGGAGATACCGTCGGCATGATAGATATGATGAAAGATATGAGCACCGCGCTAGGGGAAGGTCAAAGGAAAAGGAAGGCGTGGATAAACATTGGGATTGTCCTTTCTTCAAGTACTGTTGGGATGCGGGAATGAGCCGATTGCCTACAGTCGACAACTGCCCGGAATGTGGACAGCAGAAGGATGACACAGGTCCAGTTTCAGTGTTCAAGCGTCTAGGGCCTCTCCGGCCTCAGAACGGACAAGGGGAGTCATATCGAGCAAAAGATCTCGAGGAGTCAGAGGATGAAGAAGAAGATAGATATCACCGGCCAAGGTGGTGTCCCGATGGACTCAGACACTCCCAAAAGCGTAGAGTTCAGCGGCTACGTAGCTTGGAGGAAGCCGAAGCGCAGTACCTCCACACTTTAAGGAAAGCCCGGCCTGATCTGGCCGTGAAAATTCAGCAAACCTTGGAGACGGAGGCCCGTCCAAAAAGGAAAGAGTGGCGCCCCAAACCAGTAAAAGCCGATGCGAAGACATCGGCTGACACAAACATGGTGTTCATACTTCCGTCAGAGTTTTGCACTCCAGGAACCGAAGAACTACCAGTGGCACAGTTTGACTGCGGCCCACGGCCGGTCATCTTTGAAAAGCCACAGGAGAAGAGCTACAAACATCTGAAAGCCCTGTACCTGAGAGGTTATATCAATGGGCAGCCTGTCCGCAAGATGTTGGTTGACACCGGAGCGGCAGTTAATATAATGCCATACTCCATGCTGCGGCGTTTGGGACACTCCACTGCAGATCTGATCAAAACCAACGTCACGTTAAGCGACTTCAACGGCCAAGCTTCAGAAACGCAAGGCGTTCTGAACGTGGATCTGACCGTGGGTAGAAAAACCATCCCTACGTCGTTCTTCATTGTTGACAGTAAAAGCACCTACGCCGTCTTGCTGGGAAGGGATTGGATTCACGCTAACTGCTGCATTCCATCCACGATGCACCAATGCCTGATACAGTGGGATGGAGATGAAGTGGAGGTCATTCATGCAGATGATTCGATCGAGATCTCATTAGCTGGCATGAACATTTGGGACGCAGAAGACCAAGAGCCGATCTCTGGAGTCAGTCTAGACGGCTGTGAGCGCATTGAAGCTACAAAAAATGGGGTGAGGCTGGTCTTATCCACTGGCCTGACAGAGTAGTAAAGCCCACGATTGTGCGTGGTAAGGCCGATCCCTGCGATCGGCCACAAAAAATAAAAAGCAGTGATCTTACGACAAGCATGTCATGTGGTCGTAGTAGGGAGATTCCCTACCATTGTAGAGCACAAATGAGTTGTAAACCTTCCTTGAGTAATGCAATCAAAAAGGGGGCCGATTCCGGCAATCGGCCCAAATTATCTTTGTTATCCTCACCAAACTTTTGGCCGGTGTTCAGCATCGATTTAGCAGGTGACGGAAAGCTGGGGTATGGGTTTACATCCGCTGATGAGCTAGAGGAGATTGACATCGGTCCTGGGGATAAGCCACGACCGACATTTATCAGCAAAAAGTTAGATCCGAATCTGCGGGGTCCGATGATAGCTTTGTTGAAAGAATATCCAGATTGCTTTGCCTGGGACTATACGGAGATGCCCGGGTTAGACAGGAGCATCATTGAGCATCGGCTCCCGCTTAAAAAAGGGTTTCGGCCATTCCAGCAGCGAGCACGACAGATGAAGGCCGAAATTTTAGAGGAAGTCAAGAAAGAGATCGAGAAAATTTTGAAAGCTGGGTTCATCAGGCCATGCAGGTATGCTGAGTGGATTTCTAGTATCGTACCTGTAGAGAAAAAGGATGGCCGATGGCGTGTTGCCATAGATTTTCGGGATCTCAATAGAGCCACTCCAAAGGATGAGTATCCGATGCCGGTAGCAGAGACATTGATCAACGCAGCTGCTGGTCATAAGGTCTTGAGCTTTATGGATGGCAATGCCGGTTACAATCAAATTTTTATGGCTCCAGAAGATATACACAAGACTGCGTTCAGAGTCCCAGGTTCGGTGGGGTTGTTCGAATATGTAGTCATGACATTTGGACTGAAGAATGCCGGCGCCACATACCAAAGAGCCATGAATTACATTTTCCATGATCTGATCGGCAAGCTGGTGGAGATTTATATCGATGACGTGGTAGTCAAGTCTGCTTCAGTACAAGGACACTTGGACGATCTGCGACGCGTCCTGGACCAAACCAGAAAATTCGGACTACGGATGAATCCAAAGAAGTGGGCCTTCGGTGTGACGGCCGGTCAGTTCTTGGGTTTCTTGGTCCATGAACGCGGAATTGAGATCGGCCTGAAAAGTCAGGAGGCAGTGCGAACAATGAAGCCACCTACCACGAAGAAAGAACTGCAGTGTCTCATCGGCAAGATCAACTTCGTCAGAAGGTTCATCTCCAATCTGTCAGGAAGAATAGAGCCGTTCATGGGACTGGTGAAAATTAAATCTGACGAGGAGTTCCGCTGGGGGACAGAACAACAACGAGCCTTCGACGAGATCAAAGAATATCTAACGAAGCCGCCAGTGTTGGTTCCACCGCAGCAGGATAGGCCGTTCTACATTTACTTGTCGGTGGCTGACACGTCCATCGCCTCGGTGGTGGTACAAGTTTATGATGGTCTGGAGCGAGTTGTGTTTTACATCAGCAGAAGGATGCTGGATGCAGAGACGAGATATCCTGAGATCGAGAAGTTATGCCTCTGCCTATTTTTCACCTGCACCAAGCTGCGACACATCTTGCTGTCAACAGAGATTATCATCATATGCAAATCAGATGTCATAAAACATATGCTGTCGGCCCCTGTGTTGAAAGGCCGACTCAGCAAATGGATGTTTGCATTATCGGAATTCGATATCCGGTATCAACCCGCCAAAGCGGTTAAGGGACAAGCGTTGGCCGATCTCATTGCTGAACGAATCAACACTGATATAGCAGCACTGTCTGTACGTGCATGGGCTATGTTTTTCGATGGATCGGCTTGTGATGATGGTTGCGGCATCGGCATTCTACTCGTGTCGCCCCGGGGGGCAACATATTCCTTCTCCATCAGGCTATCTACCCCTTGCACCAACAATGTCGCTGAGTATGAGGCAATACGCAAGGGAATGGAGTTGCTCATTGAAGCCGGAGCAGAAGCAGCGGAACTTTTTGGAGACTCCAAATTGGTGATTTCCCAACTCACGGACGAATACAAGTGTGAGAGCGAGTCACTCTTCCCATTATGGTTGCAATGCCGTGAGCTGATGGCACAGTTCAGGTATCTAAACTTTAACTGGATCCCGCGGTCGCAGAATACCGAGGCGAATGATCTTGCACAGATGGCTTCAGGCTACAAAGACATAGCAGATGGAACTGATGTTCAGGTACAGTTCCTGGAGGCGGACGACTGGAGAGCCGATATCTTCAATTACCTGAAAGATTCGGCTCGGGGGGCACCTAAACGGATAAGGTACAAGGCCATGAAGTATGTGCTTATTGGGGATGACATGTTCTACAGGACTTTGGAAGGGTTACTGCTCAAATGTCTGGGGCCGGCCGAGGCAAATCGGCTTCTACACGAGGTACACGAAGGCGCCTGTGGAACTCACCAATCGGCTCACAAGATGAAATGGTTGATCAGGCGATCAGGGTTTTATTGGCCCACCATGCTTGAGGACTGTTTTAAGTACTATAAAGGGTGTCAAGCATGTCAGAAATTCGGGAAGATTCAGATGGTACCTGCATCAGCGATGAACCCCATCATCAAGCCTTGGCCATTCCGAGGTTGGGGCATGGATATGATTGGCAAGATCAACCCTCCATCAAGCAAAGGCCACATGTGGATTTTGGCCATTACGGATTATTTCACTAAATGGGTGGAAGCCGTCCCTATGAAGTCAGTAAACTCGAAGGATGTTATCAATTTCGTGAAAGAACATGTCATTCATAGATTCGGGATTCCCCAAACTATCACGACCGATGGAGGTTCGGTCTTCATTTCTCACGAGTTTAGAGAGTTCTGCGAGGACACGACCGTCGAACGTCAGCAAGCCTGAGATATCACAACCCTGGCAGGCAGAAGTGGCGTCAGTATGCGTCAAACAGGGAAGGATGAGTCGAAAGAAGCGAACATACCTCTCCTGAGATCAGGGGGAAAGCCGACGGCGAGACAATCGGCTCGTGTGTTGTTGCTGATGGCTTGGCCAAATTGGCAACCGTTTTATCTATACCTTCAGGGATTACTAGATCCAGGCTTGCGGAAGGCATCGACACTTCCCCGACTTTCCCACTAGGAGTGTCCTTCGTCTGCATGAAAGGTGCTTAGCCGATGTGAATAGCAATGAATCGGTGTAAAAAGGAGTGGTAAGAGTATGGAGGATAATTACTTGCGAAGCCTCCTGGCTCGGAGAAGAAGTTTGCAGTCCCTTGCGAGCCCTCTTGGGGCTCACAGCTTGCCCCGCCTCGACTGATGCTCGGGGGGCAACAGGTTCAGGAACAGGCCTTTTCCTGGAAGCCGATGGTGGCACATCTGGCTGGCTCGGTGTGGTGGTTCTCTCAGAGTCTGCTGAGCTTGAATCTCCTCGGTTGGATGGTGTTTCCTCGCTGGAGGTGTCTTCGATGGAGACCTGTAAGAAAGGGAGAGTTGGTAAGCACGAGCATGTTTACAAAGATAAATGAGATCAACCAAGGCATGAATCAGCGTACGTGCGAGCTCTCTGGAGAAGGGCTCCGGCGCCTCGAAGTTTTCTTGGCCACTATCTTCCTCACCGCCGTTCTTGTTTTAGTTGGAACTCGGGGGGCAGCTGACCCGGAAGTTGCTTGGCTCTTGGAAGCCGATTTTGGTAATATCGGCTGGTTCTGCATCACGACCTGTTTCAAAGGTGGCGTGTTTTTGCAGAAAAGGACCACAGGAGCCGGTGGGAGGAATTCGAAGGGGGAGCCATCCTCGTTGGTAGGTTCTGGACCATCTTGTCGCTGCAAGAAGACAGAGCAGGATATTAAAAGCATCGTCATGAGCTGCATCAAGAAAAGTTACAAGTAGCAGTACCTGTTCTACGGGGATGTCATATTCAGCATCGAGCTGTTCCAGCAATGGTCCCAGAGCTCTTCTGAAGGCATGAGTCTTCCACATCGACCACCAGTCCTCAAAACCATCGGTTGATGAAGCGAAAGTGAGGTTGTTAGGAATTGGGATGGTCAGAGCATCGAAGAAGGAATAACACCTCTGACTGATGAGAGAATCGGGTAGGTCAGCTCTGCTCTCTGTGAGGTGGTGGAGAAAGAAATGGGGAGGTACTTGCCCAAGGCCAAATTGCCGAGCTGCTACGACCGGCTGGTAGAACTCGTATCCAGGCTTGATTATTCTGTTGGATGTGCTCATGCCAACTGGGAGGAAGCAGGGACGGATCACGGTGGAAAATAGTTGCCGAGTGCTGGTGTCATCGGCAAAGTTGTCCAGCCTGAAGGAGGTTGGATTTTCAAAATTTTCCGATTCCTCCGTGTAAGGTAAGAAGATAGGATTGTCCAGGCCTTGGAAGAAAATGCTGAACCACTTGGATGCTTCATGAGGGATCAGTTTACTGCCTGGCAGGCTATACAGAGCCTGGCCGTAGCTAGTGCATCGGATCTGCTTCCCTTTGGCATCTGGAAAGGTGCAACTGGCCAAGGCAGAGAGAATTTGGGATAGAAGGATGCGGCAGCAGAATGTCTGAAACCTAAAATTTCAATGATGGGATAAAGCATTAATTCAGGTGTTTGCTGTTAACTCTAGCACCGTGCTCGGATTGCGAGGAACAGTTAAGGATTACCTTCAGACCGGAGACCGCTGTGTTGGCGCTGGACGATTCAGCCATCTAATTTGCCGGCGGAGATGGATCTATGCGGTGGGGAATCTAGGGTTCGTGTCGCCGTGAGCCCGATTTGTTCAATGAGGCAATTGGAGGTCTGAGTTAGCCTTTTTGAAGATGGTTGCAGGTTACCGTTGAAATTGGAAAGTGACCGCTCAGACTTGTCTAAATAAGCGACCAAGTTTGACCTTGCCAACGTTTGTGGGAAAAAGCCGATGTGTTGCCATCGGCTCTTTAGGTTTTGACTTGGTTGACCATATCAAGCGTGGTATGGTGAAAGCCGATTCATTACTATCGGCTTTTGGAACGTTGACCTATTTGACTATCGGCAAAATCAAATGGGGAAAAGCAAGCTTTGTTGATTCCAAAGATGGTTGTTTACAATGGAGCCGATTGCTTACAAAATAGAGATCTACTACTAGTACTACTACTTCCTAATCTAAAAAGCGGCGTCGTCGTCGTCGCCGTTGCCATTGCCGCCGCCGTCTTCGCTGTCATCGGCGCTGCTGCCGGCGTAGTCCTCACCGCTGCTGCTAAAGTTGGCAGCGGGGGCCTCTTCGTCCTCGTCGTCGTCGTCGGTGTCCTCGCTGGACCCGGCGCGGAAGCGCTTCACCGGCGGGTACTCGTCGGAGGAGGTGTCCTCCTCTGCTTCTTCCTCCTCATCGGAGGAGCCGATGTCCTCGCCCCAGGACACGGCGTCGTCGGCACTCTCCGCCTCCAGTTCCCCGTCGACGAGGAGTTGGAGGTCTTCCTCACCGTCGGTCATGGACTCGTCGTCCTCTGACTGGGCGGCGAAGTCCCAGTCTCTCTCGTCCCACCATTGTGGGGCGAGAGCTTCGTACGCCGCCATCGGCGGGTGCTCCGGCGTCGGCTCCCGGTTGACGGAGTCGGATGATTGGTAGGAAAGGCCGGATGTGTTGGAGGAAGAAGAGGAGTCCATGGCGGAGGAAGAGGGTTTTTTGGCTATGGGAGAAGAATGAGGATGCAAATGGTTCGGATAGATTTAAATAAGGGGAATAGTGGAAGGTGGTTCAATGCCATAGCGGTTTCCGAGGATGTGGTGCCAGAGTTGTCAAATCGTGCACTGCGGAGAAGTTGATAAGGCGAGGCATCATGATGAGGAGGCGATATGACGGTTCTGCTCTGCAACGCGTGACCCGATGAAGAAAAAAAAACAGAGTGGTTTTGGAATTATTATTGCCAAAACCAGGGGGGCATGTGTTATCGCCACATTTTGGCCAAATGAGGAGATGGGCCGTAATCAAGATGGGCTTGGAGGCTGGATCGGCCTTGCGCGTGGATTTGGGCTAATTGCCCGTGTATCTGTATATTATGATAGAGTTCGTTTCGGTTTAAGCAAGAGATAGAGTTGTTAGGTTTATTCCAAAGATAGAAAGTCTCCGGACTATAAATATGTACCTAGGGTTATTGTGAAAGGAGGACGACCACGTTCGCAACAAATACAATCTCGGCGCATCGCCACCCCTTGTTTCGAGGGTTTCTTTCAGGTAAGCGTCGTGCTGCCTAGATCGCATCTCGCGATCTAGGCAGCATCTGCTTATGTGTTATTTGGTGTTGCTCATACTGAAGCCTTGTTGATGGCGAGTAATACTGTTATCATAGATCTGTTTGGGCTAGCATCAGTGCTTTTTGTTTCTGTTTGCTTAGTCATGTTGCCCCTAGAGATCTCGCTGCCTTTGCACCTTTTTTTGGTGTAAGGGCAGCATCTTGCTTGATCTTTATTCAGTCGATTCAATCTGTCATAGTTGTTCTTTGTTCTCCAAGGATTAGTTTAATATCCGCATGGTCAGGCCTCACAAACGGGTTGAACGGTCCAGTAGTACGTAAGGATATGGTTTGCTAATTCGAGAGGAGTTGTTCCGGGAATTGACTCTACGTTGGTTTTTTGGCCTCCTCTAGGGTTAGTTTCTGTTATCTTTCGTATCTACCAGGCTCAATTACGTGTGGGATGTTCCAATTATGTGGTGAAAGCGTTAAACTGTCGTAGATCGATTTGACTTGTATTGATAAAGCAAAACCCCATGTTATCGTAGATCCAATGCAGATCCATGGGACAATCGGCTACCTGAGCCGATTCACAGGGAAACCTGAGAGCCGATCGAGGCTCGTATTTAATGTTTACATGTCTGCCATGCAGGAAACCAATCGAAGCAATCCATCACCTTCCTGATCAGGTATAGGTCAGGTGGCACGCCCTTGCATCAGCCAGGACGTGTGCCAGAGTTTTGCGGGCCGTTGACCGAGGGACCAGGGCCCACCAGCAGCTCTGGGAGCCTCCCGGCTCTTCGTGTTGCTCGTCGCTGCTCGCCGGTGGGTTTTGACAGGCAACAGTATGGTTGATACCAAATGATCAGATCTCGGACAAGTAATAATATCGTGAGACAAAAGGAATTAACTATGTTCGTTACTGGTTCACACGATCACTAGTTCATCGTTGAGTAAGTGGGAGTCATCATGGATTTCCAGATCCCGCTGTTGATTATTGATCGGAGAGGAGTCTCGATCATGTCCACGTTATTCACGAACCGTAGGGTGACACACTTAAGGTTCGCCGTCGTTTTTGAGTGGATACGATACTCCGATCGAATTACAGGACAGCATAAGGGTTATTTCAGAAAAGCGCCGAAACTGTTTTGGGATATCGAAATAACTCAAGGGTGTATTTGTTAATATTTGTTAATTGAATGAATTAACAAATATTAAAGAAATAAAAATGTTTTATTAAATCAATAAGTGTGAATTTTAATTGGCATGAATGTCATGCATTAAAATGGGGGTTACCTCATGTTGATGAGGGAGTAATCACCATAAAAGGGAATGAAGAAGGGGGCAATGAAGAGAGGGGGAGACCCTTGGCCGGCCACCCCTTGGCTGCCCTCCTCCTCTATATAAACCCCCCCTCTCTCTCCCTTGTGACACACTTCTTGATCCTCCCTCCCTTGCATAGTTGCTGCCCACTTTCCGTCTTGGCTTAGCGAAGCTCTGCCGGAATTGTAGTTCGTAGTTCACACACTTGGAGAAGTGTGTGGAGGAGTGTCCGGCGGATCCCTTCTTCCGCTGCCCCGCTGGACCGAGGGCGTGGAGGAGTCGACGTCGAGCTGCACGTGTGTGCGAGTACGGGGGCGCTGCCACTTGTGGCGCCGGGTACACGATCTTGTGATCGTCAAGTGAACCACGACATCGACTACGTCAAGTGAACAACTACGTCGACTACGTGCGTCTTCACCAACTCTCCATCGTCAACGTTTGTGCGGGAACGTAATCCCCGCTTACGGTCATCGAGGGTGAGTATCCGTTGCTACCACCTCGTAGAGTATCTTGGCCAGTTTATGCGTTCATGCGTAGGAAAATTTTTGTTTTCTATGCTACGAACCCATCAGTGGTATCAGAGCCATCTCTATGCGTAGTTGGTATGCACGGTTAGAACACATGTGGATGTGGGCGTTGATGATCATCTTATTCCAATTTTTTTGGTATTTTGGATCATAGTGGCATAGTGGGATTGAAGCTGCCCGAGACTAACCTTACGTGACCGCGTTCACGAGACTTGTCCCACACTTGACATGCTTCGGCATATGTGGCTTTGCGGGTGCACGTTTCTCCCACTATAGTTATGATCTATTTTACAAAGAGTTGTTAATAATATTTTTATCACCGTTGTGGTTCTTGTTCGTAGGTAAGAACGGTTCTTCCTAGAAAGCCCGAAGCCACGTAAAATATGCAAGACAAATTAGAAACGTCTAACTTATTCTTGCAGGGGCATGTGATGTGATATGGTCAAGTTGTTTATGTTACAAATTGTATGCGATGATCCTTTTTGTAAGTTATAAACAACCGGCAGGAGCCATATGGTTGTCTTTACATTTAAATGGCCTGCGTGCCGTATATATATATCCAAGTGATATATTGTAATGGAGGAAGACAACCAAGTTGGCGCACCATGGACCTTGGTGCTACGCCGGTGGAATGATGGAGATCATGCCATGACGCACAAGATGGAGATCGAGTGCGTGAAGGACCATATCATATCACATTATATATGCATGTGATGTTTATCCTTTTATGCATCTTATTCTGCTTAGATTTGATCGCGCGGTAGCATTATAAGATGATCCCTCTCACATAAATATCAAGATAAAATGTGTTCTCCCATAACATGCACTGTCACGAAAGTTCGTCGTTTTGAGACACCTCGTGATGATCGGGTGTGATAGACTCTACGTTCACATATGACGGGTGTAAGACAGTTTTACACACGCAAATGTTATGGTTCTACTTGGCGAGCCTAGCATGTACAGACATGGCCTCGGAACACGAACCGAAAGGTTAAGCATGAGTCATATGGTTGATATGATGAACATGGTGATGTTCGCCTTTGAAACTATACCGTTGCACGTGATGATCGGTTGCGGTATGGTGGATTTGGTTCGTGTAATCACTTAAGAAAACTAGGAGGGATGTTGTTTTTAAGTGGGAGTTCACGTAGAATTTGATTTAACCTGAACTCATTCTATTATGAACTTAGTCTAAGTTAACTTTGCAAATAATTTGTAGATCATGGCACCACCTGCTCTGAATTTCAATGCGTTCATGGAGAAAGAAAAACTAGCCACCAACGGTAGCAACTTCACCAATTGGGCACTTAACTTGAGGATCCTCCTCAATGCCTCTCAAAAGGGCTATGTGCTTGAGGCACCGCTAGGTAACCCGCCTGCCGAAGATGCTCCCGATGAAGAGAAAAATGTTTTTCTGACTCGCAAGGAGGACCACAGTTTAGTTCATTGCGGCATACTGTATGGACTTGAGCCGGAGCTGCGAAAACGTTTCGAGAACAGCAATGCTTATGATACAATGGGAGAGTTGAAATTGATCTTCGACTCCCATACTGCCGTGGAGAGTTATGATGCTTCAGAAAAGTTCTTTAGCTGCATGATGGAAGAGAACAGCTCCGTTAGCGAGCACGTACTCAAAATGTTTGGGTACGCCGATAAACTCATCTCTTTGGGAATAACGATTCCCAATGAGTTGGGAATACATCGGGTTCTCCAATCTCTCCCACCTAGCTTCAAGGGCTTTGTGATGAACTACAACATGCAGGGCATGAGGAAGTCTCTCCCCGAGCTTCTCTCAATGCTTAAGACTGCAGAAGTGGAGATCAAAAAGGAACATCAAGTGTTGATGGTCAATAAGACCACTAGTTTCAAGAAAGGTAGAAAGGATAATAAGTCCAAGGGTAGAAACAAGAAGGACGGCAAATCTGTTGCCGGTTCTGAGAGGAAACCCAAGGCTGGTCCTAAACCTGAAACTGAGTGTTTCTACTGCAAGGAAACAGGGCACTGGAAGCGCAACTGCCCAAAGTATCTGGCGGATAAGAAGAACGGGAAGATTAACAAAGGTATATATGATATACATGTTATTGATGTGTACCTTACTAGTAGTCGCAATAGCACCTAGGTATTTGATACCGGTTCGGTTGCTCACATATGTAACTCGAAACAGGGGCTAAAGAATAGGCGGCAACTTGCGAAGGATGAGGTCACGATGTGCGTCGGCAATGGATCAAAAGTTGATGTGATCGCCGTCGGGACACTACCTCTACATTTACCATCTGGATTAGTTTTAAACCTGAATAAATGTTATTTGGTGCCTGCGTTGAGCATGAACATTATATCCGGATCTTGTTTAATGCGAGACAATTATTCATTTCAATCTGAGAACAATGGTTGTTCGATTTATATGAATAATATCTTTTATGGACATGCACCTGAGAAGAAAGGTTTATTTCTTTTGAATCTTGATAGTAATGAAACACATATTCATAATGTGAATGCCAAAAGAATTAAGTCAAATGATGATATAGCCGCATACATGTGGCACTGCCGTTTAGGTCATATTGGCGTTAAACGCATGAAGAAACTTCATTCGGATGGACTTCTGGAATCACTTGATTATGAATCATTTGAAACATGCGAACCATGCCTTATGGGCAAGATGACTAGAACGCCGTTTTCCGGTTCAATGGAACGGGCGACGGACTTATTGGAAATCATACATACTGATATATGTGGACCTATGAGTGTGCCGGCGCGTGGTGGATATCGTTATTTTGTTACTTTCACTGATGACTTAAGTAGATATGGGTATATTTACTTAATGAAACACAAGTCTGAAACGTTTGAAAAGTTCAAAGAATTTCAGAGTGAAGTAGAAAATCATCGTAACAGAAAGATTAAATTTCTACGATCTGATCGTGGAGGAGAATATCTTAGTTACGAGTTTGGCGCACATATGAGAGAATGTGGAATAGTTTCACAACTCACTCCCGCTGGAACGCCACAACGAAATGGTGTATCCGAACGTCTTAACCATACCTTATTGGATATGGTTCGGTCTATGATGTCTCTTACCGATCTGCCACTATCTTTTTGGGGTTATGCGCTAGAAACAGCCGCTTTCACTTTAAATAGGGCTCCATCTAAATCCGTTGAAATGACACCATATGAATTATGGTTTGGAAACAAACCTACGCTGTCATTTCTAAAAGTTTGGGGATGCGATGTTTATGTGAAGAAACTTCAGCCTGATAAACTCGAACCCAAAGCGGAAAAATGTGTCTTCATAGGATACCCTAAGGAAACAATTGGGTACACCTTCTATCACAGATCCGAGGGCAAAGTGTTTGTTGCTAAGAATGGATCCTTTTTAGAGAAGGAGTTTCTCTCGAAAGGCGTGAATAGTAGGAAGGTAGAACTCGATGAGGTTATTGAACCTCCTCTTCATGAATTGGCGAGTGGCGCAGCGTCGGAAACCGTTCCGGTGGTGACTTCACCAAATGAAGTGGGAGCTAATGATGAAGATCATGAAACTCCAAAAGAGGATACTACCAAACCTCGCAGGTCGACAAGAACGCCGCACCACTCCTGAATGGTACGGTGATCTTGTCGTAAATGCCATTGTTGAGAACGATGACCCTGCGACGTATGATGAAGCAATGATGAGCCCAGATTCCAACAAATGGCATGAAGCCATGAAATCCGAAATGGAATCCATGTATGAAAACCAAGTATGGACTTTGGTAGAACTTCCCAATGACCGAAAGGCCGTTGAGAATAAATGGATTTTCAAGAAGAAAACAGACGCTGATGGTAATGTGACCGTCTATAAAGCACGACTTGTCGCAAAAGGTTTCCGACAAATTCAAGGAATTGACTACGATGAGACTTTCTCACCCGTAGTGATGCTAAAGTCTGTTAGGATTATGTTAGCAATTGCTGCATTTTTTGATTATGAAATTTGGCAGATGGATGTGAAAACCGTGTTCCTTAATGGTAACATTGAGGAAGAGTTGTACATGGTACAGCCCAAGGGTTTTGTTGATCCTAAGGATGCTAACAAGGTATGCAAACTTCAGCGATCCATTTATGGACTGAAGCAAGCATCCCGGAGTTGGAATCTCCATTTTGACGAAGCTATCAAAGGGTTTGGATTTGTCAAAACTTATGGAGAAACTTGTATTTACAAGAAAGTGAGTGGGAGCTCTGTAGCATTTCTAATATTATATGTGGATGACATATTACTGATTGGAAATGATACGGAACTTTTGAAGAGCGTAAAAGATTACTTAAACAGTAAGTTTTCAATGAAAGACCTTGGTGAAGCGGCGTATATTTTAGGCATCAAAATCTATAGAGATAGATCAAGACGCTTAATTGGGCTATCACAGAGTACATACCTTGACAAGATTCTAAAGAGGTTTAGAATGGAAGATAGTAAGAAAGGGTTCTTACCTATGTTGCAAGGAAAGATCTTGAGTAAGACTCAAGGTCCGGCTACAGCTGAAGATAGAGAAGAGATGAATAAGATTCCCTATGCCTCTGCCATAGGCTCTATCATGTATGCCATGTTATGTATAAGACGAGATGTGGCACACGCTATTAGTTTGACTAGTAGGTACCAATCTGATCCAGGTTTGGAACACTGGACGGCGGTCAAGAATATCCTTAAGTACTTACGAAGGACTAAGGATATGTTTCTCGTATATGGCGGTGAAGAAGAGCTCGTCGCAAGTTGTTACGTCGATGCTAGCTTCGACACTGATCCGGATGACTCTAAGTCTCAATCCGGGTACGTATTTGTTATGAATGGAGGAGCAGTAAGCTGGAGGAGTTCCAAGCAAAGCGTGGTGGCGAGATCAACAACAGAGGCGGAATACATTGCTGCTTCAGAAGCGGCAGAAGAAGCAGTTTGGATGAAGGAGTTCATATCCGAACTGGGTGTGGTTCTGAGTGCATTGGATCCAATGGTTATCTATTGTGACAACAATGGTGCCATAGCCAATACTCAGGAACCAAGGTCTCACAAGAAATTCAAGCATGTAAAGCGCCGATTTCACTCCATCCGTGAACATGTCGCGGATGGTGATGTAAAGATTTGCAAAGTGCACACGGATCTGAATGTGGCAGACCCGTTGACTAAAGCTCTCCCCAAGGCAAAACATGATCAGCACCAGAACTCAATGGGTGTTAGATTCATCACTATGTAATCTAGATTATTGACTCTAGTGCAAGTGGGAGACTGAAAGGAATATGCCCGAGAGGCAATAATAAAGTTGTTATTATATTATTCCATGTTCATAATAGATGTTTATTTTTCATGCTAGAATTGTATTAATCGGAAACATTAATACTTGTGTGATTAATAAACTAAAAGGGTTCCTAGTAAAGCCTCTCTTTTATACTAGCTCGTTGATTAACTGATGATCAAGGTTTCCTGATCATGAACATTGGATGTTGTTAATAACGGGGTCATATCATTAGAAGAATGATGTGATGAACACTCACACCCATAGTACGAATAGCAATACGATCAAGTCATCAAGTTCATTGCTATATCAAACTCATGCGAAGTAGTTCTAATCCTTAGACCATGAGATCATGTTAATCACTGATACCGGAAGGGTACTTTGATGATATCAAATGTCACACCGTAATAGGGTGATTATAAAGGTTGATTTGGGTACTCTGAAAGTATTAGTTGAGGCTCATGGATCAAGAGTGGGATTTGTCCATCCGGATGACGGAAAGATATTCTCTGGGCCCTTCTCGGTGATATTGCATTGGAATCGCTTGCAAGCATGTGACTAGGTCACAGGAATGCATTATCACGGAATGAGTAAAGAGACTTGTCGGGAACGAGATCAAACTAGGTATGGTTGATACCAAATGATCGGATCTCGGACAAGTAATAATATCGTGAGACAAAAGGAATTAACTATGTTCGTTACTGGTTCACACGATCACTAGTTCATCGTTGAGTAAGTGGGAGTCATCATGGATTTCCAGATCCCGCTGTTGATTATTGATCGGAGAGGAGTCTCGATCATGTCCACGTTATTCACGAACCGTAGGGTGACACACTTAAGGTTCGCCGTCGTTTTTGAGTGGATACGATACTCCGATCGAATTACAGGACAGCATAAGGGTTGTTTCAGAAAAGCGCCGAAACTGTTTTGGGATATCGAAATAACTCAAGGGTGTATTTGTTAATGTTTGTTAATTGAATGAATTAACAAATATTAAAGAAATAAAAATGTTTTATTAAATCAATAAGTGTGAATTTTAATTGGCATGAATGTCATGCATTAAAATGGGGGTTACCTCATGTTGATGAGGGATTAATCACCATAAAAGGGAATGAAGAAGGGGGCAATGAAGAGAGGGGGAGACCCTTGGCCGGCCACCCCTTGGCTGCCCTCCTCCTCTATATAAACCCCCCTCTCTCTCCCTTGTGACACACTTCTTGATCCTCCCTCCCTTGCATAGTTGCTGCCCACTTTCCGTCTTGGCTTAGCGAAGCTCTGCCGGAATTGTAGTTCGTAGTTCACACACTTGGAGAAGTGTGTGGAGGAGTGTCCGGCGGATCCCTTCTTCCGCTGCCCCGCTGGACCGAGGGCGTGGAGGAGTCGACGTCGAGCTGCACGTGTGTGCGAGTACGGGGGCGCTGCCACTTGTGGCGCCGGGTACACGATCTTGTGATCGTCAAGTGAACCACGACATCGACTACGTCAAGTGAACAACTACGTCGACTACGTGCGTCTTCACCAACTCTCCATCGTCAACGTTTGTGCGGGAACGTAATCCCCGCTTACGGTCATCGAGGGTGAGTATCCGTTGCTACCACCTCGTAGAGTATCTTGGCCAGTTTATGCGTTCATGCGTAGGAAAATTTTTGTTTTCTATGCTACGAACCCATCAAGGGCGGCCCCTGGCCCCCCTCCGACACTCTTTCGGTCTTCGGGAAGCTTCCGGGAAAAATAAGACTTCGGGAACTTGTTTCGTCCAATTCCGAGAATATTTCATGTGTAGCTTTTCTGAAACACAAAAACAGCAGAAAACAGGGAACTGGCACTGTGGCATCTTGTCAATAGGTTAGTTCCGGAAATCGCATAAAAGTGCCACGAAGTGTAACGAAACACAAGGCAAATGGTGTAAAAACAAGCATGGAGCATCAAAAATTATAGATACGTTTGAGATGTATCAGCATCCCCAAGCTTAACTCCTGCTCGTCCTCGAGTAGGTAAGTGATAGCAAAAGAAATAATTTTTGAGGTGACATGCACCATCACAATCTTGATCATATATGTAAGCATTGTGAGCTGGGATCATAAGAACTTAAAACATGGGCATGAAAGATATAATCTTGACAATAAGAAACTTAGCAACCATGTTATAAACATGCAAATGAACACAAACAAAAGATCATGAAAATGGAACAATGAAAGTCAAACGTGTGTTCAAATCATAAGGAAAAACATACAAATGGTTTTCAGCTTGTCCTTCATAGAGAGCAAAACATAAATGCATAGGACACCTTCAAGTTTAAGAGGGTGACTAGATACAAATAATTTGAGAACAAGTGAAACCAACAATATGAATCAATCAATGAAAACTTTGGGACAATGCACATTATACTAAGAATGACAACTATGCTGTCTTAATGGTGCATAAAGATAGAAGGTGGTGACTCAACATAAAAGTAAAAGAAAGGCCCTTCACTGAGGGAAGCAGTGATTGCAAGTTTTATAACCTTCAAAAATTATGGTACTTACCGGTTTTGAGCTCTCATTGCCCCCATCATAAGCATCTTGAATGGTTAAAGTTAATGCGAGAACAATTATGATGCATATGCTTGACAAATCATAAGTTGAAAACCTCGTGTCCCATGAATACGAGTACCCAAACCTCATGCTACTTTACTTAGAGTCCCAAGCAAGGCTCTTTTCGTTGTAAGTATATGCATATCATTGAGAACCACCAATGGGGTACCTCCGTGCCCGATGGCATGGAACAAGCCCACATCAAAATGACAGGACAAGCAGACAATGAACACCTCGACATCTCCTTTATTTACCATTTGTTTAGCTTTTTATTTTGAGATGCGTCGTCGAATGTCCACTATGGGTATGCTGCAAATTTTCACCATGAATTATGCATGGCTTAGATTGCCGGCCCAGGCGTTTCCCTAACACATATACAAACTCCATGATCCCCACAAGATTCCCAATTCATTTCACACCGCGGGCATCCATAAACAAAAGATCACGATATCAACTCAAATAAGAAGTGCAATGTTGAAAGCTTGCCCATGACTGCATGGCTGGGCTAGTCTCCAACTTACAACTTGTAAGCATAACAACTCAACATAAGAGACCACAATGTCAAATTTTTAAGAGCAAGAAAAAGTAAAGTGTGCCTTCCGGCTCGTGAGAGCTTTACTGACCAATTTTCGCATAACACTGGTAAGAGTTTAATTTGAAGAGAAAATAAAAGCAAGTCAAATTTACTTGGAATAGCAAATTGCTAGTAGGTATGTATGGTGGACACTTTGGCAAACTTGGTTTTTAGTAGTTGGATGCACGAGTAGAGCTCATACTCGGTACAAGGCGAGTGCTAGCAAAAGACTGGGAGCGACCAACTAAGAGAGCAATAATGGCCATAATCATGCAAAGCGACAAAGCAACATTAAAAGAAGCATCAGATGGCATCAAAAGTCAAAAAATAAATGATCATAGAGGCTATTGGCGACTTTGTAAGAGTCTAACATGTGTGAGCATGCGCCAAGTCAACCCAAATAAAGCATCAAGGAGAAAACCAAAATAATGCTTCCAAATAATTAAAAACAACGCATGATTTTTTCAAAGGCTCATTAAGCAATCTCAGTTATTTGAGACAAGTCATGCTACAGCAAAACTACTAAGCATACTATCAAGAAGATATCAAGCATGACATGAAAAAGCCTAAGCCGCAGTCTACACAAGCTCCTTCTTGTACCACTTGTTTGCACAAAGCTTTTTCTCTTTTCCAACACCATTTGAACTTTTTATAAACACCTCTTTTGATGAAAACCAATAAAGATCAGAGGCAAAAATACACCTTGATGAACAAATATAAGAAGATCTGAATGCAAATCAAGGCAAAAACAAAAACCAAAAGCAGTAGCAGAAAAAGAAGAACACTCGGTTTTTGATAAGAATGAAAACTGGAGCATTCTTGGCAAATGAAAAGCAAGGCAACTTCTCCAAAAGAAATTTGTTGGGTTCCAACCATTTATTGCAGCAAAGAAACTAAACTAATAAAGAAAACTAAAACAACTGATGCTCCAAGAAAAACACATAGTGCATGAAGCAATAAAAATATAGTGTTTTGAAAGGTGACCTGATTTTTGCCGATGAAGAAGGGGTGCCTCGGGGGCATCCCCAAGCTTTGACACTTGTACTTCTTGGATATTTCTTGGGGTGACATGGGCATCCCCAAGCTTGAGCTTTTGTCCATTCTTCATCTCATCTCATCATTCTCCAATCCCTACACTTGAAAACTTCCTTCATACAAAACTAAACACAAATCTATTAGCAACATTAGTGTAAGCATAACATATAATCAACCCCTTTTGCTTCAGGTTTCAACCTAAAACCACCACATATAAAGCATATACTACTGTAGAAACTTCCCCAAAAGTTCCGTGATCAAAAGAACTCAAAAAGAAAGCGATAAAACGGCAAACACAAATATTGGCAGAAATATGTCAAAACTGAACAGCTGACAAAGGTCGAATTTTTAAAGGGTTTTCTGTTACTCAAATCAAAAAGTGTTCAACTAATGAAAGTTTGGATATAACCTGGGGCATATGCACAAGAAATCGCAGGTCTAAAAGATATACAGAGAATTTTCACGAATTTTTACGGTGCAGCACTGAAAACTGTTTCAGGACAGCAACATCCCCAAATCTTACCTCACTCAAATTAGAGGCTTCTCTTGGCACAACAACGAAATAAAAATGATAAGGAGAGGTTATTACAGTAGTAATAACTTCCAAGACTCAAATAAAAGAAAAAGTACTGAAAATAAAACAATGGGTTATCTCCCAAGAGTGCTTTTCTTTAACGCCTTTGAGCTAGGCGCAGTAATTTGCAAAGATGCTCATGTGGGCGCCATATAAAAGCTTGAGGCAAAGGCGCCATATAGGAACTTAAAGCAATAGAGAGCATCAAAAAGCAGATATGAAAGACATTTAAATCTAAACCACATCCTATGCATAGGAATCTTGTAAGAAAATAAATCAATGAGGCACATAGTAGCAAGCATGGATAGATAAAACAAGTGCCACTTCAAGATTTGCAACATAAAGAGGGGAAACTTAATATTGTTGAGATCCATCAAACCATATTTCCCTCTCTCATAATAACTTTCAGTAGCATCACGAATAGAACTAACAATATAACTATCACATAAAACATCCCTATCATGAGCCACATGCATAAAAGAACTAATACTCCCCACATGAACAATAGTAGTAGGAGCAGATTCAACAGAATAATTATTCTCATCACCATAATTATCAAAAATAGGAGGCATATTGTAATCATAACTAATTTTCTCCTCAAAAGTAGGTGGACTGAAAATATTATCATCATAACCATCATAAACTAGAGGTTTAGTATCATCACAAGCTAGAGAACAGCTATTTCTCAAAGCATATTCTTCAAACATATCATCATAAGAAGGAACATCACATATGGGAGATAAAATATTATCAGAACAAACTTTCTCCACTAAAGTTGGGGAACTAAAAATATCATGCTTAACAAAACCAGCTTCCCCAAGCTTAGACTTTTCTATAGCATTAGTAATACAGTGTTCGAAACATTCATACTAACAACACTATTAGCATGCAAATTAAGCTCCAAAGGTTTTTCAATTTTCTCTTCAAACACTTCATATCTAAACTCAGGAAAAAGACTAAAGAACTCTTTGTTTTCCATTAAGCCTAACCAGTGAAAATAAAAACAAGAAACAAAAAGATATAATTGTAGAATCTAAAGGAAATAACTTCGAGTACTCACACAGGAGGATGCGAGTACCTTTTACCTTACCTCCCCGGCAATGGCGCTAGAAAAGAGCTTGATGTCTACACACGCTTCGGTTCTTGTAGACAGTGTTGGGCCTCCAAGTGCAGAGGTTTGTAGAGCAGCAGCAAGTTTCCCTTAAGTGGATCACCCAAGGTTTATCGAACTCAGGGAGGAAGAGGTCAAAGCTATCCCTCTCAAACATCCCTGCAATTACGATACAAAAAGTCTCTTGTGTCCCCACCACACCCAATACACTTGTCAGATGTATAGGTGCACTAGTTCGGCGAAGAGATAGTGAAATACAAGTGGTATAGATGATTATAAGTAGTAAATGCAATCTGGAATAAAAATGGCAGCAAGCAAACAAGTAACAAAACAGCAAGTAAACGATGTTTAAAGCTTGGAAACAAGGCCTAGGGATCATACTTTCACTAGTGGACACACTCCCAACAAATATAACATAATTGAACAAATAAATAACTTCTCTTCACTATGGTACTCTGAATTACTCTCCTATTGAATAACACTAATCATTGCGTAGGGCTACGAAGCACTCCTCAAAGTTCATCAAGTACTTGACAAACACCACTCATAGAGATATCCAAATCAAATCACAACTCAAGATAGATATTATTGCAACTTAGACCAAGTACTAACACGGTGCACACACTGTCAACATTACACCATGAAAGGAGGAATAGATCACTTCAATACTATCATAGTGATAATTATTCCCATAATCCATAAAAGTTCACAATCGTAGCCTAGACCAAGTACCACCATGATGCACGCACTATCACCGTTACACCATGGCAGGAGGAATAGATTACTTTAATAACACACTAGAGTACACATAATGAAGAAGAGTAACATCTACTTATTCAACATGATATAAAGCTCACGATCACATAAAGATCACATCATGGGAGAGAGAGGTGAACCACATAGCTACCGGTAGAGCCCTCAGCCCCGGGGATGAACTACTCCCTGCTCATCATAGGAGACAGCAAGGTTGATGGAGATGGCGGTGAGGTCGATGAAGACGGTGGAGACGGCGATGGAGACCGATGGAGATGGCTCCGGGGGCACTTCCCCATCCTGGCAGGGTGCCGGAACAGAGACTTCTGTCCCCCGAAATTCGTCGACGGCGGCGGCTGAGCTGCGAAACTATTTCTGGAAAATTGCCGACTCCCCTAGGGTTTTCCGTCCCGAGGCTTCTTATAGGCGAAGGGGCATCATCAGGGGGCAGCCAGGGGCTCCTCACACCAGGTGGGCGCGGCCAGGGGCTGGGCCGCGCCCCCTATGTGTGAGGGCGGCCTCTGGCCCCCCTTTGGCTCTCTTTCGGTCTTTGGGAAGCTTCCGGGAAAAATAAGACTTCAGGAACTTGTTTCGTCCAATTCCGAGAATATTTCCTGTGTAGCTTTTCTGAAACACAAAAACAGCAGAAATCAGGGAACTGGCACTGTGGCATCTTGTCAATAGGTTAGTTCCGGAAATCGCATAAAAGTGCCATGAAGTGTAACGAAACACAAGGCAAATGGTGTAAAAACAAGCATGGAGCATCAAAAATTATAGATACGTTTGAGACGTATCAGCAGCACAAACATATCTATACACCACATGGCCAAGCGTAGTGTTGTGGATATACCAAACGGGTATACCAGTGACGTAGTCTCATACCAGCAAACCAGGGTGGCCCATGGAGGTGGTATGGCGGATAGCCAACCGGACGGCCTAGTTGCTGGTGATATGGCGGATTGAAGGCTGCCATGCCATGGCAGATTCCCAGACGGCAGGAGCTTATGGCAGATTCAATGTTGCCATACCTTGGTGGATTACTGGACGTAGGAGCTTATGGCGGATCCGAAGACAGGCCCATGGCAGGTTGTCTTGTAGTACACGCATAGGACTTAGTCTAGGACTCCATATTGTATCCGCCTCGGAACCACCGTGATGCCCACGTCAAGCGCCTTTATAAGCCGGCGTGGAGGAGCCCTTGAGGCCATGAGATAGCTAGAATAGCTAAGACATAGCAGATCGCATCGCGACCAACACAACCATTGTAACCTGTACAGATTGTGCCATTATAGTGAGTTGTAGCAGGATGTAGCGATCCTCCACCACGGGGACGTGAACCTGGGTAATCCCTGTCTATCACCGTCCCGGGCACCAGATCGCCTATCCCCTCTTTCTATCGCCTTGAGGTACCCCTCATGGCATACGTGTCGTAAGAACCACGACAGTTGGCGCCCACCGTGGGGCTAGGGCATCTGGAATCGATCCGGGCGGAATCCTTCACGTCTTCTACTGCGGCGGATCACAATGGCAGACAACTCTCCGTGTCGCCGGCTTGTCATGGTCGTCATGCCATGTGGCACTTGGTCTCATCTGCCCGCGCTAGTCTATGTGCCGCAACGCATTCGCTGGAAGCTGACAGATCGATTCGATTCAATCAGTTTGTGATACCTAAGCGGACGTCAGTACATGGTTCTAAGCTGCCGGAGCGTGGACTGTCTTGGCGGATGCCTGACGTGGCCAGCTACGATCTGTGCGTTCGCCATGCCAAATCGTGTGGCCAACTTCGGCTTTGCCGGTGGCATACATCTTATCCGCCATCCCTGGTGGCAAAACCAACAACATTGGAGATGAAAGGTGAACGTCGATCGGGTCATCGCTCGCAATGCCGGATTGCTCCGTCGCTTCCGATCAGGTCCTATTCTCGATCCGCCGGACTTAACTGCAAACTAGGTGGACGGAAAGACGAGTAAAATTCAGGCGGAAGTGTTTTTGTGTCAGGCACAGCTTTCAAAGCAAGGGATCAACCCCACGTGACCTTGTCCCAAGCAACTGCGTGAAATCCAAAGAAGAAATCGATCAAGCTATACGTGCGTATGGATGACTCGGCGCTGCCTTATACATGGACGTCCTCGCCATCATGGCCGACTACGGCTTCATCTCTGATGCGGACGTCTTCATCCCCGACGCGGCAAAATATATTGCATGGCGGCCAATTTTGCCTCTGTCGACAGCCTTCCTCTCCGCTGTGGCTGCTGGATCCGCCATCACAAACTATATCGATGTCGCGGCTGGTTTTCAACGTTGTCATACAAAGGCTGCACCGGCGGAATCAGCGCCGGCGGAATCGTCCGTTCGGCATAGAAGGAACAAGAAGCCAAGGCGGATAAAAATTGTCGTCATGGCAGCACACCAAGTCCTAGGAAGGAAATAATTTGACGAGGTGCTACTGCGGTTGATCCGATGGCTACGGATCGAGCTAGCTCTCCCGCCGTGCGAAATCCTGCATGTACGCATCACGGCAGCTCTAGGCGGAAGCATGTGTTTTCAAAGTAAAAGAATCAGGCAGTGTGCATAGGCCAGGCTAGAGTCCAACGTGGAGAAGCACTTTGCGTGCATGGATTTTCCGGCCAAGACGTTGATCGCATGCATAATCATATGAGGCTAATTACATTGGCAGATGTAGCTTGGCTGTGGCGGATGCAGTTTGGCTACCTTGGATTACTTCTAGTCCGCCATGACTGTTATCCGCCGTGTTTCCTCGGTGTCGCTGGCTTCGCGGCCGCCACGGATTATTCCTACTTTATCGTGGATGGCTTCACCTCCTGTGCGGACAATTTTGTTTCCGCCATTATCAAATTTGTCGCTGCTACGGATTGCTCTCCGCCATAGCCGGCTTTGCCGCCATCGCGGACTACTTCGTCGCGACCCACATCGACTTCGTTTAAACAGCTAAGTCCCTATTTATAATTACTATTTAATATTTGTTTATGATCATGTGATAAAGATTGGTTCACTCATATTCTGAGTCTTTTACCGCTTTCGTTTTGATCATAACTTTTCCACGATTTGCCTTGCGCTCGTGAGTAAAATTTTGACTGGCTTACCTCTAAAGGCGCCGGTATCATGCAAAAATCCGCCATCCGGCGTTAGCTTAAGTTTTCTGGCCTACACGTTTTCTGATGTTTTATATGTGGATTCCCGAGTAGTGACATTTTGGCACTTTAAAGCCGCCATCCGTTTCCAAGGTTTTGGACGGCTGCTATTAAGCGCTATCGCCTTGGCGGATTGTCCGTGCAAAAGTTTGCCATCTCACGAAAAGTCAAGCATATAAACCGGAAGAACGGATAAACCAGCACTTGCTTAAAATATATTAAATGCACATGAACTGTTCAAGATAGTCGAGTTTTTTCCGCCTTGACAGTTTTATGTTGTTCAACTGCTGCATAGTTTCAGCTTTAAAACATCTGTTCAATGGCCGTGTTTTACCCGCCTTGCATTTGTTCGTTGGACACAAGAACGATTTAATACAATTGTGTTTTGTTTTCATGTCACAGGTACATATGACGCTTGGACGCTTTGCTGGTGCCCGATCTGAGGTGTTTTCGAGCCACTCAGCTCAAATACCCGGGGGCTACCGTCGATGGCAGCCCAAATCTGCCATGCAGCGGCCGCCTTTGATGGCAGCCCAAATCTGCCATGTAGCGGACACCTTTGATGGCAGCTAAAATCCGCCATGGAGCGTCCAACTTGGAGCAGACCGCCATGGAGCAGGATGCCTTGAGGTCACCTTGGAGCTGGCCGCCCGGGGGCTGTGACCATAATATGATCTAATAATTGGTGAAGTTCTCTTAGAGCATTGCGCAGGATAAAAATCCGCCATAACGCTCGGGGGCTACTCATCGCATTTTAACTACGTAGTTCTCTTAAGAGCCCTATGCCGGATAGAAATCCGCCATAACGCTCGGGGGCTACAGCTAGCAAAAAATCCTAAGTCTTCTGAGAGCACCGCTAGGAAAATTGCGTAGCGGTGCTCGGGGGCTACAGGCTAAATATTCTAATTAGTTTCTATAAGAGCACCCTGATGGATTCTCTATGAGAACCCGCCATGGCGCTCGGGGGCTACACATGGTGTAAAAGCATCGAAGTTCAAAAATAGAAGCAGTGCGATAATTTTGCGCTCACTGTTTGGTAAGCCTCGAGGCAACATCTTATACTGGAAAGAACGTTCCTTGAGCTCAGAAAAAATACTAGTTATCCGCCTTGGATTCATTCGCAGTAGCATACCAGCATGTATCTGGAGAATTGCCCTGCAAGTATGAGACGTCACTGGTCCGCCTAAAGTTCTAGGCAGATAAAATTTATTCTTGGGGAGCTCTACGAGATCTTTCACGCGACTATCTTGAAGACGAAGATGAAGACAAAGATAAAAAGCCGATCAAGCATTGAAGACAGAAGAGAAGATCTCAAAGAACTCCGGGGGCTACTGTTGTGGATATACCAAACGGGTATACCAGTGACGTAGTCTCATACCAGCAAACCAGGGTGGCCCATGGAGGTGGTATGGCGGATAGCCAACCGAGCGGCCTAGTTGCTAGTGATATGGCGGATTGAAGGCTGCCATGCCATGGCAGATTCCCAGACGGCAGGAGCTTATGGCAGATTCAATGCTGCCATACCATGGTGGATTACTGGACGCAGGAGCTTATGGCGGATCCGAAGACAGGCCCATGGCAGGTTGCCTTGTAGTACACGCATAGGACTTAGACTAGGACTCCATATTGTATCCGCCTCGGAACCACCGTGATGCCCACGCCAGGCGCCTTTATAAGCCGGCGTGGAGGAGCCCTTGAGGCCATGAGATAGCTAGAATAGCTAAGACATAGCAGATCGCATCACGACCAACACAACCATTGTAACATGTACACATTGTGCCATTATAGTGAGTTGTAGCAGGATGTAGCGATCCTCCACCGCGGGGACGTGAACCTGGGTAATCCCTGTCTATCACCGTCCCGGGCAGCAGATCGTCTATCCCCTCTTTCTATCGCCTTGAGGTACCCCTCATGGCATACGTGTCGTAAGAACCACGACACCTAGGGGATCCAAGAGAGCATATGCATCGAGCAGCATTACAAGGACTAAGAATGGTAGGTAACAAATTAATAGCCAAAGACGAAGAGGCATACCGCAACAAAGGCACACACAAGCCTAGATCACCATGCCGTCACAACAGTCCTCGGCACAGAAGTAGTAGTTGACGATCTAGGTCAGTATTGCCAAAGTACCACAAAAGCCCAAGGCATGGAGGAACCCGAAGATCTAGGACTCCCACGAGGGCATATGACTATGAAGACAATGAAAAAGAGATGGGCGCATCGTGCTTTACTCACAGAGTTCACACCACACTAGTACCCAAAGGTTTCAAACTACCCCATGATCAGCAAAAATACGACGGATCCCAGGAGCCATCATCATGGCTCTCAGATTATTTATAGGCAGTTAGAATACTTGGAGGATCAAAGGAAACAACAATGCAAAGTCTACAACTCCACCTCACTAGTGCAGCTTGGTCATGGTTGAGTAAGCTGGAAAGAGAGACAATCGGAAGCTGGGAGAGCTAAATGAAGCAATTTACAAGCAACTTCAAGTCAACATACAAACGACCAGCATCAATAGAAGAAGTCAAAGCCTGCATACAGAAATGCAATGAAACACTTAGGTCATACATTCAAAGGTGGAGCATCATCAAGAACTCCGCAGTCGAAGTTTCAGATGAGCGAGCAATCAACGCCTTCACACTCAGGTTACACCGAGGAGACCTAGTCGAAGAAATGGGTAGGATCAAACCAAGGACAGTATCAGAATTGATGGACATAGCAAATAGATTTGCAGATGGCGAAGGCACGTGTAATAACAAGAGGATGCGATCACCAGAAGACGACAGGGCAAACAGATATGGTAGCCAAAGGAGAAGATCCCGCAACTATGACAACTACGGCTCTCATAGTCAAGTAGCCGCGAGATACAAAGACAATAATTATCAAGGAGACGACCGCAGGAACTCAGGATACCGCAGCTATGGCAGAGAAGACTCCAGCAACAACAAAAGGTTCCAGTCCAAAGGACCCAGGGAATACAATCCATCACCAGATGATATGCTAAATGGACCATTCTATATACACTTCGTGTTCATCGATGGAAAAAGAGTGTCCAGGCATGCAATGTGTTGGTGTTCTGGATACCGGGGTATCCCGGCCCACCTGCTTCTGTGCCCCTTCAATGGCCTAGCTTTGGCCGAGGGGTAAACCGACGACCGAAGCCCAACGGAGAATACCCTCATGAGGAGGCGCCTCATGAGGAGAACAACGGCTAAAACTGCTAAGGACTAGAAGACCTCCTCACGAGCTGTTCCTCGTGAGGGGATGGACCACATCCATGTCAGCTCAGTTCATTTCCGTGCTGAGCAAGAAGATAAGGATGGAAGACTACGTACCGTCCATGCTACCCCGACAGGGGGGAGACCAGCTTCTGCCGTGCCAGCATAAAGCTGCACAGTGGTTGTTGACCACCCCCTAAAAATAGGGTGGACGGTTGTGACAACCCCGAATTTATCACAAATTCGAAGTGCCCGTTATGCATTCCACCACAATCCCAGAATCATTGTTGTGATACACATAACGTAGTTGGTAACCAGTTCCATAGACATTACAATACGATGATTCAAATACAATGGTCATAGAGACCAAGTTCACATTACAACACAATATAGCAGCAGAAATAACGTCTTCGGGTCCATGCCTTCACCCTACAGGCAATGGCGTCTCAGTAGAAGATCTTAGTTCTGGTATTCTTCTTCATACCCTTCCTCCGGATACTCTTCCCCATAGTCTGGCCAAGTTGATAGCCAGGGACACAGCCGTGAGTACATTGGATGCACTCGCAAACCATCTTATAAATGAAATGTGGAAGTAGATATGCAAGGTTGATATGGTGGACTAAGCACTAAGTTTAGTTGCAAAAGCTAGTTTGTTTCCCAAGAATGCTCATTGGTAGAAAAGAAGTTTAGTTCTCTAAGTTTAATCTAGGGGAACTTCAAGTGTGTCAAGATCAAGGTCAAGTCAAGTCATGTCATTCACCAAGTTCACATAGGTTATTATCATTCTTGACAAAAGTCAAGTACAGTTTGCCAACTATCCATAACCGAGGACGCGGCTATTCGAATAGTTTGAAACCTCTGCAGAGGGGTACACTTTACCCACAAGATTCGATACATCTGCCGGGAGAAATCCACGTATCGTCATACACAAAGTATGCGGGGTTCAGATAATCAAACAAACTCTTTCACTTGCTCACTCTAGTATAGGATCCTTCCCTAGAGCCCGAGATACGGAAATCCCCGTTCCGGCGCCTCTAGTTTTGCCCGCTCCGGGATGCCGGATGAGTGGAATCTCCACTTGGTTCAGAAGTACCCGCGCACGATGCACTTCTGTAAAGGATGATACAAGACCTCCCATACTAGGGTGAACAAGCTACGGACTAAGCCCCTTCCCATTTAGGGGTAATGTGGTCGTACGGTAATGGTTGGCTCACATGGTATATCACTTATTATCATTTCGCAAATACATTCCATAGTTTTTAGTCAAGATTACTTTCCTTCATAAAAACCATCATGTAGGAGGGATCTCCATTTCAAGCTTTCAAGTTCGAGGCACCAAGTTCAACTAGGGTTACTCTTTAGAGATGGCCTCAATTTTATTAGCGACTAAGCAACTATATTGAGTGATGATACCACTAAACTATGGTTGGATAAACTCAGCTTGATGCTCTTGCTCAGCAAGATATCACTACACTTCTATTATTCTACTCTAGCAATTCAATCATGCAATTTACTTAAAACAAGTAGAATGCAATAGTAAAACTAGGCATGTGGAATATGATTCAAAAGATGGCTTGCCTTGGTTGGCAAAGTGTCCGGGGTAGTCTTCTTCTTCTTGATAGAATTCCCCCTCAATATCCTCCTCAGCGACACTAGCGTCTAATAACGAATAAACACAAACATACAATCACCATGCAATGCTAACATCACTTCACACACACAAACTTGTTTTCAAACAATAATCTTCATGGCGGGGTTTATTTGAATTGTGTTGCAAGTTTTCTTCCAAGTTTGCATGGAGGGTGTAAGTTAAATTTTCTACTACATACCATGTGGGGTTTATTTTTTTAAGTATGGGTATTAGACTAAGGGTAGTTGGACTAGTTCAAGTAAGGAAGGTTTAACTAGGTGGATGGGTCTTGAGGGCAAATATTAATTCTAAGTGTGCAATAGAGATCTATCATTTTATGCTTCAAACTAAGAGGGGATTAGGGTCTAATTGGTACCACTAACAAGGTTTGAGTTGGTTAGGGTTGACTAAACAGTAGGGGAGTTGATTAGTGAGTTCACAAACCAATTTTTATAATTTTAGGAGGTTTAAACAATTTTCTAGAATTTTTATATGATTAACAAAGCTATGGTCACACTATTCTTATTTATTTAAATCCCCAACTCAATTTAAATTCTAACCAGTTCTACAGTATAGAGCATTTTATAAGCTTTCTAACGCATATTCATTTGCTAAAAATGGATTTGTAAAACTCTTGGAATTAAAGTTTGAAAAACATCTCTGAAACTTATTTGAATAAATTCAAAATAGGCGGGAATTAAATAAAAACGAAACGGACCGGATTCTAAACGAACAGGCCGAATCTCTGCAGAACCCGAACGGGCCGGCCCGATAACATTTCGCACGGGGCGGGAATTGTTTCTAATTTTGAACCTGATAGGTGGAGCCCACCGGTCAGGTCACTTAACGCACCGAATCGGTACGCGACCGATGGATCGCGATCTAACGGCTCAGAGGCATCGTCTTCCTCGGCTAGGGCGGGGCTCACCGGCGTTTGCAGGGACGACTGTTCGACGGCGAGGGCATGACGGAGAGGAAGCAGAGCTTGACGGCGGGGTAGCAGATCGATGGCGGCGGCTCAGCTCCTCCACCTCGCACCAGCAGCAGCTCCAATGGCGGCCGGAGTCTCCCAGAACGCGGCGGCGCACGCTCCCAGAGATCGGACGTTTCTGAGGGAGAGAGGAAGAGAGAGGTGTGGGGATCGGTGGCGGTGAGTGTGTGCTCCTCCTGGGGGTCGACGGAGGGGGTTTTATAGGCGCGGGAGGCCGAGGGCAAGGGCGACCAGAGGGTGGCCAGTACGGGGGCCCTGGCAGGGTGCAAAGGCCACGCCGGGCACGGCGGTCTCGTGGGCGTGCTGGGGGGTTTCGGTCTCAGCTGCGGCGTGCTGTGGGTCGGTGCTGGCGAGGGCAGGGTGGTCGGCGTCGTGCAGGAAGAGGGGAGACAGAGAGGGGGGTCCTGGGCGCGTTCCTCTCCTTCCCTCCACTTCTCACGGCTCGGGTCGGGGCAGAGGGAGCTGGGCTCGACCGCGGCGTCGTCCAGGAGCATGGCTACAGGCCTGAGACGAACGGCGACAGTGATCTTCACAGTGAACTCGATTTGCTCGATTTTTGTCTGCTAGGTGTTCGACGAAATGCCCGCAAGAGATTCAAATTCGAATTTTTGAAATTTTCCACTTTGGGTGATCAACATATTAGCCAAGGTTTCCAGTGATATTTTTGTTACCAAGAAAGAATAAGTTTTGCAGAAATCTTATTTCAAAATTTGGGTATGGTCACTGTTTCAGATTCCAAGTTTGGCTGATGTTTGAGTCAAGTTCTGATTTGAATTTTGGGTAGCAATTTCTTGGTTGAGTTAGTATGTGACTTGGTTAAGCTCAACTAACTGGCCAAACACTGAGGTGAGTTACAGATTTCTTATTCTAAAGGCTCAAAGTAGGGTAGTCAATAATGTTTTCTAGATCACCTTATTCTTCTCTTTTTCTTTCTTTCTTTTGTTTCTTGTTTCTTTGGTTCTTATACTTTGTCTCAATTGCTTCTGTTGGTTCAGTTAGAATTAACTAACTATTGCACAACCCATAATAACACACATGAAATCATAGAATACATATAATAAGAAATACATGTATGCATGCAATAATAGATAAAAAGTTTTATCTTGACCCAAAATTTGGCACCTTAATTAATAGAAAGTGGATTACAATTTTCTGAGTTGTTACAACGGTTCAGGGCGCCAGAGGGGAACGTCAGCCTCCTCCACCCACTCCTATGGACTAGCGCCACTACTCTACAAAGACTACGTCCACCGAAGACCCAAGACAATAGCTGTCCCCTCTCCTTGGCCATTTGTGGCAACCCCTTCCCCAAGATGATAAGGGGAAGGAGGACCTCGGCGCTATAAAAGGAGGGGAGGCCATCCCTTAGAGGGGATTGGATCTTCATCTTCGGGCTCCTAGCTAGGCTAAGTTGGTTCTTCAACCTCCGGCTAGTTAGAGCTCTGTAACCAAGACCTTGTACTCCTCGCGAGGTATCGCGTCATAATACAAGAAGGCAAGATGTAGGGGTTTTACCTCACCACGAGGGCCCTGAACCTGGGTAAAGCTCGGTGTCTCTCTCTACGGTGCGTTGTGCTCTCTGGCGTCTCGAGGCTTCCATCGCCTTGTTTCGTTGCGATCCAAGATCTCACGCGTATAGCCCCCTGCGTTCAAATCTTAGGGTCCGTAGTGTCGTACCCCGTGTTCTTGCGACATGAAATCCATCGACATTTGGCATGCCAGGTACGGGGTTGTGGTGTGTTTTCTTCTAGATCTACTTTGACATGGCCGACACCAACGCAAGGCTCGAGCGCCTTCGCCGCTGCAGTGCCGTTCGGGGACATATCGAGCCCATGATCCGTCGCCAGCACGTCTTGGCCGAGGAGGAAGAGGAGGAAGATCTGGAGTCCTCCTACCTCCCATCCGGGCGTACAGAGCCTTCGCTCTCCTTCACCGCCACCACTACTTCTTGCGCTCGTTCTAGGAGTTAGCTGGCCCCTGCGCAGGCTCTCGCCATGGCGCAGGAGCTGCTGCGCTATCAGCCCACCACGGACAGGCATGAGGGGTGGCGTGCTCAAATTGCCGAGCTCGTCGCCATCGCCAACGAAGACCTGGCCTTGGGAGGATCCCAGGGCACGGGAGAGCTAGATCCGGCAGCGGGGAACCGCGCCCCGGGTGCCGGAGATGGGAAGGCTGCTCAGGCCAAGAAGGTGGTTTCCTGTGCCGCATCTTCGCCGCGCGGGGATCCCAGCTGCCAAATCGTCCAACGCGCTCCGGAAGACACACGCGTCTCCCTTGAGCGCCGCTGTGAAAATCATGACTGTGCCATCGACGACATCGGCGAAGCTGGCAAGAACGTTAAGGTCACCGGGGATCCTATCTACAACCCCGGGTGCCTTGCCCTCACTCGCCAGCAATGCTACGTGGTCTGGCCCGATAAGTTTAGGCCGGACATCGGCGCGTGTTATGATGGAACCTCCAACCCCGTCGAGTTTCTCCAGCTCTACATCGTCGCCGTTCAGGCCGCGCGTGGAGACCAGCGTGTGATGGCTAATTGGTTTCCCATGGCCCTCAAAGACGCTCTGTGGACTTGGCTCATGAATCTTCCACATGAATCTGTAACTTCGTGGAAGGACTGGTGTCGCCAACTTCATGCCTACCTACGAGCGCCCCGCCACCAAGAATGATCTCAAGGCGGTGCATCAGTACTAGGGCGAAACGCTTCGCCAGTACATCCAACGCTTCAGCCAGATGAGGAACAAGATCCCTCGGATCTCCAATGAGGAGGTTATCTCCGCGTTCTCCATGGGCGTCGCCGACATTAAGATGAAGGAAAAGCTGTCCGTGAATGATGAGCTGACTTCCGTCGTCAGACTCTTCGAGATCACCGACAGATGCGCCAAGGCCGAGGAGGGGAGGCTCTTCATGCACAACCTGCCGGAGGTGCTTCCCCCAAAGCCGAAGTCCAAGGACCCTAAGCGTAAGGAGGCTGATGCCCTCATGGCGGAACCTGATCATAAACAGCGCCGCGGGGACCGCTCCGAGCGCGATAAGGGCCGATGTCGTCGCTACTACATCCTCCACAAGAAGGACACCCATAATACTGACGATTGTTGGGTAGTCCGGAAATTTCATGAAGAGAATGGAGTCACCAAGCGCTGTGGGAGTAGCCGTAGCTATGGCAAGGGTGGATCCCGGGGCGACCGCCATGACGACGACTGGGACGAGGGTCGCCGCCGAGATGGTCTGTCACATGCAGATCCTGAGCCGCTACTGCTGCCTCCACCAGCAAACAATCGCCGGGAAAAGAACCAAGGGGCTATCAAGAGCCGCGAGGCTTCGCCGCTTGCCTCCTGGGTGGAGCCCAAGCTCCTTTATATAATCGTCACTTCAAGCAGCTGTCGCGAGAGATTGCGGCCGCGCAGCCCGACGTCAACAGCCGCAGGTTGAAGTGGTCTGCCAACAAGATCGGCTTCAACGAGGAGGATCATCCAATCTCCATCAAGGCCGTGGGCACAATTCCTCTCTTATGCACACCTACAATTAACAACATCGTCGTCGACTGTACACTCATCGATGGAGGTGCGGACCTCAACATCTGAAGGAAATATGCCCTAGAGGCAATAATAATATTGTTATTATCATATTTCTTGTTCATGATAATGTTTATACTCCATGCTATAATTGTATTAAGCGGAAACATTAATACTTGTGTGGTTTATGAACAACACCGTGTCCCTAGTACGCCTCTACTAGACTAGCTCATTGATTAATGATGGTTAAGGTTTCCTAACCATAGACATGAGTTGTCAATTAATAATGAGATCATATCATTAGGAGAATGATGTGATGGACAGACCCAAATAAAGCAGAGCAATTAGATCGTGTCATCGTGTTCATCTTTGCGAAGCTTTTCTTATGTCATGTATTGTATTCCTTAGACCATGAGATAATACAACTCCCTAGTATCGGAAGAAAGCTTTGAGGTCATCAAACGTCATCCTATGTGAGGGTGATAATAAAGGTGTCTCTCAGGTGATCGGAAAGTATTTGTTGGGTTGTATGTATCGAGATGGAATTTGTCCCTCCCAAGTCGGAGAGATATACTTCGGGCCCACTCGGTAATCGATATCAACACCGCTTGCAAGCATGTGGTTAAGGAGTTAATCACGAAGTGATATCGGATTACGGAACGAGTAAAGTACTTGCTGTGAATGAGATTGAACTAGGTATGGCGATACCGACGATCAAATCTCGGGCGAGTAAAATATCGTGTGACGAAGGGAATACATATACGGGATTAATTGAATCCTGACATCGTGGTTCATCCGATATGATCATCGATGAATATGTGGGAGTCAATATGGGTTTCCAGATCCCGCTATTGATTATTGATAGAAGATCATGTCTGCATATTCTCGAACCCGTAGGGTCACACACTTAACGTGCATCGACGCTAGGATAGAATGGATAATTGGTTTATGAGTTTTAGTTCGGAGTCTCGGATGAGATCCAGGACGTCACGAGAGGTTCCGGAATGGTCCGGAGAATAAGATTCATATAAAGGAAAGCAGTTTTTGGATTCCGGAAAGGTTTCGGAGTTTATCGGTATTGTACCGGAAGGTTCTAGAAGGTTCCGGAGTGGGACCAACGTGGGCCCACTTGACGGAGGCCTGCGTGGGCCTAAGGGGAAGTGCCCTGGCCGCCTTGGGCCAGGTGCACAAGGCCCCTAAGGCCCAGCCGGCCAAGCCCAAGGGGAAACCCTAAAGGAATCTTCAAATAAGGAAGGGGGGGAAACTTGCCGCCCACTCTTCCTTATCCAAGTCGGCTAGGGATTGGAGGAGGGACCAAGCTGGCCGCCCAGCCCCCCATATAAGGGGGGGCAGGGGCGCAGCCCTCCCTCACCCTAAGACCCAAACCCTAGCCGCCCCTGCTGCCCTCCCTCTCTCTCTCTCTCGCGACTGCGCGTAGGCGAAGCCCTGCCGCAGAAACTCTCCACCATAAGCACCACGCCGTCGTGCTGCTGATCCAATCTATCTCTCCACCATACTTGCTGGACCAAGGAAGGTGGAGACGTCGCTGCACCGCACGTGTGCAACTCTCGGAGGCGCCGCCACTTGCGGCGTAGGATCGGATCGGATCGCGAGGAGGAGACGGCGAGTACGACTACGTCAACCACGTTCTCTTGAACGTTACCGCTGTGCGATATCTTCAAGGGTATGAAGATCTCATCTACCTCTCTCGTTGATTACATCTCCTAGATTAGATCTTGGCTTTCTTGTTCGCATCCGTAGGAAATTTTTTGATTTACTATGCTGCGAAACCCTTCAGTGGTATCAGAGCCAGGTTTATGCGTAGATGTGTTTCACGAGTAGAACGCAACATGCTTGTTGCGGGCGTTGATGTTTTCTGTTGCAAACCTCTTGTTGTGTATCTCTTATGGCGCGGTATAGTGAGATCGAAGCGGTCCAGGCCAACTTTACGCGACCGCGTTCGCGAGACCGGCTCCGCACTTGACGTGTGGCTTGTTCCACACATGCGGCTGGTGGATGCCAGTTTCTCTCACTATAGTAGTCATGGGACTTACATCGGATGTTAGCAACCATAATATCACCGTTGTGGCTTTTCGTAGGTAAGAATCGTTCTTAGCTTGCTACTCCCATAAGCCACGTAAAACATGCAACAACAAAGTAGAGGCGTCTAACTTGTTTTTGCAGGGAGTGTTTTGTGATATGGTATGGCCACAAGATGTGATGTGATATATGTGATGTATGCGATGATCATGTTTTGTAATCTTTCACGACTTGCATGTCGATGAGTTCACAACCGGCAGGAGCCATATGGTTGTCTTTATAATTGTGTATGACCTGCGTGTCAACTTCTTATACGCCATGTAATAGCTTTACTTTATCGCTAAGTAGTTAGCAATAGTTGTAGTTGCTATTCGTGGTGGAGGCAATCATGGTGGAGTGATGGAGATCATGCCGGTGCGCACAAGATGGAGATCATGGCGCGGAGATTGGCTATACCATGTCACATAAAATTATATGCATGTGATGTTTATCCTTTTATGTATCTTATTATGCTTAGATCGCGACGGTAGCATTATAAGATGATTCCTCACTTAAAGATCAAGATAAAATTGTGTTCTCCCCTCGTATGCGCCGTTGCGAAAGTTCGTCGTGTTCAAGCATCTCGTGATGATCGGGTGCTATAAACTCTACGTTCACATACAACGGGTGCAAGCCAGTATTTGCACATGCGGAGATACTTGGGTTTGACTTGACGAGCCTAGCATGTACAGACATGGCCTCGGAACACACGGACCGAAAGGTCAAGCATGAGTCATATGGATGATATGATCAACATGTTGATGTTCACCATTAAAGCTACATCATTCACGTGATGATCGGTCTCGGTGTAGTGAATTTGGATCATGCTTCACTAAACAACTTTGAGGGATGTTGAATTTAGTGGGAGTTCATTAGTAATTTGATTAACTTGAACTAATTATCTTGAACTAAATCTTGTTGTATTTGCATAAGTCGTTGTAGTCTTTGGCACCGTTTCCCACCGACACTTAGCTTAAATTGAGTTAAAAGAAACTATAGAATTCTGGATAATCTTTTTTGGTCTAGTGCCGTTTAGTTAGAATGTCAAGACTAAAGATTAAGTCCTATTGCAAACTTTAGCAAATCTTGCTTGCTTCATACGATTTAATAAATTGTATTAATCTAAGAGCAACGATTCAAGTTTAGTATCTAAAGATCATATGTTTGCCTTCATGATAAATTGATCTTCAAAATTGTTTGAGAATCAAAGTGATCATCGAGCTGAAAGAATTGTTTCAGAAACAAATAAGAAGTGAAAGATATTTGATATCTAAAACTTTGATTGTTTGCAAAATGATGAAGTATAATTTAGTAAAAGAACATATGCTCATATTGTATGACTATGTGCGAAGATTGAAGATGCTAGGCATCCCGATCACACAAAAGTTTGGGAACTAATATTATACTTGCATTCATCCTTATAAGCTATAGTAGTTTCATCATGAAAGATGTCATGATAGGATGAATGAAAAGGTATTGGCTAAATGGTTTTGCTATACCAAAAGAATACTAAAGAATGGAATCTAGAAGAATACCAATCATATGATGATGGCGATCCACTTCAAAGTGCAAAATCCAAGGCTATTAGTATTTGACTAGCATCCTTTGGACTATGTGTCAAATGATTGATGCCACTATTGATGTCGATAGATTCTTCTAAATAGAGAGGAAATGCTAAATAGGATCTGCAAAATATTTGGTAGAAAAGTAAAAGACTGGAAAATTCCATCTCAGGTATATAAATGATATACATGTTATAGATGTATTCTTTGCTAGTACATAATTCTTGGGTATTGGATACTAGATTGTTGGTATGAAATGTCATACAAAGCAATAATACAAGAACTATGATGGCCTAAGTAACTAGTAAAAGAATATGGTAATGATGCATGTCGAGATACAAATAAAAGTGTTATTGTGCTTCTCGTCGACATCAAACCTAGCCTTCAAGATATTTCATGAACTTAATAATTGTTATTTTGTTCTGGTATTATGAGAGCAATGGTTGTTCAAATTATTACCGTCTTCCATAATCGATGGATAGATTATTATTATCTTGTTGGTGAAATAGACATTTATAACACTGATGCTAAAGGTTGCAAGACAAAACAAATTTCACTTATATGTGACACCGCCGTTTAAGTCATATTGGAAACAAAACATGAAAGAAATTCTATATTGATAGATTTTCGAGTCATTTGATTTTGAATTGATTGACGCTTGTGAAACTTTTCCTAAAGATGATTAAACTCCGTTCATGGGCCATGGACAGAACAAGTGACTAACTAAATGGCGATCATACATGTTGATGTATGTAGTCCATGGTGTGAAGTCAATCATGGTGTATTTTCTATTTCATCAATGACTCGAATAGATGTATGGTATATCTGCTTGATGAGATAGAAGTATGAAACAATTGAAATTGTTCAGTTTATGAAGTGAAAATTGTTGTAACAAGAATATTCAAATAGCATGATTAGATCATAAAGAAGAATATTTGAGTTACAAGTTTAGCAAACATCTAAGAGTTAGAGGAATTGTTCCACAAACTTGCATCATGATAGACACCATATGAGTATGGAGTTTTTGATGGATATAATCAAACCTTGTTTGACATGGTTAGATCAATGATGAAATAAACTACCAATATAATTTGTGGATTATGCTTTAAAGACTACCGCTTTTCACTAAATAGAGCACCATCATAATCCGCTGAAATGACACCATACAAGTTATAGTTGTCTTTTCTTGAATTTTGGTATGCAAGGCATATGTGTAAAATGTTTACAACCAAAATTGGATTAGTAAGTTTTTGTAGGTTATCCCAAAGAAAGTCAATGGGTATTCCTTCTACTATGAACCCAAACACATAGTGATTGTCACTAAAAGAAGTGAATTTCTTATGAAGGAGTTTTTCGCGAAAGGTTTAAGTGGGAGGAAGATAGAACTTGATGAGGTTATTGAATCTGAGCAAGATAATCAGAGTAGCGCAGCACCAGAAAAATGTTCTGGAAGCGGCAACTACATTCATAGCTCACGCGTCTACAATATGTTGTAGTCACGACATCGAAGTTCCTATTTAACCAAGTTGGTCGTAATCAAATAGCAAGATTTGAGGACGAGATATTATTAGATAATAGTAACCAACAATATACAAAGAAGCGATGATGGGCCCTGACTTCGTCATATGAATTATTCTAGCAACAATTACATATTGAGATATGATAGTTGAATAAACGAAACAACGTTCCTCTACTGGAATGCACACCAAGGACGTGTATCTGACACGACCCAATGGGTTTTGTTGATTCAAAGGTTGCTAGATATGTATGCAAACTTCTATGGTAGAAGAAAGCATAGCGAAGTTGGAATCTTCAATGATGAAAATGTTAAAGTGTTAATTTCATCAAGATATTTGAAGATGCTTGTATTACAAGAAAGTAAGTGGGAGCGCTAAGACATATTTCTAATGCTTTATGTAGATGACATATCGTTCATTAGAAATTATGTGTTTTTCTTGATATTGTTAAGTTTTCATTAAAATTAGTTTTTGATGAAAGACTTAGGTAAAACCAGAATATTAAGCATCAATGTCTATACAGATAGATTGAGGCGTTAATATAGTTTTGCCAGAGTACATAGATGAAATATTGAATTTGTTCAATATGGAAACAATAAGAATGGTTCTTGTTGCATGGAAGAGGTTGGAGCAAGAATCAATTGTTTTGACACTTGATGAGTGAAACCACAAGAATGATTTTATCAATCTTGTATACCATGATATGTAGATCCAGATGTGTCCAATGCTCTAAAGGTTATAGCATTTATATGATGATCGTTGGACAATAGTAAAGATATTCTTATGCACTTTTGAAGAAGTAAGAATATGTTCTGTATGCAGAAGTGACAAATGGTTCATTGCAATGAGTTACATTGGCTTTGTCACACATACAAGTAAAATTTTATCTCAATTTTAAGCTATTTGTTTTGAGTTAGAAGGTGGCATAATAAGATGGAAGAAAGTTCCATGATAACTTGGATGAGTTCCAATGTTAATATTGTGGCAGACACTGCAACGAGGGCTAAGTATATAATCGCTTTAGAAGTGGCATAAAAGATGCAAAGTAGATAGTGATAATCCAACTTTTTATGGCACTGTCGTCTAGGTCATATTGGCGTTAAACGCATGAAGAAACTCCATTCTGATGGATTTTTGGAGTCTCTTGATTTTGAATCATTTGACACGTGCAAGCCATGCCTCATGGGCAAGATGATCAAAAACCCGTTCTCCAGAATAATGGAGTGAGCAACGGACTTATTGGAAATCATACATACCGATGTGTGCAGACCAATGAGTATTTCGACGCACGGTGGATATCGCTATTTTTTCTAAGTGTGCTAGTACTATGTAGTTCTATTGTATGACAATAGTGACAACATAGTCTCGGCTAAGATACAAAAGTCTCACCAGAAGACTAAGTTTATACGATGCCATCTCATAGAAGATGAGAAATGCGTGCTGACGCAAAATAATATGCAAATACAAACGGACCTGAAAGTGTCAGACCCGTAGATAAGGTTTACCACGTGCAAGGCGTATGAATAACACCGGAATGCCATAGGTGTTAAAGGCGCAAGTATGACTAGATTATTGACTCTAGTGCAAGTGGGAGACTGAAGGAAATATGCCCTAGAGGCAATAATAATATTGTTATTATCATATTTCTTGTTCATGATAATGTTTATACTCCATGCTATAATTGTATTAAGCGGAAACATTAATACTTGTGTGGTTTATGAACAACACCGTGTCCCTAGTACGCCTCTACTAGACTAGCTCATTGATTAATGATGGTTAAGGTTTCCTAACCATAGACATGAGTTGTCAATTAATAATGAGATCATATCATTAGGAGAATGATGTGATGGACAGACCCAAATAAAGCAGAGCAATTAGATCGTGTCATCGTGTTCATCTTTGCGAAGCTTTTCTTATGTCATGTATTGTATTCCTTAGACCATGAGATAATACAACTCCCTAGTATCGGAAGAAAGCTTTGAGGTCATCAAACGTCATCCTATGTGAGGGTGATAATAAAGGTGTCTCTCAGGTGATCGGAAAGTATTTGTTGGGTTGTATGTATCGAGATGGAATTTGTCCCTCCCAAGTCGGAGAGATATACTTCGGGCCCACTCGGTAATCGATATCAACACCGCTTGCAATCATGTGGTTAAGGAGTTAATCACGAAGTGATATCGGATTACGGAACGAGTAAAGTACTTGCTGTGAACGAGATTGAACTAGGTATGGCGATACCGACGATCAAATCTCGGGCGAGTAAAATATCGTGTGACGAAGGGAATACATATACGGGATTAATTGAATCCTGACATCGTGGTTCATCCGATATGATCATCGATGAATATGTGGGAGTCAATATGGGTTTCCAGATCCCGCTATTGATTATTGATAGAAGATCATGTCTGCATATTCTCGAACCCGTAGGGTCACACACTTAACGTGCATCGACGCTAGGATAGAATGGATAATTGGTTTATGAGTTTTAGTTCGGAGTCTCGGATGAGATCCAGGACGTCACGAGAGGTTCCGGAATGGTCCGGAGAATAAGATTCATATAAAGGAAAGCAGTTTTTGGATTCCGGAAAGGTTTCGGAGTTTATCGGTATTGTACCGGAAGGTTCTAGAAGGTTCCGGAGTGGGACCAACGTGGGCCCACTTGACGGAGGCCTGCGTGGGCCTAAGGGGAAGTGCCCTGGCCACCTTGGGCCAGGTGCACAAGGCCCCTAAGGCCCAGCCGGCCAAGCCCAAGGGGAAACCCTAAAGGAATCTTCAAATAAGGAAGGGGGGAAACTTGCCCCCCACTCTTCCTTATCCAAGTCGGCTAGGGATTGGAGGAGGGACCAAGCTGGCCGCCCAGCCCCCCATATAAGGGGGGGCAGGGGCGCAGCCCTCCCTCACCCTAAGACCCAAACCCTAGCCGCCCCTGCTGCCCTCCCTCTCTCTCTCTCGCGACTGCGCGTAGGCGAAGCCCTGCCGCAGAAACTCTCCACCATAAGCACCACGCCGTCGTGCTGCTGATCCAATCTATCTCTCCACCATACTTGCTGGACCAAGGAAGGTGGAGACGTCGCTGCACCGCACGTGTGCAACTCTCGGAGGCGCCGCCACTTGCGGCGTAGGATCGGATCGGATCGCGAGGAGGAGACGGCGAGTACGACTACGTCAACCACGTTCTCTTGAACGTTACCGCTGTGCGATATCTTCAAGGGTATGAAGATCTCATCTACCTCTCTCGTTGATTACATCTCCTAGATTAGATCTTGGCTTTCTTGTTCGCATCCGTAGGAAATTTTTTGATTTACTATGCTGCGAAACCCTTCAACATCATCTCCATCAAGGTCTTCGAGAAGATGCAAGTACTGTACCATCGGCTTATGCCAACCCGACCATTCTTCAGGGAGACAGAGGGTTCTACGACGCCTATCGGGCAGGTGCGCCTGCCCGTCACCTTCGGCACCTGGGACAACTACAGGACAGAAAGCCTCGACCTCAACGTCGCCTACATCGTGCTGCCTTACAACACCATCCTCGGCTACCCAGCCTTGGCAAGATTCATGGCGGCAACGCATCACGGCTTCAACGTCCTCAAGATTCCTAGTGCCAATGGCACGATCACTGTGCGCTGCAATGAAAAGGATGCTCTCCACTCTGTGGAGCACGTCTACCGTGAGGCCGCCACCATGTTCCCTACTGATGAAGATCTGCTGGAACACTCCAGTGACCTCACGAGGAAGAAGCAGCTCGTGCTGGAAGAGCGAGCTGCAGCCAAGAAGGCCTCTCTCGAGCCCCTCCTGCCGGGCTTGTCAGGGAAGAAATTCGCCGCCTCTATGTCGACCTCGCCAAGTGAGGACCTGGTCCATCCAATGCTGGACATGAGCATTGGGGGTGCTGCGGTACCCTCAGGCAGGGAGGAGGTCCCAGTTTACCCAAGAGCGCTCTGCAACAAAGAAGGTCTCGCTCCAAGCTGGGGGCTGCGAAAACTTCGTCACCATCGGGGCAGGGCTTTCCCCCAAATAGGAAAGCACGCTCGTCACCTTCCTACGGGCAAACTCTGACATGTTCGCTTGGACTCTGTCAGATATGCCTGGCATCCCCAGGGAGGTGATTGAGCACCACTTAGCCGTGTGCCCTCAGGCACACCCCGTGAAGCAGAAGACCAGGAAGCAAGCGCAGGAGAAACAAGACTTCATCGTCAAAGAGATAGAGAAGCTGAAGAAGGCCAAGTTGATATGCGAGGTAGCCCACCCCACCTGGATTGCTAATCTGGAGGTCGTTCCAAAGGCCAACAACAGTGGGCGCCTCTGCGTGGACTTTACAAGTCTCAACAAGGCCTGTCCTAAGGATCCTTATCCGCTCCCAAGGATAGATCAAATCGTCGACTCCACCGCCGGCTGCGACCTCCTTTGCTTCTTGGATGCCTTCTCTGGCTATCATCAAATCAAGATGGCAAGGGAGGACGAAGAAAAAACTGCCTTCATCACACCCTGCGGTGTGTACTGCTGCGTCTGCATGCCCTTTGGCCTGAAAAACGCAGGAGCAACTTTCCAAAGGCTCATGCGCAAGGCCTTGGGGTCTCAGATGGGAAGGAATGCGGAAGCCTACATCGCGAGAGTCATACCTTCATTGGAGATCTAGAGGAAACATTCACCAACCTGAGAAAGGTAAACATCAAGCTCAATCCCGCCAAGTGCGCCTTCGGCGTACCGTCGGGCAAGTTGTTGGGGTTCCTCGTGTCTCATCGCGGGATAGAAGCGAACCCTGACAAGGTCAAGGCCATTGAAGAAATGCATCCTCCGCGCAACCTTAAGGAGATGCAACACCTTGCGGGATGCATGGCAGCCCTGGGGTGCTTCATCACGAGGAGTGGAGAGAAGGCCCTGCCTTTCTTCAAGCTCATGAAGCGCACTGGGAAGTTCGACTGGACTTCGGAAGTTGACAAGGCCTTCCCCGAGCTGAAGAGGTATCTCACAAGCCCACCGATCGTGGTTGCCCCAACATTCTCTGAGCCCTTGCTGCTCTACATCGCGGCGACCCCAAGAACTACAAGCGCCGTCCTCGTCGCTGAGCATGATGCTCAGGTAATCACCAAGGAGAAAATCGATCCTCCCTGCCTGGGGGCTCCTCCTGAGGGAGAGACAGCAACTCCTCTTCCCCCTCGTGAGGAGCCGCCCGCTGCAACTTCGCCGACCGAGCCGCTCTTGCAGAGTGATGCTCCTGACCTTCATGAGGATAAAACTTCTGAAGACACCACTAAGGTGTAGAAACCCATGTACTTCGTCAGCACGGTACAGTGCGATGCGCGGGAGCGCTACACCATGCAGCAAAAGCTGCTCTACACCCTACTGATCGCTTCAAGGAAACTACGTCATTACTTCCAGGGCCACCCGATCAAGGTGGTCACTGATAGGCCCCTAGAGACGATTCTACGCAACCCAAATGTCACCGGAAGGGTGGCAGAGTGGGCTGTGGAGCTTCAACCCTTCGAGATCTCCTTCGAAACTACCAAGGTGATCAAGAGCAAAGCGTTAGCTGAGTTCACCGCCGAATGGACTGATCCATTCGCCAACGAGCCTCTAGAGGTGGAGTCTATGCTTCCTGGAGAAGAAGCCCCAGGTCTTTGGGTCATGCACTTCGACGGCGCCTTCAACCTTCCCGGCGCGGGGGCTGGGGCCGTCCTAACCTCTCCCTCTGAGGACAAGCTCTTCTACGCCGTTCAGTTCTATTTCAGGCCAGAGCATAAGGTCTCCAACAACATCGCGGAATATGAAGGACTACTCGCTAGCCTAAGGGTAGCAAATGCTCTAGGCATTAAGCGCCTCATCGTCAAGGGAGATTCACAGCTGGTCGTGAACTTCTCTAACAAGAGCTACACTCCGAAGGATGACACATGGCTGCTTATCTTGAAGAACATCGAAAGATGGAAAACCGCTTCCATGGACTAGAGCTGAAGCACATCCCGCGGGGATAGAATGTGGAAGCGGATGAAATCACCAAGCACGCCTCTCATCGCCTGGCGCAGCCAGCTGGTGTCTTCGAGGAGCGCCTCTTCAAGCCATCTGCTTCTCCATCAACGACAGGATCCGACCTTCCGCCTGCCTTGCCACCACCACCGGAGCAGGGGGCTCTGGATTACGGGCCTCCTTCGGCTGACCGCGTCCTTCTAGCATTGGCAAGGCAGGAGGGAGTGGATTGGATCCTTAAGCTCAAGGCCTTCCTCATCAGCAGCAAGCTTCCCGAGGACGAGTCGGAGGTTGAAAGGATAGTATGCCAAGCCTCGGGATACTGCGTCAAGGATGGTGACTTGTACCGGCGTCACCCAAACGGCGTCGCTCTGAAGTGCATCTCAACTCACCAGGGCCAAGAGCTTCTTAGGGACATCCACACTAGTGAGTGTGGGCATCATGCCTCTGCTTCAACCCTCGCTGCAAAGGCGTACCACAGCGGTTTCTACTGGCCTTCGACGCTATGGGACGTAGCGGAAATGGTCAAGAGGTGCGAGGCATGCCAATTCCATGCCAAGCAGATCCATCAACCAGCGCAGGAGCTACAAACCATCCCGCTCACTTGGCCCTTTGCTGTTTGGGGGCTGGACATCCTAGGTCCATTCCCTCAAGCGCAAGGGGGCTATCGCTACCTTTACGTCGCCATCGACAAGTTTACCAAGTGGGTGGAGGTGGATCTGGTGTGCACCATACCGGCCAGGTCCGCAGTCAAGTTCATCCATGGCCTGGTCTGCCATTTTGGTGTGCCTAACCGCATAATCACCGATAATGGCAGCCAGTTCACCAGAGGGCTGGTCCGGGAGTATTGCGCATCGGCCGGCATCAAGATCTGCTTCGCCTCCATCGCCTATCCTAGGAGCAATGGCCAGGCCAAGCGTGCCAACGCCGAAGTCCTCAAGGGACTCAAGACGAGAAGCTTCAACGCCAAGCTCAAAGCCTGCGGCAAGAAATGGTTAGACAACCTCAAATCCATCTTGTGGTCCATTCGCACTACCGCCACCAAGCCCACTGGGGAGACTCCTTTCTTCTTGGTCTACGGGGAGGAGGCTATCCTTCCCACCGACATCAAGTTCGGCTCGCCAAGGGTGCTCACCTTCAACGAGATACATCAAGAGGACCTCATCAAGGATTGCCTTCTCCAGCTTGAAGAAGCTCGGTGCCAAGCAGCGCTTCGCGCTGCGAGGTACCAGTACGGACTTCGCCGCTACCATAGCCGCCATGTTCGAGCAAGAACTCTAGAGGTGGGCAATCTGGTGCTCAGAAGGATACTCTCTCGCGAGGGCCTGCACAAGCTGTCTCCAATGTGGGAATGTCCCTTCAAGGTGACTGATACATCTCTAACGTATCTATAATTTTTGATGCTCCATGCTTGTTTTTACACCATTTGATTAGTGTTTCGTTACACTTCGTGGCGTTTTTATGCATTTTCTGGAACTAACCTATTAACGAGATGCCAAGTGCCAGTTCCCTGTTTTCTGCTATTTTTGTGTTTCAGAAAAGTTACACAGGAAATATTCTCGGAATTGGATAAAACAAAAGCCAAACATCCAGAAATTCACAGAAGCTTCTAGAGAACCAAATAGGAGATGGAGTGCGGCCACGAGGGGCCCACACAACAGGGCGGCGTGGCCCAGGGCTTGGTCGTGCCCCTATGTGTGTGGCCACCTCAGTCCACTTCTAACGATGCCCCTTCACCTATGAAGACCCCCCGATGGGAAAAATCTAAAGACCCGATCACTTTTCCAGAATACATCGCGATCCACCGCCGCTGTTGACCCGAGATCGGGAGGGTCTAGAAGCTCTTCCCGGCACCCTGCCGGAGAGGGGAATCGCCACCGGAGGTCTTCTTCATCGCCATGCTTGCCTCTGGCGTGATGAGTGAGTAGTCTACCTTGGACTATGGGTCCATAGCAGTAGCTAGTTGGTTGTCTTCTCCACCATGTGCTTCATGTTTAGATCTCGTGAGCTACCTTACATGATCGAGATCACCGTTATATAATTCTACATGTTGTGTTTGTTGGGATCCGATGAATATTGGTGTTATGATTGAGTTGATGTGCTGAATATTATCTTATGTTATCTCTATGTTGTTTATGATCTTGCATGCTCTCTGTTGTTAGTAGCTATCTTGGCCGAGTAGATACTAGTGACTCCAAGAGGGGGTATTTATGCTCGATAGTTGGGTTCATACCTCTATTTAATCTGGGGGAGTGACAGAAACCTCTAAGGTTGTAGATGTGCTATTGCCACTAGGGAGAAAACAACATTCATATGCTCAAGGGCATATGCTTTGTTTACATTACACACTTTGCTTAATGCAGTTATCTGTTGTTCGCAACTTAATACTTGTGGAGTTCTCGGATTGATTCGCCACAAGTGGATTATTAGTCATAGATGCAGTTGGATGACGGTCTATGTATCTTGTTGTAATAACGAGAGTAAATCTCATAGTGATCCTCTCGACATATGCATGTTATCTTTATTCTATCAATTGCCCAACTATAATTTGTTTACCCAACATGTGTTATTTTATCTTATGGAGAGACACCACTAGTGAACTGTGGACCCCGGTCCTATTTCCATTATATTGCTATCACCTGTTTACTTTACTCGCATTGTTTACTTTACTCTCATACTACTATTACTTTCCACTCGATACGCTCATACCCTTTGTTTCAAGCAAACTGGTGAGACTAGTAAATGTGCACGTGCCACGCACGTATTTCTATAATAAAACATTTATGCAATCTTATTTTCTTTTAGCTTTTTTTATCGATCCACTTAAGTGTGTCTCATGCCCAACAATGTGAGAAGCGCGTGCAACATATAAATCCCACACACACATATATGCACACAAAAATCATAATCTTATAAATGTATACATCTCTACTAATATAAAAAAACATAACTGAAAATCCAAAGAATGGCGTCCACTCAAACAGTATTATACTTAGTTACAAAACACGTCGGATTTGCATGCCTTGGCTCTAAATGGCGCAGTATTTTGCTCCTCTGCCGGCGACCCACGGCAAGGATGGAATAGATTCGATCACTTGTTGTTGGAGCTGCTACTCAGCTCCTCTTCTTCCTCTCAGCAGCCTCACCAGCCTCACCTTTTCCTCCTTCTATTTCTCTTGTCTACTAAGAACTCTCTTAAATAGACTCACACGCATGCATTAACCCACGCATGCACTAACCAGTCCACTCAAACATACCTCGGCTAGCACATGCATACATCCAGCTAACAACCTCAACAAGCTCTAACTAACTACCAAATCATATAATCTGAATACAAAGAGATTAATTAGCACACACCTGGTCAGCTCATGGAACAGACTCATCTAAGTGAAAAAAAATGCAACAGCTAACCGGCAGACTGAAAAACAGAGCTACAACTAACTGAGGTATGTTTGAGTGCTTGCAGGCACAACCATGCTCATCACCTGCGCCTCAGATCTCTCTGCAAGATTAAGAGTCAATGCAAAAGGATCAATGGAATTGTTCCCGACAAATGACACTGTTAGCAGTCCACAATTTAAGCAAGGATTTGTTGAAAAGTGTTAACCTATCAGAAATAGTAATGTTGCACGTATTGGTTACAATATATTCAGTTTTTTTTCGAATTACAATATATTCAGTTGACATACACAAGCATAAAAAGAATCTAAAATTATTCAGCATTTGTGTCAATTAGAATATTTACAAATGATGATTACCGGTTTTCTCATATCTATCCTATTTCCCCGACAATACATTCATGGAATAGTTTTAAAACCTGCCGCATGATTTATGTCATTAGTGTTTGGTAAATGACGATTAGATAGTATGATAAACTATAATTTGGAAACATAGAATCGACAGCACCTTCAGTGGTGCACAAATTAGGGGCCAGCTTATTATAAAATCTGTATAAGAATGTATAAACATAAGAGCAAATTGTGTCCACCGATTAGAAAGGCATAGCACGTGCAGCCGTGCAGCAGGTTACGTACCAGGCCATGTTCCCGTAAGAGTTAGCAGGTGACGCGCAGGGTCGCAGGTCGCCGGCGGTCAGACTTGTGGTGAGCGGGTGCAGCGACTACCTTCATCATCCTCGGCAGTTCCACACCTGGGGAGAAGGGCAGCGGTGTTTGCGTCCCAGAAGCCCGGAGGAACAACGCAGACGACTCTGTATCCCAGGCTGTGCGGAGGAACGGCGTTGACAATGTCCGCATCCCCGATGAAAGAAGGAAGGGCAGCGACCTGCTTTCTGGCCAGCAGAGAAACGATAATATTAGTGTAGATAAGATATCTTTGAAAAACAAACAAGAGGTAATTGGCTGAACAACATATCTATATCTTCTTTGGACAAAATCTTCCTGAAAATTCATCAGTCATATTGGCAGAGAAGTTCAGATGAGGCTGCCAGCCATGCAGCATGGTTGCAACATGTATCTCTCGACCAACGCAGCAGGCAGCAGAGGCTAGCTCATTAAAAGAATACCAAAAATAAGAATTTTTACTATGCAAATGCAACAATTATTCATGAGATACAAATACACTATATTTCAATGGAAAGGGATGACAGGAGTACAAGCTAGGCAGGCTATTAGTAAAGCTAAATGTAAGAAGGGAACATTATATATTCAGTGAACTCACCAGTAAGTTACAACCAGCATTTTTCCAGTCTTAGATCACTTGTGTTCTGATGTCAGAACGCTTAATTATCTTTCATTTACATGACACAGTAAACTGACATCTGGCTAGATCGTTACAATCAATGTTATGGATAGTACTGATATAGATCTATTCTCCCTGTTTTTTTTTGTATTTCAGGTTTATCTCATTATATGGCTTGCTAGATTGATGGGAACATATTATATGGTTGACATCTTCACACTTCAGTTTTAGCTGAGAACGCTTGAAAATTTATGCCTTACGGATGATAAAGCACCAATATATAGGCATGTTTGGTGCAGGATTTTATTTAATCTGATACTGATAGTGTATCACCATATTTACTGAAGGTATGTTTATTTTTCAGTCACTTTGGATCTGTGTGTTTGCTACAATTAAGGACTAAATAATTGCTCCTATGAATAACTTAGAAAATCTCAATTGTGTACCATGCCTAAGCTCAACAACTCGATTGCTTTTATCAGAAGTTTTATCTGATTTCATGTCACAAAATGGTGTGCTCTGTTAGTACCGTGCTTACTAATGCGCCGAACTATTATGAAACAACATTCTACCTAACATGTTTAATACTGTAAGAAAGCTGGCCGGTAGGCCACATTCAGAAAATAGCACGACCGCATGCTATTTTCCAAGAAGATCACCGCATGCTATTTTTTCAAGGAAGGTCACCGCATGATGTATTTTCAGGTCCTCGGGGATTTTTATGCCACAATCTCGCTGAGAAGGTAGCTGCTAATGAAATTTTATTGAGCTCCTGTAACACATTAGATTTTGTGTGTTCAGAACTTCTAAATACCCATATATTCTCACATATTATTTTCGCATGATCTACTATGGTTATGCCAATGAAAATGAAACTGCTATTTTTTTTTCATATTGCCATGGTTACTGGACAAACAGGCCAGACAAACAATACAAAGAATGGATATAACACTATGTCACAGGAAAAAAGTGTTTTATGAATTATATCACTAGTAGAAAAAGGGTCATCGGTCTAAGCCTTTAGTACCGGTTCCCGTATGAACCGGTACTAAAGGGTACATTAGTACCGGTTGATTTGCCCAGCCGGCCGAGCAAGATCAGTACCGGTTCGATAAGGGCCTTTTGTACCGGTTCATACTAGGAACCGGTACTAAAGGGTAGTGACCTTTAGCACCGGTTCGTGGCACGAACCGGTGCAAAAGGGGTACCTTTAGCACCGGTTCGAGCCACGAACCGGTGCTAAAGGGTTGACACCCATTTTTTCCACTCATGCCTACCCCGCGCAGAAAAAATGTCTAAAAATTAAACGAAAATGATTAAAACTTCAAATTTCAAAATCCTGTGACATGCATGTACCTCACGCAACCAACTTTTATGGAAAATTTGAAATTTTGAATTTTGATATATTTTGAACAAAAAGGTTATTCTAAATTAAATTGGCAATAACTATTGCGTACGGACTTGAAAAAAACATATAATATATGAAAAACCATCTACGCAAAAAGTTACATCCGATTTCAACGGGAAATATGAAAGCAGGAAGATTTTCGATTTTGTCAAAAAAATTAAAAATTTGTTTTTTTGAAATTTATTTTATTATTTCTTCTACTTTTTAGTTATTTTGAAGTTTTTATTATTTTGGAATTTTTTAAGTTTTTAAGTTTTTTTGATTTTTTTGAATATTTTGAATTTTAAAATTAATAATTAAATTATACATAAAGATTATTTGGAAACCATTGATGCTTATTAATAATTAATCATTGTTGCTTATTTTTAAAATTATTTGGAATTCAAAAAAGTAAAATCATATGTTATCAAAGTGTATGGGTTAATAGAATTCACAGCATAGTATTATCAAGAAGTCGCGAGCGCAGTCTTGGAAGCTAGTAGAGAAAGAATGGAGAAGTTAAGCGTGCTAAGGGTGGAGCAGTGTGAGGATGGGTGACCGATCGGGAAGTGGGACCACTAGTATATACTTTGACATGAGAATAGGGGTGATTAGAGATTAGAGTGGAAACTGTCAAACAATTCAAATATCCAAAAATTGACAAATTCTGAAAAATAAATTCAAATTTTTTCAATTTTTTTTCAAAATTTATACCAGAAATTCGTCCGGACCTTTGGTACCGGTTCGTGTTACAAACCGGTACCAAAGGTCCCTAGCCTGCACTCCCCTGGGAGCCAACGTGGAGGCCCCTTTAATACCGGTTTGTAATGAACCGGTACCAAAGAGGGGGGGCCTTTTGTCCCAAATCTTTTGTACCGGTTTGTTTTCCGGTACAAATGGGCCTCTGGAACCGGTACTAAAGCCTCTTTTTCCACTAGTGTATAGAGTCATGCAATTGAGTATATCTCACAAAATATAGCAGTAATGACACTTCTGAGCACAGTCCACAAATCTCACATATTTTTCGATAGATGGACACGCTGAGAGACCATAGATAGAAAATAGATAGCATACCACATAAACCAGCCGCCTAAGCTGCCATTTTTGGTCACAGACTTAGCTGCGCTTGCATGTAAACATTGTAAGCTGCCTAAAATTCATCAGCAAAGAGAAGGCACATTAGGGAATAGGGATTCATGGGCACAAAGGGCACTGTAAGAGTTGAAGAGCTGTGTGTCTTCAGTCAAAAAGAGTAAGAACAGAGCAGTAGAACAGAAGGACAAAGCTCAAGGGGGAGGGAAGTGGGGGTGGGGGAAAACGCGACCTGTGCTGACAGTGAGATGACCCCGCCGATGCGGCGCAGACGGCGAAGATGGTCGTCGATCCCGCACAGACGGCGAGGATAGCCGTCGACCCCGCACAGATGGCGAGGATGGTGGGCGACCCCTGCGACATGGCGCAGCCGTCGACGATGGTCGGCGATGCGCTCCGTCCGCCGGAGCTGGAAGAAGCCCTGGCCTGGTCGATTTGTGGGCGGCACCCTCGACGCGAGCGGCGATGCGCTCCGGCCGGCGGAGCTGGTCGGCGCCCTGGCCTGGTCGATTTGTGGGCGGCGCCCTCGACGCGAGCGGCGATGAGCTCCGTCCGGCGGACCTGGGCGGCGCCCTGGCCTTGTCGATTTGTGGGCGGCGCCCAGGCCTGGTCAATTTGTGGGCGGCGCCCTGGAGTGCTCCCGTGGTGGTCGGCGCCCTGCCCTCGAGTGCTTGCGTGGTGGTCGGCGTCCTGGCCTGCTCCCTTGCTGGTCGGCGCCCTGCCTGGCCAGGTTGCGTGGTTGCTCGCCGGCGACCTTGCTAATTCCCGCTCCTCGTTTGACTGCAATGTTGGTTGGGGTCGCGAAGTGCGTGGGAGACAGTCGTGGGAGTCGGTTATTTTCTCGATATATAAGCGTGGATTAAGCAGGGATTGCAAATCCTACATCATTGGATCGATCTTGAACGTTGATTTTGGTAGTGTGGACGGCTCAGATCCTTCGAATCTGACAGTCTCTCTCTTTTTATATTAGTGGAGATGGAGATGGAGATGCACTAAATATTCTAATGACGTTTAACAGGAAACATGGACAAAAGATGTGATACAAGAAGCCACACTTTCATGATATGCATCTGTAAATGTTTTTACATGTCTACAACACTCACGGGAGTCCAAAAAGTGGCATGTCAACAATCTTCAGGCAATCATAGAGGCGTAATAATTATCTCTAGAACATGTCGGCATTAAAATGTCGATATCTAAGTCTTAATTTCAATTTTGTCAAGAATATGATAATATGTGGTGATCTATCAAGAATACTACAACCTTACCCATAAGGTTGTTAAGAAAGCAGAAGCATTACATGGAAATCATCCAACATAATACAAAATCAGCATAGGCAACTATTCTCTACGTCTCGTTCTAAATTCCTCGTCCAAAACAGCTCAATGAACAACACACGTATGTACAGAATTGAGAATCGTACCTATTGTGGTCAACAGGCATTGCAGGTGTCCATCTCTGGCTTGACAACATTGCCTCAGCCGTCATGAGTCCACTCGTGTCATGTACCTCGAGGATCACGTGAAGAAAGAAGAAAATATATCTGAGATCTACATGTCTTAGCCTAACTGACAACTAATGTTTTTTTTAAATATGGTTTAGTTAAAGAAAAGATTTTTTATCTAATAGAGGAATAACTTATTCCTTATAATATCAAGTCTCCAGGATATTTGTGGCCAATTAATCCCTTTCCAAAGAATATCATTTACTTCTAGAAAAATCCAAGCTAATATTATGTAAAAAGAAGTTACGATAACTAATTGATCATGACATCAATGCTAGCTCACATGCGCATCATCAAGTTTAACATCTGCCATGTTTAAAAAAGAGCACTGCATTAGGATGATAAGGAGGAGATCACATACACATCTCTGCCCAGAAAACTGAATCTTTTCGCACTTTGTGAGGCGGTTCATAAAATATGTCAATGGCACTTGAAAGAAGCATACCAAACACAGGAAGTATAGCACAATTGGCTGGAGAAGTGCATCCTAGAAGAACTGGAATCTCATGCTTATGGAGGCAGAGTAGGCGTCTGATCACATTCTTCTCTGAAGTCGCATCATCAACCCCTTTGGTTACATGTCAAACTATCCACCATTTACCCATATACATATATTCTTCAAACACATAATCTGTTATCACTGCAATGTCAAAAATGACTATTCTGACCAGTACACTTTTATTCAGTTATAGATGGTGAACCAGAAAGGCTGCATCATGTACCCAAAAAGTGAGATCACAAATTCTATCTTGTTTGTTCAAGTAAGATTTATCTTGATTCTGAATAAAATCTTCATGGTGTGCCACTGCTTATGACAGAAGTATGTGTGCCTGGATGATCTTGAAAATACATAGTGGGTGCCGGAGTTTTGGCAGTCATTCAAATATTTACAAAATGTAGTGGCTGCCTGCAATTACAATTTCACAGGTATATCAGGACATGTAGTTTTCCTATAAAATGGCACTATGGCAGTGTACACAAACAATTCAAAATGACAGGATTGTGTAAAGTAGAGTGGGAAGAGTAACCCACGTTTCTTCATGATTAAATACTTAAGATAACTGACCCTGATTACATATATGAATGATTACATATACTTAAGATAACTGGCCAGGTCTGGTGGTTGCTAATTGGTAAATAGTGTTCATTTCACACATCTCAACTCCAAAAAATAGGAAATTCAGTACTGCAGAAAAAAGTAGAACAAAGCAGCAGTATTATTTCAGTAGCAGGGCTAGTGGGGGACAACGCGACTACCAGCACCGCGCTGTCCGCGGAAGAAATTGGCGTCGTGACGCAGGTCCTGAACTGTGTCGTCGACGGCGTAGGGTGAAACGCGGACGACGACGATGGTACGACGATGCGTCGCAGACGGCAACGATGGTCGGCTACCCCTGCGACGCCGCGCGGACGGCAACGATGGTCTGGGCAGCGCCCTCGCCTGCTCGTGTGGTGGGCGGTGATGCGCTCTGTCCGGCGGAGGCCTCGCGTGCTGGCATTGCCCTCGCCTGCTCGCGTGGTGGGCGGCGACGCGTCTCAGTCAACGATGCGCTCCGTCTGGCGGAGCTGGGCGGCGGCCTCCCTCGCCAGCTCTCGTGGTGGGCGGCGACCTCGACTGCTGACGGTGAGGATGGTGGGCGACCCTTGCTATGCGGCGCAGTCGGCGACGATGTACGGCGATGCGCTCCGTCCGCCGGAGCTGGTAGGCGCCCTGGCCTGGTCGATTTGTACGGAGATTGCGGCGGCAGCGTCTCTGCTGCGGGTGGGGTAGCCAGGCGCGAGGACTGTCACGGCGGCGGCGGCCCTCTTCTGCTCGAGTCTGGTCGGCGATGCACCCCGTGCGGCGGAGCTGGCCGGCGCCCACGCCTGCGCCCCGTTCGGCGGAGTTGGGCGGCGCCCCCTGCTTCCGGGCGGCGAGATGGCGTGGTGGGAGCCCGGCGGGTGAGCTCCGTGGGCGGCGACGGGGTGGACAGCGCCCCGTGCGGCAGCGGCGGCCTCGCCTGCGGCTCCGTCCGGCGGAGTTGGTCGGCGCCCTGCCCTGGACTGCTCTCGTGGTGGTCGGCGCCCTTCCTCGACTGCTCTCTTGCGGGTCGATCCTGGTTTGACTGTAGTCGTCGTCGGTGCGTCGAGGGCGTGGGAGACGGTCGTGGGGAACGGTTATATTTTTTTTGCTAATATCGAGTGGAGTAAACGGGGATTAGCTATAGGCCTACATCATTGAAGCAATCTGGAGCGTTTATTCTGGAGATGTGAACGGTTCAGATCCTCCGGATCTGACAGTCTGGGTTGTTTTATATTAGTAGAGAATTGGGTCGATCCTGGTTTGACTGTAGTCGTCGTCGGTGCGTCGAGGGCGTGGGAGACGGTCGTGGGGAACGGTTATATTTTTTTTGCTAATATCGAGTGGAGTAAACGGGGATTAGCTATAGGAAATCCTACATCATTGAAGCAATCTGGAGCGTTTATTCTGGAGATGTGAACGGTTCAGATCCTCCGGATCTGACAGTCTGGGTTGTTTCATATTAGTAGAGAAGTAGAGAATTGGGTCGATCCTGGTTTGACTGTAGTCGTCGTCGGTGCGTCGAGGGCGTGGGAGACGGTCGTGGGGAACGGTTATATTTTTTTTGCTAATATCGAGTGGAGTAAACGGGGATTAGCTATAGGAAATCCTACATCATTGAAGCAATCTGGAGCGTTTATTCTGGAGATGTGAACGGTTCAGATCCTCCGGATCTGACAGTCTGGGTTGTTTTATATTAGTAGAGATTGACAACCTCATCGTAAGTTGGGAACAAAGTATTTGGTTGTGTTGTGTGCAGGTTCCACATTGCTACTATTTGAAGACGCACTAACAAGAAATCGTTAACGACGCCCTTGTTGGAGTGTCACTAGGCTAGCAAGCATCACCTTCTGGAGTATTGGCTTTTTCCTACTGGATCGACAAACCTTGGTTTCTTACTGAGGGAAAAACTTGTTGCTATATTCATCATACCTTCCTCTTGGGGTTTCCCAACTGGCCGGTCATTTACTTCATTATCACCGCGCCATCTATAGCAATCAAGACTTTTTCTAGCGCCGTTGCCGGGGAAAAAGAAGACTTCGTGCATGCACATCCTTTACTTTGTTTTAAGTTTTGCTTTACTTTATTTTTACTTGCATCGTTTTATCAAAAACACAAAAAAATTAGTTTCCTTATAGTTGTTTTTACTTGTCTGCTTTTAGTTTTGCTAGAATGGCTACTCCTGAGAACACCAAGTTGTGTGATTTTACTAGCACTAATAATAGTGATTTTATCTGCACTCCTATTGCGCCACCTACTCCTACTGCTGATTTTTATGAGATTAAACCTGCTTTGTTGAACCTTGTTATGAAAGAGCAATTTTTTGGTGCTAGTACTGATGATGCTGCAGCTCATCTCAACAATTTTGTTGAGTTATGTGAGATGCAGAAATATAAGGATGTAGAGAGTGATATTATTAAGCTTAAATTGTTTCCTTTTTCTTTGAGAGGAAAAGCTAAGGATTGGTTGTTGTCTTTGCCTAAAAATAGTATTGATTCATGGGCTAAGTGTAAGGATGCTTTTATTGGTAGATACTATCCTCCTGCTAAGATTATAGCTTTGCATAGCAATATTATGAAGTTTAGCTAGTTTGATAATGAACATGTTGCTCAAGCTTGGGAAAGAATGAAATCTATGATAAAGAATTGTCCCACTCATGGACTGACTACTTGGATGATTGTCCAAACTTTTTATGCAGGACTGAATTTTTCTTCAAGGAACCTATGTGACGACCCGCCTTTTACTAAAGGCAAATCTCCTGTGTATCTGTGCCATTCCCTAGATCAGTAGATAGCACCACAGTACAAAATAAGTAATCATTGCAATAGCATCAATATTACAACGTGAATCTAGTTACATAGGTCTTCAACCTTACGAGTACACAGCATAAAGCATAGTTGCAGTGAGCCTCCATTCTTCATCACGTGCCACAGGCAGACATGTTGGAATGTAGTCTCGAGATCCTACTCCTGGTTCCTTACTCGACAACAAAACCTGCACGTTGAATATGCAGCCCCAGAGGGGTCAGTACAATGATGTACTGGCAAATGACACATATTTGGTGGCATTTTTGTGGAAAGACTATACTACAATGACATTTGGCTGGTGGATCTCAAGGGCTGATTTGCATAAAGCCAATTTTATCCTATAATCCATTTTAATACTTTCTTTCAACAATTTTTATTTTTCAAGGGTCAAGACAACCCCCATACATTACATACTGGCCGGTATGTAGTTTCTGGGCGAAACTCAACAAAGTTGGAACCTCAGGCACCACCACCCCTTGGAGTGTATGGTCCTTAGTTCCTACCTAGGGGTTTCTAGACAAATTTTAATAATTCAGAATCGGTGATGAGATTATTCCGTACATTCCATGTCTAGAGACTCAATTGTCCATAACCGAGGACACGGCTAATCGATTAGATTTAAACACCTTGCAAGGGTTGTGCACTTTCACCTTACGATTCATTTTATGCCCATACATAAAATGAAACGAGACCTTTTAGAGGAGAGGGCAACTAACTGGCAAGATCCGCTCCCAACCTATAATTATTCTACCACCAACTTCTTGCACAAAGTTACACTCCCACATCTAATCAGTCAAGACAGAGCCCATAATGTCATAAGGCTGCACTGGAAGTACACTAAGCATGGAAGACATAGCCATCTCTTTGTTCCTGGGTGGCCAACCACAAGTGTACGCCCAGGCAGCAACTACACAAAGTGTAGCCCCAGGTCGCCACTCAACACCACCGCCTTCATCAAATCAATCCACCCAGGTGTTTCATTTTAGTTGAAGTTCTTAACTTTTCACAAAACACTTTTCAAGTGGTCTTAGCATGGCATCAAGGTTAACAAGGTACTTAGCATCCTAACAGGTGGGGTTTGAGGGATTGCTACACACTACTAGGATCTAAGCATTTGATAAAACGGTTGAGTAAAACACCTATCATGCATACTACCAAAGGTGAATATACTAATGCATAAATAAAATGGGTGAGGGATATGTGTGTCACTTGCCTTTTTGAAGATCACGACGTTTCGCTTCTCTCAGCTAAGCTCGTAGCTCTTCGCACAAACTATAGCACAGAAATAGCATACCATAAACAATCCATACAAACACAATCAAACAAATCAAACAATTGAAAGGTGTTTGTTTAACAGTTTAGATTTATTGAGATGTTATGATAAGAAAGATATGGTAAAGGATCATGATTTGTGAGATATGAATTTGAGAGCTTAGTTGGGAAAGATCAATATGATGTGAGAGAGAATTGGACTAGGCAAAACAGTTGATAAAGTTTTTATGCTTTATCAAAGCACATAAGAGTTTTTAGGAATAGCTCATGTGTAATAAATTACACAAGAGCCAATTTGTGCAACTACAACACTATTGAGTAAATGTGATAACAATTACTCTTGAATAGCATCTATTGCATTTAGGAACTAGGCTAGGTTTTAAGAATGCTTGAACTACTCAATTAGCACATTTGCAAGTTGAATAGTTCAATACATGGAGACAAGATTAAGTAGGCATTGGATTGTGACGGTCAAGTGATTGGAAAAGATTGATCCTCCAAGATTACAATGTAATGGTAATAATCCTGGGCTTGGCATAGGCATGAATAGAGTTTAGAATAACTCATGTGAATATATTCACATAGGTATAGAATAGTGCAACAGAACACTACTGAATAAAGTGTGACAACACTTATTCATAATAGTATAAGTTACACATAGGATTGGGTGTGTATGATTGATATTTGAGGACATGGCTCAATTGGTTCATTGATCAACATGGTGTATAACACATACTACGATATGGGTTATAACAACACCACATTAACAAATTCTAGGTTTGAGATGAATTCATATTCTACTCAAGTAGCACACTTGCAATTTGAATATATATGAATCAGACAATATACAATGAGTGAGATCTTTATGCTTTATCAAAGCATATTGAATCTTGGAATATCTCATGTGGGTAAATCACATAAGAGACAAAATAGTGCAATAGCCATACTATTGAATAAGTGTGATAACAATTATTCTTATATAGTATATATTACACTTAAGTATTGGGCAAGGATTTCATGAAACATTGAAGTACTCAATTAACTCAAATGCAAATTGAATAGTTCAATGCAAGGCTAAGATTGAGTAGACATGAGTAAATGGCTATAGGTAATGGATATGTATAGATGATGTTTGAGAACATGGCTTAAGGTTCCTGATGAGTAAATGGGATTGGGTTAAGTACTATGATTTTGATTTGATCATTACCATAGTAGCAAAGGTAGGAACTAAGATTGAAAGTATCACATTTTACTCAAATGACTCATTTGTAATTTGAATAAGTGGGTACTATACAAGATAGGTCTAAGTGAATATGATCTTGATCAAGATGTTATTTAGATAGTTATGACATTGGATCAAAGTGATCTCAAGATGATATTTGATAGCTATGTATGATCATAGGATTTTCTAAACTAGAAGGGATCATTGATTGAAATAGAAATAAGATTAATCCATATAGGAATACTCAAATTCTCATATTAGAATTTGAATAATTGTGAAGTGGTTCAAGAAATTATGGGAGTGATGCTACTGGATATCTTGCAGTAATACAAAGTCACTGCAATTGGAATCACTCAAAAATAAGTTATAGAAATTGAATTATCACCAAAATAGTGATTTGGACAAATTTGAATGCACAAAGTGTGTGCACGTATCAAATTTGGATTTTCTTGATCCTATGGTGTTCTACTTGATCAGAGGATTCCAAATACTACAAAATTGTAATTTTTGGGCTAGCAGAACTAAAGATATGAATTTATTAAGCTAACAGAGGGTTTGATTCCAATCTGAAAATAGTTTCAAATTGAACCCATAAAATATAAGATTTTATTGTACTACTGGATTGTAGATGTTCTAAGGATTCCAACGGTATCTTATTTGCTATTTTTGGATGCAGGGATCAAAAGATATGGATTTTACAAGATTGAGTTGAAATCTGATTTCTAAATTCTATTTTGATTTCTGTTTGATTACAGGAAGGCCACGTGGTTGTTCCTGATTGGAGGGTACCTCTTCGTTTGGATCCGTGATGTGAGCCGCTGGATCTAAAGAGGTTTGAACGGCTCAGATCACCCCGTAACTCTTCGGTTAAGTGATCTAATTTGGATCATTATATTTAGATCTAACGATCGAGGACAGATCTGGGGGAGGCTCACCGTGGGAGCTAGGTTTCCGGCGAATCTCCGGCGATGTGCAACCAGAGGTGGACGTTGGCGATGGATCTGGTGGTTCCCCGAGGTGATGGAGGTGTGTATGGCGTGCAGGGGAGCGAGGCGAACTCGTTCGTGTGAACTCCGTGGTCGTTTGCTTCCAGTAGAGAGGGAATGGTCTGGCCGGAGGCAGCTCGAGTGGTGATGAGCTTCGGGCTTGGACGGACGCATCGATCTGCTGCATGTTTGGACAAGGTGACGGTTTCAGAGGACACGCCGGATCAGAGGAAGAAGTTTAGGAGGAAAGGTAGGGGGCTGGCTTACCTCGGGTTGTCGGATTCCAGTGGATTTGGCCGCAGGCACCTGCGGTCTCCGGCGAGGAATCCCTCTGCGGCTCGTCGATGATTTCGTGAAGGAGCAAAAGGGGATGGAGGAGGTCGGAAAGGGGGTCTTTATAGGCCTGGGCGCGTGACAGGAGGGGCAGGGGAGTAATGGGGAAAATAAAGGGCGAAATCGACGGCGACGGTTTCCAGTGGAGGAGTAATGCCGGAGAAGAACATGCTGACAGGTGGGGTCCACCTGTCAGTGGTGAAAAAGAAAAGAAATAGAAAAGGGAAAGAAAACGGTTCGGGTGTGTTTGGGTGGGCCGCGCGGGCTGGTTCCTCTTCTGGGCCGAAAGGTCCCCCCCCGAGGCCATTCTCTATTTTTTTTTCTTTTCTCCTTTCCTTTTCTGGTTTTCCCTATTTCTTTCATATCTTTTGCTTAAATTCTTCAAACAAAGTCAAATCAATTTCTAATCTTTTCTAAAATTCAAATAAACAATACAAAACAGTAATAGATAAGTTTTCAGAATAAAACATGATTTTCCAAATAAAACTCTATATTTTAGCCACAGGGCTTACTTGCATGAACCAAAGTAGGAATAGGATTTTTGAAATAGTCCTTTTAAATTCAGAGAATAAACTTTACAGAAATAGTTTTTGAAATATATTTTTCAAACATTCCTTTGGCATAGAAAACTTTATAAATCATTTTGTAAATATCCCTTTGCAAGATACCTTGCATAGGTTTGAATAAACACAAAATAATATTTTGATACTTGATCTTTCTCAAAGAAGTTCTTCAAGAAAATAATCGTTAGTTTAAAATAGTTTTCTAATAAACCTTTCAAATAGGCTCAAAAGTTTTAAATTCCTGTGAAAATCCAATCATCTCAAGCAAAACAAAAACGAAAATTTTCCCCCAAAATTTGATAAAATCTTGGGTCGTTACAGACTACCACCCTTAAAGAAATCTCGTCCTCGAGATTGAAGAAGGCTAAAAAGAAAGTAGGTATTAGGTTATCTGGGTTTAGGTATCTGGGTGGCTACCACCCTTAAAAGAAAATTCCTCTTGGTGGTATCTTGATGCTTCCTTAGGCACTTGCATTTTGTTCCCAGCTTGTATTCACCATTGGGCCATTTTCCTTGAATTGCCCTTCTCAGAAATTTTGATGCTCAAAACTATGTTCAAAAGTGGGCACACCAAGGGTTCCATCCAATTCCGGTGATAAGCAGATATCATCCATCGCGTTGTCATCAACAAGGTAGTCCACATCTTCATTTACAATAGGTGGGTGTCTATTCACAATTCCGGGCATCAACCTTCCTTATGGGGCTGCTTGAGGTAACCTTACTCTATTGTAGAGCTTTCTATCCAACGGGGTAGTTGTTGAACTACTTTGGACACTAAGGAGTCACTCTTTGGTTAAATCAGAGGACCAAGCTGAGTTGTCTCCTCTTTGGGTCATTCAGAAGGACAAGCTGAGAGGGTATCCTCTCATCATCTCAACTTCCTAATCATCATCCTTAGAGGTTCTTCATCTTATGGTTGCTTCCTTATACCATTCTGCTCTTCGATTTTTTTTCCATGATACTATTCTGTTCTGGTAGCCTTCCTGGTTATTGCACATCTTCCAAGAATGTGTATCTAGCCTTTTCTTGGTTGGTCCTCACCAAGGCCAAGAAATCATATAGGTCATCACCATACTCCTTGTTGCTTTTTAGCTGATTTTTGTTCCAAAATCTCAGAGGGTAACTCAGTGCCAAGTACTGCATGCTTGCCCCACGAACATGATGAGACCACACATCCCAAAGGGTTAGGATGTCATCTCTCTGCAGTCTTCCCATGCATTTCATAGGGGTAAACAAGGTGGACTCTGTAAGAGGTACTTGCACCTATAAGGGACGGAAGGTCGCCTTATAACCAGCATTGTTGAATCTTTTCTTGATACCGGTGCTCATCATGCTATCTGCCACTAGTACCAGATGGTCCTTAAGAATTCCTTTAGCAACCGTCTTCATAGTTGTTGAAAGGCGCTGGACAACTTGATCATATCTCGAAGATGGATTCCTTTTCAAGGAAAAGGGATCTGAGGACGCTCTCATGGGCAGGAAAATAATTCCATTGATTTGGAGAGTTGTCTTATAACATCGCTTGTCGGGATGGGGTAGACTCCGGTGGCGTAAAGCTTTGGAATCAGGAGGCAATCGCATAGGTAGTGGTGGTTGTCTCTGTTGTGAACTTCTGGGGAGGAGTGACCTCTCTTTTATAGGCACATGAAGGTAGCCGAACAGGCAGTAGCCGAAGCTGAACAGTCTCCGTCTTCAAAGCCGACTGAGCAAAACATTTCTGATTCGTGTAGTCGTTCAAAATCCAAAACATCCTCACCGTAGTCTTACGTTTTGGCCACACTGGCTCACAATAAGGGGTGTAATATATTATCCTCCTAAGGTTATGGTTTAACAACGTCATCTCTCTTGTAGGTATGTCTCTCTAGATTCACCATTCCCCATACAAGAGCGAACAATATGAGTAGTCGTCATGGGCGCGAATCCATGTCGCACTCAATCATTATCTTGTATTTGGTTTGGTGCATCTCGCATTCTAACTCTTGGTCAACCTCACTAGCTTTTAAACAAAAGTTTTGTTGAAATTGGAACCAAGTTCCTAAATCCTACTTTAAATTTTTGAAACAAAATCTATCGTTCCTAGCTTGAGGTTTTCAACAAAGCTCATGGCAACAATCCTTAAGTTGTAGATCCTTTGGTTTGCCATTTAAGAGGAAATAAAATCCTTTCCATTGCTCTGTTTGCTCTTTGCATTGCTCTGTTTGCTCTTTCCATTGCTCTGTTTGTCCTTTCCACCTTTCTTGTATGAGGTGGTTGAATAGTATTACTTCCACATTAGCTACACCTTGGGGTGTCTTCTTATTGTTTGCGTGGTATCCTTCAGCTATCCTAGCTTACTGGAGTCTTGGGGCATCATCCTTTGTGCAAACTCTTGCGTAATGTTCCAGTCTCTTGTACTTGAAACACTACCTCTTGTTGTTGTACTCTATATCCTTATCTCCAACTGAGGGTCATTGTAGTTGTTCTGTCATTGAGAAATCTTTGGTTTGGGTTTTGGGACAAGTTTAGGTCTTAGCATAGATGAGAATTAGATAGAAGGGATCTAAAGAAGGAAAAATTCCGACCCAAAATTACAGATCAAAACAATTCATCCTACAAGCAATATCTAACAAACATTCATCATAACGAGCAAACTAGTTTTCAAACAAACGGGAAGGTACGATCATCCACAAGTCGGTATGACCATAACGTTTATTACACGTCGTTGCTTATTAAAATTTCCTAAATGGAAGTCCGACTAAGGCTTCTTGGTAACTCTTCTAAGCAGATCCATTGTTCTGGTCCAGCTGCTTCTGGAAATTGGCAATTTGCTCATCCTTGGTTTTGATGAGGTCTTCTTGAACACTAAGTTCAGATACTAGCTTTTCTATGTCACCTTGAAGTTGGTTTATGGTTTCCTTCAATGCAGTAGTATCTTCCTTTTCTTCTTTGAGGTCCTGCTGCGTATTGTGAAGTCTCCACTTGAGTCTTTCTCCAAGTTCCTTTATAGCGGACCAAGCAGCACATCTTGCTGAGTCTAGAAATGATGGATACATCTCGTAGTTGGTGAACATCCAAAGTCCCATCTTCTTGTGGTCATCTTCCTTGTTCTTGTATAGGTGCAGTTGCACCCACCAATATTCTTCACCGTCATCTATCACGGGAAATCCTTTGTAAACAGCTTCTCCTTGCATTCCCATACTTAACATGAGGTTCTTCAATGCTTTGGGAAACTCGGTCTCACTCTTCAGGGTCATGATCATCACAGGGCTTTTAGTAGTTGACATCGAATCCATCAAGAAAGGACCAGTGGGGTTGGTCATCTATATTAGAGAGAGAGAGATGTAGTGTAAAACAAATGAATGGGATAAGTTCTTACAAGAAAATTTCAAACTAAAGGTAAATGACTGATCTCATTTAGAAAACTGAATTGATTTTCTTGTGAAGGTGGGAAAAGAATTCTAGGGCTTCCTAGTCTATTCCAAACCTAGGGTCTCGATCCTACAGGCAACACTATGCTCTGATACCATTTTGTGACGACCCGCCTTTTACTAAAGGCAAATCTCCTGTGTATCTGTGCCATTCCCTGGATCAGTAGATAGCACCACAGTACAAAATAAGTAATCATTGCAATAGCATCAATATTACAACGTGAATCTAGTTACATAGGTCTTCAACCTTACGAGTACACAGCATAAAGCATAGTTGCAGTGAGCCTCCATTCTTCATCACGTGCCACAGGCAGACATGTTGGAATGTAGTCTCGAGATCCTACTCCTGGTTCCTTACTCGACAACAAAACCTGCACGTTGAATATGCAGCCCCAGAGGGGTCAGTACAATGATGTACTGGCAAATGACACATATTTGGTGGCATTTTTGTGGAAAGACTATACTACAATGACATTTGGCTGGTGGATCTCAAGGGCTGATTTGCATAAAGCCAATTTTATCCTATAATCCATTTTAATACTTTCTTTCAACAATTTTTATTTTTCAAGGGTCAAGACAACCCCCATACATTACATACTGGCCGGTATGTAGTTTCTGGGCGAAACTCAACAAAGTTGGAACCTCAGGCACCACCACCCCTTGGAGTGTATGGTCCTTAGTTCCTACCTAGGGGTTTCTAGACAAATTTTAATAATTCAGAATCGGTGATGAGATTATTCCGTACATTCCATGTCTAGAGACTCAATTGTCCATAACCGAGGACACGGCTAATCGATTAGATTTAAACACCTTGCAAGGGTTGTGCACTTTCACCTTACGATTCATTTTATGCCCATACATAAAATGAAACGAGACCTTTTAGAGGAGAGGGCAACTAACTGGCAAGATCCGCTCCCAACCTATAATTATTCTACCACCAACTTCTTGCACAAAGTTACACTCCCACATCTAATCAATCAAGACAGAGCCCATAATGTCATAAGGCTGCACTGGAAGTACACTAAGCATGGAAGACATAGCCATCTCTTTGTTCCTGGGTGGCCAACCACAAGTGTACGCCCAGGCAGCAACTACACAAAGTGTAGCCCCAGGTTGCCACTCAACACCACCGCCTTCATCAAACCAATCCACCCAGGTGTTTCATTTTAGTTGAAGTTCTTAACTTTTCACAAAACACTTTTCAAGTGGTCTTAGCATGGCATCAAGGTTAACAAGGTACTTAGCATCCTAACAGGTGGGGTTTGAGGGATTGCTACACACTACTAGGATCTAAGCATTTGATAAAACGGTTGAGTAAAACACCTATCATGCATACTACCAAAGGTGAATATACTAATGCATAAATAAAATGGGTGAGGGATATGTGTGTCACTTGCCTTTTTGAAGATCACGACGTTTCGCTTCTCTCAGCTAAGCTCGTAGCTCTTCGCACAAACTATAGCACAGAAATAGCATACCATAAACAATCCATACAAACACAATCAAACAAATCAAACAATTGAAAGGTGTTTGTTTAACAGTTTAGATTTATTGAGATGTTATGATAAGAAAGATATGGTAAAGGATCATGATTTGTGAGATATGAATTTGAGAGCTTAGTTGGGAAAGATCAATATGATGTGAGAGAGAATTGGACTAGGCAAAACAGTTGATAAAGTTTTTATGCTTTATCAAAGCACATAAGAGTTTTTAGGAATAGCTCATGTGTAATAAATTACACAAGAGCCAATTTGTGCAACTACAACACTATTGAGTAAATGTGATAACAATTACTCTTGAATAGCATCTATTGCATTTAGGAACTAGGCTAGGTTTTAAGAATGCTTGAACTACTCAATTAGCACATTTGCAAGTTGAATAGTTCAATACATGGAGACAAGATTAAGTAGGCATTGGATTGTGACGGTCAAGTGATTGGAAAAGATTGATCCTCCAAGATTACAATGTAATGGTAATAATCCTGGGCTTGGCATAGGCATGAATAGAGTTTAGAATAACTCATGTGAATATATTCACATAGGTATAGAATAGTGCAACAGAACACTACTGAATAAAGTGTGACAACACTTATTCATAATAGTATAAGTTACACATAGGATTGGGTGTGTATGATTGATATTTGAGGACATGGCTCAATTGGTTCATTGATCAACATGGTGTATAACACATACTACGATATGGGTTATAACAACACCACATTAACAAATTCTAGGTTTGAGATGAATTCATATTCTACTCAAGTAGCACACTTGCAATTTGAATATATATGAATCAGACAATATACAATGAGTGAGATCTTTATGCTTTATCAAAGCATATTGAATCTTGGAATATCTCATGTGGGTAAATCACATAAGAGACAAAATAGTGCAATAGCCATACTATTGAATAAGTGTGATAACAATTATTCTTATATAGTATATATTACACTTAAGTATTGGGCAAGGATTTCATGAAACATTGAAGTACTCAATTAACTCAAATGCAAATTGAATAGTTCAATGCAAGGCTAAGATTGAGTAGACATGAGTAAATGGCTATAGGTAATGGATATGTATAGATGATGTTTGAGAACATGGCTTAAGGTTCCTGATGAGTAAATGGGATTGGGTTAAGTACTATGATTTTGATTTGATCATTACCATAGTAGCAAAGGTAGGAACTAAGATTGAAAGTATCACATTTTACTCAAATGACTCATTTGTAATTTGAATAAGTGGGTACTATACAAGATAGGTCTAAGTGAATATGATCTTGATCAAGATGTTATTTAGATAGTTATGACATTGGATCAAAGTGATCTCAAGATGATATTTGATAGCTATGTATGATCATAGGATTTTCTAAACTAGAAGGGATCATTGATTGAAATAGAAATAAGATTAATCCATATAGGAATACTCAAATTCTCATATTAGAATTTGAATAATTGTGAAGTGGTTCAAGAAATTATGGGAGTGATGCTACTGGATATCTTGCAGTAATACAAAGTCACTGCAATTGGAATCACTCAAAAATAAGTTATAGAAATTGAATTATCACCAAAATAGTGATTTGGACAAATTTGAATGCACAAAGTGTGTGCACGTATCAAATTTGGATTTTCTTGATCCTATGGTGTTCTACTTGATCAGAGGATTCCAAATACTACAAAATTGTAATTTTTGGGCTAGCAGAACTAAAGATATGAATTTATTAAGCTAACAGAGGGTTTGATTCCAATCTGAAAATAGTTTCAAATTGAACCCATAAAATATAAGATTTTATTGTACTACTGGATTGTAGATGTTCTAAGGATTCCAACGGTATCTTATTTGCTATTTTTGGATGCAGGGATCAAAAGATATGGATTTTACAAGATTGAGTTGAAATCTGATTTCTAAATTCTATTTTGATTTCTGTTTGATTACAGGAAGGCCACGTGGTTGTTCCTGATTGGAGGGTACCTCTTCGTTTGGATCCGTGATGTGAGCCGCTGGATCTAAAGAGGTTTGAACGGCTCAGATCACCCCGTAACTCTTCGGTTAAGTGATCTAATTTGGATCATTAGATTTAGATCTAACGATCGAGGACAGATCTGGGGGAGGCTCACCGTGGGAGCTAGGTTTCTGGCGAATCTCCGGCGATGTGCAACCAGAGGTGGACATTGGCGACGGATCTGGTGGTTCCCCGAGGTGATGGAGGTGTGTACGGCGTGCAGGGGAGCGAGGCGAACTCGTTCGTGTGAACTCCGTGGTCGTTTGCTTCCAGTAGAGAGGGAATGGTCTGGCCGGAGGCAGCTCGAGTGGTGATGAGCTTCGGGCTTGGACGGACGCATCGATCTGCTGCATGTTTGGACAAGGTGACGGTTTCAGAGGACACGCCGGATCAGAGGAAGAAGTTTAGGAGGAAAGGTAGGGGCTGGCTTACCTCGGGTCGTCGGATTCCAGTGGATTTGGCCGCAGGCACCTGCGGTCTCCGGCGAGGAATCCCTCTGTGGCTCGTCGATGATTTCGTGAAGGAGCAAAAGGGGATGGAGGAGGTCGGAAAGGGGGTCTTTATAGGCCTGGGCGCGTGACAGAAGGGGCAGGGGAGTAATGGGGAAAATAAAGGGCAAAATCGACGGCGACGGTTTCCAGTGGAGGAGTAATGCCGGAGAAGAACATGCTGACAGGTGGGGTCCACCTGTCAGTGGTGAAAAAGAAAAGAAATAGAAAAGGGAAAGAAAACGGTTCGGGTGTGTTTGGGTGGGCCGCGCGGGCTGGTTCCTCTTCTGGGCCGAAAGGTCCCCCCCCCCCCGAGGCCATTCTCTATTTTTTTTTCTTTTCTCCTTTCCTTTTCTGGTTTTCCCTATTTCTTTCATATCTTTTGCTTAAATTCTTCAAACAAAGTCAAATCAATTTCTAATCTTTTCTAAAATTCAAATAAACAATACAAAACAGTAATAGATAAGTTTTCAGAATAAAACATGATTTTCCAAATAAAACTCTATATTTTAGCCACAGGGCTTATTTGCATGAACCAAAGTAGGAATAGGATTTTTGAAATAGTCCTTTTAAATTCAGAGAATAAACTTTACAGAAATAGTTTTTGAAATATATTTTTCAAACATTCCTTTGGCATAGAAAACTTTATAAATCATTTTGTAAATATCCCTTTGCAAGATACCTTGCATAGGTTTGAATAAACACAAAATAATATTTTGATACTTGATCTTTCTCAAAGAAGTTCTTCAAGAAAATAATCGTTAGTTTAAAATAGTTTTCTAATAAACCTTTCAAATAGGCTCAAAAGTTTTAAATTCCTGTGAAAATCCAATCATCTCAAGCAAAACAAAAACGAAAATTTTCCCCCAAAATTTGATAAAATCTTGGGTCATTACAACCTATTAGATTCAGCTGCTGGAGGCACTTTTATGTCCCTTACCTTGGGCGCCGCAACCAAGCTTCTCGACAATATGATGGTAAATTATTCTGAATGGCACACCGAGAGAGCTCCACAAGGTAAGAAGGTAAATTCTGTTGAGGAAACCTCTTCCTTGAGTGATAAGATTGATGCTATAATGCTTATGCTTTCTAATGATAGGACTCATGTAGATCCTAATAATGTTCCTTTAGCCTCTTTGGTTGCTCAAGAAGAGCATGTTGATGTAAACTTCATTAGAAATAATAATTTCAACAACAATGCTTATAGGAACAATTTTGCTAGTAACAATTATAGGCCGTACCCCTCTGCCAATGGTAATGGTTATGGTAACTCTTATGGTAATTCCTCCAACAACGCTATGGCCGCGCCCTCCGAGCTTGAGGTAATGCTCAAGGACTTCATCGGTAAGCAAAATGCTTTTAACAAGTCTACTGAGGAAAAGTTAGGCAAAATTGATATTATTGCTTCTAAAGTTGATAGCCTATCTCATGATGTTGAACTTCTAAAATTAAAAGTGTTGCCTAATGATGTGAAAGAGAACAATCCTTTTGCTACTGCTAACGCTATCCAAGTTAGAATTGATGAAAATGTTAGGATGCTAGTGATACGTCCAAAACGTATCTACTTTTCCGAATACTTTTGCTATTGTTTCTCCTCTAATTTGTGTGTTTTGAATACAACTAACATGAACTCATGCTATTTTCAGCAGAATTGCTCTGGTATCTTGTTTTTGTGTAGAAATCTGACTTTTAGGAAAAATCCTAGAAAATATTGCAAAAATTCTATTTTGCCAGAAGACCCACGGAGCCAGAAGGAGAGATGAAGGTGGCAGTGGCCTGGGCTCACCACCAGGGGGCGCGGCCCAGGCCTGGCCGTGCCCACCTATGGTGAGGCCGCCTCGGCCGTCGCCTCGACCCCTCCTTCCGCCTACATATACCCTCTGACCTGAAAGGAGCGGGGGTTCGGCGTTTTTCCCAGATAGACTTCCGCTGCACCGCCACTATCAGAAACCGCGATTTGGAACCAGAAACTCCGTTCTGGCACCCTGCCAGGACAGGGATTTGGAGGAGATCTTCATCACCATCATCACCGACGTCTCTCCATCAACCATCCATGACTCTCCCATCCATGTGTGAGTAATTCCCGCTGTAGGCGAAGGGGATGGTAGGGATTGGATGAGATCATTCATGTAATTTGCTATGAGATTGTTAGGGCATAGTGCCTAGTATCTTTTATTAGTGCTTATGACATTGTTGCAACTTGTTGTGCTTAATGCTTATCACTTTGGGCCCGAGTGCCATGATTTCAGATCTGAACTTGTTATTGTTATCTGATGATACTTGTTGTTTATGGTCTTACCTACAAGTTGTATACACATATCGTTGTCCGGAACCCGAGGCCCCAAAGTGACAGAAATTGGGATAACCGGAGGGGATGGTTATGATGTGAGGATCACATGTGTTCATCGAGTGCTAATGCTTTGCTTCAGTACTTTATTAAAAGGAGTACCTTAATTACCAGTAGTTTCCCTTGAGGCCCTGCTGCAACAGGCTGGTAGGACAAAAGATGTCGTGCAAGTTTCTCATTGCGAGAACGTACGACTATATACGGAACACATGCCTATGATTGTTAGTAATAGGATGCTTTATCATTATTTATCTGCAATTTCCCATGTCTCACTGATTTCATGAATTATCTTATCCATGCAACGCCCGTACATCCATCCCTATGCCTACAGTATTTTATCCTACTGTTTACTATTGCTACTATTACCGCTTTTATTTTACTACTGCTGTTACTGTTTCACTACTATCACCACTATAAAACTGTTGCTACTGATAAACCGCTGCGAACAAGTCTGTTTCTAGGTGCAGCTGAATTGACAACTCATCTGTTAAGGCTTATAAATATTCTTTGGCTCCCCTTGTGTCAAATCAATAAATTTGGGTTTTACTTCCCTCAAAGACTGTTGCGATCCCCTATACTTGTGGGTCATCAAGACTATTTTCTGGCGCCGTTGCCGGGGTGCATAGCTTTATTTGTAAGTTCACTTGGGATTCATATTGTTCACTGCAATCCTTTCATCATGGGTAAACCTCGTGATGGAAAAGTTCCTATATTGCCATCCACTACAAGAAGAGGTACGACTTTGAACACTTCTGTTGCTCTTGATTCACCATCTATTATGAGTAAGTTGCTTACACCACCACACGCACACGCTACTGCTACTACTTCTGCTGAGCTTGAAAATGCCACTGATAATTTAGATGATGCTTCTACTGTGCTTGATGAGAGTGGTTCGCTAGGTTCCTTTTTAGATGCTATAATTGCTAGAGCTAAGATGGGAAACACCACTGTTACACCTGTTAGTTCACCTGAGTCTAGGTAATGTCCTAGTGATGATTTTGATGATGCTTATATTGAGCTTGACGATGATTTTATTGCTGAAGCTCGTGCTACTCATGAAGCTAAAGATGTTAAGGAACTTCTAGCGAGACGTGCTATTAGATATAAATTGTCTCCTGATCCTAAGTTTGCTGCTTCTCCCATAAATATTAGAGACAAGGATTATGATTTCTCTTTAGATTTATCTTATATATCTATTGTTGAGAAAGCGCCTTTTTGTGGTACTGAGAATGAAAGTGCTATGGAGCACATGAATGAGCTTTCTACTTTGAGTAATTTGTTCTCTGATGATATTAAGCTTCACACTTACTTTGTTGCTAAGATTTTTCCTTTCTCGTTGAAAGATGCTACTAAAACTTGGTTTAATAGCTTGTCTCCTGGATCTATTCATAGTCCTATTGCTTTGGTTAATGCTTTCTTTCAGAAATATTTTCCTGCTAGTGCTCAACATGCTGCTGTGCAGAAAATCTTTGACTCTGAACAGGAAAAAGGAGAGATATTGCCTGAATCTTGGACAAGGTTTTGTTCTTTAATTAGAGCTTTGCCTAAAGAGCCATTGCCTAAAAATGAACTCCTTGATATATTTTATAATGGACTAACTGATGAATCTAAGTCATATCTGGATAGTTGTGCTGGTTGTGTTTTCAGGGAAAGAACTCCAGCTGAAGCTGAAGAATTAATGGCTAAAATAAGCCAGAATCATGATGATTGGACTCTAGTTGAGCCAACACCAGCACCAACACCTGCGCCGGTCACAGAGCCAACACCGAGGAAGAGAGGAATGATTGAATTAAATGATGAAGTTATGAAGGAAGCCAAGAAATCTCTTGAGGAGAAAGGTATTAAGGCCGAAGATGTGAAGAATTTACCTCCTATAGAAGAATTATGTAAGCTAATCCCTCACTCATCTACTATTGAGGTACATTCTCTCCAACGTTTTGATGATAGAGATATTCCTTACTCTAAACCTCCTGATCAATGCTTAGACGAGTTAGATAATTTTATTGTTAAGCAAGATAATTTTAATAGAATGGTGCAGAATCATTTGTTGGAAAATTCTAGAGCTATTAACAAGTTGCAGGATATTGTGGAGAGAACCTCCAATGATGTGAAGATACTTGTTAAACATTTTAAAATGGTTCAGACTCAAATTGATCAGCTTACGAAGGTGCAAAAAGATTTGCTAGTTAATGCTGCAAGAGAAAAACAAGCGTGTGAAATACGCACAAGAGGAGGTGCTACCACTCAAGACCCCTTATATCCTAAAGGACATCCTAAGAGGATCGAGCAAGATTCTCAACGCACTTCAAGAGATGATATTCCTTCCAAGAAGAAGAAGAAGAAGCATAAAACAACTGAAGAATCCTCTGAAGCAGTTAAAGATCCTAATAGTGTTTCTTTTTCTGATGCTGAAACTGAACTAGGAGATGCTTCCGACAAAGAAGAAGTTGAAGAGGAACCAGAAAAGATTGATAAGAATGCAAAGTACACCAAAGAAGACTTCATTGCCAACAAGCATGGTAATGAGAGAGAACCTTGGGTACAGAAACCAATGCCTTTTCCTGGTAAGAAACACAAGTCCAAGGAAGAAGAACACTACAATAGGTTTTGTGAATAGATGAGACCTTAATTTTTGCAAATTCCTTTGACTAATGCTATTAGAATGCCTCCTTATGCAAAGTATATGAAAAATATTGTTACTAATAAAAGGAAGATTCCTAATGAGGAAATTTCCACTCTACTTGCTAATTATTCTTTTGATGGTAAAGTTCCAGAGAAGCTTGGAGATCCAGGTATACCAACTATTCCTTGCTCCATTAAAAATAACTATGTTAGAACTGCTTTATGTGATTTGGGAGCCGGAGTTAGTGTCATGCCTTTTTCTCTTTATAAGAGACTTGATCTAGAAAAATTGGTATCGACTGATATATCTTTGCAGATGGCTGATAAGTCTACTACTATTCCTATTGGTATATGTGAAAATGTTCCTATTCAAGTTGCTAACAGTTGTTTGATATTAACTGACTTTGTTGTGTTGGAAATGCCTGAAGATGATAATATGTCTATTATTCTTGGAAGGCCTTTTCTAAACACTGCAGGTGCTGTTATTAATTGCAATCAAGGAAAAGTAACTTTCAATGTCAATGATAAAGAGTACACAGTCTATTTTCCCAAGAAAATTGATAGAAAGAATGCTCTAAATTCAATCAAGAATGTTGAGACCATTCGAGTTGGTCAAATTATTTGTTCGGAGCGAAAGCCCAAGGAAGAATATAAAATTGTTATGACTGGGAATATGCCTATCAAGGTCGAGGTAACATAAGCATATAGTGAAATGCAAAGTTTTTCCTCATAAAAAGTTAGTTTGGTAACAAGACTTGATCAACCTTGTTAACAAAGTGATTTTATATGAACGAAACTTCGTTTTCACCGCATTTACTCAACCTCACTCATTTTTACTTTCACCATTTTTGTTCCCTTTATTAGTTAAATGATTAGAATATCTTAGAGCTGCTGCATACTTGGTTTTGATTTGCTTACAATCTTGCCATCTTCGTTTTCCCGACTTTTTAATCTGTTGTCAATTTCTGAAAAATCCTCGAAAATAAAATTTCTCAAAAAATTCCAGAAAAATCTTTTTAAATTTTTATGTCAAAATTGGAGCAGAGAGGCACCTGGGAGACCTCAGGGGGACCTGCCATGCCACCTCACCACCAGGGGGCGTGGCCCAGCCCTGGCTGCACCCACCTATGGTGAGGGGGGCCCCTGGCCTCTCACTTATCTCTTCCTCCCCATCTCTTTCTCTCTCCCTAAAATAATGACACACCTGCTCAAACTCGTGTTCTTGCTGCTCTTCATCTCGATTTTTTGATCTCTTTGCTCAGCCCATCATTGTTACTGAGATTTGGAGCATTTGTTCTCCGTATGTGACTCCTCCGATTGTCTAAGCAGAATTTTGTTTAGTGAAGTATTTCTTGAGTATTTTAGCTCTATAGGTGACAGGTGAAATGAGTTTGCATGCTTGTTCTATTGCTTAGAAATGTTATTTTGATGCATGTTAGCCCTCTAGTAACTCCCTATAGTAGTTCCCTACATGTGTTTGTTTCAAAATTATTTTTTATGAGGTTTGTTAAAAAAATTAGAAATGGAGGAGAATGCTTACCAACTCTTTCAACATGAACTAGAAGTGCATGAAGTGATGAGAGTTCACCGTGAGGAGAGGGTCTTTCCCTTAATCTATCCATGCTAGAGTTCATGAATGCTGCCAGAATCCTGCAGGATTTCCAAACTTTACTCTCTAATGCAAGATTGGAGCATTTTATTGAGGGTGAACCACCCCAATTTGCTAAACTAACAATGTCCGTGGTGCAGGACTTCAAATTTAGTTGGTCCACATCTAACCCCATGGTTCATTATAAAATCTACAATAAATCGGTGGACTTGCCCTTTGATGTTTTCTGTGCAGCCATTAGAGTACCACAGTGGGGATCGCGCGAAAGGATGAAGGAATGGCCTAAGCCATTGACGGACCTCTATGAGGAGATTTGTCAAGGAAGAAGCTTCTCAGGAGAGAGCGGTAAAATTCAAAATATTCATTATCCATCCATTCGATAGTTTGCCCACTTTATTACCAAGTGTGTTCTCGCTAGGAAAGTTGCAAATAAGTTGTCCTCCTGTGATCTAGCTTTTATTGCTGCTGCTTTGAGAGGTGATAGGACTTATAATTTGGGTGCTTTAATAGCTTTCCGTCTAGATGCTAACCGCGAGAAAGGGGGAATCTGTGGAGGTCTTATTGCCACACATTTGTTAGCTTTGCATGGTGTAGTGCCTCATGTTTTAGGTCTTCAGTTTCCAGTGGAAAGGCTTGATCTTAATTCTATGATACATCATAAGTTTGTTTCTCCTCATGCCTATTTGACTAACTTGACGTTTGAGATTACCTTTTTCAAGAAATCTACCTGGAAGGTAGTGAAGACTGATCGATTAGTCCATTTGCCTGCACCTCTTTTGTTTAACCTTGATCGCAGGAATGGATGGTCACTCACAGAGGGTGAGCTCGATGTGTACATGAAGGAGAACCCGCAGCCCGTGCACAATGAAGAGGCGACCGAGGAGTCGGTCCAGCCCTCTAACATTGCGGAGTTTCCATACCAGCAGCCTTATTATGATTATACACCATCTGCTTCATCTTCACAAGGGCCAGGCTATGACTATGCCAATGATGACCCACCAGCATGGGGCATGTTTTGGAGACGACATTGATCTCCACTTAGGCCAAAAGCCTAAGCTTGGGGGGAGGTACACCGACGATTCACTCATCTACATATCATATTTTGTCGGCCCTATGTATATCCATGTTTCGCTTTCTTTGTTGTTCTCGTTCTTATTTCTACTTTCCAAAACACAAAAAGACCAAAAATATTTCCGATTGTTTCTCTTTGTTTGCCTCTTTAGTTTGCTAGCTTTGGCATGCTATTTTCGGTTTGATATTTGAAAAATCCAAAAATATTTTGCTTTGTTTGCTATTTCCTTCTGTTCTTGTTTCAAAAATCAAAAACCCAAAAATATTTGTTGTTCTTCTTTGGTTTTGTAAAGTTTGTTGCAGAGTTCAGTCTCCCATGACTCCATTGGAGCTTGGTATTCACTTCATATTATTCAAGCCACACAAGTGAAAGGCAATAATGACGACATATGACAACCCGAGATGTGGTAAGAGGCTGGTATGAACTCTATTTGTTTTCATTTTTGCACATATACTCATCTATGTGGACATGCTTAGTCGGTTCATGTAAGGTATATGTTATCTAATGGATGCTTTGTAGTTCTTGCTTTCATATGATTAGTTCCAATTTACTAATAGTTCGTAGCATGTCATGTAGACGCTTGCTTGCATTGTTTTATTCATAATATAGTATGTTATTGTGGTATCCTCCTCTGAAAGTTTCATTTGAATCGACTTGGCACATGCTCAAGCATGCACATGACTGAACAAAAAGTCAATTAAGCCTTGATGATTTACTTTGCCTCAGAGTTCTTGTATCATTTTTATGCCTATATTAATTTTGTTTTGTCGCAAGCATGATTATGACAGTTATTGCTCTCTCGATTGTCGCTTCCCAGTCTTTTGCTAGCCTTCACTTGTACTGAGAGGGAATACTTCTCGTGCATCCAATTACCAAAAAACAAAGTCTTCAAAAGAGTCCACTATAAATTCCTATGCATGGTATTTCAAAGCCATTCCAAGTAAATTGTCATGTGCTACCTTTCAAAACTTTCAACTACTTCTCATTTTGTGCCACTATTTTTAGCTCATGAGGACGTAGTGGTCGGGATTGCTATATTCCATATTAAATTAAGTATCCCTCGACTAGGCAGCTTCAACTGCTCGTCATTAATTTTGCATGAGAGCTGGTCAGACCATTGTAATCTAATTCTAAAAAGAAAGATAAAAGGCACTCCTCCATGGTATGTGAAAGTTGGTGGGCACCCGATGGAATCGGTTAGCCATGGTTTGAGAAAGAAAAGAAAAAGGTGGGGAGGAGTGCCAAAGCTTTATAAAAGAGCACCAATGTGCCAAATTTTCAAAGAACTCAGAACTGCTCTCACTTGTTTATTATGGAAGATAGCAAGTCCCCATTGCCAGTCGTTGATATGAAACAACCACCTCTCAAAATAAATTTTTATCTCTATTTTACAAATGAAAAGCTCTAGCACATGTTAAATTACTGCTTCCCTTTGCGAAGGGCCTTTCTTTTATTTTATGTTGAGTCTTCATCTTCTAACTTTAAAGCGCCTTCTTTAGAGCATAGCTGTTATTCTTAGTGTAATGTGCTTGTCCCAGAACACGGTTAATTGTGGTATAACTTTGATGCTTGTATCTTTGATATTTTTACTTCTAGTCTTCCTTTGGACTTTAGAGGTGCCTCAGCATTTATGTTTTTCTCCACAAATAAAGGCAAGCTGGATACCACTCTTTCATATCATTTATGAACATTACAATCTTGCAACTTCTTATGTTCATGTTACTTGTTATTAGTATATTGGCACTCTTTCATAGCTTGCTTGACTATGAGGTAACATTAGTAGCATATTTCTTATTATGAATTGCCTGAGTACTTGATCATATAGTTAGTGTATATACATCTTATGAAGCAAATGTGTTCGTGAAAGTTTCTTTTATTGCTCTCAGTTGCTAACTGAATTGCTTGAGGACAAGCAAATAGCTAAGCTTGGGGGGAGTTGATACGTCCAAAACGTATCTACTTTCCCGAACACTTTTGCTATTGTTTCTCCTCTAATTTCTGTGTTTTGAATACAACTAACACGAACTCACGCTGTTTTCAGCAGAATTGCTCTAGTATCTTGTTTTTGTGCAGAAATCCGATTTTCAGGAAAATCCCAGAAAATATTGCAAAAATTCTATTTTGCCAGAAGACCCATGGAGCCAGAAGGAGAGACGAAGGGGGGCAGTGGCCTCGGCTCACCACCAGGGGGCGCGGCCCAGGCCTGGCCGCGCCCACCTGTGGTGAGGCCGCCTCGGCCGTCGCCTCAACCCCTCCTTCCGCCTACATATACCCTCTGACCTGAAAGGAGCAGGGGTTCGGCGTTTTTCCCAGATAGACTTCCGCTGCGCTACCACCATCAGAAACCGCGATTCAGAACCAGAAACTCCATTCTGGCACCCTACCAGGACGGGGATTTGGAGGAGATCTTCATCACCATCATCACCGACGTCTCTCCATCAACCATCCATGACTCTCCCATCCATGTGTGCGTAATTCCCGCTGTAGGCGAAGGGGATGGTAGGGATTGGATGAGATCATTCATGTAATTTACTATGAGATTGTTAGGGCATAGTGCCTAGTATCTTTTATTAGTGCTTATGACATTGTTGCAACTTGTTGTGCTTAATGCTTGTCACTTTGGGCCCGAGTGCCATGATTTCAGATCTGAACTTGTTATTGTTATATGATGATACTTGTTGTTTATGGTCTTACCTACAAGTTGTATACACATATCGTTGTCCAGAACCCGAGGCCCCAAAGTGATAGAAATTGGGATAACCGGAGGGGATGGCTATGATGTGAGGATCACATGTGTTCACCGAGTGCTAATGCTTTGCTCTGGTACTTTATTAAAAGGAGTACCTTAATTACCAGTAGTTTCCCTTGAGGCCCTGCTGCAACAGGCTGGTAGGACAAAAGATGTCGTGCAAGTTTCTCATTGCGAGCATGTACGACTATATACGGAACACATGCCTATGATTGTTAGTACTAGGATGCTTTATCATTATTTATCTGCAATTGCTCATGTCTCACTGATTTCATGAATTATCTTATCCATGCAACGCCCGTACATCCATCCCTATGCCTACAGTATTTTATCCTACTGTTTACTATTGCTACTATTACCGCTTTTATTTTACTACTGATGTTACTGTTTCACTACTATCACCATTATAAAACTGTTGCTACTGATAAATCACTGTGAACAAGTCTGTTTCCAAGTGCAGCTGAATTGACAACTCATCTGTTAAGGCTTATAAATATTCTTTGGCTCCTCTTGTGTCGAATCAATAAATTTGGGTTTTACTTCCCTCGAAGACTGTTGCGATCCCCTATACTTGTGGGTCATCAGCTAGCAGAATTGCATGCCAGGTGGGAAAGAGAAGATGAGATGGCTAGGAAGATGAAGGTATGTACCATTACTACCTCTAATGATGTTATTCCTAATGCTAGCAATCCTCTTACTTTGATTGGTGTAGAGAAAACTGCTACTCCTAGTGTTAAAAAGCCTAAAACTGCTAAAACTTTTTCTCAAAAGAGTGCTGAAATTTTTCAGAGTATAGGAGATGATAGCTCTATTTCCTTTAATGATTTTGATGTTGATGGCTGCAATTTATCTGAAGTTATTTTGTTCTTGCAAAAGCTTGCTTTGACTCCCAATGCTAGTTCTTTAAATGTTGCTTTTACTAAGCATATTACCAATGCTCTTATGAAAATTAGGGATGAAAACCTGAAGCAAAAAGCTTCTATTCCCAAGAAGTTAGAAGATGGTTGGGAACCCATCATTGATATGCATGTTAATGGTTTTGATTGCCATGCTTTATGTGATCTAGGTGGTAGTATTTATATTATGCCTAGAAAAATTTATGACATGCTTGATTTACCGCCGCTTGAAAAGTGTTATTATGATGTTCCTATTGCTGATGTTGCTAAGAAGAAACCTTTGGGAAGGATTAATGATGTTCTTATTATGGTTAACAATAACCTTGTTCCTGTTGATTTTCTTGTCATGGATGTTGAATGCAATGCTTCATGTCCTATTATTTTGGGAAGACCTTTTCTTCGAACTGTAGGTGCCATCATTGATATGAGGGAAGGCACCATCAAATATCAATTCCCACTCAAGAAAGGTGTGGAACACTTCCCTAGGAAGAGAAAGAAATTGCTTTTTGACTCTATTCTTAGAGCAAATTATGAGCTTGATGCTTCATCACTTGATATTACTTGATTCACACTTTCTGCGCCTAGCTCAAAGGCGTTAAAGAAAAGCACTTTTGGGAGATAACCCAATGTTTTTACTTTCAGTACTTTTTCTTTTATTTGAGTCTTGGAAGTTATTAATACTGTAATAACCTCTCCTTATCCTTTTTATTTCGTTTTTGTGCCAAGAGAAGCCTCTAATTTGAGTGAGGTAAGATTTGGGGATGTTGCTGTCCTGAAACTGTTTTCGGTGCTGCACCATAAAAATTTGTGAAAATTCTCAGAACATCTTTTGAACCTGCAATTTCTTGTGCATATGCCCCAGGTTATATCAAAACTTTCATTGGTTATACACTTTTTGATTTGAGCAACATAAAACCCTCTAAAAATTCGACCTTTGTCAGCTGTTCGGTTTTGACAGATTTCTGCCAATATTTGTGTTTGCCGCTCGATCGCTTTCTTTTTGGGTTCTTTTGATCACGGAACTTTTGGGGAAGTTGCTACAGTAGTATATTCTTTATATGTGGTAGTTTTGAGTTGAAACCTTAAGAAAAAAGGGTTGATTCATTGCTATGCTTACACTAATGTTACTAATAGAATTGTGTTTAGTTTTGTATGAAGGAAGCTTTCAAGTGTAGGGATTGGAGAATGATGAGATGAGTTGAAGAATGGACAAAAGCTCAAGCTTGGGGATGCCCATGTCACCCCAAGAAATATCCAAGAGGTACAAGCGTCAAAGCTTGGGGATGCCCCCGAGGCACCCCTTCTTCATCGGCAAAAATCAGGTCACCTTTCAACACACTATATTTTTATTGCTTCATGCATTATGCGTTTTTCTTGGAGCTTCAGTTGTTTTTAGTTTTCAGTTTGTTTAGTTTTGTTTGCTGCAATAAAAGGTTGGACCCCAACAAATTCCTTTTGGAGAAGTTTCCTTGCTTTTCATTTGCCAAGAACACTCCATTTTTCACTCTTATCATTTCAACGAGTGTTCTCTTTTTCTAGAACTGCGTTTAGCTTTCGTTTTTCGCCTTGATATGTGTTCAGATCTTGTTATATCTTTTTATCAAGGTGTATTTTGACCTCTGGTCCATGTTGGTTTTCATCAAAAGAGTTGATTCAAAAAGGTTCGAATGGTGTTGGAAAAGAGAAAAAGCATTATGCAAAAAAGTTTTACAAAAAGGAGCTTGTGCAGACTGTGGCCTAGGCTTTTGCATGTCATGCTCGATGTCTTTTTGATAGTATGCTTAGTGGTTTTGCTGTAGCATGACTTGTCTCAAATGACTCAGATTGCTTAATGAGCCTTTGAAAAAAATCATGCGTTGTTTTAATTATTTGGAAGCATTATTTTGGTTTTCTCCTTTGATGCTTTATTTGGGTTGACTTGGCACATGCTCACACATGTTTGACTCATACAAAGTCGCCATTGCCTCTATGATCATTTAGTTTTTGACTTTTGATGCCATCTTATGCTTATTTTAATGTCGCTTTATCGCTCTGCATGATTATAGCCGTTATTGCTCTCTTAGTTGGTTGCTCCCAGTCTTTTGCTAGCCCTCATTTTGTACTGAGTATGAGCTCTACTCGTGCATCCAACTCCTAAAAACCAAGTTTGCCATTTGTAACCACTATAAATTCCTATGCATGGTATTTGTAAGCCATTCCAAGTAAATTTTCATGTGCTATCTTTCAAAACTTTCAACTACTTCTCATTTTGTGCCACTGTTTTTAGCTCATGGGGACGTAGTGGTCGGAATTACTATCTTCTATATTAAATTAAGTACCCCTCGACTAGCCAGCTTCATCTGCTCGTCATTAATTTTGCATGAGAGCTGGTCAGACCATTGCAATCTAATTCTAAAAAAAAGAAAAAAAAGACACTCCTCCATGGTATGTGAATGTTGGTGGGCACCCGATGGAATCGGTTAGCCATGGTTTGAGAAAGGAAAGAGGTGGGGAGGAGTGCCAAAGCTTTATAAAAGAGCACCAATGTGCCAAATTTTCAAAGAACTCGGAACCTCTCTCACTTGTTTATTATGGAAGATAGTAAGACCCCATTGCCAGTCGTTGACATGAAACAACCACCTCTCAAAACCCAATTTTTTATCTCTGTTTTACAAATGAAAAGCTCTAGCACATGTTTAATCACTGCTTCCCTCCGCGAAGGGCCTTTCTTTTACTTTTTTGTTGAGTCACCACCTTCTATCTTTATGCACCGTCTAAGAGAGCATAGTTGTCATTCTGAGTATAATGTGCATTGTCCCAAAGTTTTCATTGATTGATTCATGATGTTGGTTTCACTTGTTCTTAAATTACTTGTATCTAGTCGCCGTCTTAAACTTGAAGGTGTCCTATGCATTTATGTTTTGCTCTCTCATGAAGGACAAGCTGAAAACCATTTGTATGTTTTTCCATATGATTTGAACACACGTTTGACTTTCATTGTTTCATTTTCATGATCCTTTGTTTGTGTTCTTCTTCATGTTATAACATGGTTGCTAAGTTTCTTGTATCAAGATTATATCTTTCATGCCCATGTTTTAAGTTCTTTTGATCCCAGAGCACAACACTTACATAGATGATCAAGATTGTGTAGGTGCATGTCACCTCAAAAATTATTTCTTTGTTATCACTTACCTACTCGAGGACGAGCAGGAGTTAAGCTTGGGGATGCTGATATGTCTCTAACATATCTATAATTTTTGATGCTCCATGCTTGTTTTTATACCATTTGCTTAGTGTTTCGTTACACTTCGTGGCATTTTTATGCATTTTCCGGAACTAACCTATTAACGAGATGCCACAGTGTCAGTCCCTGTTTGCTGCTGTTTTTCTATTTCAGAAAAGTTACACAGCAAATATTCTCAGAATTGGACGAAACAAAAGCCAAATATCTAGAAATTCACCGAAGCTTCCAGAGAACCGAAGAGGAGACAGAATGGGGCCACAAGGGGGCCACACAACAGGGCGGCACGACCCATGGCTTGGCCGCGCCCCCTATGTCTGTGGCCACCTTGGTCCACTTCTGACGATGCCCCTTCTCCTATAAAGACCCCCTGACAGGAAAAACCTAAAGACCCGATCACTTTTCCAGAATACATCGTGATCCGCCGCTGCCGTCGACCCGAGATCGAGAGGGTCCAGAAGCTCTTCCTGGCACCCTGCCGGAGAGAGGAATCGCCACCGGAGGTCTTCTTCATCGCTATGCTTGCCTCCGACGCGATGAGTGAGTAGTCTACCTTGGACTATGGGTCCATAGCACTAGCTAGTTGGTTGTCTTCTCCACCATGTGCTTCATGTTTAGATCTCATGAGCTACCTTACATGATCGAGATCACCGTTATGTAATTCTACATATTGTGTTTGTTGGGATCCGATGAATATTGGTGTTATGATTGAGTTGATGTGCTGAATATTATCTTATGTTATCTCTATGTTGTTTATGATCTTACATGCTCTCCGTTGTTAGTAGCTATCTTGGCCGAGTAGATACTAGTGACTCCAAGGGGGGGTATTTATGCTCGATAGTTGGGTTCATGCCTCTATTTAATCTGGGGGAGTGACAGAAACCTCTAAGGTTGTAGATGTGCTGTTGCCACTAGGGAGAAAACAACATTCATATGCTCAAGGGCATATGCTTTGTTTACATTACACACTTTGCTTAATGCAGTTATCTGTTGTTCGCAAATTAATACTTGTGGAGTTCTCGGATTGATTCGCCACAAGTGGATTATTAGTCATAGATGCAGTTGGATGACGGTCTATGTATCTTGTTGTAATGCCCAGAGTAAATCTCATAGTGATCCTCTCGACATATGCACGTTATCTTCATTCTATCAATTGCCCAACTATAATTTGTTTACCCAGCATGTGTTATTTTATCTTATGGAGAGACACCACTAGTGAACTATGGACCCCAGTCCTATTTCCATTATATTGTTATCAGCTGTTTACTTTACTTGCACTGTTTACTTTACTCGCATACTACTATTACTTTCCACTCGATACGCTCATACCCTTTGTTTCAAGCAAACCGGTGAGATTGACAACCTCATCATAAGTTGGGAACAAAGTATTTGGTTGTGTTGTGTGTAGGTTCCACGTTGCCACTAGTTGAATACGCGCTAACAAGAAATTGTTAACGGCGCCCTTGTTGGAGTGTCACTAGGCTAGCAAGCATCACCTTCTGGAGTATTGGCTTTTTCCTACTAGATCGACAAACCTTGGTTCCTTACTGAGGGGAAAACTTGCTGCTATATTCATCATACCTTCCTCTTGGGGTTTCCCAACTGGCCGGTCATTTACTTCATCATCACCACGCCATCTATAGCAATCGGTGACACACATCGCTAGGCCAGGCTCGGCGTGGCTGGAAACCTCAGAAGGCATGCCAGTGGGGAACCCATGGAACCTAACTCATATGCGAAAGTTCTACCCGTAGGTTCCTCACGAGGAGATAAGACCGTTATCACGGCATTTTGTATCAACTTAAACTGCTCTTCAGCACTGAGATTAAGTTAAAGTGCATGTAGCGCCTCTGCTTCAGCATGATATTGAAATGGCATGAAGTCCATTTATTTTCTGTTGTACTTCACACGGAAGGGGGACTAGGCACGGTGTCTATGCTGGGGCCTTCGCCCGGAAAACAGCAAGCCCGAAAAACCCGAAGGGACTGAGCTCTAATCAGGGGCGACGGCCCCGTTATAGATCACCTCCACGTGCCTATGGTGGTTAGTTTCTCGCGAAATACACCAGAAAATAAGAAATCTTTGAAAAAGTCTGAGGTGTGCCCAAGGCACCCGCTAAGGACCAGCGCCTCATGAGCAACCCTCATGAGGGCGCACAGACGCATCGATGCACTTAGCATCCGCAGGAGTCAAGATTCCCCTCGCTCGAGGAAGGCCGAACATGGTGGGATTATCGAAGACCAAGGCCGCTCCGATCATCTTGCGAAGAAGACGCAGATCTAGAGGTCCGCGCCAGGCCCTTCACCTCGTGAGCAACCCTCAATGAGGTGTCGATGGCCTCTGGGCTCTCTTAAGCATCGACGCTTTCATGTCCGTGAGAGTCCAGCTTCCCTCACGATGAGGAAGGCCCTTGAATCGCCACGTGTGGCAATTTGCTCTTAGCTGCTGGCATAGATAGTGCCGCGCTCCCTCACGATGAGGAAGGTCCCTGTGCCGGTCACAGGGGCATCTTATTCGCCTTTCTTTTTTCGTTTGTTTTATCGATTTGTTTTTCGTTTTCGGGGATTTGGGGTTTTTTGTTTTTCTGACTCTTTTTCAACTACTTGTCTCAGGAATCGTCCAGCGTCGTCGCCGGCGCCGACCCCGTCATTAGCTCTGAGGTGCAGGGAGGCCTCCCTCAAGCGTGAACAACTCGCCAGGGCTCTCGAGCATGTGGATGACCAGGACGGCAAGAAGCATCAAGAAGCAAAGGAAAAGGATAGCTAACAAGACAACTTCATTAACTAACCCCCAACGGGGGAAGGAACAGAGGCACGGCGGGGCATACCCCATCGGCGTGAGCTACATCGCAAAAGGGGGGAGGAGACTAGCTCTCCTCCCCGGAAGACCTCCGCAGCAAGGCCGCCCCTTTACTCTGCCGCGGGCTAAGGGAAGGTGCGGCGGATGCCGGTGGCAGCGAAGATCTGCACCGAGGCCTCCAGCGTCCCCAGCTTGAAGCGAAAGACGAGGTGGTCGCCGATGCAGAGATGGTGGCCGAGGGCGAATGCCCTCCAGCGCCTGGAGAGGACGGCATTGCCGCCTGCTCCAAGGATGATGTCAACAGGCCAGAGGAGCTCTGGCCTGCTCTGCTCCACCAGCACGACTTCTCCAGTGGAGAAGCCGGGGGCATAGATTACCCTCCAAATTGCATTGGACAACCGGAGGGAGATGAAGCTCCAAGCCTCGACGACGATGAGGAGCTCCAAGAAGCGGGACCCCGGCGTGATGAGGGGTCCTAGCATCTTTGCCTCCAGGCGGCGGGGAGTCGTGACCACTCCGGTCGCGGGGGGTGCCACCTCCTATGGCCTCGGATCGTCCGCAGCCAGGGGGAGGGGGCCCAGGGCAGCCTCCACCTCCCAGAGCACCCGATCTATGCTTCCCGCGGGGCGGGGAGCCTGCGTCGCCACCACCGGCGACAACGCGTTCAAAGCACCTCCCGGTGCAGGACCCCGAAGGGTCAAGGCAAAGGAGGTCCCTGGGGCAGCGCGGTTCGCCGCGCCCTGCGCCGGCGCCCCAATGCGCAGAGGGCCTCTGGCTCTGGGCGTCCCCAGGGCGGGATCCTTCGCCTTGCTCTGGCTGCCCGGGGGGCACCCGCGGCGTTTCGCCCCCGAGCTCGCGGATCCGGCGGCGACGGAGGAGGCAGAAGGATCCATCACTCGCGGAGGAATCGGAGGAAGAAGTAGTACTGGAGGAAGTGGGCGAAGTGTCGAGGGCGTCGAAGAGGCTGCATTTAAAAGGCGCGGCCGGCATCGAAGCGTCAAGTCCCAGTGCGGGAATCGGAGCATTGGCGCAGCGCTCTGCAGTGAAGTGACACGCCATCATGGCGGTTTGACGCCTCGGGGATTGCTGCGTCGCCTGCCGCTTCGTCTCACCAGCTGCGGTCGCGCCACGCATCCGTGGCCTCTGCATCTTCACATGGTCCACTGACCACGCGCGTTGACGCGTGCCGTTGGAGGGCCCAGCAGCTTCCCGGGGCCTGACCCTTCACTCCCTCGAGAGGGCGTGTTTGCGGGCTGGGCTCCCGGGGGCTAATGTCGGTGTTCTGGATACTGGGGTATCCCGGCCCACCTACTTCTGGGCCCCTTCAATGGCCCAGCGTCGGCCGAGGGGTAAACCGATGACCGAAGCCCAATGGAGAAGACCCTCATGAGGAGGCGCCTCATGAGGAGAATGACAGCTAAAACTGCTAAGGACTAGAAGACCTCCTCATGAGCTATTCCTCATGAGGGGATGGACCACATCCACTTCAGCTCAGTACGTTTCCATGCTGAGCAAGAAGATAAGGACGGAAGACTGCGTACCATCCACGCTACCCCGACTGGGGGGAGACCAGCTTCTGTCGTGCCTGCATAAAGCTGCACAGTGGTTGTTAACGATCCCCTAAAAATAGGGTGGACGGTGTAGGGCGCCAGAGGGGAACGTCAGCCTCCTCCACCCACTCCTGTGGACCGGCGCCACTACTCTATGAAGACTACGTCCACCGAAGACCCAAGACAACAGCTGTCCCCTCTTCTTGGCCGTTTGTGGCAACCCTGATACGTCTCCAACGTATCCATAATTTTTTATGTTCCATGCCTATTTTTACACCATTTGCTTAGTGTTTTGTTACACTTCGTGGCATTTTTATGCATTTTCCGGAACTAACCTATTAACAAGATGCCACAGTGCCAGTTCCCTGTTTTCTGCTGTTTTTGTGTTTCAGAAAAGTTACATAGGAAATATTCTCGGAAGCTTCCAGAGAACCGAAGAGGAGACGGAGAGGAGCCACTAGTGGGACTCACCACCAGGGGGCGCGGCCTGGGGCTGGCCCGTGCCCCCCTATGGTGAGCCCCACCAGGACCACTTCTGATGACGCCCCTTCGCATATAAAGACCCTCCAACGGGAAAAACCTAAAAAGACCCGATCACTTTTCCAGAATACATCACGATTTGCCGCCGCCGTCGACCCGAGATCGGGAGGGTCCAGAAGCTCTTCCCAGCAATCACCACCGGAGGTCTTCTTCATCGCCATGCTTGCCTCCGGCGCGATGAGTGAGTAGTCTACCTTGGACTATGGGTCCATAGCAGTAGCTAGATGGTTGTCTTCTCCACCATCTGCTTCATGTTTAGATCTCGTGAGCTGCCTTACATGATCGAGATCACCGTTATGTAATTCTACATGTTCTGTTTGTTGGGATCCGATGAATATTAGTGTTATGGTTGAGTTGATGTAATCAATTTTATCTTATGTTATCTCAATGTTGTTTATGATCTTGTATGCTCTCCGTTGTTAGTAGCTATCTTGGCCGAGTAGTTGCTAGTGACTCCAAGAGGGGGTATTTATGCTCGATAGTGGGTTCATGCCTCTATTTAATCTGGGGGAGTGACAGAAACCTCTAAGGTTATAGATGTGCTATTGCTGCTAGGGGGAAAACAACATTCATATGCTCAAGGGCATATGCTTTGTTTACATTACACACTTTGCTTAATGCAGTTATCTGTTGTTCGCAACTTAATACTGTGGAGTTCTTAGATTGATTTGCCACAAGTGGATTATTAGTCATAGATGCAGTTCGATGGCGGTCTATGTATCTTGTTGTAATGCCCAGATTAAGTCTCATAGTGATCCTCTTGACGTGCACGTTGTCTTTATTCTATCAATTGCCTAACTGTAATTTGTTTACCCAGCATGTGTTATTTTATCTTGTGGAGAGACACCACTAGTGAACTGTGGACCCCGGTCCTATTTCCTTTATATTGCTATCACCCATTTACTTACTCGCACTGTTTACTTTACTCGCATATTACTATTACTTTCCACTCGATACGCTCATTCCTTTGTTTCAAGCAAACCGGTGAGATTGACAACCTCATCGTAAGTTGGGAACAAAGTATTTGGTTGTGTTGTGTACAGGTTCCACGTTGCTACTGGTTGAAAATGCGCTAACAAGAAATCATTAACGGCGCCCTTGTTAGAGTGTCACACAGCTAGTGGGCATCACCTTCAGTCGTATTGGCTTTTTCCTACTGGATTGACTACCTTGGTTTCATAACTGAGGGAAAACTTGTTGCTATATTCATCAAACCTTCTCTTGGGGTTTCCAACTGGCCGGTCATTTACTACACATTCCCACGTCAACTTGGCAACATAAGTTTTCTGTCGCCATTGCCCAGATTGAATAAGAAGCTTCCACATTATCATCACTATGCCATCAACAAGTTTTCTGGCGCCGTTGCCGGGGAAAAAGAAGACTTCTGCAAGGGGAGTTTCGCACACACATCCTTTACTTTGTTTTAAGTTTTGCTTTACTTTATTTTTACTTGCATTGTTTTATCAAAAACACACAAAAAATTAGTTTCCTTTGTAGTTGTTTTTACTTGTCTGCTTTTGGTTTGCTAGAATGGCTGCTCCTGAAAACACCAAGTTGTGTGACTTTACTAGCATGAATAATAGTGATTTTATCTGCACTCCTATTGCGCCACCTGCTCCTGCTGCAAATTTTTATGAGATTAAGCCTGCTTTGTTAAACCTTGTTATGAAAGAGCAATTTTGTGGTGATAGTACTGATGATGCTGCAGCTCATCTCAACAATTTTGTTGAGCTATGTGAGATGCAGAAATATAAGGATGTGGAAAGTGATATTATTAAGCTTAAGTTGTTTCCTTTTTCTTTGAGAGGAAAAGCTAAGGATTGGTTGCTGTATTTGCCTAAAAATAGTATTGATTCATGGGCTAAGTGTAAGGATGCTTTTATTGGTAGATACTATCCTCCTGCTAAGATTATAGCTTTGTGTAGCAATATTATGAAGTTTGGTCAGTTTGATAATGAACATGTTGCTAAAGCTTGGGAAAAAATAAAATCTATGATAAAGAATTGTCCCACTCATGGACTGACTGCTTGGATGATTGTCAAAACTTTTTATGCAGGACTGAATTTTTCTTCAAGGAACCTACTTGATTCAGCTGCTGGAGGCACTTTTATGTCCCTTACCTTGGGCGCTGCAACAAAGCTTCTCAACAATATGATGGTAAACTACTCTGAATGGCACACCGAGAGAGCTCCACAAGGTAAGAAGGTAAATTCTATTGAGCAAACCTCTTCCTTGAGTGATAAGATTGATGCTATTATGCTTATGCTTTCTAATGATAGGACTCATGTAGATCCTAATAATGTTCCTTTGGCCTCTTTGGTTGCTCAAGAAGAGCATGTTGATGTAAACTTCATTAGAAATAATAATTTCAACAACAATGCTTATAGAAACAATTTTGCTAGTAATAATTATAGGCCATATCCTTCTACCAATGGTAATGGTTATGGTAATTCTTATGGTAATTCCTCCAACAACACTAGGGCTGCGCCCTCCGAGCTTGAGGTAATGCTCAAGGACTTCATCGGTAAGCAAAACGCTTTTAACAAGTCTGTTGAGGAAAAGTTAGGCAAAATTGATATTCTTGCTTCTAAAGTTGATAGTCTTGCTCATGATGTTGAACTTCTGAAATTAAAAGTGTTGCCTAATGAGGTGAAAGAGAACAATCCTTTTGCCACTGCTAATGCTATCCAAGTTAGAATTGATGAAAATGTTAGGATGCTAGCAGAATTGCATGCCAGGTGGTTAAGAGAAGATGAGATGGCTAGAAAGATGAAGGTATGTACCATTACTACCTCTAATGATGTTATTCCTAATGCTAGCAATCCTCTTACTTTGATCGGTGTAGAGAAAACTCCCACTCCTAGTGTTAAAAAGCCCAAAACAGCTAAAACTTTTTCTCAAAAGAGTGCTAAATTTTTTCAGAGTGTAGGAGATGATAGCTCTATTTCCTTTAATTATTTTGATGTTGATGGCTGCAATATATCGGAAGTTATTTTGTTCTTGCAAAAGCTTGCTTTGACTCCCAATGCTAGTTCTTTAAATGTTGCTTTTACTAAGCATATTACCAATGCTCTCATGAAAATTAGGGATGAAAAGTTGAAGCAAAAAGCTTCTATTCCCAAGAAATTAGAAGAAGGTTGGGAACCCATCATTGATATGCATGTTAATGGTTTTGATTGCCATGCTTTATGTGATCTAGGTGCTAGTATTTCTATCATGCCTAGAAAGATTTATGATATGCTTGATTTACCACCGCTTGAAAAGTGTTATATGATGTTCCTGTTGCTGATGTTGCTAAGAAAAAACCTTTGGGAAGGATTAATGATGTTTTTATTATAGTTAACAATAACCTTATTCCCGTTGATTTTCTAGTCATGGATGTTGAATGCAATTCTTCATGTCCTATTATTTTGGGAAGACCCTTTCTTCGAACTGTAGGTGCCATCATTGATATGAGGGAAGGCACCATCAAATATAAATTTCCACTCAAGAAAGGTATGGAACACTTCCCTAGAAAGAGAAAGAAATTACTTTTTGACTCTATTCTGAGAGCAAATTATGAGCTCGATGCTTCATCACTTGATATTACTTGATTCGCATTTTCTGCGCCTAGCTCAAAGGCGTTAAAGAAAAGCACTCTTGGGAGATAACCCAATATGTTTACTTTCAGTTTTTTTTCTTTTATTTGAGTCTTGGGAGTTATTACTACTGTAATAACCGCTCCTTATCCTTTTTATTTCGTTTTTGTGCCAAGAGAAGCCTCTAATTTGAGTGAGGTAAGATTTGGGGATGTTGCTGTCCTGAAACAGTTTTCGGTGCTGCACAATAAAAATTCGAGAAAATTTTCTGTATATCTTTTGGACCTGTAATTTCTTGTGTATATGCCCCAGGTTATATCCAAACTATCATTAGATGAACACTTTTTGATTTGAGCAACAGAAAACCCTCTAAAAATTTGACCTTTGTCAGCTGTTTTGTTTTGACAGATTTCTATCAATATTTGTGTTTGCCGCTTTATCGCTTTCTTTTTGAGTTCTTTTGATCACAGAACTTTTGGGGAAGTTGCTACAGTAGTATATGCTTTATATGTGGTGGTTTTGGGTTGAAACCTGAAGCAAAAAGGGTTGATTCCATATTATGCTTACACTAATGTTGCTAATAGATTTGTGTTTAGTTTTGTATGAAGGAAGTTTTCAAGTGTAGGGATTACAGAATGATGAGATGAGTTGAAGAATGGACAAAAGCTCAAGCTTGGGGATTCCCATGTCACCCCAAGAAATATCCAAGAAGTACAAGCGTCAAAGCTTGGGGATGCCCCCGAGGCACCCCTTCTTCATCGGCAAAAATTAGGTCACCTTTCAAAACACTATATTTTTATTGCTTCATGCATTATGCGTTTTTCTTGGAGCGTCAGTTGTTTTTAGTTTTCAGTTTTGGTTTAGTTTTGTTTGCTGCAATAAATGGTTGGACCCCAACAAATTTCTTTTGGAGAAGTTGCCTTGCTTTTCATTTGCCAAGAACACTCGGTGAACGATAAGAGTGAAAAAAGGACTTGATCGAGTGTTCTTCTTTTTCTAGAACTGCATTTAGCTTTCGATTTTCGCCTTGATTTGTGTTCAGATCTTGTTATATCTTTTCATAAAGGTGTGTTTTGACCTCTGGTCCATGTTGGTTTTCATCAAAAGAGTTGTTTATAAAAAGTTCGAATGGTGTTGGAAAAGAGAAAAAGCTTTATGCAAAAAAGTGGTACAAGAAGGAGCTTGTGTAGACTGCGGCCTAGGCTTTTGCATGTCGTGCTTGATGTCTTTTTGATGTTATGCTTAGTGGTTTTGCTGTAGCATGACTTGTCTCAAATGACTGAGATTGCTTAATGAGCCTTTGAAAAAATCATGCGTTGTTTTAATTATTTGGAAGCATTATTTTGGTTTTCTCCTTTGATGCTTTATTTGGGTTGACTTGGCGCATGCTCACACATGTTGGACTCATACAAAAGTCGCCATTGCCTCTATGATCATTTAGATTTTGACTTTTGATGCCATCTTATGCTTCTTTCAATGTCGCTTTGTCGCTATGCATGATTATGGCCGTTATTGCTCTCTTAGTTGGTTGCTCCCAGTCTTTTGCTAGCCCTCATTTTGTACTGAGTATGAGATCTACTCATGCATCCAACTCCTAAAAACCAAGTTTGCCATTGTGTCCACTATAAATTCCTATGCATGGTATTTGTAAGCCATTCCAAAGTAAATTTTCATGTGCTACCTTTCAAAACTTTCAACTACTTCTCGTTTTGTGCCACTATTTTTAGCTCATGGGGACGTAGTGGTCGGAATTGCTATCTTCCATATTAAATTAAGTACCCCTCGACTAGGCAGGTTCATCTGCTCATCATTAATTTTGCATGAGAGTGGGTCAGACCATTGCAATCTAATTTTTAAAAAGAAAAAAGGCACTCCTCCATGTTATGTGAATGTTGGTGGGCACCCGATGGAATCAGTTAGCCATGGTTTGAGAAAGGAAAAAAGGTGGGGAGGAGTGCCAAAGCTTTATAAAAGAGCACCAATGTGCCAAATTTTCAAAGAACTCCAAACCGCTCTCACTTGTTTATTATGGAAGATAGTAAGACCCCATTGCCAGTCGTTGACATGAAACAACCACCTCTCAAAACCTAATTTTTATCTCTATTTTACAAATGAAAAGCTATAGCACATGTTTAATCACTGCTTCCCTCGGCAAAGGGCCTTTCTTTTACTTTTATGTTGAGCTTCCACCTTCTATCTTTATGCACCGTCTAAGAGAGCATAGTTGTCATTCTAAGTATAATGTGCATTGTCCTAAAGTTTTCATTGATTGATTCATATTGTTGGTTTCACTTGTTCTTAAATTACTTGTATCTAGTCTCCCTCTTAAACTTGAAGGTGTCCTATGCATTTATGTTTTGCTCTCTCATGAAGGACAAGCTGAAAACCATTTGTATGTTTTTCCTTATGATTTGAACACACGTTTGACTTTCATTGTTTCATTTTCATGATCTTTCATTTCCTTATGTTTTGCTCTCACATGGTTGCTAAGTTTATCTATCAAGATTATATCTTTCATGCCCATGTTTTAAGTTCTTTTGATCCCAGCGCACAATGCTTACATATTTGATCAAGATTGTGTTGGTGCATGTCACCTCAAAATTTATTTCTTTTGTTATCACTTACCTACTAACAAGATGACACAGTGCCAGTTCCCTGTTTTCTGCTATTTTTGTGTTTCAGAAAAGTTACACAGGAAATATTCTCGGAATTGGACGAAACAAAAGCCAGACGTCTAGAAATTTACCGAAGCTTCCAGAGAACTGAAGAGGAGACAGAGATAAGCCACTGGTGGGCCTCACCACCAGAGGGCGCGGCCTGGGGCTGGCCCGCGCCCCCCTATGGTGAGCCCCACCAGGACCACTTCTAACGATGCCCCTTCGCCTATAAAGACCCCCCGACAGGAAAAACCTAAAAAGACCCGATCACTTTTCTAGAATACATCGCGATCCGCTGCCGCCGTCGACCCGAGATCGGGAGGGTCCAGAAGCTCTTCCTGGCACCCTGCCGGAGAGGAGAATCAGCACCGGAGGTCTTCTTCATCGCCATGCTTGCCTCCAACGTGATGAGTGAGTAGTCTACCTTGGACTATGGGTCCATACCAATAGCTAGATGGTTGTCTTCTCCACAATGTGCTTCATGTTTAGATCTCGTGAGCTGCCTTACATGATCGAGATCACCATTATGTAATTCTACATGTTGTGTTTGTTGGGATCCGATGAATATTGGTGTTATGATTGAGTTGATGTACTGAATTTTATCTTATGTTATCTCTATGTTGTTTATGATCTTGCATGCACTCCGTTGTTAGTAGCTATCTTGGCCGAGTAGTTGCTAGTGACTCCAAGAGGGGGTATTTATGCTCGATAGTGGGTTCATGCCTCTATTTAATCTGGGGGAGTGACAGAAACCTCTAAGGTTGTAGATGTGCTATTGCTACTAGGGGGAAAACAACATTCATATGCTCAAGGGCATATGCTTTGTTTACATTACACACTTTGCTTAATGCAGTTATCTATTGTTCGCAACTTAATACTTGTGGAGTTCTCGAATTGATTCGCCACAAGTGGATTATTAGTCATAGATGCAGTTGGATGGTGGTCTATGTATCTTGTTGTAATGCCTAGATTAAATCTCATAGTGATCCTCTCGTCGTGCACATTGTCTTTATTCTATCAATTGCCCAACTGTAATTTGTTTACCCAGCATGTGTTATTTTATCTTATGGAGAGACACCACTAGTGAACTGTGGACCCCGGTCCTATTTCCTTTATATTGCTATCACCCGTTTACTTACTCGCACTGTTTACTTTACTCGCACTGTTTACTTTACTCGCACTGTTTACTTTACTTTGCTACCAGACCCACTATCAGTGAGTTGTCGCCGTTGGTTTGTCGGTTAGAGAGGAAGCTTACTGCCATTTCTAGCTTTCTCTCTCAAGGGGCAAGGCTTCAATTGATTAATTCTTCCCTTGCTTCGATGCCACTTCATTTTCTCTGCACTTTGAAGTTGCCTCCGGGTCTTACTGATCAGTTTGATCGGATTTTACGTCAATGTCTTTGGGGCCGTAAGCAAGATGAACCTAAGCAGTCTTTAGCGGCATGGGATATGATTTGTAAGCCCAAAGAAAATGGTGGTCTGGGTGTTGTTCACTTCCAGAAGCAAAATGCAGCCCTTCTTCTTAAGTTCTTAGACAAGTTTTATAACTAGAAGGATATTCCGTGGGTAAGCTGGTTTGGTTTGCTCATTACAGAGATAAAATCCCACATGCTAAAAATTTGTGTGGATCCTTCTGGTGGCGTGATGTTCTGAAGTTAGTGGATAATTTCCGTGGTGTTGCTGAGGTTCAATTGGGAAAAGGTGACACTTTCCTCTTTTGGTCAGATAATTGGAAAATTAACAATAGCACGGCGCCCCTAAAGGACAGGTTCCCTAGGCTGTTCTCTTATGTTCTGGATGAGAACTTATCGGCGGCTAAAGTTTATGCTATAGAGGATATTACTGATCTGTTTTATTTGCCACTCTCTCCTTTGGCTTTCCAAGAGTTGGAAGAGTTACAGAATATGCTGCATGATAACCCTGTATCGGATCAATATGATGTCTGGAGTTTTGTTTGGGGGCAAAAATACACTGCTGCGCAGTTTTACAGACATATTCATCGGCATATCAAGGTTCCAGGTATATACAAGTGGCTTTGGAAATCTTGTTGCATGATGCGTTCTAAAATGTTTGCATGGTTATTGTTGTCGGATCGACTGAATACGAGGGATCTGCTTCAGAGAAGACATTGGCACGTCACAGATGATACTCACTGTGTTTTGTGTCCTGGGAGATTTTATGAAGATAGAGCTCATTTATTTTTTGAGTGCAATTTCAGTATGCGCATTTGGAACTATCTTCAGATTACTTGGCAATCAAACAATGACATTCAATCGGTGGTTTCGGTGGCCAAACAAAGCTTTGGTCAGCCTTTTTTCATGGAAGTTCTTATTATGGCTTTGTGGAATATTTGGATTTTGAGGAATGGTCTAATCTTCCGCAATGAGCGTCCTACCTTTGCGAGGTGGAAATGTAAATTTGTTTATGATATGAGTTGGTTACAGTATAGAATAAAGGCTAAGTACAAAGATAAGCTTGTAGATTGGTTAGCTTCTCTCCCCTAGGGAGCTCTTGGTTCTTCATGTAAATAGGTAGGTGTTTTTTCTCTTCTTCTTCCTGGTTTGTAAATACTTTTGTTAGCAATAAATTGCTGTGGGGCAGTTGCCTCACAGTCCCTAGTCAAAAAACCTTTACTCGCATATTACTATTACTTTCCACTCGATATGCTCATTCCTTTGTTTAAAGCAAACCCGTGAGATTGCATCGCCGTGTTTCATTGCGATCCAAGATCTCACGCGTACAGCCCCCTACGCTCGAATCTTAGGGTCCGTCGTGTGGTACCCCGTGTTCTTGCGACATGAAATCCATCGACACGATGAAAGACTGCAAAACGTTCCTGAAACTTCAGGAAGCGGCAGGAAATAAGCAAGCCGAAGCAAGAAGACAGGGCTACGAGGGCAACACAAACAACGCACCCTCGTCAAGCCAGCAAGCAAACAATGGAATAGCGCAAGGCCAAAACCAACCAAATCAAGGAAACGACAATGATGGAGGGTATATCCCATCTAAAGGGCACATCGCAGCAATGATACAACCCATCCCAAAGTTGAATAAAGAGGAGAAAAGCATATCACGCCAAGTAAACTTAGCAGTAACATCGCCTCTAGTGACTACAGAATATCTACACTGGTCCGAGCAACCCATAGAATTCAACAGAGAAGACCACCCAATAACAGTACCTCGACCGGAAACGCGCCTTTGGTACTCAAAGCTCAGATTGGAGGATACGACATAGACAGGGTATTCATGGATGCAGGAAGTGGGATAAACCTGATCTATGCAAAAACACTTCGAGCAATGCACATATCGCTAGAATTTTTGAAGCCAACAGACTGCTCCTTCCATGGAATCGTACCAGGAAGCGCCAATTACCCACTAGGTCGAATAGCACTTGACATTTGCTTCGGCAACTGCCAGAACTACATAAGAGAGAAGCTCAACTTCAAAGTCATGGACTGGCCTTCTCAGTATCACGCGATCCTCGGACGACCCATGTTTTCACGATTCATGGCAGTACCTCACTACACCTACCTAGTGCTCAAGATGCCAGGACCAAGAGGAATCATCACAGTAAAGGGGAGCTTCAAACTCTCAGATCTATGCACAAGTAATTCCACAAGATGGCGCAAAACTTTGGCATGATAGCCAACTATGGACAACCCAAGGAAAAAATAACAAGCGTGACTACATGCACTACGAAACAACTCGAAGAACACCCAGCGGAGCCAGAGGCAAAGAAACTGCGAGTGCAGCCATCGAACCCAAAGGAAGCTACAATAGAGGAGGAGAAGACCTCTACAATATAGACAACAAGCATACGAAAAGCTATTAGGAAAGTAGAATAGGACAAATAAGGCTACCAATCCACGAGTTATCAATAGGGCAGTGCCCTCTAGACCCAGAACACAGGTCACCGGCCGGGTCTCTTAGGACATCTCGTGTATCTTTACATTCAGCATAATAAAAAGACAAGTTCCTCCTTTTCGAGCTTACAAGTATTTTCACAAAATTCAAACGAATAAATTAAAAGTGCTACACCATGAAAGTGCGGCAAATGCACGAACAAATAAAATAGTGCCTTGAGCATAAGTTTCTGACAAAGACATCAGAACACAAAAACTCTCGCGTTTACCAAGAGTACATATTACAACTATACATTACAACGCCGTTTGGTATGCATCATCCACAAGGAGCGGGTTCAAGTAATGATATTCACGGAAAAAGCAACATCCTCTTGAAGTAGCCTGCCAATAATCCTCCTTACCGGTTGAAGCATGGCGTCCATATGAATTCGCAGCGTCGCACGCCCTGGAGGCAAACTCAAAGATATGGAACTATAATTAAGCCTTGGGTGCCACTTCCGTATCCATCCAAGGGAGAAATTAGCACCAGCCACCAAGTTCAGTTCTATCAAATGATGAACGCGTCGGCATGTTTTGAAAACATCAAGCAGTTGCCCAAAATTCTGTGGAGGACGATTACGAGGAAGCACAATAGAATACATGGTTGTCAAAGATTTTTGACAACCATCGACTGCTTCTCTGATATGTTGAGCATGATCCTGCAAAAGAACGATGCGCTGCGACGATGCAGATCAATCCAAAAAGTGTTGGTATCTATCGACACCCTTTCAAGAGCTGCAATCTGCTCAGAAACCTAACGATTCTCGTCGACGGGATTCAAGCAAGAACCTGCAAAAGTACAAATTTTAGCATACAAAATCAAAGGAGCACAGCAAAAGCCCAAGGGGGCTGCAAGGAAACTCACATTGCAGCTGCTCGCAAGCAGATTCAATAATCCTAATAAGGAAAGAATGGCACTCTTCAAGGTGAAGGATCTTCGCCATCAGGTCAGACACCTGGCTCTCAAGTCAGGACACTTGTTTCATCAAGCCGGAAGATTTCCCAGCTTGCTCTACGGCATTCTTCGCCTAGCACTTTAGCGGCGACAATCGACCTTCGAGATCAGAAATCCTCGACAAAAATAGTCATTACAGCGGCAAGAAGCAGATAGAACTTCGGAACTCGATATATTTACAGGAGGCGAGCTACGATCAAAGGTTGGTGATCCACCACCATATCCATGCTAGAAGACAACATAAAAAGGAGAAAATAACTCAAACACAAGGGATGCTGGGAATAAGCATTTCATAGAGCGAAATATTTACAGAGTATAAAGTCTCCCGACCAGGCATCAACAAAAGACACAAAAGTCTACTAGATCAACTCAAATAGTAAAAACTACGGAAGAAGGCTAAAAAGTCTACGCCACCTCAGCAGCAGGCTCCGTGGTAGTCGAAGGCGCAGAAGCATTAGGGGCGCTGGAAGGAGTAGTCGAAGACCTAGGTGCAGAAGTCGAGGAAGCTGTCGATGGAGAAATTAGAGATACAATCTTGGGCGCATACTGCTTCACCCTCTAGAAGAATTCCTCCATCTCCAAAAGGGGGTGAGCATGGGAAGAACCAACCTTCTCCCAGTCCACTTCTTTGCCATGTGATTGGGCCAAGGCGATCGCCCCTTCAACGCCTAGTTTCACAGATGTACGCTTCAGTGCACGGACAGGGTCGTCGGTGGTCTCAAAAGCTTCAAGTAGCTTCCGAAGATTGTCGCCTGGCATCTCCTTCCTCTTCTTCAGCTAGAACCTGACAAACATGCGGATTAGCACGTTGCGAGTTAGCTAGAGGACATTCTGAACAAGTTTCCAATTGGATTCCAGCAAGTACACTGCAACCAGTAGAGGATCTTTAGTATTTGGCTGATGAAGCTTCCAAGATTCCCCAATCTTCTCTGCTGTACCACAGAGACACAAACAAAATAAAAAGACATATATCAGCAAATGAAAGCATAAGTAAGTATTCAAGAGGAGTGATGTGACACTTACTGCCAACAAGGACGGAGATCTTATCAAGACGCTCAGCTATGGACTGTTCCCACTTGGCTCGCTTCTGATCAGCATCAGCCAGTGCTTTTTCAGCTTTTTTAGCCCTATTTTCTGCTGACTTAGTAGCCTTCTCAGCAAAAACCTTGTCAGTGTTGGCACTCTCCCAAGCCTCTCTAGATGCCTTCAGTTCGGCTTCCAGAGCTGATATGCGAGCGTGAGCCGTGACCAAGGCAGTTCCAAGCAAAGGAAAAGACATCACTAACCTATAGAAGCATGGGTCAAAGCAAGTCAAATAAAAGCAAAGCAAGAATCACAAGCACAAGAGATATACCTTGAGAGGTATCAACAGTCTCCTGAATCTTGATGCATTCAGCACCAAGAGAAAGAAACCTCTGCATCAATGCCTGCAGGGTACAAGTTGTATAAGAATCTTAAGATCAAGGATAAGAAGAATCGAGTATAAGCAACACTACTCACATTGTCAGAAGAAGAAGAGGGTTGATGAAGCTCAAGAGAAGCAGCTGCCGCTGCTCCCCTTTTCTGATACTTTAAAGGAGGGGCAGTCGCTTTCTTCTTAGGAGGACTGATAATGGTTTAACCACCATAGCCTCCTCTTGAGAGTGTCCCTCAGGAGTAACCTAGAAGCCAAAGCGAGGAATTGTAGCAGCATCTTTCTTTGGATTGTCGTCATCACTAAAGAAGAAATCATTCGACATCAAGAAGAAGGGAAAGAGTCAAGGGTAGAAAAACTAGGAAAGCAAAGTGAAGCAAACTCACGAGTCCAGTAACTCGAACATATTAGGCTCAGGGTCCTTGGCAGCAGCAGCCTCCCTCGATGTTTCTTTCCTAATGGAGGTACTCGAGGAAGCTATGTCTCCTGTGTGCTTCCTCTTTTTCTCCAGATCTCCATCTTCGAAGACAGCAAGGGGGAGGCGACGTAGTAGAGTCGCTCTCCTCCAGAGATCCTTTGGCTTCATCTCCGTCCTGGCTTTCATCAGCCTCGGGGGCTTCAGAATTAACAGGAGCAGGTCAGCCTGGATTGGCCCTTCCTCGGGAAGATGAGGACGAGAAACCAAAACTTGATGGTCCTACAAAAGAGTATTCACCAAAAAAGTATCAGCAAAACAATGTACAACACAAGAAAACAGAGAACAGCAGTCAATACTTTCGAGTGATAAGGCGCATACCGCGGGCAAGGGGTGAGCAGAGTCAAAAAAAGCATCTGTCAATGCCGGAATTTCATTTTGTGCAGTAAGAGTAGTCAAAGATCGTACCCGTTTGTCAAGACCCTTTTTCGCTAGCTCCTGATCGGACACTCGAGAAGGGTCGGCCGAGCCAGAGTAAGACCATAGCCTCAAAACTCGAGATTGCAGAGGTTGGATGCGTCTCTGAAGGAAGAACGCCATTAGTTGCGTCCCTGTCAGTCTGCCTCCAGCTGCACTCTTCAGACTCTGAATACGAGCCAACAAGGGCTTGATATTCTCGAATTCAGCTTCTGTAGGAGGAGAATCCCACGATGTCAGTTTCGTCAGGCTTTTGCTGGCATCAAAGGGAGCGATACCAAACTTATCAGAGGGCATAGCCTTTTGGTCCTTGATATAGAACCACTTCTTCCTCCAGCCTTGAACTAAGACAGCCATGTTGAACTCAAGATAGTGCGACTCGGAGCGCACAGATACAACAGCCCCGCCCAGCTCAGGATTCTTAGCTAACGAAACGCTTGGGTGGAGGTGGAAAAGAAACTTCCAAAGAACCCAGTGCGGGTCGATTCCAAGAAAAGACTCGCAAAGAGTGATGAAATAGGCAATGTGGAGAATCAAAATTGGCGTGAGCTGGTGAAGCTGCATGCCATAGACAAAGAGAAGACCACGAAGAAACTCGAGGGCAGGAACAGAAAGGCCACGGAGAAGAAAAGCTAGGAACATAACCCGATATCTGCTCGGAGACTTGGGGATGCCCTCATCGCCGGGGAAGACGATCGGCGCCGATTTGGGGAGAAAGCCCTCCTTTTTGACCTTCTTCAGATTGGACTCCTCAAACAATGAGGGAACCCACTTAGTGGTCACACTTCTGTGTAACGACTCATAAATGTTTACCCAAATCTTATAAATAAAATAGCCAAATTTTTGGGATAAATAAAACTTTTTGTATTGCATGCATGATTGTTTGATCTTATATTCTTTATTCTTGCCTATGTGTGGATAGGAGTAGGACTAATAAATTGAGTTCTAAAATAAAAGAGTCTAGCAAAACAAACAAAGGTAAGGGAAACAATAAAATAAGCCCAACCCTAAATTCCTAGACTAAGAAAAAGAAGACAAAAACAATCTAGGCAAAGTTAACCATTAGCCCTCTTCCCTCTCTATTCTTAAGAAATTTTTGAACTAAGCCTTGTTGCTTTCCTACAAGTCATCCAAGAGGATCTATTCTAGTTTCATAAACTGGTGGCAAATTTTCAAAACTCTATTCCCAACCATATTTGAAAATTGTCCAAAGTTCAAAAGAATGTAACTATGTGCTAATATTTTGCTCTTTCTCCTTTTTTCTTGCAGGAAGTATTAGTCCACTTTAAATATTTTTGCTTTCATCAATCATGGAACATGAGTTCAATTTGGTTCTGAATGCATGAAGTCATTTCATGTAAACATATGTGCACTGTCAGCAAAATGTTTATGTAAGTATCCAGGATCTATGTCCTAATGTGGTTGTTTCAGGATTTCAAATTTCTAGGGAGTACTATCTTCTTCTGGTATCACTGTGCTAATGTTGCTGTGATGTGATGTTCCATCATAACCAGACAAATTCAGCCATGTGTTTTTCTGTTAAGGTTATCCTATCAGCTTTTTTACTGCATACTCTAATTTTTTCCAATCTGGGCTTCTCTGATTTTTCCAAAAATCAGCTTCAAAGAAGAGTGATCTTGTTAGGAGATTAGGGAGAGCTTGTACATACCTTCAATTCTCCCCCACTTTTTCAATAGCTTGTAATTTTTACAAGCAGATTTTGAGACTGCCAGATTTCTCCTTCTTCATCTGGCTATGTGGTGTTTTATTGCGATCAGATTTGGTTTTCTGAGTTCTTGAGGAGGAAGAAGGTGGGGAGAGGTGGCAGGTAAGATATACCGATGCGGAGGAGCGGTGTCTGTAGGACAGTGGGTCCTAGAAAATGGCTTCAGCGATGCATGTTACTGGAGGCCCATGAAATCATGTGAGAACGCGCGCATTAGATTCTTCTTAGCGGGCCCCATCGAACTTGCGCCTTGGATGCTTGCCGCGTGATTCCACATGCTCCCGCGTGGGAGCCTTGTTAGAAATATCCACCGCACAGATAGTTCGGCTGTCCGGCGCTGCTAGGTAGTCGTTTGCATTTGTTCTGTTCTGCTAGCAAAAAACATCACGTGTGGATGCAACACTTCCTAAAACTTTCTGTTTGAATTTTCCCAGTTGGTGTACAGGTTTTGTATAGGAGACTGCCTTACTATGGACCTCAATCATGGAGGGCGAGCTACCAGGATTTGCTTGTTCTAAAATGTCTCAGCTAAGAAGCTTAATTGGAGTATTAGAAGGTTAATGTCTGACATGTATATGCATAAATGATATTCATGCATACATACTATAATATTATGTTCCAGTAGGACGATCAACCTTAGAACTTGGAACCAAATAGCAATAACTATGGAAAACAATCAATTAACAGGACTAGATCTTCCCACCTTCCTCATAGGAATTTCGTCGAACAACATCCCTGTATTGTACACCATCCAAGATTTCCACACATGAAAAAGTCATACAAGCTTGCAATAGGCGGGTATGGGATGCAGCGCCATGGACGCAAGACATGTCTGTGTAAGACAATGATTTGGGGGGAACTGGCACAACCCTCTAGGGGTGGCCTATCACATATATATAATGGGTGTGTTACAATTGGTACAATACACATATACGTATACAGAAGTTATACACAGTCTAACACCCTCCCTCAATCTTAGCCACTTCCTAAAGAATCTAGAAGGGTAAGATTGCGCCTATAGAACTCAAACTATGGTAGAGGCAATGGCTTGGTGAAGATGTCTGCAAGTTGATCCTTAGAAGAGATGAACTTGATCTCTAGTCGCTTCTGTGACACATGTTCCCGGACAAAGTGATAGTCAACTTCAATGTGTTTCGTTCGGGCATGGAATACTGGATTTGCGGAAAGGTATGTAGCACCGATGTTATCACACCAAAGAATAGTAGGCTGCGGTTAGGATATACCCAATTCCTAAAGAAAAGACTATACCCAGATAATCTCTGTAGTAGCATCACCAAGAACCTTATAGTCAGCTTCAGTACTGCTACGTGATACAGTAGCCTATTTCCGAGCACTCCAGGCGATCAAGTTAGAGCCAAAGAACACAGCATAGCCCCCAATGGATTGTTGATGACCCACAAGTATAGGGGTGTATCATAGTACTTTCGATAAATAAGAGTGTCAAACCCAACAAGGAGCAGAAGGTGTTGACAAGTAGTTTTGATCAAGGATTCACTGTAAATACTAGCAAACGGGTTTTCAGGGGTATTTGGTAATGCAAATAAATAAAGTACGAGTAAATAAAAGACAATAATAATAATTGCTGCAAGTGGCCCAATCCTTTTTAGAGCAAAGGACAAGCCGGTTGTGTAACTTATGATTACCAAACGTTCCTGAGGACACACGGTAGTTTCTGTCGAGTGCTTTCGCTTCATGCAGCTAAGTAATCTTCATTGGTTTGATAATTGTTATGGGGGTGAACCTATGCTAGTGCACTACCCCCATCTTGGACTAATACCCACTTGTGATTATACCCCTTGCAAGCATCCGCAACTACAAGAAAGTAATAAAGATAAATCTAACCACGGTCTTAAACTCTGAGATCCTACACTCCCTGGTGCAATGGTTTCCTAACGGGGGTTTAGGTTTTTGTCGCTCCGGCAACCCCATAATTAGTAGCCAAATACACAATGCATTCCACTAGGCCCATAAAGGTGAAGTATCATGTAGTCGACATTCAGATGATACCACTAGTAAAATAGCACCACAACATATAAATATCAAACCATTAAATATTACTCAACAAAGTTTCACTACTAACATCTCGACTTCTCCCATGTCCTCAAGAACTAAACGAACTAATCACAAGACATCATATGGATCATGACCAGAGGTGAAATAATGGTAAATAACAATCTGAACATAAACCTTAATTCAATGGTTCCACTCGATAGCATCAACTACAAGAGTAATCAACACCGTGAAAGTTTCCCCTAAGAATTGGACAAGATTCAACCCAAGATGTTACAACGGGATGGTGTGGTGATGGTGAAGATGAAGGTGCTGGTGATGATGGTGATGAAGATGATGATCCCGATGAAGCCCAGCTCGATGGTGATGACGATGGCGATGATCTCCCCTCTCCAGGAAGGAATTTCCCCAGCAGATTTCTGCCTACCGGAGAGCTTTTTCTCTCTCTGTGTTTTCTGCCCCGCAGAGGCGGCGGAGTCTATCTCTGATCCCCCCTCGGGTCTTAGGTTTTCGGGGACGAAGATATACGTGAGGGGGCGTTGGTAAAAGTGGGCCAGGGTGGCCACACCACTGGGTGGCGCAGCCAGGGCTGGCCGGCGCCACCTGGTGGTGTGGGCCCCTGGCTGCTCCCCTCGCTCTCTCCTTCTGGCTACTTTCGTCTTCTGATGAAATATGAATTTCTGGGTATTTTCTTGGAATTGCTGATCTACAAAAATATGGTGTCTTGATTGTCCTTTCTCCAGCGGAATCCTGACTCCGGCAGCAAGTTCTCCAATAATCATCAAACATGCGAAAACAGGGGAAACAACATAAGTATCATCCCTAAATATGAAATATATCAATGAATAATAGTAACTTATGATATAAAATAGTGATGCAAAATGGACGTATCAATTGCCTGTCATCCAGACTGCCAGCCCAGTCCGCATCAGAATACACCGGGAGGACCCCACAGGGGGTCGGCCGAATATGTAGCCCATAAGACACTGTGAGTCGTATATAGCGCAATATGCGCTTAACAGTAGACCAATGAGTATCACGAGGCACGTGTAGATACTGACAAACTCTGTTGACAGCATAAGAACTATCTAGTCTCGTGATGGTCAAGTACTGGAGACCACCAACAATACTCTTGTACTCCGTCGCATCCGCAGAAGACAGAAGCTCGCCATCAACAACAGTGATCTTGTCAGTGGTCGACATAGGTGTAGTGGTCGTCGTGCACTTAAGCATCCCAACCCGCTGCAACAAATCCAAGGAATACTTCTTCTGCATCATAACAAGTCTATTAGCACGGGAAACAACCTCCACACCAAGAAAGTAGTGAAGCTTCCCAAGATCTTTGACAGCAAAATCAGCACCAAGAGACCGAACAAGAGCATCAGCAGCTGACTGGTAGGAGCTGACTAGAATAATATCATCCACATAGACCAACAGGTACATAGTGACCTCAGGCTTCTGTAGAAGAAATAATGATGAGTCAGCAGTGGACGGTGCAAAACCATGAGCACGGAGGGCTATTGCAAGACGAGCATGCCAGGCACGAGGAGCTTGCTTCAAACCATAGAGTGCTTTGGTAAGACGACATATATGATCAGGACGGTCAGGATCAGAAAAACTAGGCGGTTGTCGCATATAAACCTCCTCCTCTAGTAGGCCATGAAGGAAAGCATTCTGCACATCAAGCTGACAAAGAGACCAACCTTGAGTGACTACAATGGAGAGAAGAAGCCTGCTGGTGGTAGGCTTGACCACTGGGCTGAAGGTGTCTTCATAGACAAGACCATAGTGCTGCCGAAATCCTCTAGCAACAAGACACGCTCTGTAGCACTCAATAGACCCATCAGAATGCTTCTTCACTTTGAATACCCATTTAGAATCAATAACGTTGACTCGCGGTGGCGGAGGAACAAGGGTCCACATCTCATTGCGAAGAAGAGTGTGATACTACTGTTCCATAGCCTCTCTCCAATGAGGGATGCTCATAGCAGCCTGATACGTGCGGGGCTCAGAGGATGGATCCGCAAAAGCTGCAGTCATACATGCAGCATACCAAGCAATAGTACCATCAGTGTGCTCCTTTGGGCGAAAAATGCCACTGCGACTGCGCATATGTGGACACAGAATAGGAGTCATCGAGGTCGAGGGTGCAACCGGCGAGGGGCTGGACGATGGAGATGGCGAGGGCCCAGCCGGCGAGGGGCTAGGTGAAGGTGACGGAGACGGCGAGGGCCCAGACGGCGAGGGCCCAGACGGCAAGGGCCCAGACGGCGAGGGCCCAGCTGGCAAGGGGATGGGCGATGGCAACGGAGAGGGCCCAACCGGCGAGGGGCTGGGCGATGGCGACAGCCTAGCCGATGAGGGGCTGGGCGACGCACTGGGCATCGGCGAGACAGAGCTAGAGCCTGCCAAGGGTGTCGTGGGCAGTGGATTGCTCGGCAAGGGAGACAGCCCAGGAGAGGCGGGTGACATCGGCGAGGCAGGCGTGGAAGGCCGCACACTAGACGTCGGCAAGGCCAGCACAGGCAAGGCCGAGGCTATGTGATCAGCATGCAAACCAAGGTCATGCAGAGGAGCACCATGATCGACGTGCTCAGAGGGTGGTGATGAAGGAGGAGCTGCGTCGAGCAGCTCTAAACGTGCACCACGTCCAATCCTTGTACCATGTTTAGGTAACAACACAGGAGAATATGCAACATCTTCAAATTGGTCAGCGGCAATGGAGGATGAATGCATATGTGGAGACTTAGTGTTGGACATAGGTAGTTGAGAAAAAGAAAAACATGCTCATCAAACATGACATCCCAAGATATATATAGATGATTAGTGGGAACATGAAGACAATGTTAGCGGTGCTAGACACCCAGTTGGGAACCCCAAGAGGAAGGTGTGATGAGCACAGCAGCAAGTTTCCCTCGATTATGCCAAGGTTTAATCGACCACTAGGAGAAAGAAACCACTTCTGAAGGTTGATGCTAGCTAGCTTTGGCAACAACTCTAGAGAATTTGTATGGCACCTATCTGGGGCGTAGCTTCAGCGCCAGCAGCAACGTGGAACCTGCACACAACACAACCAAAGTACTTTGCCCCAACTTACAGTGAGGTTGTCAATCTCACTGGTTTGCTGTAAACAAAGGATTAAATGTATCGTGTGGTAAAAGATATTTGTTTGCAAGAAAGTAAATAATGCTTGTAGAAAGTAAACGGTAATATATATGTAAAAGAATGGATCGGGGTCCATAGTTCACTAGAGGTGTCTCTCCATAAAGATATATAATATGCTGGGTAAACAATTACACTTGGGCAATTGACAGAATAAAGAATGCAAGCAATGCATGTACATGTCATGAGGATCACTATGAGATTCACTTAAGCATTACAACATAATACATAGAACATAATCCAACTGCATCTATGACTAATAATCCACCCGCCAGATGTCATTCGAGCAACCGTTGGGTATTAAGTTGCAAGCAACAGATTATCGCCTTAAGCAAAGTGTGTAATGTAAACAATACAAATGTCCTTGAACACAAGATTGTTGTTTTCTCCCTATTAGTAACAGAACATCTACAACCTTAGAAGTTATTGTCACTCTCCCAGATTACTAGAGGCATGAACCCACTATCGAGCATAAATACTCCCTCTTGGAGTCACTAGCATCTACTCGGCCAAGATATCTACTAGCAACGGAGAGCATGCAAGATCATAAAATACATAGAGATGATAAATCAATAAATCAACTTGACATAGTACTCAATATTCATCAGATCCCAACAAACACAACATGTAGAATTACATAACGATGATCTTGATCATGATTGGCAGCTCACAAGATCTAAAAATGAAGCACATGGAGGATAAGACATCCATCTAGCTACTGCTATGGACCCATAGTCCAAGGTAGACTACTCACACATCACTCCGGAGGTAGGCATGGTGATGAAGAAGGCCTCCGGTGGTGATTCCCCTCTCTGGCAGGGTGCTGGGAAGAGCTTCTAGACCCTCCCGATCTCGCATCGACGACAGCGGCGGCTTGCAGTATGTTTTCTGGAAAAGAGTTTGGGCCTTAGGGTTTTACCGTCGAGGGGATTAAATAGGCGGAAGGGCGATGTCAGGAGGTGGACCAGGTGGTCACACCCCCTAGTGGCGCGACCTAGGGGTGGCCCGCGCCACCACCAGGTGTGGCCGCCCCTTGGTCTGCCTCCGACTCTCCTTTGGACTCTGTCTTCGTATCAGGTAATTAGGAACTTCAGCTTTTTTTCGTCCAATTCTGGGAATATTTCCTTTGTAACTTTTCTGAAACACAAAAACAGGAGAAAACAGGAACTGGCACTGCGGCATCTTGTTAATAGGTTAGTTCCAAAAAATGCATAAAAACGCCACGAAGTGTAAACAAAACATAAAGCAAATGGTGTATAAACAAGCATGGAGCATCAAAAATTATAGATACATTTGAGATGTATCAAGCATCCCCAAGCTTAACTACTGCTAGTCCTCGAGTAGGTAAGTGATAACAAAACAATAAATTTTGAGGTGACATGCACCAACACAATCTTGATCAAAACGATGTAAAGCATTGAGTGTTGAGATCAAAGTACTCAAAACATGGGCATAAAAGATATAATATTGACAATAGAACTTAGCAACCATGTTATAACATGAAAAGTAACACAAACAAAAGATCATGAGTAATAATGCATTGAAAGTCATTTGTTTGTTTCAAGCATATAGAAAAACATAGCAAAGTGGTATTCAGCTTGTCCCTCATGGAGTAGCAAAGCATAAATGCATAGGACACCTTCAACTTTAAGAGGGCGACTAGATACATATTATTTGAGAATAAGCAAAACCATAATCATGAATCAATCAATAATAAATTTTGGGACTATGCACATTATACTCAGAATGACAACTATGCTCTCTTAGACGGTGCATAAAGGTAGAAGGTGAAGACTCAACATAAAAGTAAATGAAAGGCCCTTCGTAGAGGGAAGCAGGGATTTAGCATGTGCTAGAGCTTTTCATTTGTAAAACAGAGATAAAAATTGTTTTCAAAGGTGGTTCACAAACCATGGCTAACCGAATCCTTCGGTGCCCACCAACTTTCACATACCATGGAGGAGTGTCTTTTTTCTTTTTTTATTAAGGTTACAATGGTCTGACCAGCTCCCTTGCAAAATTAGTGACGAGCAGATGAAGCATGCAAGTCAAGGGGTACTTAATTCAATATGGAAGACACCAAACCTAACCACTACGTCCTCATGAGCTGAAAACAGTATCACAAAATGACAAGTTTTTTGAAGTTTTTTTTATGAAAGGTAGCACATGAAAATTTACTTGGAATGGCTTGAAAATACCATGCATAGGAATTTGGATGCTAATGGCGCGGTGATGATGGTGCCAAAAAACTTGTTGGAATGTAGTTGATGAAGTAAATGATCGGCCAGTTGGAAACCCCAAGAGAAGGTTTTGATGAATATAGCAGCAAGTTTTCCCTCACTTATGAAACCAAGGTTATCAATCCAGTAGGAAAAAGCCAAACGACTGAAGGTGATGCCCGCTAGCTGCGTGACACTCCAACAAGGGCGCCGTTAACGATAACTTGTTAGCACATTTTCAACCAGAAGCAACATGGAACCTGCACACAACACAACCAAATACTTTGTTCCCAACTTACGATGAGGTTGTCAATCTCACCGGTTTGCTTGAAACAAAGGGATGAGCGTATCGAGTGGAAAACAATAGTAATATGCGAGTAAAGTAAACATGTGATAGCAATATAAAGGAAATAGGACCGGGGTCCACAGTTCACTAGTGATGTCTCTCCATAAGATAAAATAACACATGCTGGGTAAACAAATTACAGTTGGGCAATTGATAGAATAAAGACAACGTGCATATGTCGAGAGGATCACTATGAGATTTACTCTGGGCATTACAACAAGATACATAGACCGTCATCCAACTGCATCTATGACTAATAATCCACTTTTGGCGAATCAATTCGGGAACTCCACAAGTATTAAGTTGCGAACAACAGATAACTGCATTAAGCAAAGTGTGTAATGTAAACAAAGCATATGCCCTTGAGCATATGAATGTTGTTTTCTCCCTAATGGCAACAACACATCTACAACCTTAGAGGTTTCTGTCACTCCCCCAGATTAAATAGAGGCATGAACCCACTATCGAGCATAAATACCCCCTCTTGGAGTCACTAGCAACTACTCGGCCAAGATAGCTACTAACAACGGAGAGCATGCAAGATCATAAACAACATAGAGATAACATAAGATAATATTCAGCACATCAACTCAATCATAACACCAATATTCATCGGATCCCAACAAACACAACATGTAGAATTACATAACGGTAGTCTCAATCATGTAAAGCAGCTCACGAGACCTAAACATGAAGCACATGGTGGAGAAGACAACCATCTAGCTACTGCTATGGACCCATAGTCCAAGGTAGACTACTCACTCATTGTGCCAGAGGCAAGCATGGCGATGAAGAAGACCTCCGGTGGCGATTCCCCTCTCCGGCAGGGTGCCGGGAAAAGCTTCTAGACCCTCCCGATCTCGGGTCGACGGCGGTGGTAAATCGCGATGTATTCTGGAAAAGTGATCGGGTATTTAGGTTTTTCCCGTCGGGGGGTCTTTATAGGCGAAGGGGCGGCGTCAGAAGTGGACCTTGTGGGGCTCACCACAGGGGGGCGAGGGCCAACCCTAGGCCGTGCCCCCTGGTAGGGTGGCCCACCAGTGGCTCCTCTCCATCTCCTCTTCGGTTCTCTGGAAGCTCCGGTAAATTTCTGGACATCTGGCTTTTGTTTCGTCCAATTCCAAGAATATTTCCTGTGTAAATTTTCTAAAACACAAAAACAGCAGAAAACAGGGAACTGGCACTGTGGCATCTCGTTAATAGGTTAGTTCCAGAAAATGCATAAAAATGCCACGAAGTGTAACGAAACACTAAGCAAATGGTGTAAAAACAAGCATGGATCATCAAAAATTAGGGATACGTTGGAGACATATCAGCATCCCCAAGCTTAACTCCTGCTCGTCCTCGAGTAGGTAAGTGATAATGATACGTCTCTGACGTATCTATAATTTTTGATGCTCCATGCTTGTTTTTACACCATTTGCCTAACGTTTCGTTACACTTCGTGGCACTTTTATGCATTTTCCGGAACTAACCTATTAACAAGTCGCCACAGTGCCAGTTCCCTATTTTTTGCTGTTTTTGTGTTTCAGAAAAGCTACATAGGAAATATTCTCAGAATTGGACAAAACAAGTTCCTGAAGTCTTATTTTTCCCGGAAGCTTCCAGAGATCCGAAGAGGAGACGGAGAGGGGCCACAGGCCACCCTCACACCAGGGCAGCGCGGCCTAGCCCCTGGCCACGCCCCCTATGTGTGAGGAAACCTCGGTCCACTTCTGACGATGCCCCTTCGCCTATAAAGACCCCCCGATGGGAAAAACCTAAGTACCCAATCAATTTTCCAGAAACACATCGCGATCCACCGCCGTCATTGACTCGAGATCGGGAGGGTCTCGAAGCTCTTCCCGGCACCCTGTCGGAGAGGGGAATTGCCACCGAAGGTCTTCTTCATCGCCATGCTTGCCTCCGGAGCAATGAGTGAGTAGTCTACCTTGGACTATGGGTCCATAGCAGTAGCTAGATGGTTGTCTCCTCCACCATGTGCTTCATGTTTAGATCTCATGAGCTGCCCTACATGATTGAGATCACCATTATGTAATTCTACATGTTTGGTTTGTTGGGATCTGATGAATATTGGTGTTATGATTGAGTTGCTATACTGAAATATATCTTATGTTATCTCTATGTTGTTTATGATCTTGCATGCTCTCCGTTGTTAGTAGCTATCTTGGCCGAGTAGTTGCTAGTGACTCCAAGAGGGGGTATTTATGCTCGATAGTGGGTTCATGCCTCTATTTAACCTGGGGGAGTGACAGAAACCTCTAAGGTTGTAGATGTGCTATTTCTACTAGAGAGAAAACAACATTCATATGCTCGAGGGCATATGCTTTGTTTACATTACACACTTTGCTTAATGCAATTATCTGTTGTTCGCAACTTAATACTCATGGGGTGTTCAGACGATATGATGAGATGAGTTGATGAATGGACAAAAGCTCAAGCTTGGGGATGCCCATGCATCACCCCAAGAAATATCCAAGAAGTACAAGCGTCAAAGCTTGGGGATGCCCCCGAGGCACCCATTCTTCATCGGCAAAAATCAGGTCACCTTTCAAGACACTATATGTTTATTGCTTCATACACTATGTGTTTTTCTTGGAGCGTCAGTTGTTTTAGTTTTCTTTATTAGTTTAGTTTTGTTTGCTGCAATAAATGGTTGGACCCCAATAAATTTCTTTTGTAGAAGTTGCCTTGCTTTTCATTTGCCAAGAACGCTCTAGTTTTCACTCTTATCAAAAACCGAGTGTTCTTCTTTTTCTGCTACTGCTTTTGGTTTTCGTTTTCGCCTTGATTGGCATTCAGATCTTCTTATATTTATTTATCAAGGTGTATTTTTGCCTCTGGACCATGTTGGTTTTCATCAAAAGAGTTGGATTTAAAAAGTTCGAATGGTGTTGGAAAAGACAAAAATCTTTATGCAAAAAAGTGGTACAAGAAGGAGCTTGTGTAGACTGTGGCTTAGGCTTTTTCATGTCATGCTTGATATCTTTTGATAGTATGCTTAGTGGTTTTGCTGTAGCATGACTTGTCTCAAATAACTGAGATTTCTTAATGAGCCTTTGAAAAAATCATGCATTGTTTTTATCGTTTGGAAGCATTATTTTGGTTTTCTCCTTGATGCTTTATTTGGGTTGACTTGGCGCATGCTCACACATGTTAGACTCTTACAAAGTTGCCAATAGCCTCGATGATCATTTAGTTTTTGACTTTTGATGCCATCTTATGCTTCTTTTAATGTCGCTTTGTCGCTTTGCATGATTATGGTGGTTATTGCTCTCTTAGTTGTCGCTCCCAATCTTTTGCTAGCCCTCGCCTTGTACTGAGTATGAGCTCTACTCGTGCATCCAACTCCTAAAAACCAAGTTATTCCAAAGTGTCCACCATACATACCTACTAGCAATTTGCTATTCCAAGTAAATTTGACTTGCTTTTATTTTCTCTTCAAATTAAACTCTTACTAGTGTTATGCGAAAATTGGTCAGTAAAGCTCTCACAAACCAGAAGGCACACTTTACTTTTTACTATTCTTAAAAATTTGACATTGTGGTCTCTTATGTTGAGTTGTTATGCTTGCAAGTTGTAAGTTGGAGACTAGCCCAGCCATGCAGTTGTCGGGGGGATGACCCCCGGTAGGGTCAAGAGGCTAGAAAGATACAAGGACTATGATTGGCTTTATGCCGGTTGACCAAGAAAGGGTCTGGCCGGGGTATAAGGGCATAGGCTGGGCCGGGGTATATGCGTATCCCGGCTGATACTTGGATATGCCGGATTAACCGGAATACTGACTGAGGAGTGCCGGCATATACTCAGATATGCCGGCCTATCTATTTTGATGTGTTGTGCAGGAACAGGGAGGCCGGATTACCCGACCTTCATGGGTCGTTGGTCCGGTGTAACAACCCAGAAATTGTAACCCAAGTCTTATTAAATAAAGAGTCAAAAATTGGACCCAAATAAAACTTTTTCTTCAATATTGCATGCATACATGTATTCTCTTTAATTGTATTTCTATGATTTTATGTGTGTTCTTTTGCTTGAGCATTGGTTAGATAATTCTAAGTGAACCAATAGAAACAACTAAGAAAGATATTAGGAACCAAAAGAACCAAAAATAAAAATAGGTAAGAAAGAGATAAAGTTAATATGATCTAGAAACTGTTAATGACTACACCACTTTGAGCCCTTGAATTAAGAAATCTGTAACTCAAATCAGTGTTTGGCCAACTAGTTGAGCTTAACCAAGTTAGGGACTAACTCAACCAATCAAGAGCTACCAAAAATTCAAATTGGAACATCACTAAAACTTGAGCAAAAGTTGGAATCTGAAACAGAGACAATTCCAAATTTGAAATATAAATTTTTGCAAAACTCATTATTTCTCCAGAACAAAAATATGTCTGGGTACCTTATCCAATATGATGAGCACCCAAAGTGGCAAATTTGAAAAATTCGAATTTTGAATTCTTGGAAGCATTTCGTCGAACACTGGCAGCAGGAATTTAAATCAAACCAAACTTCACTGTGCTGCACTGTTCGAGCTCGCCCAGGCACTGCTGCCATGCTCTCTGGCCGCGCCTCGGTCGAGTCCAGTCCCCTCTGCCCCGACCCAAGCCCTGGAAGAAGGAGGAGAAGAGAAGCCAGCAACCCCGGACCCCCTCTTCTTCTTCCCAGTAGCCTGCACGTCGGCGACCACCCTGCCCTCGCCAGCGCCGACCCACAGGACCCCGCGGCCGAGACCAACCCCTTCCAGCACGCGAGTAACGCCGACGAGGCCAGTGTCGCCCGTGCACGCCGCCAGCATGTCCTGCGCCGGTCGTTCACTGGACGCGCTCGCCCCCGTCGCTCCGGCCTATATAAAGCCCCGTCGATCAAACGCAGAGACTCACCCAGCCACCAGCTACCTCCCAGACATCGCCGCTTACTCCCTCGTGCCCTAGTTCGCCGTAGCCGACCTCGCCGGCGCAGTACTGGACGGGCGGAGCGCCGCCGCGTCCGACCACCTGGAGGCCAGCTTCTGCAGGGAATCGGAGGAGGAGGAGCACCGCAGCCGATCCCGAGCGTCGCCGTCGAGTTTCGTTTCCTCTACGCCCCGCCGTCGCCGTCGAACTCCGTCGCTGCTCGCAGGTGAGATCCCGCCCGTGCTGAGGAAGAAGAAAGACCCTGAGCCGTCCGATTCTAATCCGACGCTAGCATACCGATTCGGGAACCGTTAAGTGAACTGACAGCGAGACCCCACCTGTCAGCTCCCGTGTTATTCTTTTTTCCCCGCGCGAAACGTTTTCTGGGCCGGCCCGTTCGGGTTTCGTCTGGACTGGGCCTGGCTAGTGAAGTTTCGGTCCGAACCGTTTTAATTAATTCCCGCCCTTTTCTTTTATTTCAAAACTGTTTCAAATGGTATTTTCAAATTCAAATTCCTAGAGTTTTATAAGTCCAAATTTAGCAAATAAATATTCGTTGGAAAGCTTAGAAAATACTCTATCCAATAGTACTGGTTAGATTTCAATATCAGTTAAGAATAAAAATGGTTATGAATAGTGTGACCCTAGCTTGTGAATTAATGAAAGATTGCTAGAAAATTATTTAAGCTTTCAAAAATCATGAAAATTAAAATGTGAACTTACTAATGACCCCTCTTACTGTTAGCCAACACTAATCTACCCAAACCATATTAGTGTGATCATTTAGACCCTAACCCAAACCTATTTGTTAGCATAAAATGATAGAGCCCTAATGCACACTTAGAATTAATTGCCCTCTTTACAAATCCACTTAGTGAACCCATCCCACTTAAACTTGTCTTAGTAACCCCAAATCACCTCCACTGCTGCACAAGTGAACCCCTTATGCTACTTAATAGAGTAACTAGCTTGCACACTTGAAGAAAAACTTAAAAGGAAAACTTACCATCCAACCCCATAGCAATGCAACCTAAATGCTTGGTTAGCAAACAAGAGTGTGTGCTTGGTGTGTTGTTGGTTTGGTGAAGTGATGGTGTGCTTTGTGTTTATTCGTTATTAGACGCTAGTGTTGCCGAGGAGGATATTGGAGGGGATTATTATTATCAAGAAGAAGAAGAAAACCCCGGACACTTTGCCAGCCAAGGCAAGCCATCTTTTGATTCATACCCCCACTACCTAGTTTTAATATTGCATTCTACTTGTTTTAAGTAAATTGCATGATTGAATTGCTAGAGTAGAATGATAGAAGTAAATTGCATGATTGAATTGCTAGAGTAGAATGATAGAAGCATCTTGATGTCTTGGTTATCAAGAGCATCAAGCTGAGTTTATCCAACCACAGTAGTAGTACTATCACTCAATGTAGTTGCTTAGTCGCTAATAAAAGTTGAGGCTATCTCTGGAGGAACCCCATTTGAAAGGTGGTGACTTGAAATTGAAACTTGAAATGGGAGATTGCTCCTACATGATGGTTTTATGAAGAAAATAATCTTGACTAAGAACTATGCAATGTACTTCTCAAATTGACAACGAGTGATGTACTATGGGAGCCAATTATACCGTACAACCACATTACCCCTATATGGGAAGGGGCTTAATCCGTAGCTTGTCTATCTTAGTATGGGAGGTCTTGTATTAAATCTTCATGGGAGGACTCCATGGGCGGATACTTCTTGACCAAGTGGATTCCACTAACCCGGTCCCCGGGATGGGCATAACTAGAGGCGCCGGAGCGGGAGTTCCGTATCCCGGGCTCTAGGGAAGGATCCTATACTAGGATGAGCAAGCGAAAGACTTTGTTTGATTATCTGAAAGCCGCATACCTTTGTGTATAGTGAACCGTGGATTTCTCCCGGCAGATGTATCGAATCTTGTGGGTAAAGTGTACCCCTCTGCAGAGGTTTGCAAACTATTCGAATAGCCGAGTCCTCGGTCATGGACGGTTGGCAATCTGTACTTGACTTTTGTCAAGACTAAAAATAACAAGGGTGAACTTGGTGAATGACCTGATTCTGAATTGACATGACTTGACCTTGATCTTGACACATTGAAGTTCCTCTTTAGAATGAACTTAGAGAACTAAACCTCTTTTCTACAAATGAGCATTCTTGGGAAATAAAACTAGCTTTTGCAAATCAACTTAGTGCTTAGTCCACTATACCCAACCTTGCATATCTACTTCATCTTTTCATTTACAAGATGGTTTGCGAGTGCATCCAATGTACTCACGGCTGTGTCCCTGGCTATCAACTTGGCCAGACTATGGGGAGGAATACCAGGAGGAAGGGTATGAAGAAGAGTACCAGAACTAAGCTCGTCTCCGTGAGTCGCCAATTGCCTGTAGGGAGAAGGCATGGGCCGAAAACGTTATTTCCGCTGCTATATTGTGTTGTAATATGACTTGGTCTATATGACCATTGTATTTGAATCATCGTATTGTAATGTCTATGGAACTGGTTACCAACTACGTTATGTATATCGCAACAATGATTCTGGGATTGCGGTGGAATACATAACGGGCACTTCGAATTTGTTATCAAATTTGAGGTCGTTCACAAGTTGGTATCAGAGCCTAGGCTGACCATAGGAGACCTTAGTTAGAATGGGCGTTAAAACAAAACCTTGATAAAAGAAAGATACAGGAACGGTTGCAAAAATTGCTTAGTCTTTCCTCTCTAGTTGCAAAGTTTTATACATACTTCAGTTTTAGCTTACCTAAAATTTTGCACACTTGAGTTGATCACTAACTTGAACTAATTTAAAATTTTGTAGATGGCCCTGGTATTCACTGAGCAGTACCAGTTGGGCCAAGGTGGCAGCCTTTGTTTCGAGCGCGACCTCACCACTTTGACCTTGTTCCTGAACCGTTTGTACCCGGAGTTCAAGGGAGCCGTGCTCAATGAGCACCCGGATGGAGAGCTACGGTGGCTCATCCGAGCTAGTTGCCGTGGCAAGAAGGGGATGTTGGGTTCTCCAAGGATCAAGTTTGAGCTTGTGGAGAACACTTGGGCCGATGGTTTGGTCCGAGCGATGCAGGAGATGCACGCCCGCTTATGCGGACTGCACGTTGAGGAGGTTCAGGGAGGACGCTTCAAGGACTTTGCTCGGCGTGATGCGGATGGGCGTCCCGCAAACATGCCCGGGCAGAATGAGCCGAGTACCTACATCGACCACATGGACTTCTTGTTGTACTCCACTCAGCAGGAGGCCGACCGTGCCCGTACTAGGGCCAACCTCGAGCACGTTGCACTGGTGGAAGCAAGGAGCACTATCAGGATTCTTGCGAAGGAGCGCAAGAGCCTTCGTCGCCAGCGCGATGAGAAGGAACAGGACCTTGAGGAGTTGAAGGCCAATGTGGCGGAGTTGACTGCGTACATTGAGAGTCTTGAGGATCACCTTGGTGAGGAGGAAGGCATTGATCTCCGCAAGGAGGATAATGCCCTCATTAGTGATGAGGATGACTTCATGGAGGACCTCGATGATCCGGAGGATGGTGGTCACAATGGATTCATTGTGAGTGACGAGGAGGAAGACCCCGAGGAGCCCGCTGTTTAGGTCCGAGATCCACGTATTATCTAGCTATGAGTTCCACTTTATGATCACTTCGTGTAGGTGTGAGCTGTATCCCCCTCTCTAGTAGACGAGTCGCAATGGTTTGATGTAAACCATTTGTAATGTGTGAACTCGTATGTATGATATGTTTGATGAGTGATGAATGAAATTTGAATTGGCCTCTAAGGCCTTAGTAAAACAAAAATTGCATCATCCATGTACCTCTAAATCTTAGCAAATTAGCTTTTCCCTCTTGTCTTACGCACCTTATCTTCAGATGCCGCGAGCACCCCCACCCCCGAACCCGGAAATGGCTGAATTGCTAAGGTTGATCATGGAAGACCGGGAAGCAGCCCGAGCTGAGCGCCAAGCCAACTTGGCCACTCTTCAGCAGTTAACCCAGATGGCAACGAGCCACAACCATGGCAATGGCAATGGTGAAGGAGAAAACCATGGCAATGGAGAGCACCGATCCAAGTTAAGGAGTTTCCAGAACACCAACCCTCCTATATTCACTAAGTCTGAAGAGCCCTTAGATGCCGATGATTGGCTTCGTACCATGGAGAACAACTTGGCAGTCGCCGAAGTTGGGGAGAATGAGAAGGTCTTGTATACCACCCACTATCTTGCTGGAGCAGCGAGAGCTTGGTGGGACAGTACCCGTGCAATGCAAGCCCCAGGGTATGTGATGCCTTGGGAGGAGTTCAAGAGCAAGTTTAGCAAAGCCCATGTTCCCAAGGGATTGGTAAAACGGATGAGAGATGAGTTCAGAAATCTGAAGCAAGGTTCTATGTCTGTGGTGGATTACCGTGACAAGTTCCTTACCTTGTCTAGGTATGCCCCAGATGACACCAACACCACTGAGAAGAAGCAAGAAAGGTTTCTGGATGGACTTCATGATGAGATGCAATGTGTCCTGGTGAGTATTCCCTTTGCCGACCTGGAGTCATTGGTTGACTCTGCCATTCAGATGGAAGGCAAACTCAAGCAAGCTACCGAGAACCGCAAGCGCCGTATGATGTATCAAGGCAACTCGAGCAACTCGCAGAAGCCAAGGGGAAATGCACCAATAGGTTTCACCCCTAGACCAATGAGGCCGTCTGCACCTGCTCCGCGTCCCAACTATCCTAACCGCCCACCCGGCAACAATTTCAACCGTGCACCCCCAAGACCTAGTGGCAACAACTTCAACACCAATACTCCAAGGCCAAATGGCGCCCCTGTGTTACCCAAGCCTGGTGACAAGTCTGGTATTACATGTTATGAGTGTGGACTAAAAGGGCATTACTCCAATGAGTGCCCCAAGAAGCTGAATGATGCATCCAAGACTACTGCTCCTGCTCAGCAACAGCGTCGTGTGGGAAATGGCAAGAAGTATCCACCAAGGAACCAGCCTCACTCTCGAGGCCGTCTGAATCACATGAATGTTGAAGAAGCTCAGGAAGCAACCGACATGGTGCTTGGTATGTTCCCTGTTAACTTAGTTCTTGCAAGAGTCCTGTTTGATTCTGGAGCTTCACACTCATTTGTTACCCAATTATTCGTTGATAAAAGTGGACTTCAACCCACACCCTTGAAAGATGTCATGTCTGTGCAAATTCCTGGGTCAGTAACCAAAGCCAGTTGTACCTGTTTGGCAGTGCCCATAGAAATCCATGGGATCTCATTCTTAGCCAGTTTGATTGTGTTAGGAACCAAAGGATTGGAAGTAGTCTTAGGTATGGATTGGATGTCCCAACACCAAGGAATTATAGATTGTGCCAAAAAGACCATCACCATGAGGAGTAGCCATGGAGTTTTCGTGAAGCATGTGTCCGTTAAACCCATTCCAATCCCCAGATGTCATAAGAGTATATCAGGACCGACTTTGGAGCAAGTCCCCATCGTCTGTGAATACCCGGATGTCTTTCCCGATGAGTTACCCGGAATGCCACCGGATCGGGATATTGAGTTTATCATTGAGCTTATCCCCGGAACTGGATCAATAGCCCAACGACCCTATCGTATGAACCCAGCTGAATTAGTTGAGTTGAAGAAGCAATTGGATGACCTCTTGAGCAAAGGATTAATTCAACCAAGTTCTTCTGCTTGGAGATCACCCGTTCTGTTTGTGGATAAAAGTGACGGTTCTAGCCGACTGTGCACTGATTATCGCAAGCTTAACGATGTGACCATCAAGAACAAGTATCCTCTCCCGAAGATTGAAGATTTGTTTGACCAACTGACTGGAGCAAGAGTATTCTCAAAGATAGATCTTAGAACCGGATACCACCAACTGAAGATCCGTGCAACGGATATCCCCAAAACAGCCTTCACTACCCGATACGGATTGTATGAGTACACCGTAATGTCCTTTGGATTGACCAATGCCCCTGCTTATTTCATGAATCTCATGAATAAGGTTTTTATGGAGTTCTTGGATAAGTTTGTTGTGGTCTTCATTGACGACATTCTTATCTACTCCAAATCCGAAGAAGAGCATGCAACCCATTTGAGATTAATTCTAGAAACCCTAAGAGAGCATCAGCTATATGCTAAGTTCAGTAAATGTGAGTTCTGGTTGAAGGAAGTTGGATTCTTAGGCCATGTGCTATCAGCAGGAGGAATATCGGTAGATCCCAAGAAGATCAAATCAGTCATGGAATGGGAAGCCCCTACCACTCCAACGGAAGTTAGAGGTTTTCTCGGATTAGCGGGATATTACCGCAAGTTTGTCGAAGGATTTTCCAGTATTGCCCGTCCGATGACCCAATTATTGAAGAAGGATAAGAAGTTTGAATGGACCCCTAAGTGTGAAGAGAGTTTTCAAGAGCTCAAGAAGAGATTGGTGACCGCCCCTGTCCTAACCATGCCCGATATCACCAAAAACTTTGATGTCTATTGCGACGCTTCCAAACTTGGACTTGGTTGCGTATTGATGCAAGAAGGAAAGGTCATAGCTTACCTCTCTAGGCAGCTTAAACCTCATGAAGAAAATTATCCAACCCATGATCTAGAGTTAGCAGCCGTGGTTCTAGCTTTGAAGACTGGGAGGCACTATCTGATGGGCAACCGTTGTGAGATCTATTCTGACCACAAGAGTTTGAAGTATATTTTCACCCAGAAGGAGTTGAACATGAGGCAAAGGAGATGGATAGAGTTGATCAAGGATTATGATCTGGAAATTCACTATCACCCTGGTAAGGCCAATGTAGTGGCCGATGCGTTGAGTCGGAAGCCATGCTCATTGAATATGAGGATCAAGGAAGAGCAACCTATGTTGCACCAAGAGTTTGAAAGATTTGGATTGGAACTAGTCAGTCAAGGATTTCTCGCCAACCTTGAGCTTCAACCCACCTTGATGAGCCAAATCAAAGAAGCCCAGAAGGGAAATGAGAGTATTGAAGGAATCAAGCGCAGAATTAGTTCCGGCAAGGTGCCAGGATTTGAAGAAGATGATCAAGGAGTTCTTTGGTACAAAGGCCGTATTTGTGTGCCCGCTGACTCAGAATTGAAGGAAGTAATTATGAAGGAAGCCCATGAGACACCTTACTCCATCCACCCTGGTGGAACTAAGATGTACCAAGATTTGAAGGAACAATTTTGGTGGCATGGAATGAAGCGCGAGATTGCATCGTTTATATCCAAGTGTGATATCTGTCAAAGAGTCAAGGCTGAGCATCAACGTCCTGCTGGTTTGCTGCAACCTTTGCAAGTTCCGGAATGGAAGTGGGAATCTGTTGGAATGGATTTCATCACTGGATTTCCAAAGTCTAGCCGTGGCAATGACTCTATTTGGGTCATTGTGGATAGACTAACCAAAGTGGCCCACTTTATTCCTGTCAAGACCACTTACACTCGCAGATCAGCTAGCAGATCTGTATCTAGCCAGAATTGTCAGTTTGCATGGAGTTCCAAAAACCATAGTTTCTGATCGAGGAACCCAATTCACCTCGAGATTTTGGAAAAGCTTACATCAAGCTCTGGGAACCAAGTTAGCCTTCAGCACCGCTTACCACTACCACCCTCAGACTGATGGACAGACTGAAAGAGTAAATCAAATACTTGAAGATATGTTGAGAGCCTGTGTCTTAGCTTATGGAGCTAAGTGGGAAGATTGTCTGCCTTCGCGGAGTTTTCCTACAACAACAGTTATCAAGCCAGTTTGCAAATGGCCCCATTTGAAGCTTTGTACGGAAGAAAGTGTCGACCCCTGAATTGGTCAGAAACCGGAGAAAGCCAGATTTTTGGACCAGATATGCTGCAAGAGGCCGAGGAGAAAGTTCGCATAATTCGTGAATACCTCAAGGCAGCCCAATCACGACAAAAGAGTTATATTGTAACAACCCAGAATTTGTAACCCAAGTCTTATTAAATAAAGAGTCAAAAATTGGACCCAAATAAAACTTTTTCTTCAATATTGCATGCATACATGCATTCTCTTTATTTGTATTTCTATGATTTTATGTGTGTTCTTTTGCTTGAGCATTGGTTAAACAATTCTAAGTGAACCAATAGAAACAACTAAGAAAGATATTAGGAACCAAAAGAACCAAAAATAAAAATAGGTAAGAAAGAGATAAAGTTAATATGATCTAGAAACTGTTAATGACTACACCACTTTGAGCCCTTATATTAAGAAATCTACAGCTCACCTGCAGGTTTAACCTTTTAGTTGAGCTTAACCAAGTTATGGACTAACTCAACCAATCAAGAGCTACCAAAAATTCAAATTGGAACATCGCTAAAACTTGAGCAAAAGTTGGAATCTGAAACAGGAACCATTTCAAATTTGAAATATAAATTTTTGCAAAACTCCTTCTTTCTCCAGAACAAAAATATGCCAGGGTACCTTATCCAATTTGATGAGCACCCAAAGTGGCAAATTTGAAAAATTCGAATTTTGAATTCTTGTAAGCATTTCGTCGAACGGTGGCAGAAGAAAATCGAGTGAGATCAATCCCACTGTGCTGCACTGTTCTGGCGCGACCCAATGCTGTAGCCATGCCCTCTGGCCGCGCCTCAATCGATTCCAGCACCCCCAGGCCCGACCCAGGCCGTGAGAAGAGGAGGGAGGAGGAGAAACACACCCAGGACCCCCTCCCAGGAACCCACTGTCCCGCGCGATGCCGACCAACGTGAAGGCGCCAGAGGCGACCCACAGTCCCCCGCGGCCGACCCAGTAACTCCCCAGCACGCGAGCGTGGCCGCCGTGACCGGAGCGAGCTTGCAACGCCGCCAGGACCCCCGCAACGGCGAGCTTCTGGCCGAGCTTGTCCCTGCCGCCTCGGCCTATATAAGCCCCCGTCGATCAAACGCAGAGACTCACCTCACTCCCCTCTACCTCCCAGACATCGCCACTCTCTCCCTCGTGCCCTAGTTCGCCGTAGCCGACCTCGCCGGCGCAGTACTGGACGGGCGGAGCGCCGCCGCGTCCGACCACCTGGAGGCCAGCTTCTGCAGGGAATCGGAGGAGGAGGAGCACCGCAGCCGATCCCGAACATCGCCGTCGAGTTTCGCTTCCTCTACGCCCCGACGTCGCCGTCGAACGCCGTCGCTGCTCGCAGGTGAGATCCCGCCCGTGTTGAGGAAGAAGAAAGACCCCGAGCCGTCCGATTCTAATCCGACGCTAGCATACCGATTCGGGAACCGTTAAGTGAACTGACAGCGAGACCCCACCTGTCAGCTCCCCGTTTTATTCTTTTTCCCCGCGCGAAACGGTATGGGCCGGCCCGTTCGGCTTTAGGCTGAATAGGGCCCGGCTCGTTTCAATTTCGGTCCGAATCATTTTAATTAATTCCCGCCCTTTTCTTTTATTTCAAAACTGTTTCAAATGGTATTTTCAAATTCATTTTCCTAGAGTTTTATAAGTCCAAATTTAGCAAATAAATATTCGTTGGAAAGCTTAGAAAATACTCTATCCAATAGTACTGGTTAGATTTCCAAATCAGTTAAGAATAAAAATGGTTATGAATAGTGTGACCATAGCTTGTGAATTAATGAAAGATTTCTAGAAAATTATTTAAGCTTTCAAAAATCATGAAAATTAAAATGTGAACTTACTAATGACCCCTCTTACTGTTAGTCAACACTAATCTACCCCAAACCATATTAGTGTGATCATTTAGACCCTAACCCAAACCTATTTGTTAGCATAAAATGATAGAGCCCTAATGCACACTTAGAATTAATTGCCCTCTTTACCAATTCACTTAGTGAACCCATCCCACTTAAACTTGTCTTAGTAACCCTAAATCACCTCCAATGCTGCACAAGTGAACCACTTATGCTACTTAATAGAGTAACTAGCTTGCACACTTGAAGAAAAACTTAGAAGAAAAACTTACAATCCAACCCCATAGCAATGCAACCTAAATGCTTGGTTAGCAAACAAGAATGTGTGCTTGGTGTGTTGTTGGTTTGGTGAAGTGATGGTGTGCTTTGTGTTTATTCGTTATTAGACGCTAGTGTTGCCGAGGAGGATATTGGAGGGGATTATTATTATCCAGAAGAAGAAGAAAACCCCGGACACTTTGCCAACCAAGGCAAGCCATCTTTTGATTCATACTCCCACTACCTAGTTTTAATATTGCATTCTACTTGTTTTAAGTAAATTGCATGATTGAATTGCTAGAGTAGAATGATAGAAGTAAATTGCATGATTGAATTGCTAGAGTAGAATGATAGAAGCATATTGATGTCTTGGTTATCAAGAGCATCAAGCTGAGTTTATCCAACCATAGTAGTAGGACTATCACTCAATGTAGTTGCTTAGTCGCTAATAAAAGTTGAGGCTATCTCTGGAGGAACCCCATTTGAAAGGTGGTGACTTGAAATTTAAACTTGAAATGGGAGATTGCTCCTCCATGATGGCTTTATGAAAGAAAATAATCTTGACTAAGAACTATGAAATGTATTTCTCAATTGACAACGAGTGATGTACATGGGTGCCAATTATACCGTACAACCACGTTACCCCTATATGGGAAGGGGCTTAATCCGTAGCTTGTTTATCTTAGTATGGGAGGTCTTGTATTAAATCTTCATGGGAGGACTCCATGGGCGGATACTTCTTGACCAAGTGGATTCACTAACCCGGTACCCGGGATGGGCAGAACTAGAGGCGCCGGAGCGGGAAGTCCGTATCCCGGGCTCTAGGGAAGGATCCTATACTAGGATGAGCAAGTGAAAGACTTTGTTTGATTATCTGAAACCCGCATACCTTTGTGTATGGCGAACCGTGGATTTCTCCCGGCAGATGTATCGAATCTTGTGGGTAAAGTGTACCCCTCTGCAGAGGTTTCAAACTATTCGAATAGCCGAGTCCTCGGTCATGGACGGTTGGCAAACTCTACCTGGCTTTTGTCAAGATTAAAAATAACAAGGGTGAACTTGGTGAATGACATGAATTTGAATTGACATGACTTGACCTTGATCTTGACACATTGAAGTCCCTCTTAGAATGAACTTAGAGAACTAAACCTCTTTTCTACAAATGAGCATTCTTGGGAAATAAAACTAGCTTTTGCAAACCAACTTAGTGCTTAGTCCACTATACCCAACCTTGCATATCTACTTCATCTTTTCATTTACAAGATGGTTTGCGAGTGCATCCAATGTACTCACGGCTGTGTCCCTGGCTATCAACTTGGCCAGAATATGGGGAGGAGTACCAGGAGGAAGGGTATGAAGAAGAGTACCAGAACTAAGCTCGTCTCCGTGAGTCGCCAATTGCCTGTAGGGAGAAGGCATGGGCCGAAGACGTTATTTCCGCTGCTATATTGTGTTGTAATATGACTTGGTCTATATGACCATTGTATTTGAATCATCGTATTGTAATGTCTATGGAACTGGTTACCAACTACGTTATGTATATCGCAACAATGATTCTGGGATTGCGGTGGAATACATAACGGGCACTTCGAATTTGTTATCAAATTTGAGGTCGCCACACATATTAATTACTATACCAAGCAGGTACATAACAAAGCATCCATTCTGGTTCTACATGCAATCTAACACATCAGGTCATTACTGAAAATTTGAATCATGCCATATGAAAGTACAGAGCCACATATTTGAATTTGTCTTGAATAGGGGCTAGATTCACAAGTTTAATTACTAAGCAATATACAGTGTTTTACTTGCTATGCATGCAGTACCACTGGACAGGTATTGATCTAAGGAGTTCATGAAAATTTGAATCACTCAATTTGAACAATCAGAGAATATTCTGTGGATTTTACAAGTTTACTGGTGCACAGATTTTGTTAACAGATTTCCGAAAAAAAACATGATTGGGCCAAATTCAAAGGCGTGACGCGGCACAGTGCTGGGCTGGCTACTAAGCTATGGGCTGACCAGAACCTTGACTAACGAAAAATCGTGCTCCAGGTTTTCTAGTCTAGACACGCACGAGGCTTGGGCTAGCTGAACTCGACGGAGTCGACGGAGGAAGGGTGGAGGCTCACCGTGGAGGAAGTCTAGGGCGTCGGAGAGCACGCAGGTATCGCTGCAGAGGCGTGCGGAGGCTCGGCTTGGTCACTTCGTTCCGGCAGGCGAGATCCCGGTCGACGGCATGCTCGACGACGAGCTCCGTGTCCGCGCGCAGAGCCCCGATGACAGTGATTTTTCCGGCGATTTCCTGGATACAGAGAGGGCAGCAAGGTCAGGGAGAGGGAGCGGAGTCAAAGAGACTGAGATCAATGAAAATCAAGGAAGGGAGAGGCAGAGCAGCCTCGCTTTCGTCGAGTTTCTTGACCACAACAACGAGCTCCAGCTCGGTTTCTCGTCCGGTCAGAGAGGAGACGAGCAGGGATTTGCCCCTGGGATTGTTCTGCGATATAGAGTGAGAGGAGTGACGCGCGAGCGTGGTAAATAGGGGAGGCAAGGCCCTTGACAAGGACGAGGCCGATGTCTTGCCAGACGTGGCGTCTGCGGACTGGCCATGGCGCGCGGCGAGGAGGAAAGGACGAGAGAGGGAGCGGCTGCGCCAGATATTTAATGGGACTGGGGCGAGTCCGATGGCGAGAGGACGGGGCAACAGGAGGTCGGTCGACTACGGAGGGGGACGCTGAACAGATGCCTGCCAGGTGTTCGACGAAACGTTGCCTACTAGAGCACGGTGGAGAGGGGCCGAGAGGAACGGGACAAGGTCGCAAGCTTGTTTAGGAAGGCTCACTCATGCCTAGGGTAGGTCAGTGGCGCAGTTACAGGGGCTAGCTCGCCTTTCTCCTTCGTGTCCAAGCCACCTTGGTGCACGGGAGCGTGAGAGAGAGAGAGAGGAGAGCTTGGAGAGGTCTAGCTCGAGCTACTGGAGAGTGGGGTCGTGTAGATGAGCTGGAGAAGGATCTCGTGCTGATTGGGGGTCGGAAAATGAGTGGAAAAGGAAGGAGAGGGCAGCTCCAAATCGTTAGCAAGATTTGCTTCGGTTTGCCTCCAAATGGGTATGTCCAAAAGGTACACTGTAGCAGTGCGTAAAAGGATGACCAAGGGGTGCAAGCGAGAGCGGGACTTACGCGGCACCGCTTTGCCAGGCCCTTTTATTTACGTACGTGGACGCCCACGATTTTGGTAAGTTGAAAAGTGGATAAAGCGGGCCGGCCCGCGTACTGCCACAATACCACCTATTTCGCATATACTAGGGGATCCGAGCGGAGGAGACGACCGGACGACAGGTTAGGCTGGTACCAGTGCATCACCCACTCTCACCCCACTATAGCCTCGCCACGTCAGCTTTTACCCTCACTCTCACCCCACTCTCACCCCCACGGTGCTAGTGCACGGGCTATAGTGCCAGCTCTCACTTCTCTCTCCTCCACATCAGCTTTTCTCTCTCCTCTCTTTTACAACATTCAAAATAATGCAAAAAAATTATTTTATTCAACTAAAATTGTTACCGATTACATAATAATTAATAAAATTGCATAATAAATTTTAAAAATTACATAATAAATAAAAAATAAATTCTAATCCTCTTCCTCCTCCTCATTCTCCTCGTCGTCATTATCTTCCAGACCAAGCTCATCCTGCCGCTTCTCCTCCAGCTCCGGGAAAGGTCCTCTAAGCTCTAGCACATCCACTGCCCCACTCCCTCTATTCTTGTATCATCTGCTGCGAATCAGAATCCGGTCTTCGACAGCAAGGACCCCGACAAGCTCCTCGAGGAGCCGATTCCGGAGCACCTGCTGCATGATGGCGTGGGGAGGGTGGCGGACTCGGGGATCGAGGGGATCCATATGGGCAGTGTGGGCAGGGTAGGCGGCCAGGATGATGTCGATGGCGCATGCCGATGTTGCCGCAGGTTCAGGTCCGCCGAGCAGCCCGTCGCCGCGCAGGTCATGCCGGTCTTGCCGCTGCTCTCCGCAGGCTCAACCAGGATGGGCACGCTGTACCCGTCCACCAGGCTCATGTCGTAGAGGTCATTGTGGCCGCCGCCGTCCAGCGTGAACTCCGCCAGCGTCGCGGGTGTCGCGTCGTCCGGGCCTGAGCCCTCCAGCGTGCAGGTGCGGCAGTTGCCCGTGGCGCACGCGAACCTCCCGGTGGCGTCCTTCGCGCACCACGTGCGAGCCCACAGATGGCTGGACCAGCTGGTCGGGAACGGCAGCGCGCGCCGCGCCGAGCGGGAGCGCGAAGCCCGTGGGCTCAATGCTCGCCGTCCCGGCGTTCGACAGGATTGCCCGGCCGCACCGTCCCCGTGCACTGGTTCAGAAACGTGAATGTCACAGCTCCACCCTCTGCACCAAACAAACATAAAAACCATGTCAAATCAGCTCACCATTGCAAGAACTCCTGCAATTAGCTTCATTATTCTGCCCTGGCAAAACAGAATCGTTAATTGTACGTAAATTGAATTACGTATCAGACATATGCAGAGCAGCGCAACGACCACACAGACTCTTTGAATCCCCATGTCCTTGGAGCAATGCAGCTCGGTTTGGTGGTCAGTAATGGCGAGGGCAAGGAGAGTTTTGTAGTATCATTACAGCATATCTACCTGCCAGTATTAGTACTGCTTGTCCAGCTCCAGCACTGTAGTTGTGATACACACTTACACTATCTGGCAGCACTTGTTGGAGAGCTAGCTCGGTAATATCTACCCTGTAGTATAAACCTGTGTTATTTCTCTGACAACTAACATAAGTGGTATATGTGGGCGCCGCAGATAACCACTTAGATTATGTGGGCTACCCGCATAATCCCACATAAATGAAGCGGGCATGTGCGGCGTTTTGCGGGACTCCCGCAGGTGGTCCCACTTGCAGCCTGAGTAGAGAGAGAGGATGCTGGAGTGGTTAGCGTAGATGCTATGCCATGATCACAAGATTTAGAGAAGGATTGGTAGGAGATTGGAGATAAACCTGGTTGATTAAGTTTGGGATTGGAGTTTGATAAAAATAATTGCAAGCAAGTGTGTGTCTTGATAGATCTGAGTGGTTTGATATGATGTAGGGAAGATCATTGACGAGCTTTGGAAATTTGATGAAATTGATTTGATCAAAAACTATATGTCCATAACTTGGTGAAATTTGATTTGAAGTAGCTTTGAAATTTTTGAGAATATAAATGCGGGATTTTGAGTTAAAAAAAAAGTTCTACTTGCAAAACAACGTTTGTAGAATTTTCTCAAAATTATTCCATGAAATAAAGTGCACGAAATGGCATAGTTGCCATTCCTATGCATTTTGGGATTGATCACATAAAATAAGGGAATTATTATAGGAATTATTTTTGATTGGGTAATGAGTGGTATATTACATATTCCACATTCAGCACATTTATTTAAGAAAGTTATGAATTTATTAGCTAAAAACTTTGAATAGATGAGTAGAAGAGATGGAGAGGATGAGGTTCTGAGTTTTGGGAATGATGGGAGAGATCTCCATTTAATTTGAGTGGTGTCCATTGATCTTGGAAAGATGGTAGAAGTGGATAGCAAGATATATGATGCTTAAAGACATCCTCAAAATTATTTGAGAACTTCTAGGTGTTTCTTTTTTAGATGAGGTGTGGCGCATAACCAAATAGGTGAGATCTTTACTTTGATTAGTTTGCACCAAAAAGTTGGTTATAGCCAGGTGGGGTTTTTGAAAGAAATAGCCTCAAATACTTTTATAAACCTTGGGTAATCTCCCCATAATTTTCAGAGACAAGAATAACACCAAGGAGGTATTCTTCCCATCTCTGTTGTTTTTGAATATAAGATAAGTAGTTGTAAAAATACTTCTATAAAGTATATTTGTAAAAATAAGATGAGTCCTCATAAAGAGTGAACCTCATTTCTAGTTTTTGATAAACCTGGGTTTTGAAAATAAATACTCCTTCCATAAGGAATAGAGTTTTTGGGTTTATGGAGAGGAAAACAACAAAATATATTTTATTTAGAAAATATACTAAAAATAGTTTATAAGAATATCCCCATCGGCCAATATATACTTTGATGGGTTTTAGATAGGTTAGGCCACATGCCTACCTATAGATCATAGCTACACACAAGCAACTCAAATAAAGTCAACCATAGTCTCCACAAGGTCAACTCAACACATAGCCAAATAGTAGCAACTAATCTAGCATCACTAGAAACAATGGCTGGAGGTGCTCAATAATGATTATGCCATGGTGAAGTTGAAAGTAGTTCCAAAGAAAGGAGTAAATCTTGGTAATTCTTTTCGAAAACAAATGGAGACATAAACAACAAGGTGTTTGAAAAACCACTTGCCAAAGGTTTATAAAATAATCATTTATAAAATAGTGGGTTCACAACACTATGTCTCTATAGTTTTATAAATACGTAGTTTTGGTAAAGCTCTTGTTTAAAATAGGTCTTGGCTCCTGTTTTGGGAAAGTTAAAATATTTGAAATAAAGGAGGTGCCAAGATATTTATTTTGAGAAAAATCTAGTAACCCAAAAGATGGCATGATCACTAGATCACAAAGATTTAGTTGGTCCACAAACTCATCCATGAAACAACACTATAGCAAACAAGATTTTCACAACAATCCAGGCAAACATATATGAAAATCTATTTTATTTATCTAGTTGCAAAAAGTTTTTGTTGGCCCTGATTTTTGCCTCAGTTAACAGTACTTAATCTGGGTTACAAAAGTTGGGGTGTTACAGCTCTTCCCCCCTTAAAAAGAATCTCGTCCCGAGATTCCTAAGTGTAGTAGTAGCAAGGTGTGGAGACTAGGTTAGAGTTAGGCCTCAACGGTTGCTCTTCCAACTCACCAGTGATAATCTGAGTTGCATCAAGGCTTGCTTTTGCCAAAGGTGTAGATCGTCTTCATTTGCTAAAGCTGGCGGCTGAAGAGTTGATGTAGCCGAAAGTATCCAGTCGAAACCTCATCGGGACATTTTAAGGTTAGCGGGGTTAGGCTATCTAGTATGCCTAAAAAGATTCTTCGAGAGTTAGAAGGTTTTCAGCTCGCAAATTGAGGTCTTGAAGAGTCGAGGCTTCTCGGTAGCTTTTGTTGTCTTGGGGTTGTCGCTTCCTTCATGTATATGGATGGAGTCTTCAAGTCTTGGTGTTGCATCTTGAAGCTTGATGTTGGTGTAGACCTTCAATCTCGAGCTTGCCGTCCTCTAAGGATGGTAGACAAGAGCATTTATGCTTCGATCTTGATAGGCACGCCAAATCTATCGACTTAGTCCTCTACGCTTGCTAACTACCAAGGCGCAGGTTAGTCCTAATAGAAACCATTCTTCTGGGTGGTCTTGGGATTGAGCTAAAAACGCTCCAGGTGGCAGAGAACCACCAATGGTGTGTCTTCCAGTAGTCAACGATTTATTCCTTCTTGTCTTCGGGTTGGTGGGAACTATTGAAGACCTTCTTGCTTCCCCATCTTCTTGTAGTCCTTGAGAATCTTGAGGTATATTGGGATACCTTGAGTCGACTTCATATTCCGAGCAATCTTGTGTGGATTTCTACCCGTGGCATAAGTCAGTTTTGGTTTCAAACCCATCAAAATTTGATCGAGCAGGTGAGTTTGTTAGAAAAGTCTTCACTTCTTCTCGTTGCTACCTCCATTGGTATCTCCTAAATGCGGAGTCGACATTGATGGCTTGATTTTGGAGAATCTTCACTCTTCTATTTGCTTAGTGGAGATCAAGCACGCGAGTCTTCGGGCTTCAAGTGGCGATAACGTCTTGAACTACAAAAGTTAAGCTTGTCTTTGATACTACGATGCTAAATGTTAGTTGGATTGTTAGAAGATTTGCAAGTGCTGGGGGGTGTTAAGAGAGTACCATCAATGTTAGCAAAACTCTAGATTCAAGGTTAGGCGACCCAGGTTAGTGAAGTCTTTGTCTTCTAGAAGTCCTTTGTAGTCCAGACGGGTCTGTCCTCTTCTCCCTTGACATTGTAGAGAGGTCCTTACGAAGCTTGAAACATGTAGCAAAAATTGTTGCTCTAGATCTTGGGTATGGTTTGCGAGGAGAGTTATAATCCACTATTATCGAGGTTAGAATCAGCGTTTCACTTTTAACTTCCTGTGCTACTTGAGCTGACATAAATAGGTGAGAGGGAAAACACATTTTAGTGTGGTTTCCTAATTGGGTCTTACAAACCAGAGGGTTTTAAGGCCGGGAGGCCAAAAACAAGCACATGCACAAGGTAACAATACACACTCAAGAAACACACAAAGCAATTGCAAACACTATCAAGAACACACAAGGCAAACAACAAACAATTACAGAAATCGCATGAGGTACATCAAGTACCAACGATGCCTAACAACGCGCGATAATTGGGGATAGTCCTATTCATCCTAGGGTCATGGTTGGCCATAGTTGTTGATGTCTTCATTCTCCTTGACTCTCACTTCAATGGAAACTTGATGGCAGTTGGTGGTGAAGTTGCAGTGTGGTTAAACTGCCGATATAGAGTTGGGAAGTGCAGATTTTCAGGTCTTCTCGTCTCGCATCACTTTGATGTGAGGTCTTCGAAAGGGTCATTGAAGTTCTCCATATGTGGCAATGTCTCGTGACAGGCCTAAAAATTTCTAGTCAAGCAACTGAGTACTTGGTCCTTGGCGACTGCAAAAGTGCGAGTCCAGGGAGGAACAAGGTCAGTATCTTGACAGAGCCATTGGTGTGAACCAAAGGCAAAATATTTTGTCCACACTCTTCTTCCTTTGCAGCTGGAGAGGGTTTGAAGATGTCCTTCAGAATATTTGATCCATTTTGTGTTGCTAAACTTTAGGTCTATTTGGGGTACAACGTCCAGTATTTAGATTTTGAAGGGGATGAGACGAGATAGTAAGAGCGGTGAAAACCTTGGCAAACAGAGGGATAAGATTAGCAGTTTTTGAAAGTTGAGGGTAGTATAAGCCACTCTATTGGCCAATTGGGGAAATAAACTTTGAAATTAGTTTTATCCAAGATACTATTTTTCTACTCGAGGACGAGCAGGAGTTAAGCTTGGGATGCTTGATACGTCTCAAACGTATCTATAATTTTTGATGCTCCATGCTTGTTTATACACCATTTGCTTTGTGTTTTGTTACACTTTGTGGCGATTATATGCATTTTCAAGAACTAACCTATTAACAAGATGCCACAGTGCCAGTTTCCTGTTTCTGTTGTTTTTGTGTTTCAGAAAAGCTACACAGGAAATATTCTCAGAATTGGACGAAATAAAAGCCAAAATTCATATTTTTCCCGAAGCGTCACAGAGTCCAAAGCTGAGACGAAGGAGGACCAGGGTCCAGGCGCACCATAGGGTGGCGTGGCCCAGCCCCTAGCCGCGCCACAAGGTGGTGTGGCCGCCTGGCAAACACTCTGACGCCGCCCTTCCGCCTATATATTCCCCTCAACGGGAAAACCTAAGGGGACCGATCAATTTTCCTTGAAACATACTGCAAGCCGCCGTCGTCGACGCGAGATTGGGAGGGTCTAGAAGCTCTTCCCAGCACCCTGCCAGAGAGGGGAATCACCGCCGGAGGCCTTCTTCATCACCATGCCTGCCTTCGGAGTGATGTGTGAATAGTCTACCTTGGACTACGGGTCCATAGCAGTAGCTAGATGGTTGTCATCTCCTCCATGTGCTTCATGTTTAGATCTTGTGAGCTGCCTATCATGATCAAGATTATCGTTGTGTAATTCTATATATTGTGTTTGTTGGGATCCGATGAATATTGATACTATATCAAGTTGATTTACTGAATTATTATCTTATGTTATCTCTATGTTGTTTATGATCTTACATGCTCTCCGTTGCTAGTAGATATCTTGGCCGAGTAGATACTAGTGACTCCAAGAGGGAGTATTTATGCTCGATAGTAGGTTCATGCCTCTAGTAATCTGGGGGATTGACAGAAACCTCTAAGGTTGTAGATGTGCTATTGCCACTAGGGAGAAAACAACAATCTTGTGTTCAAGGATATTTGTATTGTTTACATTACGCACTTTGCTTAAGGCGATAATCTGTTGCTTGCAACTTAATACCTAATGGTTGCTTGCAACTTAATACCTAATGGTTGCTTGGATGACATCCGAAGGGTGGATTATTAGTCATAGATGCAGTTGAATTACGGTCTATGTATTATGTTGTAATGCCCATAGTGAATCTCATAGTAATCCTCATGACATTTGTATGCTTGCTTTATTCTATCAATTGCCCAACTGTAATTTGTTTACCCAGCATGTTATTTACTTTATGGAGAGACACCACTATTGAACTGTGGACCCTGGTCCATTCTTTTACACTGTTATTACCATTTACCATTTACTCATTTTATTTACATTCTTTCAAACTATTACCTTTTACCACTCGATACGCTTAATCCTTTGTTTACAGCAAACCGGTGAGATTGACAACCTCACTGTGAGTTGGGACAAAGTACTTGGTTGTGTGTATGCAGGTTCCACGTTGCTGCTGGTGCAAAGCTATGCCCTAGATGAGGCACCACATATAAATTGTCTAGAGCTATCGCGAAGCTAGCGGGCATCAACCTTCTGAAGTTTGGTTCTTTCTCCTATTGGTTCAATAAACCACGGTCTCATACTGAGGGAAGACTTGCTGCTGTGCTCATCATAACCTTCCCTTGGGGTTTCCAACTGGGCGATTGATGCGGCAGGATACCACCCAGTTGGGAACCCAAGAGGAAGGTATGATGAGTACAGTAGCAAATTTTCCCTCAGTAGGAACTCAAGGTATGTCGAATCCAGGAAAAAAGCCAAACTCCAGAAGGTGATGCTGACTAGCCTACTGACACTCCAACAAGGGCGCCGTTTATGACACTTGTTGACTCATCTTCAACCAGTAGCAACGCAAAACCTGCACACAACACAACCAAATACTTTCTCCCAACTTACGATGAGGTTGTCAATCTCACCGGTTTGCTTGAAACAAAGGAATGAGCGTATCGAGTGGAAAGCAATAGTAGTATGCGAGTAAAGTAAACAGGTGATAGCAATATAAAGGAAATAGGACCGGGGTCCACAGTTCATTAGTGGTGTCTCTCCATAAGATAAAATAACACATGCTGGGTAAATAAATTACAGTTTGGCAATTGATAGAATAAAGACAACGTGATATGTCAGAGGATCACTATGAGATTTACTCTGGGCATTACAACAAGATACATAGACACCATCCAACTGCATCTATGACTAATAATCCACTTGTGGCAAATCAATCCGAGAACTCCACAAGTATTAAGTGCGAACAACAGATATCTGCATTAAGCAAAGAGTGTAATGTAAACAAAGCATATGCCCTCGAGCATATGAATGTTGTTTTCCCCCTAGTAGCAATAGCACATCTACAACCTTAGAGGTTTTTGTCACTCCCCCAGATTAATAGAGGCATGAACCCACTATCGAGCATAAATAACCCCCTCTTGGAGTCACTAGCAACTACTCGGCCAAGATAGCTACTAACAACGGAGAGTAGCATGCAAGATCATAAACAACATAGAGATAACATAAGATAATATTTAGCACATCAACTCAATCATAACACCAATATTCATCAGATCCCAACAAACACAACACGTAGAATTACATAACGGTGATCTCGATATGTAAGGCAGCTTCACGAGATCTAAAACATGAAGCACATGGTGGAGAAGACACACATCTAGCTACTGCTATGGACCCATAGTTAAGGTTAGACTACTCACTCATCGTTGCCGGAGGAAAGCATGGCGATGAAGAAGACCTCTGGTGGCGATTCCCCTCTCCGGCAGGGTGCCGGGAAGAGCTTCTGGACCCTCCCGATCTCGGGTCGACGACGGCGGCGGACACGATGTGTTTCTAAAAAAGTGATCGGGTCTTTAGGTTTTTCCCATCGGGGGGTCTTTATAGGCGAAGGGGCGGCGTCAGAGGTGGACCAGGGGGCCCTCACCACAGGCCGGTGTGGGCCAGGGGCAGGCTATGCCCCCTGGTGGTGTGGCCGCCCTCTGGCTCCTTTTCGTCTCCTCTTTGGTTCTCTGGAAGCTTCGGTAAATATTTGGACGTCTGGCTTTGTTCAGTCCAATTCCTCCGAAATATTTCCTGTGTAACTTTTCTGAAACACAAAAACAGCAGAAACAGGGAACTGGCACTGTGGCATCTTGTTAATAGGTTAGTTCCGTTAAATGCATAAAAGTGCCACGAAGTGTAACGAAACACTAAGCAAATGGTGTAAAAATAAGCATGGAGCATCGAAAATTATGGATACATTGGAGACGTATCAGCGGTCATCTACAAAACTCTTACATCAACACCGCACCATCAAGGATCAACAAGCACACGATGCCATCAACTCTGAGACGCCACCGTAAAGGTCGATGCCGATGTGAGAGTAGAGTTGAAGCAGATATTTGCTCAAACATTGCTCCCACCATCCCAAAAACGCGCCACATCAGATTGTTCCTAACCCCAACTACTAGGCAGAGGAATGAGGTCCTCTGACCCTTCCCTCTACCACCAGTGCAGCGGAGGAAGAGGGAACGAGCTCTCTCGCCAGAGATCGAGAGAAAGTTTCAGTCGCGGCCTCATGACTCGTGATATAGACAGGAGGAAAGGTTTGTGCGTGGAGTGAATGAATTTACTCGTTAACTCATTGGGACATCAAGTTCACCTCGTTTCCCCAATCACTTGGGCCCCCACTTAGTTTCTTGTTCGGGTCCACCATTGCTTGTTGCGATAGGAAAGTAGAACAGTAAGTTTAAACATTTACGGACATGTCCTTGCACATAAGGGATGTGGTGCTTGTGGTTGC